>OY735247.1:7457238-8057238 GCA_963457695.1 Neria commutata
AAAATTATATTTGCTCGAGTCCCCTGAAATTTAAAATTTCAGTATCCTTTAACTCTTAACAAAACGCGAGTAGTTTAGCAAACTTAAATTCACAATTTCTTGTAAAGCATGAGCGTGTATTCTGGAAAACAATGACAATGAATTATCAGAAAATTCATCTAATCAGAAATTTTAATGAAAAGCCACTATTAAATGCTGGCATGTCCAAGCCAAACTTTTCGCATTAAAGCAAGGCTTTATCTGTATTAAAACTGAATTTAAAAGGTATTTATTGTAAGTATCACATTAAAATGCAACTCTGTGCGCAATGCTTTCAAATTTGCTCCAACTCCTTCGCACTTGCATGCATGTTGTTGAAACACTGCGGCTGCAGACTAATTTATGAGTTTGCCGGAATGCAGAGGCGGGGGAGTGAGGGAAACTGTTTATTGGAGTGCCATAAAAAGCATACTAAAATGCAGGCGAGCGAACGAGCGAGCAGGCAGAAAGATTACTCCTCGAGCCACCCACAGCAATGCTTGAGAAAAAAATCAAAACAGCGAAAAGGGGCAAAAAGGGGCAAAAAGTTCAATGCGCTTTTGATGCCTTCCGCCTTAGTTCCTCGCTTCTACGAGTATGCATGCACTCATACATGGGATTTAAAAAATAGCAGTCGAGTTTATTAAGTGAATTTTTGAATTTTGCTGCGCGGTTTAACACACAGACGAAATAAAGCTCTTTTGAGGGTACAGTGTTGCAAAAATTTGTGTAGCAGTCGGTGGCAGCAGAAAAGCCAAGAGTAGTTCAGCCTTGACAGTTGTTTTTGGTGGGATAGGGGGGTAAGGCGAATTTTTTACAAACATTGTAGTGTCTATTTTTGGCGTATGCAGCAAAACAGGAACAGCAATTTTAGAGGCATGCAACTCGGCACTGGCTTGCGCGCCCCCTACGTTACTTGCTACTGCTGATGACAAGTATACACAATTATGTAACTCCCTCTGGTTTCCGACCCCATGTCATTTGCCTGTGCTCGTCAGAGCAAACAATTGGAACTTTCTTTGAGTGTCTGCGCAAATAAGCAGTACGACAGCATTGTCTTGGCACTATCACATAATGGAGTAGTATCCTTGCGTCTGCATGTGTGTGTGAAGGTACCCAGCACAGTTTATGACGACAATCTCAAATTACGAGCAAGTACACTCTCCATTGCCGTGGCGTTGTTCTTTTGTTGTTGGCTTTGAAGTGGTGCTGCCTCCTTTTGCTTCTGCTCCCTGCGATTGTAATCTACATTTTAACACATTGTACAATCCAATGCCCGCCTCGGTGCGGACAGCAGCCAGGCAGCGGAGAGTGCTTGTCCTATGTGCGTTTACTACTTAGTGTGCCATTACGTCTATTGAACACTTTTGATACAACAAAGGAACCAGCATAACTGATGTTGACGATAACAGCGAGTTACACAAGGAAATGATGTGTTGCGCAGGCATATCAGCCATAAAGCGTACAGCATTAAATAAGAGCGTGTACACGCAGAAGGGAGCGCAGCCAACAAAAGGCATACAAAAGTAGAAATCACAGCCGCACAGCCGCTGAATACAAATTGGTAAGAAAATATGCCAATTCCCAAGAAGCGGACAATATTGTTGAAAGGCGCATTAAGAGGCGGCAACAAAGAAGAAGAATAAGAAGAAGCAGAGCGGCAAAACGTGTGGCAAAGCGCGACAGCAGGGAAACAAGCACAAAGACTGGAAGGTAAGTAGGTTGTGCAGGAGCAAGGGTCAGAAGCAGGCACAAGTGCGGCTCTCTGTCAATGCATATGAAAAGGAGCAAGGAGCAACGAGCAAATAGCTTCGAGCAGTAATAATGCCAAAGAAATAATAATAAGATATGCACATAACACACAGTCACACACACAAACACACACACACACAGCGATGCAGCAACCCGAAAGGAAATATAGAGTCATGCCAAAGGCATACGTCAAAGTTCAAAAACCCTTCAAAATTATAAATATTTATGAGCATACAAAAATTTTACTATTCAGAAAAAATAGAGAATTCTTGCATACTAACTTCACTTGCACTCTGAATAAAAAAAAAAGTTTTTGAAATTACATAATGAATAATGAGAATGATTAAAAATATATACAATTTTTGGCATAATGTAAAATTAAGTTGCGCCAACGAAATCTCAATTCATTGTTTTAAAAGTACCTAATATTTTTAAGCATATTTGCATACTTTTAAAAAATTAATGTTTGCTTGTCATAATTTAAGTTCTTTGGTTTGTTATAAAAAAATCAATTTTGACAATGGTAAAGTAGATTCAATGTAGTGAAAAAGAATCACACAAGAGTCTGCTGCTAGCCTTCATCAAGCATGTGCGGGAATGCACTACTTTATGACCAGTTCAGTATGGGGGTTATTTTTCCTACAGGTAAGCTGCAAGAAATATCTCTGCAAATAAATGCAAAGCCCAGGCGTTGCAAAAGGAACGCTGCTGACGACACGTTGTAGATGCGACAAAAGCGGCTGATAAAGAATGACATTTGTATGAGCGACGACGGACGCGCTGGCAAAAGCGCAACAGACCAAAGGGTACGGCATGCATGCACGTTGAGTGGCCGCTGCTGCTGCTGCTGCTTGTTAAGGGGGAAACAAGTGTAGCAGCAGGATCGGCATGCGCAGGGGTCAGCAAACAATAAGCAGCTTAATTTCTGCCAAGTCTGGCTGCGACAATGACAAGCTTTTAAGTGGAAAAGTAGCGCCGGTATATGAAATTCCTTCCCAGAAGCCTACCAGCGTTGTTTTACAGGCTCAGCGCCCAACATTGCACAGCTAATCGGCATTCCAGGCATCGGTCGCGCTGCTCTTGTCTTCAGTTTCAGGCATTCGTTTGCAGAGCAAGAAGTATGTATGTATGTATATGAAAAGCATGTCAGCTCCTTGGCAGTACCTACTGTGACAAGTTCCTTCGCAACTAAACAACAACAATTTTTTTTTAAATGACAAACTCGCAGCGTTATCTCAAAAGAATAAGCCCACACACTACGTCACACTGCAGCAATAAGCAAATAAAAGTTTGTTGACGCTTACGACCGAGGAGAGAGAGTGGGCCAAAATTGCCAATAGTCCCAAGACAATGTTAGTACAATATTAGCAATAAATTAAGTGGTCTGCAGATTGGTTCAACAAATACAATTTTTAATATTTTTACTTTTTTGGAGTGGCACTGGGAATCAGAACTGCATTGTATATTGATAGCTCAATACAGATATTCAATATGATTTTTGTTAGATTGTGCCAGTTTTCACTTAGCAGAGCTCTAAATGTGCATTTAATGCTCAGCATGAAACTCCATTTTCCATAAACCACAGAATCAAAATTGTAGTTCTTTAAAGGTCTGGAATATATACATACATGTTTTCTTTAGTTAGTGCTAAAAAGGGAATTGTATGTAAGTAGTAGTGAAGTGTTGCTACCAGTTCCGAAAGGAAATTGTTTTATAACGAATTTTGTATTGAAATGTGCAGAATCAGAATTGTGAAATGTTTCTCATCTCAGGTTCAATAGTTCTACATCACTTTTCCAGCTGATAGGATTTTAGCTGAAAAGTAAATTTTTTTTTAAAGCATTTTCAAACATTTTCTCAGCGCGTTCATTTCAAGTAAATTGTTACCGAATTAAGTTGTTTTGTGGTTCCCGTGGGCAGCGAATTACTGCGACAGGTTTGAGCGTTGCGCCTTCTGGCACATAGAAGCCGCCGTTATCTGGAGTGAATGTCTTGGCGCGCATGCGCAATCCGCCAACAAGGCGTCAAGGCACGCGTGCATTCATTTCATTTCGAAGTGACTGCCAAGTCGAAAAATGCGCACACAAATTTTTAAGCGATTTTTATGCACATTTTTTTAATGTTGCCATTGCAAGTGATTATAGAAAATTTAATTTAAAGTGGCACTGTTGGCAAAATAAAATGTGTGGCATTTTCCTTCTGCTGTCTGCATTTCTTGTGCAGCTCATTTAGGGCTTATCTGCGCGCCGGCACTCGAGCTTCATTATTTCATTGCAACTCCTTTCGGAGCGCCCGTAATTGAGCTGCTGCCTTTGCCTTGTGGCTGGCTGGCTGGAGCAGGGCGGCCGCTCGGCGTTTGTCTTCAGAAACGCACCGCCGCCAGCACGTTGCATGTCGCCGTCTGCGCCTGCGTCTGCGTTGTTGTGGCGACACACCGCCACAACTCATGCCATGATAAATCTATTCGTGCTGCTATCTAGCGACCGCGGGTACGTCTGTCGCGGTCGCCTTCGTTTGGTCCGTGGCTCGTTTGGGCTTGTGATGATTTTCCTCAATATTGGCAGCCTGGCGGTCAGTGGCTGCACGGCAGCTCCGCTTGTTTGCGCGCCTGATTGGATAACGATTTGTTATTGTTGTTGTAACATTCTGCTGATTGTGGTCGAGCGCTTTTTTCGGAATTCAAGTTCCAATCAATTTTAATAAAGCGACAAACTTTGTTGTGTTTTTGTTGTTGCTGCTGTCGTGCCTGCGCGTTGCTTGGGAAACGTGCATTTTTGACGAACGAGAGTCGATGGCATGATTTGTTAAAATATCATTTCGAAAACAAACAACAATTTTAAACGAATGTTGCCGCCAGGTTGCCAATTTGTTGCAAACGAAGTCATAAAAATATTTTGCTATAGCCATTTTTTGCTGCAGCTTTTCATGACTGCTGCAGCTTTGTCATAAAAAAGTTAAGATCTTAAGCGCCCGTTCTCTCTTTTTGGATTGTCGCTTGCGCCAAAATGGAAAACCTTTCGTTCATATACACTTTCTTTATACTACTGACTATGCCAAGAGCACTTTCGAAACTTGTTCTCAGCAGTACTCGCCAACACGAGAAGGCACATTTTATGCGTGCGTTAAGTATCTTTTACAACAAAGCAACACCGGCAGGACGCACATGGCAGTGTTGCCAATAGCTAGCAGAGCAGATTGTTGGACTAAGATTGTTTGCTGGTGCTGACGAGCGTTAAACGCAAAAAGTTGCAATATTACGACAAAAAGTAACCGGCTCAGTGGGTTCGGCATATTTTACCCTTAACTGGCGGCACTGCTGCGAGTAAGCAGGAGGTGAGTTGGTGCGTAATAAAGGTGCACAGATTGGCAAAAAGTTGCAGTAGCTTATTGCTGCTTGCCATAATTTCATAAAATTCTTGCTTTTCTTTGCTGGCAGCAACCAATACGGAAGCAGCAAACAAATTTGGGATGGGTTGCCAGAAAGTTGTCTTTGTTAAGCCCACGAAACTGTGCTTAAAATAAACCCAAGTTCGTTTTAGAATGATACCCAACATATTTTGGCTATAGCTCATGAGCTGAAGCTTTTTGAAAAATTCTGAAAAAAAAATATTATTATCTCAAGTCTGTCAAAAATCTTGAAGCAGAAGTGCAATTTTTTTCTATTATGTTTGAACATTTATTTGCACAAAAGAAGAATAGCGAAAGTTAAATTCCATTTAAATTGCGATTTTTTTGAGGGATTTTTTTGCCTGTTCGGGAACGTTATATTTGCCAAACACTTTCTTCCAAGGCTGTGCTTATAGGAAAAGGAAGCTGCCACAATTAAGACAACATTTTCAAATTGATTGCAGCGCCACCAACAAGCGAGTGTATGTGTGTGTCGTCCTTTTGCTGTTTCTTGGTATGGCGGCGCTCAATCAAAAGTCAAGTTGCTGCAGGAGTATTGCCTGCCGTCTGCAGTTGCTGAAGTTCGGCATGAGTTGCTGCTGCCGCCACTTGGAACCCCCTCCCCCATGCCTTTCACCGTGCAGCGTTTCGTTCACTTTGCTACTGCGCTGCACTTTCTGCGCCGTTTGGCTGTGCTTTCGAACTGAAGTGGCAAGTAAATATGAAATTGCAAGCGGCTGCAGTGGCTGCCTTTGTTTGTTGTTTTATCTTGTTGCTGTTGTTGGCATTTGTTAAACACACTACTTCACTTGCAGCAGGCACCACTGCAGCGAGTTGATGACGCATTTGCTGCTGCAACAAGCACTTAAATGCTTTTGCCATAAATTCGCTGCTGTTGCAAGCGAGTGCAAAAGTGCAAATAACAAAGCGCAGCAGCGTTGACTTGTTGTTGTTGCTGTTGCCAATTTATGATGTGCCACCAACAGTGAATCTTATCTGCCACTATCCACTTGCAGTTTGGTGTTCTTGCTGCTGCAGCTGCTGTTGACACTAAAAACTGCGCAGTTTCTGCGTTTATCTTCGTCGTAAAATTTTTAGAAACTAATTTAATTACAAAATCGTTACGCGGCATCGTATCAGCGCCACTTAACGCCGCACAGGCCGTCCAAATATTTGCTGCAATTGAGTCGAAATGCATGCCAAATTTATAATTCGGCACGTATGTATCTGCAGCGACAAGATACATACAAGCGGCAACTGCGGTTACACTAATCAGCTTGTTTACCTCCAAGGCGGCGGCAAAGTGCAATGCGAATCAGCAAATTCGAGAAAATGCATGCGTCGTGTACATTTTGACAACTTATTTGCAGTTACAACAAACAACTGCCGCCGTCGCCGTCGCATGCATAGGTAATGCCACAAGCGGCAAGCTTGTCTCTGTCCGCTCATGGCAACCAGCAGCAGCCGCACAAGCAAATCACCATCGTTTCTGTAAATTTTGCTGCATTTTCACTGATTTGTGTAGTTTTGCTGTGCACAATTCGTTTTATTATTCGATCTTAGCCTTAATAATAGCAAGAGAATTCCAAAAATAGTGTACAACTTGAACAAGTGCTCTGGCATGCAACCCTGCTGTGCACAACTCAACTCTGCTCACGCGCGCCGTTTTCATTTTCATTTGACACGCAACAAACAAAAGTGCAAGCAGCTTTTGTATGTGCATTCAAGGGTTAAATACCAATCAATTTGGTTTAGATACTTAAGTAAACAAGCTATTTACATGTTGTACAGTATTCCTTCAATAATTGTTTGCTGCTTAAGTGTTTAAGAAAATCTTTACTGGAAAAATTGCTTTGGCTACTTCCAATTTCCGAGTACACACACAAAAGTTTTTCTTTCTGTAAAGTCGAATTTAGTGGCATAAAAGAAAAAACGTAAGGAAACGATATGTTTTATATTTAAATACAACAACAACATCAGTCTGCTGGTAGGAAAAGGATAAAAGACAAGATTTGCTAATTTACCAGAATTATTTCCATGTGTAAATTGGGAATAAGATAACGTAGAAAATGGCAATTACGAACAAATATTTTTAATGACTGCGAAGAAAATTCAAATTTTTAGTTTATTACGATTTGTCCAATTTTTTCCCGCTGCAAATGCGCACATTGAGGCTTCAATCTAACCAGAGAGACACTTTCAAATCCTTCATTTTCCCACGTAGTGTTGCCTCGTTAGTCCAAACAAGCTCCGATGCCTTTTACGGTCAAAATGTATCTAAATGTCTGCCAACTTATGCTGAGTGCTAAATAATCGCTGGCTGGCTTTTGGTGTGAAGTGGATGCATTGTTAAAAAGTCATTACCAGCTGATGGCGGTTTTCACACTTCACAGATGCGTCCTCCAACGGATGAACGGACAGACCGACAAGCAGCATGTGTGTGAGTTCAAATTGCAAGTGATGATATTTGCAAGTTGTGCTTTTTTTTGTGTTATGTTGCAGTTGCTCAGCTTTTCCAATCTCTGCTGCTAATTTGACAAATTGCCCAGCAACGCGCAAAACTGGTTTAAGTTGGCATGCTGGCGTGTTTATGAATTTATGGCGCATATCAGCAGAGCAGCAGAGTTGGCGTCAAGAATTTTAAGAAATTTTTTTTATAAAATTAAGACATGTAAAATTAAGTTGCTTCACCAACGCAAAGTTGCTGCTTCATAAGCGGCAAATGATAGCTGCCCAATTAGGAAGCTCTCTGTAAACAAATCGATGCAATTACTTTTGCACACTTTTATTTCGAGGCAGAAGCTTTCTTCTTTAATATCTAGTAAATGTTTTTGCCATTGTCTCTGCTGGCCACAAAAATGCCTGGCGGAGTCGTATAAACCACAAACAAACTTCGTGCTCTTGATCGACCTAAAAATAGCACTGCAGAATGGCAGTTACAAATTAACACAAACTGTTGGAAAATACATACATTTTTGAAGAGGAAGAGGTAGTGCCCACTTGGCTGATAAGAAGAAGCACACTGCAAATGTGCCACAACAACAAAGCGCAGAGCAGAGCGAGGTTGCTGAAGTGCGGTTGCTGCCAGATGAAGCATACCTGGCAGAAGCTGGCCAAGCAAATGGAGACGAGATGAAGGCAGACGTAGTAAGAGCGAAATCGAGTAGTCGAGAAAATGCACGGACTATTGGCTGCGCAGTAGAAATAGCTGCGCATGTGGCCGCCAGGGGCTGCTGGCTTGGTCGTTGGCAATGAAGTTTATTGCTGACCTGCGATGATATGGTCGATGTTTTGGCACACACCAAGAGCCAGACAACTTTTACGCATTGCTACAGCGGTAGATAGGGGAGCATGGCAACTGTAGCATGGAGCTAGGAGGAGGTGTTGGCGCGCTCGAGTGTCTAGGTGTGTTTCAAATTATGGTCGTTAGAGGGCACTTCAAGCTAAGATTGGAGGGAGAGTTTGAGAGTTCGGCTTCGGTATGGTTGTGTCACTTGGAATGACACTTTGACAATATTGCGAGAAAATTATGTTGTGGTTCGAGTGCTGCACACATAAATCCAAATGGTATTCCAATATGTGTGTGTGTGTGTGTGTGTGAAGAGTGCAGGAAGAAGCCGCAAGCTCAACAGCAGCTACTGAATTGTGAGTTGTCAAAATAAGCTGGACAGCAACCAGCAGATAAGTAGGTACATAGGAAATTCGAAATATGAGGCGGAAATAAAATGGAATGCTAAAGCTGGCAAGAGCATTCTAGTAATATATGTACATATGTATGTAGTTGTGCGTCTGTTTGTCGAGTGAAATTTTGATAGCAACAATGAACAGATACTTGAGAAAAGTTGGACTGCTTTTAATTTTAAACGTAAAGCGTAGCCATAATTTGCACTTGAATGCAGAAAGTTGAAATGCGAAAAGTGCTGAGAATATGCAAAGAAAACGAAAATTAAGGCGTTGGACCATGGCCAACCCACAGACAGACAAACAGACAGACAGACAGACGGATGGCCCTAATCAACTAATTAAGCTGTCAAACACTGACACGGCAGCTGTGAAAGGTACTACAGCGAGATATGTCAAAACTTGAAAGTTTAACTTAATTGTGGCAATGAAGAAGAGACGACCGACATGCGGATGAAGATATTTTGGAAATGTGCTGCTGCAGAAGGTAACGCCAAAATCGGCACTGCATGCACACAATGAAAGGTACGAATTTTATGAAATATGAACTGAACTACAGCCAATCAAGTTGTACAAATAAGCAGGTCAGCGAAGTCGCGAAGAGTGGTAACTGGCAATTTGCGAAATTCCGAAATTAATTACCACTGGCAGACTGTCTGTCTGTCAGTCAGTCAGTCTGTGTGTGAATTATTAGAGTGTGGAATGGAAATTTTCGGCACGTTTTCATTACTAAAAAAAAAAACAAAGCATCAGGTCTCTTGCATATTAAAGAAAATACTTCGGTCTCGAACAAAAGTGACCTTATAAGTGTTCGCGTTTTTTCCCTTTAGGGAAACGGAATCCTAAAAATGATTACTTTTGCCTTGCCCCTTAGTTCCAGAAAGTTTAATGTGGTAAATGGAATTGAAATTGAGGTACCAAGAATTTTTTCTCGTACGTTAATCTAACATGCAATATTTCTATAACAGTGTGCTAATGAATCATTATTTTTTTAAATTTTGGCAATTTTTTAAATTAAATATCGTAAAAAATTTGTGAAAAGGACTTCATTTTCTAACGGTTTGGACAACAAAAAAAGACACGGCAGAATCGATACCGTATATCGAATTAGAAACCAAGGATTCGAGAAAAATGCGTTACAAGTACTGTAACAGTTACGGTTCGCCTGTAACGTGTACATTCTTGAAGGAGGTCATAAAGGAATATCAAGTCGCAGTGGAAAACTCCCCACCACCCTGTTGCAGTTATAAAACTGCTGTTATTTTTGTCAGTTGCTCGAATTTCTTCGAATGTCTACGAATAAATGAAAGCTAATCGATTCATGAATGTTAATCTTTTAAAATAAGTAATTCAATAAAAAAAAATTTTTTTCACCGAAAACCTTATGTATCAACTTAAAACGATGCGCCGCTGTACCAGAAAAGAATTTCGTTGCAAATCAATCATTTGATATGTAAGAAAGTGTTGTTGAAAGAGTAAGGCGAAAAGTTCGTTCCATAAAAAGTACTTAAATAAATTAAAAACGGAAGAAATTTTTACGCTGAAACGTCAGACAAAAAGGTGTAAATGCGTGAATGTGTGCGTGCGGGATGAAAAATCTTTTGTCATGTTGGGCAAGGGAGGCTGTAATTATGCACAGAGCGGTAGTCGTTAAGTGCGTGCTGTTGTTGTTGGTATTTCAGCGCTGCGGCAGCACTTTCAGCATTTTAATTAAAGTAACAAATTGCTGCAAAATGACATAAAATGCCATAATGAATTTTTTATACATACATATGTACATGAAAGATATTATTTAATTCATATAAAATTTTCCATACTCACAAAGTCTACATAATGAATTGTATGACATAAAGCAATCAATGTGGGCAGCTTACGTACCTGTAGAAGAAAATTCAAAAGCCGATTAGTTTTAATATCAACCAAAAATGCCGACTGACTGCAACATTACGTCAAAATGGAAATATATTTGCTATTGTGCGGGAAATTTACAGCGCACAAAAGGTGAGCTGAGCTGATTTATGATGTTGTACAAAATGTGGCAGCAACAAAACGTTATGATAAGATATGCCACACACACACACACACAATAAGCAAACAAACCGAGAGAGGCGCGAGAGGCACGCATATCACAAGCAAAGCATACAAAGCAACGCAAGTTCGTGGAAAACTTCATAGATGTAATGCAAACGCAGATACTTTATCGATGTGTGTCAAAAGATACGAAAATCTTTACCATGTTTTCGTTGTTGTTGTTGTTGTGCTTAATAAATTATAAATAAATATTAATATTTATATTGGAAAAATATCATAGATAATATATGACAATGCATAAGCAGCAGCAGAAAGGGTAATGCGCCGGAGGGGGGAGTATGGAAGCGACTGCTGAAAGAAGTGACATGTGTGCGTGAACAGCAAAGTCAAATAATTATGATAAAGTGAGTTGCATGCCGTTGAAATTGAGAAACTACCACTAAGCCGCTTAACTACACAGCCGACAGCCAGTGGGAGCGGGCGGCGACCCCGCTCAGCAGCAGCAGCAGGGTTTTAGTGAATTGATAGAGTTACGTGCTGGCTTTAGCAGGATACCAAGACACATTGTGTCGCCGTTGATGATGGCCACGAGGGTTATGGTCTTAATAAAAGCCAGAGGCAACAAAGACGCTATGAGCGTACCTTTTGTTAGGCCTTGTGATGGACACACACGTGCATGCCTTTAGTAGAAAAGTGGCTTGAGTTGCGTTCGTGTAATATGACACTTTTTCTACAATAGAACGGATTAGCAGGAGTAGTAAAGAAGAAGAAAACAAGTCAGCTGCTGAAACTGACACTTTAAGAGCTAGAAAAGAAAACAGCGCTCCAGAAAAAGTAGGATTTTCTCTCAAATTGCATGCACTCAAATTATAATTTACGGAAGTCAATATTTTTGGATTAATCCTATGTAAATTTTATTATGATAACAGCTTTTAAAAGTTATTGAGCGCCAAATTTAAACATTGCTTGTCCAGCAATTAAAGCCGAAACGAAAAAAAAGCCAAGGGCAATATTTTAAGATGCGTTTGGCTGGCAAAGGATTTCCTTATAGACAGTGAGAAGTCAGCAAGAAGCCAAGCAAATGAATAAATCACATGCATATCAGTTATAAAGTGAAATTTTATGGCGATTTCTTTTATAAAAATAAATCTAATAGTACAGCAAATTTTTTTCTTGTTTCACGATCGTCATCAGAGAGCACTGAAGTGTTGCCTTTCTTTCATTTTTTCAAAGACTAAGGGACTGCTGATTCACACTTATGTTTGTTCTACAGTTAGAAGTTTAGTTTAGTTTAGAAGTTTCTTGAATGTTCCGTTCTTTGCTATATCTAAAAGAAAAAGAATTAGCAACAGAAAATTTCTTTAGCTCAATTTATAGAAAATGTTTTGCCTAGCGACGAAATTGAGCACTAAGAAAACATTCAGATCAAACGTGTGGCGCCAAAATAGCAACAATTGCTAACAAATTAATCAGCAACATGCCAAGGTATAAAATTTCAATTTTGTGACATACAATTAACGCTGACAACTACATAAATCCGCCCGACCAGCATTTTACACGACAGTTTCACATTTTCTTCCAGCAGATTAGACGGCCATAAAAGCAAGCGGTTGCAGCGAGCGACATGTTGGCTGCACTGACAACAGCAGCCAACGTGTACGGGCAACCTAATTAAATTAGTATGCCATGTCGCCAAGAGGCAAGGAGGCTGGCAGGCAGGCTGCAAGTAGCTGAGCGCGCGTATGCAGCGCTTGGCTGCCGTCAGTCGCTTGCCGCGGCGCGTATCAATTTAGGCTCTAAGCTCAAAGCATTCCAAAAGAAGCATAAATCAAAATCAAAAATGCGATATTTCTTTTGAAAATTTTTGCCGCGCATGTTGCGCGCAGTCGTGCGTGCATCAAAATTGATTTATGGCGCTTTTTGCGCAGCTACGCACATTTCGCATGCGCCAAAAGGGGAAAGAAAGCGTAATAAACGTTAATTTGCATCTGTATCTTGGCGTATGTAATTTCATCTTGGCTGTAGGCGCATTGCGTGAAAAATGATGCAGCCAAGCACATGTGCCGTCGCGGAAGAAGGCAATTGGAACGATTTAATTAAAAATATAAAAAAATTGGCAATTCCAATTTTGTGCATTTTCTGCCCACACACATGCAACAACACTTTGGGAAAATTGATGCCGAAATGCTGGCTCTCATCGGCAAATCGCACAAATCATGCAAGACAAATGAACTACAGCCTGCAGGGGCATCACTGGAATCGCACAATGCAACCCTTGGGATATGCGCGCCTAACCTACACAACTTACACTACACTGCACTGCAGTTAGCCCAATTTTCCGAATAGCCCGCTGCAGAGCCTCGTGGCACGCACCCTCAACCACCCTCAATTGACGTGTGCCCATGCAACGTGTGGCAGATCTAAGGGTAACACTTTGTTCATGCCTCAAATGTGATCCACAACGAATTTGATCGATATAGACGCATTTGGCTGAGGTCAGTTCGGCAGCGGCACCAACGAAATGATGTCAATTGCATTAGCGAAAAAAAATTGCGTCGTTGGTATAGAAGAAAGCAGTTGAATTGAGCTCGTATGTTGACACACTTTCATGAAAATTGGGCTTCAACTGCCGTAACACCACTTGCATAGAATTTCTTACAAAGAAATTAAGGGTGGATTTTATTTGCTTTATAAAAAGCCGCTTAAGTCACTTAGATGTTGGAAAAGGGAGAAAAGCCATGGTATAAGCGGCATGTATTGCCGCAGCCAAAGAAAGGGAGAAAGTCAAAGGGGAGTGAGTTTGTTAACCGTAATATGTATAAAAAGAAATTTACGAAAATTCGAGATTTTCAGGCATTAAAATCATTAATTACCAATAGGTAACTAATTATAAGATAGTCAGAAAAATTTCAAAAATATTGTTCTGCTTAAGCGTTCCTCCGTCGTTCTGATATTCTAACTAAAGTATTACTTTTGAGCGTTTTCTTTAAGGCCGGATTTTTCAAGCTTCAGATAGTTATGCACCAAAGTTATATATTTTTATCAATTCATATGAAAAAATTTACAGAAAAAAGCGACCTACTTTAAATTTCTGTACCAAGTTGATACAGATTAAGTTAGGTTATAGTGGCTCAATAGCGCACAGCTGGTCTGCCAGAAAGACAGACTTAGGCCATGTGTAGGCCCACTGTTATAGTGGTATCACACAGATGGCAAGCTAAAATACAGTTGCGCACAAAATTCAATTAACACGTCACAGTGTGATTGATCGGGGTCAACTACAAAGTGCTCACTGCAATTGCATTTGCTTCGATCCGGCCAGTTTCGATGTTCACTGCCTGGTAATTTCATTTTCATTGACAAATGTTGCCAACTAATTTTGCTAATTCGTGAGTGTTCAAATGTCTGACGGATCAACATGCAGCCTCCCATCAGCGCCTAGAGCTTGCTGCTGCCTTCAGCAAAGCTCAGACTCATTGTCAGCTGCGGGCTTGCGGCTGCTGCAACTCACTGCACTGTCTGCGATTTGGAAAGCCGAACTCATAATCAATTGCTTCATTAGTTGCCAGCGGTGACACGACATTAGGCCTGCAGCGCGCCGCTAGCTAGAGGGAAAAGCGCTACTGTTGGCGTAGCTCAAACTCGGTTGAGCTTCCTCCGGCGCTCTGCGGCTTCCAGCATCGTGGCACACGTGTCGCACGTTTTTCGTGTTAATTGGAAGGTTTGTGCCGCTGCATCAAATTAGAGGCGAACGCATGCTTAGACACGAACTTTTGGTCCGTCTTACACACGTCTCTGCCTTTCATACCAAAGCCTTCAGTGAGAGCAGACACTTCGTTGGCTGGCTTTTTTTTGGCTGAAATGCTTGAAAAATTTGGTAGCAACAACAATTTTAAAGTGGTGAGTTTGTGGCGGGCGAAGAGGGGTGCCTAATAGATGGCATTAATCATTTGTACAGGAAAGTGCAATACAAAAATAAACACTTTGAAACATTGTAAATGAATATTTGATTCATTTTAATACGGCCAGACATTAAAGAAAAAAGTTAAGCAAAAGGTTAATGCACAGTATTAGAAGTTAAAGCACAATTTAAGATAAAGGTACACTTTTTCCAAAAAAGTAGGTACTCAGAAGTGCAGCTGAAAAATCTGTTGGTCCTATGCCCTTTCAGTGCTAAAGTAACTAAATTACTATTAAATTGCTGCAACAATTTCTTTGCTACTAATTTTTGAAAAAAATAATTTAAATTATTGTTGTTGTTGCACACTTGTACATTTAGTTTCATACAGGATGTGCTATCGTCTTTTCGATGGCAAAGTTATCAACAATTTTTGACCTGCGCATAAAACTATAAATGCTATATTTTTATTAGTATTAGAATAATTTCGCTCATACGATTTTATAATTCAGAATTCAGTTCAAATAAAACTGTCAGCATTTTATTTGTTTCGCAACAAAACATGATTTGTATGTCAATTAACTTCGAAGAAAAAGCCTACATATTAGCAAATGCCTGTGGCATAAATTTTGCAATAACTTTTTGCATCTTTACACGCTTGAAAAGTCTTAAGGGAAAATCATATAAAAATAACTAACTCAAATATTTGCATATGCTCGCCTTTTAAAGGCTTAGCACTAACATTTTGCGCTGGCTTAAAATATGCCTACAATTTTTTTGCCATGCACTCAAACAGTGAATTTGCAATCAAACTCGACTGTGATTTATTGAAATCGACTTACGTGATTAGACACGTTCAAATCGTTTTTAATCGAAATGCTTGACTATTTGAATTAACAGCAATTTGATTGCTGCAAAAGCTAAAACCACAAGAAACTCGCGACAGCTTTGAAATGTGCCATTAAACATATGAAGCAAAAAAGCCATACAAAATATCAAGCTGTAAAGTCGCACAGTGACTCAAAAGATGTTGCTTTCGAAAATATTTGCGCAAATTAAATTTATTTGTACTCATTTTATGTGAAAAGTTAGTCAAATTTAAAAAAGTTCCTGTCGTACAGCCTTTCACCTTCGCTTGCAAATGCAGCAGACAGGAAAAATTCACTTTTACTTAGATATGTACAGTTGTGTTAAAAAAAACAGCAGCATTTTTATTTATACTAAATACAATGAAATTATAAACTCAGTCTTTCAAAAATCGGAGCAAAATAGTGCTAGACTAATACTGTATTTAAATAAGACAATTGTGCATAATTTCAATTCCTTCCTTCTTTCATTCATTCCTTCGCTTAATATCAAATAGAAACAATAAGAAAAAACTATTGAGTTTCAGTAGAAGCACTGCTACTTTTATGAACATAACTGTAGCTACCTGAGTGCGTGTGTCTGGGAGTGAAGCTGCAAAACGCTAAAGTTTTCTGCTAAATCAGAGGGAAAAATCCACTTAGAAAGTGTCTGGAAGTAGCCTAGCGTGGACAATATGCTGCACACACACACACACACACACACACATAAAAGCATACAGAAACTGTAGTGGAGAAACATAACAAGTTTTGCCTACTGCCACTTTCTGCACAATTTAACATTTGAGGAAAATAAAACAACATCTACTTTTTTGCAAAAGGGCTTGCAAGCACAGTAAAGCAAAGCCAGATGCATCACAGAAAGAAGCAAGAGCAACACTGAATTTGCAGCATGTCCTTTTTGATATCCTTATGAGTATTTATAAAGGTGTGTGTATGCAGCAAGTGGAAAATGTTGTGTTGCAGGAAACAAAGTAGAAAGATCAGCAGCAGCGAAAGAAGAAGAAAGTCGTCGGAGGCGCATCTAAGCGCAAGGATAATGTATGTACATACAAGGAAGCTGCTGTTGCCTTCTTTAGGGCTGCCATTAAGTGATATGCTGGAGAAATGCTGAAAAATTAGAAACATAAATTGAGAAGAACAAAACAACAACAACAGCAACAAAGTACGCGCAGCGAGCAAATGTCAAATGATGGTAAAAGCAAACCAGACAAGGGAATGAACCCAGTCATTTTGACGAGCACAGCAGATGCAAGGCGCTGCAGTTGCAGCTGTTTACCAACCAACTACAACAACAACAAACACGGCAGCAGTTGTTACAGGTAAAAACAGCCAATCAGCGCAGGCGGCAGATGCGCGCTGCACCACGGGATGTGGCATAAACAAATCAACATTGTAGCAAAACATGAAAAATCGTTCAAGTAATTCGAGTCTTATTACTTTGTAGAATGCTCAATGCAATTGAAGAACAAAAAGTGAGCACAATTTTTCAAAGAAAGAAATACAATAAAATATTAAGTGATGATTGAGACAAAGCATTTTCAACTATCGAGCCTCAATTAGCAGTTTAAAATAAACATAAAAAAAGAATAATGATAACGAATATTTATATTTCGAATTAAGTATTTAATATAGGAGTCGCATTGGCTCAGTGGATAAGTGCTCGGTCTCTAAGTTTGATTCTATCGAGCGCATCTGAAAATGAAGAGAATTTTAAGATTTTTTGCGCCATCTCTTGCAGAAAATTGGCAAATCTTCGAGAGTATTCTCTGCCTTGAAAATGAGCTTCTCAATTCCGCTCGGATAAGGCTGTATAATAAATAGAACGAGCTTTTACAACTTAATGCAGGCTGTTGCGCCAGTTAAATAAAAAAAAATGTAGTCAGCTATTTTTGAAAAATCTATTGAAAAATTACACTGTATAACACGAAGAAAGTTATCGAGTTCTGGCATATCGCATTCAATAAAGGACGTCAATATATGAGAAAATACTTAAGGATTTTTCACAGTTCGTTCGATTTTTGTTTTTGTTTTTGCGGTTTAAAGCTGGCATTCGAGACTTTGCAGCCTTGGGGTGCTTCAATTTAGTGGTTTGCAGTGTGCTGAGGGTTTGTTTAAAAGTACGGATTACCGCAAAAAGATAAAATATGGTATGCTGTTTGGTTTGGCAAAAAAAAAACGATTCTGTTCAAAGCCATTCAAATTTCGGATGGTTAAGTTAAAAGCCGGTTTGCAGCGCTGCAGCCAAAGAAAGTTGTGCAATTCGAAGCTACTGCATAAAAGAATCTGCTGCGATGCAATCTCAAGTTTTACGAGACTTTATAATGGCAATTAAAAAAAGTCGTTCCGTGAAAATGTGAGCACTGAAAAGTGTTTATGACTGTGCAAGAGAGCGGCCTGGCATTTCATGTTAAGGCTGCCTTCTGTCTCAAAGCGACAGATTTTTTAAAAAAGGTGCTCTGCAAACTTAATTAGAGCAACTTAATTTAACTATAGATACAATTAAAAATGTAAAGCGGCATCTGAAGCAGGAGCAGCAGCCGGAGTAGAGAAGACAATAAGAGCTCTCGCAACTTTTTAGAATGTAGACGCATAAAATTTTGCAAAAAACTTGAGGCTGAAACTATTTCGTATATTTTACATTAATAGCAGCAGAGCAGAGCGGCTGGAAAAATGTTGCCAACAAAATGGCTGCTGCTGTTGCCGCACTAAATTCTTACCTACCCCGCAGCAACCCTGCGTAGTGGCGTGTTGTGAAGCAAAAGAAAGATGAAATCAATTAAAAATGTTTTAAATATTTTCACTGCGCGTGTCACGCAGCGCAGCAACAACACCAAAAAGTCAAACTTTATTAATGATGTCATAATTTTTTTTTTTTAAACACTTTCGCTTTAATGGGGGGAAAAGCGTAAGCGTATGCGCTTATGTTGAGGAAAGAGTGCACGCATTTCAGTGACACCATTAAAAATTTATGAGGCGCACGACGGCCGCGGCGACGAGGGCACACACTTTTCAAGTTATAAGCGTTCTCACATACGGAAATTGATTTTGGTATACTTTTCTTCTTCTTCTTTGTTTACGAGTAATTTGCGTTTGATCGTGTGACATTTAACATGTCTATCAGTTGTGCGGCAGGGCGTGCATGCAACCTAGCGTGGCAAGCATTTAATTGAATACGCTCAACTGGCAGCCCACAACAACAACAACACACATGAGCGCAACTGTGGGATTATTTTTAAGCAACGAAATGGGCGCATTTTAATCAATTCCCAGGCAAAATCTTTTAAGTCATCTACATCAGTAAGAAAAGTATATTTAAAAAAAAATTTCAAAAATGCATATAAATAAAGAGAGATAATTTGTATAAAAAATTAGCCCAAGGCTATATGTGAACAACATAAAAATAAATGATATGTTTGAATAATATTTTTGAATTTCGAAATTGTCAATATTTATGGCGCATGGCTTGCCTAGCAACAACAAACCCAAACCCAGCATTTTGTTGCCATAGGACGAATTATAATTGTGCCCTACGTATTTTATATTTACATGGAAAGAAACTGGAGAAAAGGCTAAGGTATACAAATTGCTGAAAGAAAAACAACAAACGTTGTTGTTGCCCCGCAGGCACACACACGCACGCATCCGCTGCTATAATAAATATAAATAATAATTGCTCCCGAAAAGGGCATAAAACAAAATTGAGAAATTGAGAGTTGACGTGAAAGAAATGAAAATGCATGCTTCAATGCAACGCGCACACACACACACACACACACATGCATGCAGTTCGAGCAATCTTAACCCTAACCCCTTCTTGGTTCTAACTCTTACGGCATTTTACAGAACGCATACGAATTTCCATATTTCCCGCATCATTTTTTCCTTCTCTTTCTTTCAACAAAATATGAATTTTTTTTATTTGTTATTTTCGTTTAATCCCCGTCTATGCTTTGTTTTTATGATTTCAAAAATTTAACGATACTACACACAAACGCATACACACGCTCACAAATGCATATTTTGCTTTGATTTTTATTTATTCCCTTGAAAAATGGTGTATTTTATGCGTGGCTGCATTTCGACGCTTTAAAGTGCAGCACAACGAAGGGGGAAGCCAGCACTCGACCCCAGCGTTTGATGTGGCGTTTGTTGGCTAATACCAAGTGTCAAACAAGCGCGGCACAGCAACGCCGAAACGATTTATGATTTATCGAAAACACATGCAGGAAATATGCACGCAGCGCCGCCCCGCCAGATCTGAGGCAAGCGGCAGCAGCGAACGCCATGGCACACGCTTTTGAGAGGGCATGGTGTGCGCCCCTTTTTTTTAAATTTGCTTCTTTTTTAAATTCTTTCTTGAACGTCTTTGGTAGAATTGCTTCTTATCTGCTTCGAATGCAAGGCACGTTCCGAATGCAGCCACCGCGTTGCACTTCTGCTTTTTCTGCCTTGTTAACACGCCATGCCACAACTTTCTTCGTTTATGCACTCGCCTTCTGCACCTTCTGCCTTTAACCCGCCCACTTTCAACAGCCACTCTCATTTGTAAATATTTCAATATTATTTATGATGAAAGCCGCAGTCTGCAAACGGAATTTATAATCAGACATTGGCAGCGGGTGTGGGGGTGCATGATACCAGTCCATATCAATGTACTGCTTGGCGGGTGGTCAACCGCAGTGCGTGTTCACTGTTGGGCGAAGGAAAACAACTTTTTTTTATTTTAATTGTAAAATTTTAGTAAAGACTTCATTTTCGATATTTAAAATTTTTTATATTGGATTCAAATTTTTGCAATTCCTTTTGACGGTTTAGTGTTAAATATCAATCACTTTTACCAGTTTTGTATTTTGTGAAATGTGAGTTTCTACTATATTGGAGTGAACTAGTTTTAAATACTTTTAGCGGTTTAGTGGCAAAGAGCAATCTTAAGAAGGATTGTTTTTATTGTGACTCTGATACAAAAACAAGCTTGTTAATATTTTATTAAAGTCAAATAGATTCAGGCAGTGGACGATCTCAAATTTGTACTAGGCAAATTTAAATTCGAGAGGCTCTCTTCGTTTCTCACTCAAAACAGAAAACGACTTAATAACCGACGAAAAATCGTTTACTAAAATTTATTCTTAAATGACAAAATACAATATTTCCGGCAGCGTTCTTCATAAGAATACTTTTTGTAAAAATTCATAAGAATACATACTGGAGCCCTAAAGCGATTGAGCCCAGCTCTCTAAGCACGGCACCGCTCATTCACGCGCGCAAATATGCAATGAATTTCAATTGTTTATGGTAATTACGTCTGAACATAGCCGATGCATAATGACTGCAAGGGCTGTCTACAACATGAGGGCATACTCTAGCGCCTCTTACTACATATATTAAACGCCACAGACATGCTTGGACATTGCTCATAATTGAAAACGACTGTCGTCTGCAGACGATATAGACCAAGGAATTATCATCCGAGTACGTGGCATATAATTTTAATGATTCAAAATTTAATAGCACCGGGGGCAGAAGTGACGCACATACGTTGAAGCACTCCCCAAAAATCTGACACATAAGTTGCACATTAACTTTCATTTACAGCGTCGAAGTGCTCAAAGTGGCAGCCATATGGAAGGAATTCAATATGCGATGCTCCCCAGGGAGCGCACATACATAAAAATCGTTTGGAAGAGTGAAAGAACGAAATGGGTAGCAAGGCTGCCAACACGAGAAAGGACAGCAGGAGGGAGATTTGTTGAAAAGAAGAAAATAATTGCGCGTAAGGAAGCATCGGCCGTTCACAGTCACCCCCGGCAGAGCATTAAAAGCATGCTACTGCAGGTCTACACGTCAGTCCAATAACCTGCCTGAAGAAAATCGGAGTAGAGGTAATGTTGTTGTTGCGACCGCCCGTCTTTGATGGGACTATTCACTCTTCCGGTTTCCAATTGTTAGAGCTGAGTGTGTTACCGAATTCCAAGTTTTATATAAAGCCGAAAAAAGAGTTTAAAATTACGCCTTTTAAACAGCTAACATAACTAAAAGCTAATGACAGCGTAATCAAAATCCAAAAGTCATCATAATACCATCATAAATTGCATTCAAGTATCGACCTTTTGCTTTTGTGTTTGTTCTCACAAATATTTACCAGCAGGCGGATGTCATAAGTGTCTACTTTGTTGCAATTGCAATTCATTGCATCCCTCTTATATGCACTGCCTAATTGAAAATGTAAGCCAGACACAGATTTGCCTATCATATTGCAATATTTCAGTTGAAAATTGCTGCTCTGGTCTAGTGCAATGCAGCAGCAGCAGCAACAACTCGAATTGGACAAAGTCCAGCAATTTTGACTTTAATTGCCTCGAATTAAAACAAAACCGACCACACAAAAACCAGGCAGGCGGAGACCAGTTTCGCCTATGCTCTGCACTGGCAACTTTTCCTAGGGGAAATTCACGATTGACCATTCAAAAATATAAATTTTTTGTTATTGTCTATTAAAATAAAATAACATCAATCTAAAATTTCTACGAAATTCAAATCCTTCACTGACTTCGTGCTTATATACATACATATGTATATTAATTTCAAAACACAAGTTCGCTTCTAATTTTATATTATTTTTATTGATATTGTAGTACTTCGTTTGATTCAATGCCTCAGGAAGAAGCTACTCTTTTCGTTGTACTCTTTCTGCTCTCGATCATAAATGCTTAGAAAGTGTCTGCGTAACGCACTAGTTTCGATTTAGGAAGCAGCTAATCGCCGTTTTTATGCTAGAAATAGATAAAAAATATACTAAAAAATCCTCAAAGTGTGTGTAGATTTTGTCGAATCTGCAGTGCTATTAGCCAAGTTCTGCCCCTCTTTTGCATTTTTATTGAAATGCTTTAAAATTTCAGCAACTCTTTGGGTTTAACTTGGCCCCCAAACTTTTCCCTATCACGCCCATGACCGCCAGCCACAATGCCTAGCAAATCTGCTATGGCCGGCAATTAAATTATTCCATTTAAATGATACGATATGGAACTAGAGCATAAACCAACGAGCAACAACAATTACTTAAAGAAACTTTAAAGACAATTTGAAGCGTATAGTAAGTAGAACAAAAAGCACAACATATGAGAGCACATGTAAGACAACAACAACAACTAGCGAAAACTTGAGACAATGTGCTCGAAGAAAGTAATATGAGTTATGGCAACACTTAAAGATACCAACTGCAACAATGTAAACGACAATGGCCTATGGGAAGCCACAGACACTAGAAGCACTTGAGCCAAACTAACTGGCAGATACGAGCACTCGAACTTGTGAGTTCAAGTTGGCAGGAGGGCAGGAGCTGGCACAATTTGTAGTTGAAGTTTCAATTTAGCAGATTCGAAACAAATTATGTGCGGAAAATGCACAACGATAAAATGATTTTAATGGCATGAAATTAATAGCACGCATGGCTGCTGTCTCGGCGGCAACAATCGATCATGAGTGAAGGGGCAGGCGAGTGCGAAGCGACTGATGGTATGCTAGGAAGCAAGTAGAAATTGTGAGTGTAAATTTAGAAAACTAATTTTGAGTTTTAATGTGGCAACATTTTCTCAGTTTCTCACATCGCATAGTGGCATGGGCAGGAGGAGGGAGCACAGCCGCGACACTGACGTATGGCATTGTTAAATGTTGGCGACAGATTGACAGTTGCAACGAAGAGAAATCTTTTCCTGTCTTCCGAGGCGCGCTAACGTAGCCCATGAAATAGCGTGAAAAATATTTTCGAAACATTTCCGTTGTGGTAGACCTAAAGACGACACTTGAGTAGGGTGGTTAAGCATTATATGCCCGTCGAGAAAAAGAAGGGAGTGTCAAAGAGAAGCCATTTACTCAAACACAGACACACTTGAAGTTTTCAAGTACCTTGCTGTAATGAACCTAAGCTGAAGGAGGGAACTCAATGTGGCAGCAATACAAGCCAAGTATAACATAATGCGGGTGCCATATGCCGAAACTGATGGCATACAACTGGGGGGCAGTGTAGTCAGCCAGCCAAAGTAGGCAGTTAGATAATAGAGCGCAAATGTATACATATAGGGAAAAAGCAAAATGAAAATGGAAAACGAAAAACAATCATGAGAAACTTAAAATTCTCAAATTGATTGGTCTAATTCGTGTGAGGAGGGGAGAAAGTTTTGCACTTGAGGCGCAAAGTCGAGGCTAGTCGAGCTACATCAATTACATAAGTGCACATGCAGCGCTAGGAGAAGGGGGCACTAATGTGTGGAGAAAATTAAAATAAATGAGAAAATAAGTAATTAGAAATGCCAAAGGCTTTATTTATCGACATGCCATTTTTAAAGGGCACAAGAGGCGGAGGCGCAACGAAGCAAGTCTGTTGTGTAGACGTACTCTGTGTGAGTGTGTGTGTGCATGGCAAGGCATTTGCAATTAGGCAAATGAAGGCACTTTTGTTTTGCTGCCATTTTGACTTCTTTTTATTTTATATGCTTCAAGTCTGGGCGGCCAATTTCGAGGCAATGGCAAGCAAGGAGCCTGCCTGCCCGTCTGCAATAAAAATTGCTTAATTTCGTGTGATTGCCTGTGGAGCTGCGCTTGACTTGTCCCATGCGTCGGCCATGGTGGTCGTCAGCCTGGCAAGTTCACGCTTCATTCGGATGCGCCCAGAGTGAGTGAGTGAGTGAGGAGGGAGTGACTCGGCAACAATGCCGTGGCTTTATTATGTAGCAACTTCAATTGATATTAATGCTTTACGACAGTGGTCAGTGCTGTTGGCCACTTTTTGTGGCAGTTCCCCTCCTCTAAACGAATTTGCTCTTACTTTGCCAAATGACAAACTTGCTTTTCCTTTGCCTTTTGTTGCTGTTGCTCTCTGCCGCCATACTGCCGCCATACTGCCCCCGCGTAGCTGTTGTTGTTTACGAGTTGCTCATTAATCTATGCCGTTCGAGTCCGTGCGGCCGCCACATGCCAGCATCCTTCTTCTAGGCAGCTGCACGGCAGGCCATGATGCGCATCACCACATTATGCGGCCACACAAATTTCCCATTTATGCTCCATAAACTGCGTTGAAGCGTTTAATATGTGAAAGTTGCGTGTCCATGTACGCTGCTGATGCGTTTCCAGCTGCAATAACTTTCGATGTGGGCGTCTGATTAAATTAAGTGGCTGCAAGAAAACCACATGAGCTGACTGCGGTCGCAGGCGCGACGAAACGTCTTTTCAGGCGGCTGGCAGTGACAAGTGTGGAGCCATGTGAAGTTATGACAGCTGCGCACAGTGTTGGCAAAAATAATATTATCAACACTTTTAAAAAAGCCCCTTCAAAAAAGCATTCGTTTTAAACACTCTTTGTTCTTACGATATGTCTATGTACTACTATGCATATTTCACGAAAAAAAATGTCCTTTGCTTCCAGGCAATGCGCAATGAGAGCGAACAACTTAAAGCTTTTCTCCTGAATAATAAAATTTCAACTCAGACTTGGCTACCCTGGAACGGAACCTTCGATACATCAAATGTCGAAAATTTTAAGGTCAGACGGGCAAGAAGATGCGCTGTTGTTCTCATCCAAAAGCAAGCGAAAGAGAGACGGTCAAGGAGAATGCTTAGCAGGGTTGCATTCGTTGCCGTCTAAGTTTACAAACATCGTATGTACAGCGAAATTATCGTGAAAACTTATCATATTTGTGCAAATGATTTTTCATAAAAATTTTGACAGGCAGTTTATGAGGCGATAAACTTATCAAGAAAAGGAAGAAAAATAAACGACGAAAAACGCATACAAAAACGAAAAATATATTTTTGTTTTTCCGAAATTTGTTGCCAACCCTGGCAGTGGAATTATGTGGAAGTAGAACTTATATAATCTTTTTTAAAGAATATAAAGTGCTGCCAAATTTGCACAAAACTTTGAATCTCACAACTTGGCCACCACTTTCATTCAAAGTTTCCAATTAGTTCGCAATTTAAAAAGAGCTCTTGCCGAAGAGTGCAGTGCGGCTGCTGCTTCATCAATTATGGATCGGCGCGGCAGCTGGGCGACGTACACACTCACCCGTGTGCCAAATGAACGATCGAAATTAATCACGCTACACAAACACTTTACGCAGACAACTCGGTCGAGTATTTTGACAAGAAATTTTCAAATTGACAAACAACAAAAACAGCGCAGAGTGCAATGCAGTCGCATCGATTTGTTTGCGCCAGGGCAGGGAAAAGGAGAACAGTAGGTGCAGCTGCTGCGCTCTGCAACATGCATGCAATTCAGTTGGTTGACTTTGATGAATGCACACAGAGGCCGCAGAGTCGGCACGGCGAGTGCGTTTCTCGTTGCGGCAATAACTTAAATGCGTACCCAAGCATCGTAATGATAGGCCATTAATGGACGCACGCAAGCACAGACGACAACAAAGCAGGGCACTCTTCAATTGATTTCCAAGTGAAATTTTATTATTTCACAAAGTAACGCTGATATAATGAAGATTTTGTTCTTCATCTTCATCACAGCAATTTTATATGAAAATTTGAATTTTTTCCAGTGTCTTTTTCTGGAATTTTGTCTACAGAAATTGTGAATGATATATGACTTTCATGCACGGTTTATTTTTGCTCCTAATCTACCATGTATACATAGACGATATCGAGAAAATGCTCTTTTACACATCATTGAGATATTCATGCACTTTAATCAGGTCCTTTTCAAAATCTTAAACACATAATAAATAAAAGAAATAAATCAATAATCAATTCAAATTTCAATGAAGAAAATTCGAAGCTTTCTCTCTAAAACAAAAATGTTAGAAAAGCTGCGACCAATCAAAGTGCCAATGATTATAGTATAAGAAGTTAATTATAGCTGGCTTCTAAAATTTTTCAAATTATTCAATGTTTTTTCAATTTTTTCTGCTTTTAATAAAAACTCATAATTCCAAATTCCAAGCTTATGCCACTTGTCGACATACCATTCACAGCAGCAGCAGCCAATTATAATTAATAAAATGTATATACACAGCGCATGTTTTCGCATTATCCAAAAATGAAAGAATGTGCTGACAGGCCACGTATACATACATATATGTATTTGTATGTGTGTGCGTTGTGTGCGAAATTACATGAAAAGCTGTCAAATAATTCTTTAAGCCTTTCATATTTGACATGGCCTGGTGTGGCGGTGCGGTGGTGCGGACATTTAATACGGCTTTTAATAGCCGAAATTACGTACGAATGCAGGAATTGTGCAATGCGCACTTGTGTGAGTGTGACTGTGTGTTTTAAATCTTGTCTCAGCCAGCCGCATTGCAGTCGTGTGGCATGCCACCGCAATATGCCGCTTTTGCACATCCCACGCAAAGCCAAAAGCGCGCTTGCACAATTTAGTGGCGCCTAAAATGTTTGAGTATCTCTCTCTTTGCTATCAAATTTAATTGAATTATATAAAAAATTGAAGTGAGCAAAAAACAGGAAAACAACAAAAATAATCAAAACGAAATTGCCAGCAAGTGAAAAAAGTAAGTAAGTAGTCATTTTTGTTGTTGCTAAATTGTGACTTGGCAGTTTAGATACTTTTGATTGAATTAAGAGGCAACAAAAAGAAATATCTTGTCGACTTGAAATGCTGCAAAACAAACAGAGAAACATGTTGTTGCTGCGATGTGTGAGTATGACATCAAGTGAGCAGACGGACGGACGAACGGACGGACGGACGCAGTGGATTGTCTGTGAGACTGCCTCCTTGTACGTGTCTGTCTGTCTGTCCGTCCGTCCGTCCGTTCGTTAGTTCATGTGTTGCAAATGCTACAAAAGTGACATATGGGAATTTTCGTGCCGGCGAACATGTGTACACAGTACGTGTGAGCATACGTGCATGTGTGTGTGTGTCTAGTTACACTTGAGCATATAACAGCGTAGCTCAAGTGCAGTAGTTGTGTATAGAGTTGCCAACTTTACGTATTACAAGCAGCAATAAAACCCTTGACTTAGATTTCATCACTTAACGTGCGCAGTAGTCTTAACCCATCTCACTCTTCTAAACGTTCAGTGCAAGAAGCTAACAACAAATCTTTAGTTAAAGTCAATTTTACTAAGTCAGCTTAACAACTGCCTCCTCAGCTAATGCAGCTAAAATAGTTGAGAGCAGTTTAAATGCATTTCGAATTCCAAACAATTGCTTGTATTAAAGTTTTACAAAATTATTTGACAGAACATAAAAATTTTTTTTAAATTTTAACATTGAACTTAATTATTATGTTTGAAAAAAAGCAGCCGCTTAACTAAGTCACGTGCTGAGCAGCTTAAACGAACAGGAGTGCTATAAAATAAACAAATTTACTTAAGAAAAGACTAACAAAATTTAATTTGAATTATTATTATTATAGTATCTTCTAGGCTCCTGAAAGGCCTAATATGACAGTTCCACACGTATTTACACATCCTTATTAATACTTAAGGCTTCAGCGGAATGAAGCTTTTTCTTTTGGAGATCTGTCCACAATATTTCGCAGTTTAAGATGTATATCAGCTATGTACAGAAGTCTGGTCCCTATTAACCCATCACAGTGTTCATGATCATCGTTACAAGTTCTACATATTCTATTCTATACTATAACAATGGCAGCCATAGCATTCATTAACAAGCAAGTACCAAATTTGTGCCAATTCAAAGCAGTTTTTCTGCGGTTCAGTTCAATTGAGCAAACAGCGCACAATTATTAGGATTTTATTAAGTAATTATATGGAATGGTCACTTAACCGAGTTCTGGAGAAGCTGCTAAAAGAGCGCGTTTCACTAACTCTAACTAAATCGTATGCTACGATAAATACGGATTATGTGTTGAACTGTTAAGCGTCTTCTATTGAATAAGCAAAAGGACGTACAAATGGAAAAATGTGACATTTCTAGCACAACTCCATTCACTAACAAGCACCAACGCGCCAAAAGTCAAAATGGCGCATATATCATAATTTTGGTGATAAAGCGCCAGAAAAAACTTTGCCACAAAGCATAAAAATGTTCATTAGTGGGAATTGTCTGTGTACTTTTATTGTTGTCGTTACATTTCCATGACAAGAATGAAGAGCGTTATGGAGGAAGCAGCCGGAAGAGAGCGTCTTCCTCAAACGCAGACGGTCTGCGGTTCCTGTGGAAATGCAAAGGTCTGCGTCTGAACGAAAAAAAAGCTGATGTCGAGCGTCGTTGCGCCGATAAACACTTGTTATGGATAATTGGGGAAAATTGTTTTTTGTGATGGTTTCTCTCATGTAATTCCGCCATTTTCATTTGTGTTTGTGTAAATGTTGAAATTTTGGGCGCGCTGAATGAACATAATTTGGTTATGAATGGGTGGTAATTGTTATGATTTCTGATGGCATTGCATGGACAGGCTTCTGCCAGACAACGACAATCATTAGAAAATGTAACTTTGTATAATCGTGAAATACATAAGATTAGTTCTTTAGGTTTGGGCCGGCCGATCCCGGCATCCCGGACTATTACCGGACTGTTTTCAGTTCCGAAAATAGAATATACGATTTTAATGCAAAACTTTTATTGTAAACTATTAATAAAAATCTTGCTAACGCTGATTTGATTGAAATTTTAGCTTGAGAAGCATAGTGGGGGTGGAGAGGAAATTGTAAATTTTCGCCATTTTGAGCTACATAGTATATCTTTATAACCACATTAGATAAAATTATGAAAATAATATTTTTGGAATGCTTGGAAGTAGCTCTTTCAAACCTACGAATTGACGTTCCGAATGATCCACTCTGCAAACTTCGAAACTACATCGTAGCCATTCGAGTTCAATGATAGCACGTTCATAGCTTTTACAAAAACCGAGCCTACGATGAATTCAGTGATAGGCGTGAAGTAAAACCTTTCGGGATTGCCAGCCCTTTACAGCTTCCAGCGCCTTTCAAATATTGCATTAGTGCCTTGAGCCGCAGCGCTTGTCAAATGAGCCACATAAACTAGGAATAGCACAAACGAGCTGAGATAATCTGCAGGACGATTACTTTAATTAAAATGTTCATAAAAGCTTGCACGATAATTTGACAGATAATTAAGCGCCACATAAAAACTTTTAGTGCTAGCATACGTTCGCTGGTTTATTCGGAGGCGCCTTAGGCTCATAGCCACAGTATTTGCAGCATTCTTAATAATTTAAACACAAAAAGCAGCAAATGCACGCAAGCTAAAATGCCGCAACAAGTTTCGCTTGAAAATGGACATTGGCCACTTTTGGCTGAGCAGCTTCCATGAAATGCACGCAACTCAACCGCAGCGCAAGATTTTGTCATTTGCTTAACAAGGATTCGAGATAATAAAATGCATAAGATTGTCGCTGCGAGTTTTTCTTAAGAAATGTTGACGCTTTCGCTTGAGTCATTTCGTGCATAAAACTTGACGATAACGCGCAGCATCTTGGCATACATCAAAAAGCACGCTTACACACACACACACACACATACACAACTGTAGCATACTATATGCATATGCATAATGTAAACGAACTTACGACATGACGACCGCCAGCCGCGCTGCCTGCTTCCTTGCGGGCGACAATGACCCCGCAACCAAAACGAAACTCAAAACAAAAACAAAAGTAAAACATGAATTCACTTATGCAAATACCAAATGCCAAAATTCATAAAAAGAAAAGCATGTTAAATTTTCGTAAACTTTTTGGTTCTTATGCTGGGCATCTTCTGCCGATTAAACGCCACTCACCTGAAAGTAAAAGAAAGAAAGGCAAGGTATGAGAAAAAAGTTCTAAAAAAAAGTAGTTAGTGTGAGTCAGTGGAAATGCATTTCAATGATTCGAGCGCGTACAGTGCCTCACAAAAGTATTCGATTCGTAGTTTTAATTTTACAGAAAGAAGCTTAAAAACTTTTGCAGAATACACAACAGCTCTGAATTGAAAATCAAGTGTTAACTTTAGTTAAAAGCTGAGCACAACTTATAATAGCAAACACTTGATTAGGCGCTGCTATGGTTGAGTGAATAAGTGTTCGATCTCTAATGCGTGGATTCGCTGGTTCAATACCAGCCGACTAATAACATCTAATAAAAAAGAAGAACTCTCGCGAGCATTTTGGCTATTTTTGTGCACTCGATTTTCGATTTAAAGCTTTTGGGCATTATAGAAAATGCATGCACTTAACTCTGTAAAGTTAAAATTCCAAATACTTTTGTGAGACACTGTACATTTTTACAATTCAAAGCGCATGACAAACACGAAGCACTGCAAAAGTGCCAGCGCACAAAAATCTTCTGTATATATGCATAAATCTTAGAGGAGTGTAAAGTTTTAACATTGCTGCAAAATCGTACATTTTAATATGCTACATAAATCTGTACGTTTTATCGCAAAAAACTGCATAATTCATATTTTGCGGCCGCAGCTACAGGCTCACTCCTCGCCGCTCTTGTGGCCGCAACCAAACTCCACAGTCACATTTTTCATTTGTCCATTGTTGTGCGCGCTATCTGCGCATAACAAATTCATTGTCCTAGTTTGACTATTTATCATTTGTCATTTTTCTTTTGCCACACAAACACACACACACACACAAACACGCAGCGAAAGCAAAGCACATAAATACAGCAGGATGCAAAATATAAAAGTTTGCAAACAAAAGTGTTGTATGTTCTCTGATGAGTTCCTTCTCAACAAAAGAAATGAATATGCAAGCAAAAGTGTGTGCTGGATGAAAGCACAAGAAAAATAGAAGGCATAGTAACAATTATTTGCAATACGAACTCGCTTTTCATTCCGGCAGAAACTTGCAATTATTAAAAAAATATGCTGCAATTCATGGGCTGAGCTGAACTGCGCATCAGTCGAAAGGAAAATCGAACTAGAAGTTCTTAATTTATACACCGAAAAGCAGTGCAAGCGGAATGGAGACTTGAAGAGCTTCTTTTAAAATCAAAAGAGTAGAGTACAAGTATCAAACGAATTGAAGTAGGCCAATGTGCGAATCAATTGCGAAGCATTTTTGTCATGCTTTTCCAAAAATTTCAGCTATACATATTTTTAAAACCAATTCACATCAAATAAAATATTTAGGGTATTCACAGTTTCCTTCTAAATTTGCCATCTGGCAACTTCAGCACGATAGTAAAATAAAACTCTGAGCGCCCCTGTTTCGTAGACCATTCTTAATTTACCACAATCGCATTACAAGTGTTTTCTAAAGCTATTATTAAGGATTTATTACTCTCGCAAAAAGCAATATTCCATCAAAATGGAAGTAGTGTGTGATTATTCTCTGCGAATTCAATAAAATTTGCTTAAAATCTGCTTCCATTTTCGCGAATAAAACAGCTGATGAGAAATGCCAGCTTGTCACGAAAGAAAAACACGATCGCATGGCAATTTTTTCAACTAGTGGTATTTTTTGTTTGCGTCCAAAGCAACAACAAAAAAAGTTGCCAGATGGCAAAGTGGTTTAATTTAGCAGGTGGTAAGGAAAGCACACTAGATAGCATGGAACTGTGAACTCCCCAATTGTTTTCGATTGCTAAGAACTAGCTCTTTGAAACGATATGCCAAGGATTCCAGCTCAGAAAAATGCTGCAGTCATTGAACTTCAGTTGCCTGCATTATAACATTTCTCGACAAGATTTATTGAAGCAAAATGAATACATATTGCAACTTCAGGGTTTCAAAAGCAGAGCTCTGAGTGGAATGCGCAGCTTGCTGAAGTGAAAATTATTGTGGTTTTTCGCAGATATTCTGCTAAGGGACACTTTTAATATATGTATGTATGTATGTACGTACATAACAGCAGCATGCCAATCAAATATTTCTTTTTTATTGTGAACATAAAATTCAAACATTTCCATATGTAAATTTTATGATTAACTGCTTAACGTATCTGTGAATGTTTAAATGGGAACGCTCACAGCTTCTTACGAGCTGATTAAAACTGCATTTAAGATTTAATTACAATTTCAAATTTCTTTTCATAATTCAAAGTTCGTTGCTGTCACTTTTAGGGCGTGTGTAGGAAAATTTATTTTCGCTGCATGTTATCAAAAAGGGGAGAAATATAATCACATAAGCAAGCAGTGACAAAACAGCAACAACAACAATGATAATACAAAATGTAGGCACAAATAAGCTTAAGTAAAGTTATGTGTAAAAAAGCGTAGAACCACTTCGCCACATTAAAAACACTTAAATCATCTGAATTTGACTTGAATTAATATTTATGACACTCAAATACAAAAGGCAAAAGCACTCTGAAAAAAAACTTACAAGCGGAAACGAACAAATTCAGAAAGTAAACGCCCCGTGAATCTAACGAAATTCATAATTCATGTTTCTGAAAATTGGCAGCAAAGAAGGCCAGCAAGAAAGTGGCAGACAAGATGGAAGAAATATTGTATATAGTAACAACTAACGAGGAAAATGCACAAGTGCGAGCACACACACAGACAGTGGGGCAAATGCAAGCTGCATAAGGCAAAAAAATGCAATTGAAACACGGAAATATTACTATGCAAGTTTTTCTTTCTTTCCTTTTCCTACGCGTTTTTACACACAAACACAGTTTTGTTTGGTAAATTTTTGTTTTCTTGTCATTGAAGTTGTTTTAGCAAATGTCAATAAGGACGAGAGCGCGAAAAAGGCAAACGCAGAATTTTCCATCTCTCCATTCTTCTTCTTTCGTTTTTCCTCTCTTGCCGACAAACTCGACTTTCGGGAAAGAAATATTGTGAGTCCTTCAAAACTCTAGAATAGGTTAAGACCGCACAAGTCAACGGCACAGGTTAGGTTGGGTTAAGCTGGCTGCCTAAAAAGGCCCTAGACACTATTGGGTCCTTAGCGATGCCAGTGAGAGTTCCGTTTAGAAATGGTCAAAGTAATGATCTGCCAGAATTTGGGTGTATTGCACTAATTTCCAAAGAGGCACAACTTGTGCACGAAAGTTTCCTCAGCTTCTGTCAGCAGCCAAAGCTTACTTCAAATTGTGGCGTCATCAAATAATGAGAATCTATGCCAATTCGAAAATGCGAAAAAAATCGAAGCAAAATCTTGCGATTTTGGAACTTCGATGCTGCCGGTGGAATCTGTTTAAAAATTGGGAAATTAAATTTATTGTCAAACAAAGGAAAGTTTCACAGCCAATTTAGAGCAAAGGCAGCGTCTAGCCAAAATCTGGCGCTTTAAAATTCAAAACTGCAGCAGCAATAGGCCAAAGGACGGCCGTAAATATTGACAGGCGTCTCTCGCTGTGTGGCACGCTTGATTTTCTGCGATAAACAATGCGAATTTCATTGCGCCGAGCGAATGTTCGTAATTGTGGGCGCGTTAATTGGACGCATGCTACTATGCGCTGCCGCCATATTCACAGGCAGCTAACAACATGCCGCCACACAGAGCCATAAATTATCTCACACATTTTGTAGCCCGGGAAAATTTGCGCGTGTGACGCCGTTTTGCATTTGTATGTTTTTGTGGCATGCTGCCTGCCTGCCTGCCGCCAAACTGGAATGATTGCCAATTTCTGTTCTTTTCGGTTCTGGCGTGCTTTTAAAATTTCGTTCGCATCTTCTTCCTAGCGCTTTCAATTTAATGTTTGTGCCTATGTTATTTGAGTGTCAGCCGCTGCCAGTTTGCATTTGCTGCTCCACTGCGACTGTTTATTAGTCAATTTTGAAATGAGGCTGCCACATCAAACTCTGTCTGCGCCCTTCCGGCAAGTGTGCATGCGCAGAAGCGCCTTTATGCGAGCACAGGCTCTTGGGCGCAAAAAATTTGGAAACAACAACAGACTTTCTCGCATAGAACCCTTTTTTTTCTGCCTTTTTCTGACATTTGCAACAACAACATCAACGAAAAAGCCACCGAATTTGTCAACCAAATATTTTTCTTGTGTAAACGTGTTGGAAAAAAGTAAAGGGGAAGCAAGAAAAATATACACAAAAATATTTCCTTTTGCAAATTGGAAAATAAAAAAAATTTATTAACAAATTTGAGAAATTACAGTTTTTCCTTTCACTTCCCTGCACTTCAAATCAGGGCGCTCTGGTCAGGGATCTATATATGAAGACGCCACTGTATTTGGGCGTGCATCTGTGATTGCCGTGATTGTGAAATATTGCGACTCTGTGTGCAGACGGGAAGATGAACTGCATCGGTCTGGATGTGCGATTTTAATTACTGAATGGAATGTGGCTAAAAGCTGGCATGAAGTTGTTTATTGCAATTTTTTGCTTTTGAAGGCAATCATTTTATGGATTTTTACAATCATAAAAAATGTTCGAAATTAAATCTTTTTAATAAATTTCTGTTTTATAAAATTTCTATTTTAATAAAAAGTGCACCATATTATTTCTGCACCATTTTTCCAAAACCAAATTAAAGATTTTATTTCAAGAGGCAGTGTCCAAACTTCCAAATGTTTGGCAGAAATTTATTGACCGCTTTTAGTGCAGTACACAACAGCAGCAAGGCATAACGCCTGTAGCTATGCTTTACAAAAATCCATTAGGAAACTTGCAAGTAGTTTTTGTGTGTGTGTGTGAGAGAGTAGAAACTCTTTCGTCTGCTGCTATATTTACACCTACTTTCAGAACCTATTCCCTGAATGGTCGTTGGGGTGACGCTGGCGCTACCGTCATCACTGTCGCCGCCATCAGCACCTACGATAAAAAAAACGTCACAACAACAACAGCAGCAGCAGCAGCAGCATAGCTGAACCGCACATCGTTTCGGTATTTGGCTGAAAGCAGCAGCATTCCTACCCCTGACACACAAACACACACACACGCACACACACACACACACACACACACACACACACACACACACACACACACACACACACACACACACACACACACACACACACACACACACACACACACAGCAGTGCAGAAGGAGCGCTCGCATTTATGAATCATCGCATAATAAATGTTCGTGCCGTTGCCGCTGCCCCCGCTGTGTCGTTATAGAAACTGGGAAAACGTGCAGCGGGAAAAACCGCAGTCGAACGAAAATCGAGCACAGGAGGAAAACTCAAACAGAAACTGTAAGCAAAGCAGACGCACACATGCGGCAGGCGCAGAAGACAGCAAGATGCGGCAGAGGCAGAGGCAGAGGCAGGGTAGCAGAAACAAAAACATAATAAACTGATGATGAGTCTGTGCTGCAAAGTGCCGCAGCAACCAACAGCTACAAACTTCACTTGAGGGTGGCAGGCAGCAGGCGGGCGGGCAGCTATGCGCGCTTGGATGCGGTTGGCAGCGCAAAAATCGATAATTTTAAAAGCAGCCTGAATTCCATCTCAACAGATAAGTACTACTTAGATTAGAGCAGCCAACAGGCAAGTTCAAGTTGAGCCACAGCCTTTGCTGCCCTGCCCGCAGTGCGGCGGAAGGGGAACTGAAAGTGTAAAGGGCATGCAGCTGCGTAGCCGCAAAAACACTCAACGTCAACATGTTGCATGAACTTGTGTGTGATTGTTGCAACACAAACAAAAGTTTTTAAATTTTCTAATAAACATATTTTGAGATTATATCAAAGCTGTGATTCTACAAAAGACAGAACTGCAAAAAGTACAAAGTTATTTATAAATGAATTTTAATGAATGCGAATGAAGTACGAAAAGCAGCAAAAATTATTTTTTGAAATTGAAATTTTGAAATTTAAATTGAAATATAGACAGCAGATGTTTACTTTTGAAAATATGTGTTCAAATCAAACAAAAATTGTTTTCCAGACTTTGCATGCCGCACTTTGTGGCAGGTGTACAAAATCGCGCGTAAGTGCGCATTTAGTAAAAGTATTCGCGCCTTGATCGCTGTTAGGTGTCTATGATTAATGGCGGAGCGCCAACGCTTATGCTGGCCGCATGCGACGTGCTGACAGAGACGAATTAGCACTCCTGAGGCGGCGCTCTGCAAGATACATTTTGAGGCGGGCAGGTCTCTTGCTCGCATTGCAGCGGCAGGTAGCACGAAAAGCGTCTAATTGCTCAAGATTGATAGTAGGCCATTTAAATGAAGTCAGGCCACTGCAGCGGAAGGGGCGGGAAAGCAATAGCTTTCAGCATATTAAAAAATGTTTTGGAAGACATGTCAAAAAAATGCATTTTAAATTTTTAGCAAATCATTACAAGAAGTTGTCGCCTCAACAGAGTAGGCAGGGGTAGTGCTGCAATTTATGGCATCGGTGCATTTTTTCTTAAAATAGCGAAAACTGTGGCGGCTTAGACTGTAAGTTAAGATCTCGCCACTTTCTCTGACGCCAGAGCAACAACAGCGGCAGCTCAACTGTTTGGCCAACTTCAAAGTCACACAATCTTCTCGACTCAGATTACAAATTTTCTTGTCTCGAATTACAAATTTTCCAAGCCATTTCCACAGTCGCCAAAGAAATGGCAATTTGCCCGCGCGAAAACGAATAATGTCAAATGCGTACCGCAATAACAACAACAACTGCCACGACTGCTGCTACTACTGTTTCTGCTGCAGCAGTCGGCAGTCACCAGTCATCAGTCGACAGAGTGGCAATTGCTGTTGCTCGACACCGCAAGCACCGCACGACAGTAGCAAATGTTTTAATGCCTTGCAAAAGCGCGCATTTATTAAAAATGCGCACTACTGCCAGACTGGCATTAAACGGCAGTTTCGATTTCAGCTACCCCTCACCAGCAGCAGCCACCGATCAGCAATCAGCCAGCTCCCAGCCACCGTAGCTATGCACGCAAGCAAGTAAGCGAGTGAAAGTAGCGCGGCGGCCATGTGGTGGCATCGACTTTGGCCGAATCGCGCATACCGCCAGGATGCGGCTACTCCATATATGGCGCTAGTTGCAGTTTTATAGCCGTCAGTGTTGTCAGTTGGAAATTTAATTATTTTGCAGCGCTCGACCATGCCCTTGTCTCCCCTCGCCGATCTGGGCGGCCAATATTTAATGAATGGCATACAACGAAACAAATACCGCAGTTAAAAGCAAACAATGATAATAGCAAAAGCAAAAACAACAAAGGAAGCGCGTTGCTGGCAGGAAGCGAGTGAAATCCAGCAACATAAATAAATCAATTGGTTGGTGTTGTTGTTGCATGTACATATGTATGTTATTGCGCTGCTGCTGGCTAATAGCTGCCGTGTTGTGCTATCATGGCGTTGAATTGCACGCATAAGTGAGTGAGTGTGTGTGTGTGTGTGTGTGCAGTGCGCAAGTGTAAGTGAGACATGTGGCAAGCTACTACTAGTTGGACAGTGCCGTTTTTAGCTGCTGGCACAGAAGGGCACGGGTTGCCGAATTGCAGGAGCTCTACACAAATGATGGTGATATCAATGGCCACAGACCATAACAGCCTAACTCGAGTTGGGACAAAATTGAGTTTCTATTTGTTACGAATTTTTCATATTTTTATGTTTTTTAGAACGCCAAATATCCACCAAACACCTAATAGCTTTTCCACATACTGCGGTAAGAATTTTAAACTTCAAACTTTCGAAAGTTGTCCTTATTAGGTATATTTTTTTTTTATTCAATCATCAAAAAAGTGTATACTATAAAAAACTAAAACTTTAGAAAAAACTGCAGTGTTTTTGTATCAAATTTTACCACTTATTGCATAAGTTAACATTGAAATAGTAAACATTTTCGAAAAAGAAATGCATATTCTCGAAGCATTTTAGAATTATTATACATATGTATTCGTTTAGCTGAATATAAAAATATTTATTGTTAAATAATATGTTAGAAACAACCCAACTAATAAAATAATGCGAGCTGAAAGCCCTGGTAGCTATTGCTCCTCTTTTTAATTATAAGATTTTATATTTTGTAATTAATCCTAATAAATAAATAAAATAAAATAAAATAATGGAAAAGTAACGCCAAACTCGTTTGCGGCCTGACACCTGCAAACAACAAAAAACGACACTGTCCTACACTTGCGTTTCAATGCAAGTTTACGATTCAATTTCAATTTCAAATAATTTGAAATTCAGCAAAAACGCTTGCAATTAATTGCCAAAATTCACATATCGCCAAAACGCTATTAAAATAATAAATATTGAAACTAATTTGTAAAAACAACAAGAACAACATGTAACTACATATAAACACACACATGTCAGACAGTGATATATAATTATTACAAATGGCCATTGCATGTTTTGGCAATATTATTATGACATATCTATGTACATATATGAAACTACAAAACGCCAATAACTGCGAACAAGCTGAGAAATTCGAGTGGCAATTAAAATAGGAGACACGCTATAATTAATTAGACACAGAGCAACAGCAGCAGCAGGCAGCGCAGGGGGTGCTTTATTTCGTGCAAACTGCCCAAAATGCGCTGGAATGTGCAGATTATCCAAAAAAAATAGCCTCGTGCATGGCAAGCCACAAAGTGCCACGTAGAGCCCGCGGGTCAAAGCTTAAGCTAAAGGCAGAGACAGAGCCAGCGCGCGAGATATTGTCCAATTGCACGAAATTGTGCAACTTTGCTTCAGCGCCAGCGCCAACAATTAAGTAAGTGCCGATGTCGATAGCCAAAAAAGATTTTGAAAAAGTGAGATATGTGCACAGATCGTGGTAAAGCAGGTCGCCAGCCATTTCGGCGCACTGAGGTACTTGCCGCCCTTTTCACATTGTGGTGTGATGCAGGCGCCTGCAACTGCGAGTCGGCAGAAATGGCAGCAGATTTTAGCCAGGCAAGTGGAGCCACCAAAGCGGTAAATCCTTTTGAAAGCCTTCAAGAGCCACACAGTCGCAAGAAAATCACGTTGCCTCAACACCCACACATAAACACAAAGAAGCACTCAAATAATCAATTTTACATTCTACGCTATTGCAAAAGAATTTTAGTGCAAAATGAAAATGGCGCTTTTGCATGCTCAAAATGGGTGGCAGTTGGAAGAAGAGCTTTTACAATCGAATACTTTTACAGTAAATTGAAACTCGTACATTGCAGGTCGTACATCAAAATGACACACACACACACACACAAATTGAAGTGCAGCGATTAACGCTTAAAACCTGTGAAGGATTGTTGCAAGAACATCAATCGTTACAAGCCCGAGCGATATGTATTTTAATGTATCGCTGGCAAAATGTACAAAAGACATAACTAACATTTTTTAAGAAACACAATTCTGGTAGCCTATATTAAAATACAACTCCACACAAAAAATTAAAGTCTTAAAGCCAAAAATTACGTTTTTATAGCTAATACAAAAAAGACCTTTCTATGTACATACATACATCCTATGAATTGAATAAAAATTGCCCGAGTAGCTGAGAGAAAATTTTGAAAAAATTCGCTGTTCAACAATTATTTTTGTATTTCTCATCTTGTGACGCTTATGGGTTTTCTGCAATGCAGAAAATCACGATTTATTGACTGATTTTATTGAGAAATATTAAAATATGAAGCAACAGCCCGACAATTTATTGTGATGTCATTTTACAATGAAGCCAGCTGAAACTCGTTAAAGAAACTTTCAAAATGAAGAAAAATTGTGTTGCAAGCTGCAGTAAAGCCGTAGCAGCAATCGCTGCGTGATAAAAGTTGAAAGCTAATGAGATGAGATGCAAAACACATACATGCGTATATACATACATATAGCATACTTTGAGGGTTTTTTTTCTAAAGGCGTTTTTTCGTAATTTGCTTCCAATGTGCAGTTTTTAAGGCGAATTCGCACGACTGTTTCGCTTAAACTTCTTCTTCTTGATTGGTTAGAACACCCCGTTACCGAGTTACGACCTGACGTTCAGGTGCCCCTGCTACACGCGAGCGTTTTCCATTTGGAAATGCCAAGCGTTGCCAGTGCCTCATTTACTTGGTGGAAGATTAATATCTTGAGCATGGCTCTAGCAATATTTTACTTTAAATTGCAACTCTGTAAGCTGAGAAATAAAAATATATTCCTTTCAAAATACCACCCTACTCTTGTTTCTTGTTTTTTAATAGTTTGTTGTCAAGAATCAGTTAATTATTGATATTCCACTTTCTTTGCAAGCTTTCTACTTTTTTTGCACGTTTTTGATTTTGAAATTTTCCTTCAGTAAGCGAATTCATATGGAAATAAAGCTGGTTTTTTGCAAGCCTTTTTATATAATTTATGATTCATTATTAAAGTGAAAGAGTATGCTTATGGAAAAGTGTGCCAGCAACGGACGCAAACTGGCAGGCATTTCACTGCAGCCACAAATCTTTTGTAAATGATAACCCAGCGCATCAATTACAGAAAATCAAATGCAAGTTTTGTTGCGCCCAACCGCTCTTCCTGCCCCAAAGGCGCTGCACACACAAATGAGTGAAATTACAAAAAAAAATAAGGAAACATAAAAAAGGTTAAATGCGCACAAATAAATGCTAACCTCAATATTCGAAAATTACAGGGATCTCGAGTGTGTGTGCACGCACTTACACACTTACAACGCAGGTCGAAAAGTTATCGCTGTGAAGTAAAGAAGTTAGCACGTTTGAAATGTTTACGCCGATAAAAGCTGATAAGGGCAATCAATAAAGCAAATAAGTTTATTGGTCCCTTTAAAGTAGAGGGGATAGATACACCACACATGCACATGGACATAGTGCTACAAAGTGGCAGGCACCAAAGTGCACTTCATTCTCTTTGAGTATGCGTGTGTGTGTGTGAGGTCATAAATTACGTTCGAATGTATGTGCGTGTGCGTTTGTGTGTGTGTGTGTGTGTGTAGGGGGAAACGCATAAAACGCTGTGGTTTCTCGGGTCGGAAAAAATATTTAATGACTATCTGCAGACCTGCAACAGTTCGCCTGCGCCGCAATAAATTCAAATTCAAAGGCAATGAGTGGAAATACTAATTTCGAACTGTTTGAAAAACGGCACAAATTTATTGTACAAAAGAACTTTCCAGCATGAAATCAACTTCGCAGTCAACTTGGCAGTTGGGAATCTATGAAATATGCCCCAGAGATTGTATTATTTTTTTTTTCTGTCTGTTGTATGAAACTATTGAGCACTCAATCCATTAAACAAGAAATATTGCTATAAAAATTTCCAACTTTGGCCATGATTATTTGCATAATGTTAAGCGTTCAAATATGATTAGGAAAAGACAGCTAAAAAGGCACAACTCGGCACATGAAGTATCTGACAAATATTTGCGCTGGTATTTAAATCTGGCTCACAAGCAGCAGCAGAAGAAGAAGAAGCAGCACAACAAACGGTTCAGCATTTCGAGTTGGCAACAGTGTAGGACGGATTGTTAGTGAGCAATGACATTGTCAATATGCTCGTAGGAACGAGCGCTTGAAGACTGAAGTGGCAAGCGCTTTCTATGTAAGAGCAAAAGAGACTATTTGTGCTTGTACTTAGAGACGCATGCGGCATGCCAAATAAGTTGGCGGAAGCTATTTGAACCTTCTTGAAAAACTGTATGCCTCTTTATTCAAAAAGGAAATGTTATTAATATATGTATATAAAAAATCCCTTCCCAAGTGAATAAAGAACGCCAAAGGCTTTTAGGAAACTGCATTTAAAGAACTGTTGTAAAGTTTCGGGCTCAAAATAGTTCTGCATGACAAGAATGTTAAAAAAAAGATTTTCCGGTGAAATATGGCAACACGATTCTTCAATGAGAAGGATTATACACGAAGTTCGATTTTTGTTTGTACCAATTTCTACCATAATGAGCAGAGGGCGTACAGATGTATATAACTATCATATTAAATTTGCTAATCTTGGTAAAAACAGGTTTGCAACTTTTTGTTCGGAGATAGGCTGGCATTTTAGGGCCAGCAAGAGTCGTTGGTAAGTTAAAAGCTCTCAAAGAGCTTTCAAAAAATCTTTTTAGAGAGGAATCTCGACAAATTTTCCATACATTTTTACCGCTAGGCGCGTTTTAAAGTTTTTTTAAGAACATCTTCTTTTTTTTGCTGTTGTTGCTGCGTCTGCCTGTTGATAGAGCATGCTTATCTCAAAGAAAGCGGCCAAAAGTCACTTTGATAAGATCGGTCAATTTGAAAAAAATGCCAAAGTCCGTAACTGCATTTCAAGGCAGCGAAGAGGGAAGAAAGCGTGTGGCGCACGCACCCAATAAGCAATTCCTAGTCACTCCGAGCGATGCACAAAGCGCGAGACCATACAACACAGCCAGCTAACCGCATAAATCACGGCAACAAAAAAGCAGCGTGTTTTTGGTATTGCTTTCCAATCACGTTTCGCGCTATCGTTGAGATACAGATCTGCAAACCGTAACAGCGCTGCAACGGCACAACAAGCCGAGCGGCCGAGCGGCAGACAACCAGCAGCAATTCGTCAATCATTCACGCATGCTAGACGAGCCACAGCAGCGCTCTTTTTTGCCTTTGCTGCACAATTGCTGGCTGTCAATCGCGCATCGTGTTGCGAGGCTACACCCAAAAGCGGGCTGCAATGGCACGGTCAATGGCGTCGTGGCAAAATATTACAAAAAAAAGTGCAAGGAAAACGAAATTTTCGACGTGATGGACGCCTGTCCATTGCATATTGATAATTAAATCCACTGCGCCTACCGCCTCAAGTGCAACGAGGCATCCAGTGTGTGTGTTGCATCATCACAAACGATTGCCGTCAATCACGGCGGCTGCTGTTGTTGCTGCGTTTGCGTTGACTACGCAATTTTATATCGAAACCGTTTATACGTGACTTCCGCAAAAGCGATTTAAAAATAGACAACATTTTACATGCAAAAAAACATGATGCTCCTTCGACCAAGTCACAAACACATGCACACACATGCGCGTTGTTGTTTCCGCTTGCCAGTGTAGATCTCGCAGAGCTACTCTACAGCATAGTCTAGTCTTAACAATAGTTCAACAACGCCAACACTTTGCAACTGCAATAAATCATAGTCAAGTGGTACATGTTGCTCAGTTTTACTATGCGTAAAGCATCCCGGTTGGAAAAAATACATTGAAGACGCTGACATCAAGCAGTCACTAACCGCGCTATTCTGGCTAGAGTGATTGAGGCAACGTTGCTAATTTTTGTTCCTACATGAATTTCTACGAAAAGCTTATTTATGCAATGTATGAACTGAACACGCGCATAGCAGAGGCGAGGCGCCTGTAGAGAAGACCTACGTTACGCCGTAACCCGGTAACGCGTTGTTATTGGCCAATTATGTACAAGCATATTTATGTATGGGCTGAACATTAAACTAAAATTTCCAATTGGTATCTTAACACGCGTGCACACATACACACACACACGCTTGATACTCTCGTTGTATGCCCCTACCTGCACAGACATCGCCTGTCAGGCTACAAAAAGTTTGTGGCAAGCCCCTAAGGACGCACTCAGTCAGCCAGCCAGTCAGTCAATCTACCGTTCGCCATGCACATATGTACATTCGTCACGTAATTTTCCTGTCAAAAAGGAAACTGCGCACAATGTATGGACAACAAAAGCAAAGGCAAAAACAACGCGAAACCAACTCCCTCTTCTCCGGCCCACTACTATGCCAGCGCATCCATTATATGTGCCAGCCAATTAGCACTTTCCAAAACGGAAGCATTTCTTTAACCTTTTGTGAGTTGAGTTGCTCTATTGCAGTTGTTGTTGTTGTTGTTGTCGTCTATGTATCACTCAGGCTGCAACTTTCTTAACTTCTGCTACATCATTTGAGCGCCCAGAGACCACGCAAGTTGGTGGAATTCCATGCTGGCATGCCGTTATGGTGTGCGAAATGTTGTCAATAACAACAACGCTTGTCAAAGTTGTCAGTGACTACTGCTCCGTCGCTCCAACTTTGCACGAAGTTATGTGAAAAATGTAGGCACATAAATTCCCACAGCGAGCCGCTAGTTATGCTGTTTTATCTATGGAAGCATTCAGGCAGACGCTTGGCAATAATTAAGTTCAAGTGGAAAATTGGCAGTTAATTTTGCTGTTAGCTGTTGGCCGGCAAAGCAGCTTGGCTGAGTGACTGTTGACTTTTGCTTGATGCGCTGACTGCTAATATAAATGTCAAATTGGACAGCCCTAAAGCAAGCACACTTGCACAAAGAGGCAGACGAAAGAGTGAACAGCTTGGCGATTGATTTTATGTTAACAGGCTAATAGCCAGTTTATGGCTTTTCGAGCATGCCCGAAGACAGCTTGTACGGCGCATAGCAAAGTGTAAGGACAGCTTTAGGTCAAAAAGAGCGGCTGCAATAAAATAATAAAAAAAATATTTCTGTTTTTACATACAAAAAAAGTCAGCGCGAATTAAAACGATTAGCGTGTTATTTTCACCAGTGCTCATAATTTTTTGTTTGCGGATATGCGCCAGTGTCAACGATGAATAGTAAATATGTATATGCTTTTCATGTTCTGCAAATGCTTTGGTCCAATTCAGCATGCATGTCCTCATTTATCTTTACAAACAATTCAAAAAATACAACAAGCATATTTTCTTTGAGCCAGTCAACAAGTCCTTGAAAGCCTGAGCGGAGCCATACAACAATTGCCACGGCATATTGCAACGCATTACAATGAACGACATACAATGCGAGTGGTTGGTGTCGCCAAACAAAAGATACATACATATGTACATATGTACATACATGCAAATAGCTGCAAGCAGTAGGTACCTGCCATGCGCACCAGCAGCGCCCCAGCGGCATGACGCTTCTCGCTTTGTGCACGCTCAGCTCAATAAGAAAAGCAACCAACCGCAGGCACCAAGTGGCGTTTCTTATGTGAAACGCCCGCGAGCTTGTATTGTATACGGCAGAAGGGAGGCATGCGGGCGGATATCTGACAATAAAAGCTTTTATGCTTTTATGCAAAAGAACTTAAGCCGATTTTCGGCACTGGCGGCGCGTTTTATTTGTGCAGGCTTGGAGCGACAGAGCTGCATTTCATGACTTACAAATGCGAGCGCGCCCGAGCACAGTTTTTGAATGGTAGGAAAAAGCATTACGGGAATCTAGCGTCGGCGCTAACATTACATTTACGTTAGATACTCTGCCGAGATAAGAGATGTAAACATCATCGATTGCACGTTCTGACACGAGCTGCCAGCCACCACGCCTTTTACAGAGAAAATTCATTATTCAGTTTTGAAAGCCTTGAAACTAAAGTTGGAAATTTGATTATTCGTCTTTTATAGAATTTTCGTAATATATTTGAAAACCTGGTCTTTTTTGTCGGAAGAAGAAATTTTATCAGCACGCAGACAGGCATTTGTCTGATTGTACTGATAAGTAAATTCCTTGTACTAATAATCTTCGGCTCCGTTCTAATTTCAGAATATTCAATTATTTATTTGGCTTGCACAGAGATGCAAAAAAATTTAACTTATCTTGTCGGCCAAATTCTTAAATAAATTTCAAAAAATTTTAACTTATCTTCTCTTGCCTTCCGCTTTGGCATTGGCCACGCGTCAACTTTCGAATAAGGGCCTAACACTGTATAAGTCTTCCATATCGGCTGCAACTTTAAGCGAGAATTTTGCATGCCGCAAAAAAAACGCAATCACTTCAGCACTAATTGTAAGTGTCGTTGTCAGTTGCTGACACGCCGCGAACAACATAAATCAAGTGCCACAAGAAGGCGACAAGAAAGAGCGAAGCATAACAACACTCCTTCAACACTCAAACTGCGCATGATCGAATCATTAATTTGCCTGATGCAATGAGTCAAAACATTTGTCAGGCACATGGACTGAACGAGCTTCGCTGCTTGCCAAATTCGCGTTGCAGCAAGAGTGCCACTATTGTGAGTGCAACTTGCAGGGGATTCGCGACAGAGTGCGCGCCACTTTGGGGTTGGCAAATCCGCGCAAGACGTTGCTTGACATCCAAGTCGAGCGCATCAGGCGGTTAATAGTGCGATTAGAATGGCGGTCGTCAGCTACTGGGAGTGTGCGGCCGCGCTCAGCTCGTTCGAAACAAAGGCCCGCAATTCAGAGGCAGCCGAGCGTAAAGCGCGCCACTCCAAAGCGAGGTGAGTGCACATGACGGAGGCTGCTGGAAGAGGCAGCCACTGCAGCTGACGACGACTCCAAAGTTGCAGGCGTTCCTTCTGCGCCGCGCTAGCTATCGCTAAAAGCGCACAAAGCCAACAAATCGTTTAACAACAAAGACAACAACAACACGCCGCAGCGTCGAAGCAAAATAGTGCACTTAGTACCTACTTAGGTTACACACAGTTTTAGATAAGATCTGCAGCGGACGATTTCACGCCGTCGCGACGTTGCACAGCGCCTATGCCGTACGCTCGCCGGTTCCGCGGCTGAGGCTTAGCCGTGCGCAGACGCTAACTCATTCCGATAATGGCTGCAGCAAACGACTTTGTCTGCCATGACACACACACACACACGAAATGGAACAAATAACAAATTGTTCGGCGGGCGGGTGTTGGCGGCGACCGTCGATCCAACCATAATCGAATCGTTCCCGCTATAATGCGCACGCCACAAATTGGAGACGCCGGCTGCAGCCGTTTGCGCAAGCGCCGAGCAGGCAGCGTTGCATCATTGGCTGACGCTAGGTTCAATCGATTACCCGCGCGCTGCATGTTCAAAGGGTTCTTGTTGTCGGTGTCACCGCTTGTCTACGGCGATGTGCGGCTAACGTGTAGATGGAAGGAAGCCAGTCGGAGCATTCAATGAGCAGAGATATTGTTGATCACTGGCGGAGCAAGCAAGGCAGCTTCACTATAATATGTGCTGTTGCTATAGCATAAGCAGACAAAAGTTTGGTACAAGTACTTAAGAAATTTCTGACTAAATGTTAGAGAGGTAAACTTATATCGATGATAGAAATCAGCACTCATTGGCCCTCAATACGGACGAAGCAAACCAACAACCTGCAAGTATCTGCTCAACATCGCACAGTTCTGCTAGAAAAAGTTCTCGACGATGCCAAAAAAATTATAAACTTGTTTTGAGAACTTTAAAGAAAACTTTACTCCGAGAGATCTATGAGCGTATCTGCATCGACGACATGTATAAAATTAGATGAATAAATTAGAGCCGTCATTTCCATAGGCAAGCTATTTGTTGGCGCACTGCTTTCGAGTGCATGGCTGAAGAAGATATAGTCAAGAATGAACTCAGTACTCATAGTCGATCAAAAAAAGAGCAATCCAGTTTCTAGCTACTTTCGGAGCCCACTCGTGGTAAAGTTGTCAGCACAGTCAAGAAGTCGAGACCAATCTAATACAATTTGCGATGAATCAAGTTATGAGCTAAAGCAAAGACGGTATATGTAACGGCAGTTGGAGGATGAAGACGGCGAGCGAGGCCGTGCCCTCGATGGAAAGGCCAAATAGAGAAGGGGCTTTTAACTTTCGGCATTTCCAACTGGGGAAGACGAGCGCGTAGCAGCGGTGCCTGCAGAGAAGCCCTACGTCAGGACATCATCTGGTAAACAGTTGAAGCTGAACAATTTACTTAATTTACAATTTAAGTTAAAAGTTAATTTCAGTTTCGACACAATGATTCCAACTTCTGACTTCAACTTTGACACTGCAACGGCACGAAATTTGAAAGCAAAGGCTTAATCCGAATTTGCATTTCAACAATGGCAGCTTCAAGAGAACTTGCTATCAAAAGCTCGGAGCAGTAGTATCTTTATCGTGTTCAGCTCACATATGCCGGCAGTTAGTAATATCAGCGCGAAAGACGACGATGATAATGCTTACTACTACTGGCTACCAGCAGCACTTGCACGTCCAGCCAGTCGGGCCGATAATTCAGCGCCACGGCTACAAACGCAACTCGCAAGCGCATTCAATTAATGATGATGCGTTGCTGAAGATAAGTCGCGTGCACTAAAGACCGAGTGACGGACGGACAGACGGACGGAGGGAAACACACAGGCGGCTTCAGCAGCATCGTCACGGCAGCAGTGAAACTTTAAGCGCGCGCATTACTCACGCCATTGAAACATTTGAACTGAATATGTCCGCGACTACAACAACGACGACAACAACAACGACGACGACGACGACGTCTCCGCCATCGCGCAAGTCCCGCATGCTACTACCGGCCGCACTCTGTCCATTGTCCACTGTCCATTAATATGGCTCGCTGCACACAACAACACGACGGGTGCGCGTTGGGACCATGTGCTGCGCTTTTGGTTTTGTGATTTTATTAGTTTATAGATTAAGATTGTCCCACATGAGGCAACAAAAAGCGCAAAGGAAAGTCAGCAGCAGTTGCACGAATGCATTTGTTTACTCAAGTCGCCACGAGCAGCGGCGGCAACAGAGGGCCGATCGCGCGTACGGAACTAGCACTACCGACGACAGCCTTTTATGGCCACTGGTTGACTACGCGCCTGTGGCACTCAGCGTCGCATTATCACTTGAAAGGCTGCGAAATCGTAGAGATGATATTTTAGTTTAATGTTTCAAAGCACGCTCGGCCGTCTGCAATATTTTAAATATAGAATTTCCAAACGAGGCGCAAAAGTGTGGGGCCAGCAGGACGCTTGACGCGGCACGCGGGGCGCGAGGTTTAATTGAGTTCTTGAACGCAACACTTCCTCCTGTCGGCCAGGTTGAGCTGCTCCCAGCAGTTGTTGTTGTTGTTGTGTTCGCGCAGCTGTTAAGGCTGCAAGTTGTTGGAGTCGCTGCCACAGCAGAATGCAGTTGTATGTGTCTGGTCTGGTAGCACAACTCTTTGGTTAAATGTTGGATGGTTAAAAACGTGAGTTGGACTTCCGTTTTATGTTTTCATTCTGTGGCAGTTGAAAAAAAAATGATTTCTTACTGCGTCTTTGATGACTAATTCCAGCATGCTACTAATGGCGGCTAAGCTTTGATTGTGGCTATTAATAGTGACCCACGGTAGCAGCTGAGATTTTCGCTTTCGTTGCAGTTGAAGGCCGAAGCTATATTTAGAAAAGGTTGCAAATCAGATTTTTATGACACGTCAAATTAGTAACTTAAACTCTGATGGATTTGCTCTAGGTTAAAGGCTCAGTTAGTATTGACGTATCGTATTTTTTCGTATTGCAGACAAAACCTACTTTACCCGAGCTCTATGCATGCGTTCGCTCTTGACGTATCGTAACGCAGAAATCATAATCGAAATAGGTAGCTCTGAGATATTTACGTAATACGAATAAATACGCTACGTCAATACTAACTCAGCCTTAAGGCAAACAAATTATTTACCATTCGAACGTATTTTCAATAAAATTTTCTTAAACATGTTCAAATTTTCCATTAAGGCGGTATAACCTTAGGACATACATATGTACATATATAGATACAAATTTGTACGCTGCATTTTTCAACAATATATATGTATGTACATATTTCATTTAATTTTGATTCATAAAAATTGTGCGAATGCAAATTTCAAGAGAAATTGTGCTGGAATTAAAAATGAAATCCATAATTATTGAAATAAAAAGACCTATTTTAATAAAATCAACGCTCGAGCTGTGAGGAATGCTGGCTGATAATAGACCGCTGAACTCGTCGACATTAATTTCCAATATATTTTCCGAGATTGCTTCACAGCAATTAAAAGTGGCAGGTTTTATCTGCCACTTGAAGCATCACACAGACTCACATTCACATGCACATATACCTATGATATATCCTATCAAACAAACATGAACTCGCCACATTTTCAAGTGTGCCAAGCGCTCAAGTAGTATTGAATGCAATGGAATCTCCACTCCAAGTGTTAAAATGCTCAACATCCCATCCATTAGGGCTCATTATGGCCACGCAATCACAATACAATGGAGCAGCGTATTGCACAGCGCAACGAGGTGAAATCAAGCGAAGGCACGCATAATGCGCCCTGAAACAAGCATACAGTGCAGTGCAAAAGTGAACACCCCAATGATGACATGAAATGATATAAACAAGCATACAGTGCGGTGCAAAAGTGAACACCCCAATGATAACATAAAATGATATGTTCTCATCAAATTTCGGAATTATTAAGATCTTTGGTTTTGATATGGAAATTATAATTAATTTTTGCAGCTTCACTTCATTTAAAAAAATGTAAGCATCAACTTAATTGTGTTGTTGGTAATAGAAAGATTTAAAATTGTGGTACGAGGAGGATCTGCCTGTTGATTAGGAAAACTCCTTGAGCACATAAGCTATGTATGAAGCTCATTGTACTCGGTAAAAGGTGTTTCTGATTTTGTTTGGCTCTGACTTAGACAGACAGACATAGTATAATTATACATTTATTATAAAATCCTTTTCTTGCTCGGAACCTTTAGTGCAACTATCTTAAAGTTTTGCAGGTCATTTTCAAAAATCATAAAATTTGCAATTTTTATTTGATGCCTTTAAAAGCTTATAAAAAGTGCCTGTAGCATTGACCTACATAGCTTTCGGTTGAACAATTTCAAATTGACAAAATTTATAACTTGTCCAACCAAATTTAATTAACCAATTATAACAAAATTTTTGCATATGTACATTCATGTGCTTATATTTTGCACTTTAGTGTATGTGTGTGCGTGTGTGTGTGTCGATGAGCCGTGAACGCTGAAAAGTGCTTATTAAATTTGCACTTTACCGCGTGGTAAGTGAAGCCCCATCCCCTCACCTTCCACTGCCTGCCATGGCTCATTAATAGCACGCCAAAAGCGCATAGCCCCTGCTAAGCGATGTAAAATAATTGTTATCGATTTGTATTGTACTTACGTTCATAATGCGCCTGATATAGTGTGCAGAAACAGAATATGCAGGAATGAACGAGCCAATCGAGATACTCGCACGTTGCTGATGATCAATGAGAAATGCCGACCAAAAGTCATGCACATGTGTGTGTGTGTGTTTGGTTTTTTGGGGGGATATGTTTAAATTGTAGTTACGCTCGCTGCTGCTGTTATTGTTGTTGCAAACATAGCAGCTACAGTGCATGTGTGTGTGTGTGACCTTTGGTGTGTGAGGTGCTTTGCGTGGCGCTGATATGTTACCACTTGATTACCATAAAAGACAGCTAAATAGTTTGAAAAGATGAAAAGTGGCATATGCTGCACATGTACAACACTGTTAACAACAACAACAATAGCGAGCAGTACCACTTCATCTACGACGGAACATGCTACATGCCCGTACTTCTCCATGCGGCGGCATGTTGCAACTTATGGCCAACTCGTGTCAGTGTTTAGGCTTAAATATTTAAAATTGTATGTATGTATGTATGTATGTATGTATGTAAGTGGCATGCACGCTGGCCGCCGAAACGAAAAAAAGGTTGCAGTCGCCGCTTATTGAATGCGATTGTAAGCCACACATGCGCGCATGCGCGTGCGGGAACTCTGAACCAGCCGCGCCTCAGCTACAGCGCTGCTGGCTGGCTGCACCATTGACTGGACTGCACTGCACTGAGCAGTGTGTGTGCAACAAAAAGGAGTAAATTATGGTGATTATGGCGCATTATTTATGTTCATATTAAAGGCTCTTTAAAAAGCGATAAATATGAAAAACGGCGCAACTTCATAAAATGTAAAATGCACTTTTTTCGTGTGAATAAAGTTTATGTGCACGTATGCTGCCAGGAGTGGGAGAGGGGAGGGCTTTGCGATGCAGAAGGCGCGTGCACTTAGGACACGAAATTGCTATAATCTTAAGCAGCGATTGCTGCTATAAAACTGCTAAAAGGGTCAAAATGTTACTGACGGCGTGGGTTAAGTGTGTGAAGTTGAGGCATACGCCAAAGAGCGCTGCCACCTTTTCATTTTGTCTTGCACTATCAAGAAAATATGCCGAGGCAAATGAAAAGGCAACAGGGGCGCAAAGGCAAAAATTATTAAAAGCGCACAGATATTTTGTAAAAACTTTCACTTTGTTATTAAAAAGCACAATATTTATTTCATAAGCAAAATTCAATTTTGAGAAACAATTTTAAAATGAAAGGACGAACAAAAGCGCATCAAAAGTGCACTTTTTATATTTTAAGCTGCCAGCGCTGCTTTAAAGAAATGATATACATAGTATAATATCTTACAAAAAATGGCATTTCATAAACTGTAAACTAAAGTGTAATGCCACTTAACTTCAATAAAACACATCATAAACTCAAGCTCGTCGCTCGTTCGCTCTAAAGTGCTTAGCAAGAGGTTCGCAATAAAAATGCATGGCATATTGTCTGCGATAGTGCGATAATAGAAAATCACTTTAAAAGCCGTCGTAACGCATTTTGTAAAATGTCCACCCACATTTCGATTTGTGGGAGTGTTGCTTGCGCAGAAGCACATATGCAAATCGCTACCAATCCGCACGCCCACGAGGCACATTTCATACACACACACACACACACACACACATTTACACGTCTTCAAAGCTCCTTGGCGGAATCATAAGCGAAATGACAGCGCAGCCGTGGAGGGGCAGAAGTAAGTTATTTGAAGCGCATTTAAAAGAAAAATAAATGAAAAAAAAATAAAAGTTGTCAATAAATACAGGCGCAAAAACGGATGCAGCTAAAAGCGCGGCCTGTCTTCGTTTCGCCTTTAAAATTGCCAAGTTTCAGTTGCGCATTCGCCACTTTGCACTGCGACTGCACCCGAAAGTGACCGCAGTTGCATGGCGCAAAGGAAGAGATTGCTTTTCGACAAAAGTGTTGGAGCAGTTGACTGCTGACTATGCCGTACGTTGAACCTTCGCAGCTGCCGTGCAAAAAGGAAAGAGCATTCATGGAAGGCGAACCCAGAAGAAGTTGAACCGTTGAAAGTAAAACGAGCCAACGCATCACATGTCAGCGCATTTAAAGTGCGCATAATTCAAAAACGTCTGTCTGCTTCGTTAGTCGCCTGTTGCCAGCCAGCGCTCTGCTCTAGTGCCTGAGAGACGCGTATCTTTGGTTGTCGCTTGTAGTACTTATGATTTACTCAAATTTATTTGCTAATATTCTTGAAACTGTTGAAAAAAAGGTAAAATCTTAAAGTTGTTCTTGTAATATTTATAAAATTTTCTTATAGAACTTTAACAAAGTTGATCATTCTTAAAAAATAATCCAAAGAAATGTAACTATGTATTCACAATGAAATATTGATATCAAGAGCGCTTGAAGTGTTATAAATACCAGAGAACGCGAATGACTATGGCAATCTAATCGACTAGTCTAATAGAATTCAAGAAGAAGTGACTAAGTCTTGTCTGTCATTTACGTGCTCTGGGTATACTCGAATACAACTTGAAGCATCAAGTTTCTCCCTGCCCGAGCTCATTGTGCACGACGTGGAGCCAGGCCAGGCGACGGCCACCGTTCAAAATGTGCCATTAAATGAAATTAATTTTTGCAACATTTCTTTGAATTGCCTACAGCTGAACTTAAAGACAGCTGTTTTCTAACCAACTCAATTTTGTATTGAATAACACTGCAGAGCTTCAAGTTTGAATTTTAAGGAAAATATAAGAGCGAAACCGAAAACAGATGTTTTGCTTTTTTCTACTTTTACTCAAGTGCAACGCACCGCACCCCTAAATACATTAAAAATAATGATTTTGATTATGTTCCGCCTAATTCGTTTTCTATACTGCCAACGATTCCAGAAAGTGGCACACTTAAGAATCCCTATACTATGTATTATCCTGTACCGCTAACGGTTCCAACTGTTCGTTGCGTTTGTTTAAGAACGCGTAAAAGTTGGCACACATTTTCAAGCACCCTACACACCACAAATTCCCCATAAATGGCACAATATTTGGAAAATTACCATTTTTATATACGCATAAACACACAGCCAAACAAACTATACACACACATAAATTTACTGCCAAATTATGCAAATAAAGGTGCACTGCTCAAACCAAGAGCAAGACGGCATGACACGCAAGGTAAGCAAAACTGTCAACAGAGAGCGGGAGCGGGTGGGACATACACTGTAGTTGAAGGAAAAGACAGGCAGGCGCAAGAGTGAGAGTGCCACGTTAATATTATCCTTGAATAATGTCAGTGAATTGTACTTAACTGTCAACATATAAGCTGAAACCAAAACAACAAAAAGCAACAACAACGACGCATGTTAGCCGAACAGCAGAAAAATGTCAAAAGACAACAAAAAGCAAAGAACAACAAAAATTTGCAACGCGCACACACCTAAAAAAGGCGGGCTTGGTCGAAAAGGCTGAGTGTTGGCGGCTGACAATCATAAGCGGCAGAGGCAGGGCAGGGGTGCCCATAAAGCAACGATTTCCGCTCTTTTATATCGTAAATATTTATGCGAAATTAGTAAATGTAAAATAATACTTTTTTGCCTACTTTCTCAGCTCAATGCAAAAAATGGCAATGCCAACAAAAAAGGGGCAGAGCAGAATAAAGGCGCAACTCAGCGATTCTTTTCCGTTTACTTCGCTTGGCGTTGTAATTCTAGACGGACGTGTTCCGCAGTAAAATTACGCGATATTTGTTTATTGTTGTTTTTGTAAATTGTGTTTAATCAAGCGTAATTTCTTGCGTACGGAAATTTCATCAGCATTTCAACAAAGGTGCACCATTTTGACGGCACCGGCAGAAAAAGACACGACAATTTGTTGTACTCGCTCGCCGGCTGCGTTCGCTCGAAACGTTTTCGCGCTTCATTGAGCGTCGTCGCGCTCATTGACGCCTGAGTGCTGACGGTTTGATGACAAGTCAAATGTGCGAGAATGCAGTGAGCCAGCCAAATTGCGAGTGGAGTATTTACCTACATAGTACATAAATGCGGCATTTATGACGGCAAGCGGCGTGAGCAAGGTGACCAAGTGCGACATTAGATGCCAGGGAACTCGAAATTTTGTGTAACCTAAAAATCCTTTCTAAACCAACAAGTGCTTTGAATGTATAGGGGGCATTCCCTGAGTGTTGGTTTAAGCGGAAAAAAAATTTATTTGTTGCATTTTTGATAGGGACAAAAAAGAGTAATGTATTGTTTAAATGCCGAGCATAAATAAAATAAAATTCCGAACATGGATACTCTGGCTAACTCCATTCAAGTTAAGCCCAATTAGGAACAACATTTCGCCCAGATTTGCGCACTCGTTCCCAAATCCTTTTCATAATGAATGAACAAATTTACTTGAATAGTTTATATTCCGTCAAACTTTTTAGTTCCAAAAAATTTTATATCACATTTTTCAAAAATAATAGTAACTAAAAACAATTGTATAAAATCTACACTCAAACGGGGATTTAACGAACATGAATTGGCGTTTTTTTACAGGATCTTTGCTAGTAGTATAGCAATTAAAATAGTTTTATCGAAACTTGACAGTTATCTGGGCAGCTTGGTTGGAGTTGTGGCAGCAGCATAAAAAAGGTGTGCGTGTAATTGTGCGTGCCTGTGACTCAGGTGAGATTTGTGCGAAAAATTCACACCACAAGTGCTAAAAGTGCTGAAAGTAATGGATATCATTTTTCGCATGTTTTCGCTTAATGTTCTGCGAAATCCCGCAACGAATACTTTGCATGGAGGTTTTCTTGGCAATAAAATGCAAAAGAAACGAGCTGAGCAAATTCTTACATTAGAGTGTGTGCCATTTGACGATAATAAAAAATGTATTACTCTCTTAAATAGCGCACATATGTATGTATGCATATATATATCTATGTAGTTATGTAGTATGTATGTATTATAAGTAAACCAACATTGCTGACCCATTTACCTGCCTTAACGTTGAACACAGCCATTACACCCTTGAATTTCATTGTCTGTGGAGCAAACCCTAAAATTTTGCATTTAAATTACCGTTGCTGGCATTTCAGGCGAGTGACCCAATTCTCAGCAAACCACAAAACGACGGCGCCATTGCATTTGTTTTCATAACGCGGCTACTTACTATTTTCAGCTACTAAACGCGCTCAGGACGCACCCAATCAAAGGTAGCTGTATACCTCGAAGGTACAACAACAGCAAACGTGACGTCCCTGCTCAATCCAGCACGGCATTACGTGACAAAATTCCTTTGCAGCGACGAAAGGGGGCGGAGAAGTGTGTTTTGACAGCAGTAAAACAATTGTCACAGTTCCCAGCAGTGAGCGTAAACGGAAAGCAGCAATACTGGGAAAAAGGGATGCCGCTTTCGAGGGCACAAACACCATTAATACGCGCAGCCAACAGGAATACAGACGCAGACACATATCAAAGTTTATATGGGTATGATTTGAGCTGGCAACTCCCACGCCAAAAATTTTCATAATTTTACAAATTTCCATAATTTCATTTTCGTGCCTTTGTGCTGCGCCTAAAAAACGACGGGGGTGTTAAATCATTATAATTATTCTTATTTTAAGTGCTATCTTCTATGCGCGTTTGTTCGGTTTGTTGTAAAATTGGGAGGAAAACACGCACTTCCCGTCGAAATAAAGTAATTAATAAGCATTTCTTTATTGCAATTAGCGTCTAGGCAGGCAACACTGCCTGCTCCGTGTAGAGGTATGCATGTACAAAGGACACTTCACAGTGGATGGAATTATAAGCACAGCCAAGCCAGGAGCGTGCTCAGCTTGCAATAAATCAAAAGCGCGCTGACACACATTTTTTAATTATGCATATTATTATACCTATACTGCTCTTGCTCGACTTGTTCCGATTCAAGCATTCCTTTTAATAAATGCAACGAGCTATATTTTATTTAAAAAAAAGCACTTGCTCTGCATAATACTTTCTACTCAGAAAATTAGTACGGCAATTGGGAGGGTAGAGGTAGAGTCTCTCGACGGGTGGTCGTCAGTGTCAGCCCCTCGCCAGGACGCAGCTGCTGAGTAGCACTGCCACAAGTTGAATTGTGGCCGGTGTGGCAGGCACAGATAAAGCGTATGCAAATCGGGCGGGCTCTTTTTTGGGGGTTGTTTATTCAATCTCAGAAATTATTGCTGCGTTTCAGTCGTTGTTTTGTTTTAATTCATGAATAAATTGAACAAATTATGAAAAAGTATATTAAATAGTTTACAGTGTATGAGGAAGAGGCCTTCGTTTTGATCCTTAAAACGACTGCGGTTGAATTTCGGTATTTCTGAAGCTAAATTATACCAGTTGTCGGTAACGGGCTGCTTCTACACCATCGAATCACTGCTGTTCACATTATTGTTTTTTTTGTTCTGATTTATTTGACGCTGCGTGGATACATTTTCTACCATTGCACTTGTCGAAATTGAATTGGCAAGTGAAGCATTTTTTGTGGCAGGTAATCTCACGGAAAGCTGAAGTGCATTTTGGCCTGCAGAGAATGGAAATCTAAAATTGCGTGGCAACAGCTGCAAGAGGAGACGAGAGAAAAGATAAAAAAGCGTAAAAAACCTACTAAGAGGAAAGAAAAGAAAACTTAACTTAAAGTGTATAAGGGAAAACCAAGGGACGAGAGAACAAGAGATCAAGAGAATTTAAGACAAAGAAAATTATAAAAAGTTCAAAAAGCAAAGAAAGGGAAAACAATAAAATTTAGAAATATGGAAGGATAGCAGAGGAAAAACTCAAAATAAAATGGAAGAAGAATAAAAAAGGTAAAGAATAATAGAGAAAAAATAGCAAAAAAGAACAAAACTAAAAAAAGAAGGAAACAAAATAAAACAAAAATAAAATAGAAAATAATAAAACGTATAAAAGAACTAAGAAAAACAAAAGGTAAAGATAAACGGAAAAAAGGAGATCAACTAGAAAATAAAAAAATTATGTATAGCAAAGAAAAATGCGTTAAAAGGGAAAAAAGTAGCAAGTAAAAAAAAGAAAACAAGCTGAAGAAACAACACAATAGAAAACAAACAATTAAGAATAAAATGTAAACTCTGTTCATTTGGAAGGCATCAATTTTTGCTAGCAAAAATGCTTTTATAACTTTAATAAAGTATTTTACTATTATTGTGGGTCATACTAAACGAAAATAGTACGAGTATCAGTTATGATTACATGCTCTAATGTAATCAAAATGTCTTGTTATGTATGTATATAAACTGTGACGTATTAATTGACTTTGAGGTACAAATTTGATAATAAAAATTCGATAACATTTTAAGTGGAAAAAGATAGAAGTACGTAGTCGATCAATAGAATTGTTAACATAAAAATTCCCTTGATATAAATATGTCGAGCATTGCAGAAAGCGAAATTTTAGGAAAAACCTCTCAATGTGGCTGCAAGTTTCCTGTGCAAAATAACTGGAGGGACCAGGTAATTCGATGAATTCTCGTAGCGGCATATCGCTTGCCATATCGGTGCCGCTGCTATCTTGATGAAGCAGTAAATTAAGCGCCCTTGTCTTATCTAAGTAGCACTTTTTGAACGTACATACATACATACATATATCAACTGCAATAACAAATTAAGTATTTCACAGAAATGGCGCATTTATTAGCTGACTTCATAGTACGAGTTGCTGGTTCTGGGTGATATTACAAGACTGCTGCACCGGTAAATGAAAATGAAGCGAGTTGACAATTGTGCGATTTGCACGGAACGTATCATATTAGAGCCTGCTTTGTTTATTTACCTTTCGCGTAAATCGGAAATAGAGAATTGGCAATTCGAAGCCGTCAGCCACGTGACCACACCCACTCTGTGTGGGCGAGCTGGCAATCTGTCTGCACGCAGCGCACCGCCGAGTATGATGAAATTAAGGGGCTATTGCGGAAACCACTCGAGCGCATTAATTAATGCCATAGCGTGGGTTGACGGTTTGAAGAACTAATATTTATTGCATATTAGATTGATTAGGGCTCAAATTACAGCGGTAATTGTAAAAATGTCGAATTGTATCTTATCTCTGGCATTTCCCGGAGCAACGTGAAAATTAGCACGTTGGCTGGTCGCGGCGGTGTGACGTGCAAAATTTCGCCTCATTGTGCTGTGGAGCTGAGAGCAGACGTGCGGACGCCTATCATGCTATGTACATACATATGTATGTATGTATGTAGGTACAGAATGGTCGGGCGAGAAAGGCAAAGTGAGGCCAGTAGTGTGCACTTAATTATCTCACTTTCAAGCGATACAGCGCTGCTTTTTGAGCAATTATTTGCCGTGCAAATGTACATTTCCGTAATTGTTGTTTTTTGCTACGTTTGCAAAAAGCGCGACATTTGCACAAAACCAGAACAATCAGATTTTTTAAATTTTTTGCAAAGTTGCACTGTTTAAGGTATTTAAAAATTTTTTGTGACTGTCGTTATCTTAATGTAGAATGCCAAAACAAAATTTTTTTCTTCAATTGCCATTTTTGCTCAAATTAAAGTTCTAATACATACTCCAATTGGCTAGGCTGTCACATTTTTCTTTATCATAATTTATTCAAGCTTGTCACATAAGGTGGCCCCTTTTGGCTTTCGACAACATTCTTGAAAATATTAAAATTAAAATACCCCTATGTATGTAGACATACATACATATGTACATATGCATGTAATATGTTTTTGAATAATTTTCTAATGATATTCTTAAGAAATTTACGAATTCATCAATCTTGTATTTCGAAGTAGGCAAGTGAGCGGTTTTACTCGCCCTTCCTGGGCATAGAAAGTAAACAATAATTATTACCTTGACTTCCTTGTGATTCTGCGATGAGCAGCAGAACACCCAACAACACAAAGCACCACTGCCAGCCGACGGCAGGAGCTGGTAAACGAGATCCATGTGAAGCACGGCTGGCACAGCATCTGCCAAGAGGCCTGTGCGTTGGCGACGATTTTTGCCTCCGCTGTCGGAAGGAGCACATTTTTGAAAAAAACGAGCACAAGTCTATCCGTAGTTAAATTCTTTCGAGCATAGATCTTTCACTTTTTTACATTTTAGCACAAGCAAAATTTTGGCTTTTCTCTCACAAACGAATTTATCACTCACTCCACTTTCGTTGTGTATTTGTTACAATTTCTGCTTTGGAATGGCACTTTTCTCTTTACCAGTCATTATCAATGGCAGAAGGTGAATCGTTTGTTTACGCTTTTCTGTTGTTGTGCCGGCATTGGGCGCACCTGCACACTTTACCAACAACAGTTTCACTACTAATATTATGCAATTTTTTGTTGTCACTTTGACTGTCGCGCAAAGCAAAAACAATTTGCGTTGGCATTGAGCGGCAGGATTGGCGCTCTATTGCAGCAAAATCAAAAGCGAGCACATTTCACTGATAAGCAAACGGCAACTTGCGTCGCTGTAGTTGTCTCGTTTCAGCACACGCGCGTATGCATTGCGTTCTGCAGACTTTATTTGTCCGTTTTCTTTTTAACTAGCGGTTGTTGTTGCCCTTTCTGCAGCCAGACAACGAACAAATTTTGCTCTGCACAAATTCAACTTTTCTTTTTGTTGCCCGGCCTGCGAACAATTTTAAGCGTTTCTGCACTAAACTAAAGGCTAATTCCCATTTTCGCGAATTATTCAAAACATAAATCGATATTTTCACTTCTATTTCTGTTGCTGTTGCAGCTCAACCACTTGCACTTTTCATTCAACAATCTTCTACATAAATTTACAAACAAAAATCCGAGAAATAGCAATGCCTCGACTTCCGCGGACCAACGTCCAACAACGAAATTTGCTTGCAGACTGATTGAGCAGCCGACATTTCAAACAGACAACAGCGTTGCATTCACCGAGCTAGACAAAATTTGAACTTTAAGCATATGTAACAACCTAAATGTAAAAATTGGTACTAATAACGCAAATGGTTTTACAACGGAATGGTACTAATAACGGAAATAGAATGTACTATTAAGGGGAATAGTATGTACTAAATTGCTTTTATATCAACACTGTGAATGCGAAATATTATCAATTGTCATGATTGTTTATCCTAGAGCAATGATTGTTTATCCTAGAGCTTCTTCTTCTAAATTGCGTGTAAACAGCTGATGGTTTTGACATTCCCACATTGATTTGTCTTAATTCTCATTTGGTTTAGTACCTAAATGAGAATCATCGATTGGAAGAACTTTTTTTTGTCAAATTGAATATTGTTGCGGAATAGACAAACTGGATTACATTAAGTTGTATGTTGTAACGATAATAACAGAAATGCAAGCTTGATTATTTTATTGTATTGTTTATTTCAGTGATAAGAAAGAAAATTCCAACTCTGAAACGCGTGAAATTGTATAATTTCAAAAGATTTCAATAATATAAAAAGATGATTGCACAGCAAAGGAACCGCATCGAGCGTGCCGTGTCGGACATGATCGACGATATGGACAAAACGCATTTGCGTAAAATGCAGGTAGAGTATCACATATCACACTGAACTTCACCGGCAATTCAGTAATTCCAGTGCTGATTGGCTATGAACTATGAACCTATGTATGTCCTACGCAGACAGAGATGCACTTGTGCGCGGCCAAGTGCTGCCAGGATTCAAATGCCAGTGTGGATGGTGTCCAGCGGTGTGTGGACAGATGTTCTAAGCCGCTCACCAGCGCTCAAAGTTATGTGCAATATGAGCGGCAAACAGCTGCAATTGCAATTTGTGTGCTACCAAAATCCACAACAGCTTTGTTTAGCATGTTTTAACAGAACCGCCTTGCCGGCAGCTATGTTTAATGAGAGTTTGACCACGGAAAAGCTATTCGCTGCAAGGAAATTAAAGCTTATTTTATAAGCGCGCCTGCTTTGTTCAGATATTAACTTCCGTTTATGTTAACAAACATTTTAATTTTTAAATACCTGGGAAGCGTGGGCTAACACACCACTAAATAAAAAAGAAAACCTCCACCGTGACAATGTTTGCTGAGAACATTGCCGTGACCAGGATTCGAACCTGGGTTACTACGGCCACAACGTAGGGTCCTAACCACTAGACGATCACGGCTACAGGAGATGTTGATGCGGGGCGGATAAATGCTTTACATCACACCTTTGTGTTGTGAAGTGCAACAACAATGAAAACGCTTTTCGGCAGCAGTGGAATAACTTCAGTATCATCAGAGATTTCTGTGAGCGCTAGTTCGTTTATATGATTGGCTCATAGCAAAGTGCGACTTCAACTTTATTCTAAAAAAATGTACTATTTGTAAATAATGCTCGGTTTATTCAAATGTTCTTTTGCAGGGAGAGTAAATTCAAAGTAGCAAATTATTATTTACGTCAGGTCAAATGCAAACACCACTGTTAGATAGCAGCACCTTATTATCATATAAATGTATGACCGTATTATCTACGTCGAACCATTACCGACGCGAAATGTAGTCTTGTTGAAGTTATGTATGAAGCGGCAGAGCGACAACGTCTCCAATAGCCGTGATCGTCTAGTGGTTAGGACCCTACGTTGTGGCCGTAGTAACCCAGGTTCGAATCCTGGTCACGGCAATGTTCTCAGCAAACATTGTCACGGTGGAGATTTTCTTTTTATTTTTAAAAAGTTTTCCAATTTTAATACAATTTTTAATTACAATTTTTTTTAAAACTACAGCCATTGTATGCGCTGCAAGCAAGAAATGGCCTTATTAGATGGAGTAGCTGATTCGTACTTAATTAACTTTTACGGAGTTGGGATGATAGCTTTTATAAATATTTTCTGGCATTTATGTATGAAAGTTTGAGAAAAGTAAAATTGAGTATGTGATTAAAATAATAAAACGTTTTGAGTCAAAACATGCTTTTTGCTACTCCAGAATTGCCGGTCCCTGAGGGTGAGATTCTTAAAATCCAAGGTCATAATTATATATTACTGCTATCATATAGCAGACTAATGACGAGTTTTACTATCGTCCTATTCTAAACAGAAGCATATTATTATAAGCAGTCTTATTACTTTTGATAAATTAAAAATAAAAAAATAATGGAAACTCATTAGTATACAAAATAGCTATCAGAATTTTTCATTCATGAAAAGAAAACAACTGCAAAAGTTCATCCTATAATTGCTTACGATCTGGTAAAGTTCTGTAGGAATAAGTCCAAATATATACATGGCGATTTTGCTCACCGATTTACGTATTCTCTTTTGAAACTTTATTTCTGTTTCTCCCGTTGTTGCTCGGGAGCAGACGTTTCCCTTCCACAAGTTTAGTAAAAAGTTTTTCGTTGAGAGAAATTCATCTCATGTTATCTTTATTGATTTGAATTTCACGAGTGAAACAAGCTGCCGCCTGCAATAAATTGCTTTGCAAAGAATTTTTTGTACTGAAAAAATGCATCATTATTTACTGTGGAGACCAGGGAAGTGACGTTTCTTTCTTGTCCAAAGGGCACATTGTGATCTAATTTTTAGCTGGCATATCGTTTTCTTGATTTTGACTATGTATTCGAATTTTTTATAATTGTAAATTTTGCCTTTGATATGAAACTTTCACAAAGGGATTACCCTCGAACTCCTTAACGTTACATTTTTCAAAACCGTTTTAATAACAACTCAATTTCATTTCTCTTTCTATATCTTCATTCAACTAAAATAGAAACATATTTGGGTTTAGTGTTTTTTCATTTTATTCAATAACAATTTTATATAATAAAAAAGTACTTAACACTAATAATGTCACAGTCTTTAAAAATATTGGATGTTGTAATAATTTAAGAGTTTAACAAAAAGGAAAAATACCTCTGCCGTTGCCTAAAGTGACAATACCAGTTTGTGCCTAACATTCCTAGACCGATTTTGGGATTGCCTCAAATTTTGATTTTGGTGTACCGGTCCAGGAATTTAATACACACTTTTGTGTGCTTCATTTAAATTTTCAAGTGTTTTGATGAATCGGTTCAACGATATAGACGCATGTAAAGCGCACAGCTCAGAGGTAGAGCGCGGTTAAGTAAGTCACCTTATTCTAGAGGCCGAATGCTGTGACGAAACTACAACCGAAGTATTTGAGTTGGCGTGCCAAAAACTTGCTGGAGCCTCGGGAGCCGAGGCACAACCGACAATATTGACGTGCCAATTGTACGAATGGCGACAGCCTAGCCATCGTAGTACAATTTTGGTGCTATATGCGAACAAAAGTTCACAAGTTCAAGAGTTGGTTTGGTTTTGTGCAACCCACCGCCATGCAGTCGACATATTGGGAAACAGGGCAGCTGAGCGGCGCACGCAAAGCCAGCAAAAAGAAGCCACCATACTCAAAAAAATCTGCGCGGACCTCGCACCTTCCGGCCGGAAGGCACTTGTCTGAACAGATAAATGTGTAGTTGGCAGGAACTTTTTGATAAGCGATGCGCCACCGCAAAAATGCCCCGACCCAAAACGCTGACGACATAAAGACAGGTCACGGGTGTTTTTTGTCGCCTTCGAATGTTGCGTTAGAGCATGCAAATGTGGCGTACAACGGCAGCGGCAAGAGTGTCAAGAGCGCAGCTGGGCTGGTCGACACTACTGGCACTTTCACCGACGCCAGACAGACACCACATTCCACGCTGGACGGCAGCGAACCAAGGCAACAGGATTGTGAGCAGAATCCGCGCGGCTTGTAGCACAAGTGCGCGCCGCAGCAGCTACCTCAACGATTTCAGACAAGATGTCGCCGTGCTGTAGCGTCCACTGGAACATGCAGCTGCCAGCCAGAGCCACAGCATGGGCTGGCGCAAACCCAGGCCTCCGGTAGGAGGTGCGCCAACTCTTGCCGCAACTGTCGGCGGCAAATGCATTCGCCAGCAGCGCGCCACTGCAAGTGCAGCAGCAATGCCTCAAAGCGTCAAGCCCGGCCGCAGGCGCACTTCCGCCACGCTGAACGAAAGCTGCTCGAGTTGTTCAATATTTGAATAAAATTCAATGCAAAGTTGTAATTCATAGTAACTGAATTGCAGGATTGATATTGATTCAAGGAATCAAATCTAATCATTTTTGTTGGCCTGGCGTTCACAGCCAGAGAGTTGAGCCGTGCTCTCTCAAGCGCAGCGTGCGGTGCACCAAAAGGAAAGACTAGTGTTCAGCTCCAGTAACGACGGCTGCAAGGCTTCCACGCAGCCTTCATACCGGCGTCTTTGTCGCTGAGCCAGCGTCTAACAGCTTGGATACCAGTTGAGTTGTTGTTGTTGGTTGTTGTTGTTGTCGATTGCAAGGCCAAAAAGTTAAGTTGTCGCGTAAAGTTTGTTGCTACCCATAGCCAAGAGCGCAAGCGGTAGCCGCAGCGAGGTAATGCGTAAGTTGTTGTTGTTACTTTGGTGTTTTGTTGTATTACCATATGTAGCCAACCCCGTCTGCTGCTGACTCACGCCGGTTGGCGTCGTTATACTAGTAATTGTTGTTGGAGTAGCAAAAGCTTTCGGCATGGTGTGTCATACAGGGCCTGCTCAGAGTTGTCCTCACTGCATGACATCATGCCTCAACTTCGTGTGTGTTGTTGTTGCTGTGTTGGAGTTCTACTGTTCGCCTTTGCTCGTGCGCTTGCGACACTCATCAGTGGTGTGCCCACGGAAGTTGCAGTATGTGCAGCGCTTGATGGCCTTGGCGCCGCGCACTGGCCCAGTACGAGCCGTCTCCTCGGTCTCTTCCATGTTGTTGTGCTCGATAATGCGTCCCTGTTCGAGCAAATCACGGAAGCTCTTGACGTCGTGGCGTGAAATGTGCTTGCGGTACTTGATGTTCAGCAGGCCGTAGATGAAGTCGATTTCCGTCTCTTCGTCGTGCCGGCCCTCGGGCAGTTGCGCCATCAGTGCGCGCTTCTGACACACAAACGTATCGATGGCAGCTTGCTCCTCCTGCTTGTTGTCGAAGATCTCCATGTATACCTGGTAGGCGGGCTTCGTGGGCGAGAAGTGGTCGCGTATGAGGCCGATGGCATCATTCCAGGTCTTCGCCTCCTTGCGTATGCCCTGCCACCAGGTGGACGCCAAACCGTAGAACAGCAACGAGATGCCCTTGAGCGCGTCTTCGTCGCTGATCGCTTCGATTTCTTTGTATGTCACTATTGACGTGATGAACTCCTCCACAGCGTCGTGGTCGCGTTGTCCACCAAAACGTGAGCCGCAGTTGCTGAAGCTGCCCTTGGATTTGGCGACCCCAGCCGTGGCTGCACTGGCGGCGCCGGCAGCGGCCGACAAGCGTACAGCTTCGATTAGTTGCTGCAGTTGCTCGGTGGTCATTTGCACTAGTTGCGCCATTTTGTTGGTTGTTGTTGCTGTTTCTGGTGCTTACGCAATTATAACGAAAATACGCGAAGGTAAATTTGGTTGTTGTTGTTGCTGCTAATTGGAAAAAGCCAGCCAAACAAAGCCAATTGTTGTGGCGAATGTTTCTCGCTGTTGTCTTCCGCAGGTTGGTCGAATGCTCACGCTAGACTGAAGCGCTCTTCGTCGTCCGCAGACTTTTATACCGAATGCCAGCATTAACACAATGTTGTGAAATTCCCTCTATCGTTTTACTCAAAAGCTTTTTACTGTTGTACATATTTTAGAATTAAAGGGAGTATTCTCTTCATGCTCCCTGATAAAGAAAAACGATTCAATAATATACTTGAATAACTGTACCTTCTGCGATGTGGAATTTCGAGCTGTGCGAAAAAAATGCATTATGCTGTGTTAACGTTTAAATTACAAACTATTATCGTTAATGTGCAATCTTTCATATTTTCATGCATACATACATACTTCTAGGAAAAAACAATAAATGTCGCAAGTATTGAGGTCAAAACTTTTGAATGTCGCAAGTACTGAGTACGTAATGAAAAAAGTTTTTGTGTCGCAAGTATCGATGTGTGCAACTACCGAGTATGTGCAGTAATCGAGTTCCTACTGTACTTACTTACATATGTACATATATCTTAATATATTAATAATAATTAATATCTTACACATATGTACATACTTATTTTCAGAGAAATATGTACATATGTATGTTTCAAATATTATACAGTTAGGAGTAATTAAAGTGTTTCGAAATTAAAATTTAAGAAATTTGAGTTAATCGATTTGGCAATTGAAGCATTCATTAAATATGCCTCATCGCATTCCCAGCTGAAATCACAAGCTACCAATTCAATCAATACCCAATTGCACTATCGCAGAGCTCTACATAATCAATATGTTAGTTGAACATTTGTATGAAAATTCGTGTTATTTTTTATCAGACCGTGCTGAAAAAGAAGGAAACAGTATTCATATGTATATATGTACATATGTATGTACAACCATTAGATACAATTAGTGCAGGAAAATAGCTCGTATCAGACATTTCTAATAAAACATTCAGATTGTCAGATCGTGCTCATACTTAGTATATCTTCCATTAGTAATTGCAAAACAGTCAATAACAAAAACCGGCCGGCGAATAAGTCAATATGTCCAAAAGAGAGGACCACGCTTTGTTAGTTTCTCGCTATGCGCAGTGAATCATATCAGCAAAAGCTGTACGCAAGCTATTTCATCATTGAACTCAATTCGAAAGCTCGCCGGTGCTACAACGAATCTCCTATTCCGAGGCAAAACTTTAGTTGCTCTTTGTCTACGGCAGCTGCCGGAGGGGTGTTCGTAACGCACAGTAACCAACGCCAAGTAACAGTGACGTCACTATGTCGTCGGTGCAAATGTCTGAGAAGCAATTTCAAACGCTCATCGATACAATACGTTTACTCGCACCTGAACCACAAACGAGCGACACCAAATCGAAGGGCAGTTTCAGCAATTGCAATGCAAGATTCGGTGGGCAACGGGATCACGACGCTGTGGAGGAATTCATCAACTCCATTGAGACGTACAAAGAGATTGAATCGATCAATGATCATGATGCACTCAAAGGCATACCTCTGCTCTTCTACGGTCTAGCCACGACTTGGTGGAAGGGTGTGCGTCGAGAGGCAAAAACGTGGCAGCAGGCGTTAACATTGCTGCGCGAACATTTCTCACCCACCAAACCAGCCTACCAAATCTACATGGAGATCTTTGAGGAGAAGCAGGAGTGCGGCGTAGCACTGGACACTTTTGTCTGCCAGAAGCGCGCGCTTTTCGCGAAATTGCCAGAGGAGCGACATGACGAGGAGACAGAGCTAGATTTCTTGTACGGCTTACTGAATATTAAGTATCGGCAGCAAATTCCGCGGCACGAAATTAAATCGTACAGAGACCTGCTTGAAAAGGGACGCAACATCGAGCGGAACAAACACTGAGGTTGAGGTTCTTCCGTCTTATAGTGTAATTGTGATAGTTATCAAATAATTGTAATTTCATTATTCTAAAATTATATATTAAGTTAGAATTAAGGTATACATAATCAAAAGAAGGAATAGAAAATCAATGTATTAATACTTATCGGAGCATATACATAAACAATGAGTTTATTTACAGTTTCAATTTTTTTGTTTTTTTTATATTCATTAGTGTTTGAATTTGTATAATATGTAATTTGTTTCCCTGAACAGCAAAATCTGACGCAGGCATTCGTTTACAGCTGGGCGAACTCAGCAGCACGAAACTCAACAAGGGACTTTAAAAACTTTTTGGTTATATATATTTTGGTTGCTGTTGTAACTAGAACTTTAAGCACATGTAACAACCTAAATGTAAAAATTGGTACTAATAACGCAAATGGTTTTACAACGGAATAAGGGAAATAGTTCGTACTAATATAGGGAATAGTAGGTACTAATATGGGGAATAGTATGTACTAATAAGAAAATAGTAAAATAGTATGTCCCCGTTAAAATGTTAAAATTGTTGGCAACGCTGGAGTTTTATTCGATTCAGAGCAGAGGAGCAGAGCGTACCGGAGCAGAATGAAAGAAAGCAAGTAGCAGAATGAAATTTTCCTTAAATCTCGATTTTAGTAAATTTCACAAGCAATTGTTTTCAGTTGTTTGTTATTTTTCTCCATTCTTACATTTGCCCATACAATTAAACGGAATTAATTAATAATTAATCAAAAAACAAACACAAGACACAAAAATCTACTGAATCCGTAAACAAGTAAACAAAGTAAAGTTGAAAATTAAGAGACAGTGGTAAAGTTGAAAATTAAGAGACAGTGGTAAAGTTGAAAACAAGCTCATTTTGTGAGTGTGTTAGTAGAATTTTTCTGCTAAAGGGAGACAGTTGACCGTGCGTCTCACTTGCGCACACTACAGAAAAGTGTGGCCACATGTTGTGGATTTTAGATATTCGAATACAAATGGCTACCCATTTATGGTTGCCACCTGAACACGGACTCTTGACAGCTGTCACAGCTCGTATGAGGAAGAGGAAGAATTATTCTGTGCTTTTTGCAAATGGCGACAGCCGAAAAAAGGTGAGCTCCGCAAAGTCCGCGAGACATTATTAAAATATTTTGGGTTTGCGGGTCGCTATATACGCGGAGTTAGTATGCAGATAGGATTAAGTACTAGTATGCAAAGTGAGTGCAACATTTTGATTAAAAATGTCAACGGGTAAATGGCTTGATCACCTGTGTCGGTGTGGAACAAGGCTCTTCCGTGACAAAAGAAAACGATGTAACAAAAACAATAAGTTTTGATGAAATTAAGCACTTTCATTCTTGTGTGGCTCTACTGTCAATGCAAATTAGTTGTGTTCAACTCGATCAGCTTCTAACAGCGCTTGTACTTTTCCAAAAAAAATATATTGAGAATAATTTTAAACCCGTTTTCCAAATTCATCACCCCGACCGACAATGTTAACGATTTACGCATTTAAAAATTTATTTCGGAACTAAATTCGTAGATTTATTTATGTGTAAAACTATTGGTCTTCCAGCACGCATTGCAGGAAGAAACTTGCTGTGCGGCGTGGGTCGCTTACACATTTCGTCCCTGTCACTTCCGTTCCTTCAGCTTTCTTCCTCAATCAATCAATCAACATAGTCCGTTAACCTCGCAAGATGACTACCAGCAGTGAGGATGTGCTCCTGCAAATGGGCGAAGTTCGTTACAAAAAGGGCGATGGAACACTGTATGTGATGAATGAACGCCTCGCTTGGATGGCGGAGAATCGCGACACGGTTGCGGTATCGCATCGATTTGCTGATATAAAAAGTATAATAATTGCGAATTTTTATTTTGAGTATGTATATTGAAACTATTTTTCTCATTAGTGCAGAAAATATCGCCCGAGGGCAAGCCAAAGGTGCAACTCCAAGTGGTGTTGCACGATAGTAACAGCTCTACCTTTCATTTTGTCAACCGCAATGGACAGCCGGCACAACTGGCAGATCGCGATAAAGTGAAGGAGTTATTGCAGCAACTGCTGCCAAACTTCAAGCGCAAAGTGGACAAGGAACTCGAAGAGAAGAATCGTATTCTTTCGGAGAACCCCAACCTGTTGCAGATGTACAAGGATTTGGTCATGACACAAGTACTAACCAGCGAAGAATTTTGGACCACACATGCAAAAGATCACACCCTTAAGAAGAACAATAAAAAGCAGGAAATAGGTGAGTCCAAAAATGAAATAAATAAAATTTGCATAGTTAAATAAAATACAATGAAATTTGTAGGCGTGTCCGGCGCTTTTCTCGCCGATATCAAGCCTCAGACTGATGGTTGCAATGGCCTCAAATATAATCTGACTGGCGACATCGTTCATTGTATTTTCAAAACTTATCCTGCCGTCAAGCGAAAGCATCAGGAGAACGTACCCGCCAAATTGAGTGAATCGGAATTCTGGACCAAGTTCTTTCAGTCGCACTACTTCCATCGTGATCGCTTAACTGCAGGCACAAAGGACATATTTACAGAGTGCGGCAAAATTGATGACCAAGCGCTGAAAGCTGCCGTGTTGCAGGGTGCCGGTGATCCGTTGCTGGATCTTAAGCAGTTCGAAGATGTGCCACTAGAGGAGGGCTTTTGTAGCGTCTCTACTGATCGAAATGTTGTCAATAGTGGCAACATCGTGCATCAAAATATGATAAAACGCTTCAATCAGCATTCAATAATGGTAGTTGCATTCAAAGCAATTCTATTCTTGTAAAGTTTAAACCAGTTGTTATCTTTGTAGGTATTGAAAACCTGCACAGATGTCAATGCATCTTGTTCCAGTGCCACTGGGCCAATTCCCAGCGTCAATTCTTCTACCTCTTCTAAAGTCAGAGATGCTAAATCGGACCATACTCCAGTTAATGCCTTAAACGGCAACTCTGAAAAATCCAAACACAAAGACTCGAAAGCAAGTAATGCTTATGCAGCATCGCAAACGATAAATGGTAATCACGAGGAGCCTGCCACCAAACGCCAGCGCATCTTCGAAAAAATACATTATGATGATTTGGGTGAAACCCAAGTTGAAGACGCAGTAGACGCATCTAAAAAGGCAAAAAAGTCACAACAGATTTCATTGGCCAAGGTAGAGCGTTACCTGCATGGGCCAATGCCCCTGAGTGGTTACGAGATGCATGAGGATTCGCGTCGCATGGAGGACGTGCAGTACCAGCTTACGCGCTCAACGGAGACATGGACACAACGCACGCCGCAAAAAGTACTGGTTAGCTCGACTGCGGCAGTGAATGCGCTGGGAGAGTTGAGTCCGGGTGGTGCGCTAATGCGTGGCTTCCAAGAGCAGTCGGTTGGACGTAAGTCGGTAAAAATCAGATTGGACGTTTCATCTAATATATTACCATTTATCTTTTGCAGAACTTGTTCCACCAGATTTTGAGAAGGATTTGCGAAATCTGTATTTGTCACTGTCGGAATTGTTGAAACATTTTTGGAATTGCTTTCCACCTACAACACCGGAGCTAGAGGCCAAAGCAGTGCGCATGCATGAGGCTATACAGCGTTTCAAAATGGCCAAACTGGTGCCATTCGAGGTAAGCTACACTGCTATCCTTTCTGAATACAACAATCCTTACTAATACATTTTTTGTCTAAAGAGTCGCGCAATGCATGAACTTTCTCCGCTGGGCTCGTCGCTGACACAGCACTTGAACCGCTTGCTACAAGCTGGCAATAGAAAGTACGCCACATGGCAGGAGCGAAAAATGAGACAACATCGGTAGCAGCAACAGCATACATATTATACATTAGATGGCAAATCTTCATCAAAGGAACAACAAAATACAGCAGCAGCAGATAAACAGATATTATCATGCATGTATGCACAAACAAAGGTTTCATAATTTCTGCAGTGCATTTCAATCAACATAAAAAAACAACGCTTAAAGTGCGTCTAAATACTTTCCAAACCAGCTGTGGATTTTGTTACCAATAAGTAAATGAGAAAGAAGAAAAAGGCATGAAAACAAAACTCAACCAAACATAATACAAAAACCAATCAAAATACAGCTTTTTGCCTAGGAGTTCGCTTAAAATACAATACAAAAAATAAAACGTCAAATTAAGTTCGTAAAATAAAACTTGGATTAAACCGTTTTCTTTCCTTTTAAATATAGAATTTGTAGCTTGCATGTGCTACCGTAAGGCACGCGCGCGTGTTCAACAGTTTAGAATGTTCTCGCAGCTCAAGTCGCTACATAAAGCTCTGGCCGTCGGCTTAAACTAATTTTCATGTGCGTTGCGTCGTTTTATTGATACTGGCAATTAGCATTGCAACATTCGGCTTTGCCTTAGCGGCTGATTCTAATTAAAGCCATTTCTCCAACGTGACAGTGGATGCCACAAAATGTTTTCCCTTACAGTTTAGTCTTGTCTGAGACGCAGGCGCTAGTGCTGGCTGCTACAGAGTAGTCGTTATTTGAATCAAGTTAACTTATATGCTTTGAGATGCAATTCCTGAGTATTTTCGCCGCGCTCTGCTTTGTGCACACGTTCGCGCCCAGCTCCTGCTTTCCGTTCTATCCCAACAACAGCGCTTACGGTGTAGGTTTATATTTCGAATTAAATTGAATTCAAAAAGTAAGTCTCTCGATGCTACAGATATTGGCTGCCATTGCCGTGCCGTTGGATCTGCCAAATCGCAACGTTTTCATTTCGTATAACTTCGAGGCTAATTATAATTTGCCTGTGAAATGGTATATACCACCGAATCTGGTGAGTAAGAGGCCAGAGTGATCAAAGAAGACGGGAAGCAGAAAATAAATTCATATGCTGTGCTCTACTTTGTGATACTTTAGGAGGGCATTGAGGATGATGATTTTTATGAATCGCGCCATTTTGAACCCGCAGAGCAATGTGAGAATTGCACAGCGACCACTACTTTTGAGACCAGTAGCAATTTCAGTAGCACGACGGCAGCACCAAGAACCGCGAAGGATAATGACCAAAGGGCGACACACCGTCAGCGCCGCTCGTTGCTCTCACGCACACATTTCTACTACATACTGCAGGATAAGTTTGAAAAGTGCGTGGCGTTATAAAAAAAAAATTTTTAAATTTAGAGAAGCGCAAATTGGCACATTCGGCATTTCTTTTGCAGAAGTGGTTATCCTGGCGAAGCTTGCCTGTTGCGACTCATATGCGAGACGAACGCCTCCGAGTTGGGCGACGTCAATGGCGTGCTCGGCAGCATTGTGCATGTGCTATTCTCGTAAGTAAAACAGCATAATATGTATGTACCTACTCTGGACAAGTTTTGAATTTGAATGTAATTGCTTTCGTTTAGACCGAGCACATCAATGCACGAACAGCTGCCGTTGGCGTACTACCAGGCGGAGCTGGATGGCGTGCACGACCAATGCGAGCAGCACTACCACGCCGCCTGCCAAGAGAGCATACTCGATTTGATATCGGCGCCATTGCATGAAATCATCGACTCGTTGGTGGTAGAAAATAAAATTAACGCCATGTAAATGAGCGCCAGAAAGTTGACCTACATACTTCTGTGAAGATTTTTCTATAGTATAGATAGATTTTATTCTGATGCAAATAATGTATGTGTGCTATTTTCGTTGTACATAGTATGTGTAACATTTATAGTATTTATTTGTTTTACCTATTAGCAGCCAAAGCTGCAAGCTGCTGTGCTAAATTTAAAAGCGACGAAGTAAAAAAGTTTGTTACTTGAGTCTTTCGTTTGCTTGCGAAAATCTGTGTTGGTGTTGCATCTGAAAAATACACTAAACAACAGCGAAAATGCGATTTATATATTTTCTATATAATTCATTTGTGCGTAATCAGTTAAGTGGAAAAATGCATTTGTGAGAAAAGAAAGGTACCAAATGTTAGAGTGTCGGGGAAAAAGCATTGAAAGAATTAAAATTTTTGAATAAATTTTGCGAGTTACGAATTTCTTGTATTATAGTTGCGCGCTTTGCACTTATACAAACTTAGGAATCACATAACACCATCAACATACATAGTACATATATTCATGCTATCATATTTCAGTCGAATTTGAAATGTGTAACATGGCTGACAACTCCTTTAAAAACTGAGTTGTCAACGGAAAATCATTTAAAGAACCCTAAGCAAATTTATTTTTGATAAATCAAATTTCTTTCTGATAAAAACGCATTTTTTTGTAGCTATCATATCATCATACTATTAAATAAAACGCTATTGCGCACGCAATGTTATGGTTCAGTTACCGTTACCCTGTTAATTTAACATTAAATGTAGCATTGTTTTTGCACAGCATTGTTTTGGGCAACATTTGATGAGAGTGAGAGAGTATATTAGCATAGACTTGCAATGTTGTCGTGTTCTTTTCTGCACAACAAGAGTAATGCTTTACATTTCACTTTCATGTACATAAAAGGTATCATATTTTGGCTTACAGCTTACACTTCTTGCGGTAATGGCAATGGTTAGTCGACTATTTATTAATTTTTTCAGCGAAAGAGAAGATTGTAAAATTATGTATGTATAAGATTATAGTAGCAAAAACATAACTAATAAAATTTGCACATTGGCAGATGTGATTAGCAGCCGTGCTGCTGAACATAAGACAATGTAAATAGACAGATATTTTTAGTGCTCGGTTAGATTTCATGTAAATTCAAAATAAGTTCAATTATCTAAGCAAGTTTTTAATTGAAGTCAAAATTTGAGTAGCTGCATATGTACATATGTATGTATGCATGTATGTATGTATATAAGTAAATGTAGACACTCTTTTCAAGAGTAGGCTAAGTCTGAAAATCTTTTTTTCACAAGGCCAGTTTAAGTTATTTTTTTGGTATTTGGTCTGTTAGTGAAATAAATTTTTCTTTCTAACTTTGGATAGGGAATTAAACAAAATGTTTATCACATAATTATTCCCACATAGCCGACTTAACTACAAAAAATACAAATACCCGAGCTTTCCTCATTTATATACAGCAAGAGTCGGTGGGACTGACGTTGTAGAAATAGTATAGGAACAGATAAGGCAAAAAAAGGAGAGTTAGAATCCTTGATTTAGCCGCGCAGTGGGTCAGAGGAAAAGTTGAAATTATTCTAGAAGGTGGAATACTAAGAATATGTATAGGAATTACACATGTTTCATGAAAATTGCAACTTTAGAGAAATCTTGAGGGAAATGGATAGGATTAAAATCCTTTTGGAAAACCAGCCTCACACAATTTTTATTAATTATTTTCCAATAAACACTGAATTTTGTGATACTGATAGTAACAATTATATATTTGCTCCTTTATTTATTCCCTCCCGAATTACTACTACTACCTTCGTTCATTATTTATCAGGATTGAATAAGGTAGCGCAGTATGTACGTTATCAACCAGCAAAATGAGCAAATTTTCTTTAATTCAAGTTTTGGTTAAAGGTGCCAGCAAAGCTGACGGCTTAATTACGTTCGTTCGGGTATTTCTACCAATTAAGACCAACATCTTAATTTCGAGAAACAGATTTAGAGTTAACTAAACTAGGTAATACGGATTTATAAAATTTTGGTTTTAAAATTACAAGAAAATTAAGACGACCTCCATATCGGTGAAGGAAAAGCAGGGGAGTCGCCACGAAGTGGCGCGATACTGCTGGTTACTACTATAAATTTATTGCAATATAATACTTATAAAGCTTTATGAAGCAATTTTTTTGATTGAAACGAATGCAAATTTGACAAAAGTCAGGCTGCGTTCTGACCACGCTTGTTTTTGTCATCCGTCTTGACATCCCACTTGCCGAGGCTTTCACTTAATAGCTGCTGCTCGCAATTCGCCACGTATGCCCTCGAGTCGGAGCATTTCCTGGTGCTGAGCCACGCATGCGCGGGGCAGTGCTGCAGCATCTTCACGTGCGCGCACATGGAATAGAAGAAGGCGAAGGGCATGCACTTGCGCTTGCGATTGCTCGCCTTCTGCTTCTCGCTGCGTCCACGTCCACGTCCACTCTTCATGAACTCGTCTACTTTGTGCTTGATCAGTTTGTCGCACTCTTCGAAGGACTTGTAGTAGGCGGCACTGAAATCGTCGTGTTGCGGTAAGATCGTCTGCAGCATGATGTGCACTTGCGGCAGGCGCAGCGTGTAGCCCATCAGCGAGTCGCTCACATTGAAGAGGCAATCCAGCAGGCACTGTCAATGGCGGAAATCGAAGCAGTTGCAGCGATGAGCGTGTGTGAGCGACTGTGTTCAGAGCTACTCACCACAGTCTGTGGACGTGGCGAGGCTTTGATGACATTTTTACATTTTTCCTTATATTGATCGAAATCGTATGGCGGTATGTCGCAACAGTCCGTCACGGCCTGCCGAGGAAAAACGGAATCAGCACATGCAGTGCGAAAGTTTGGCCGAATGCGAGTTTTACACGAAATCCTGCTGGGCGTTTTTTGCAATTGACCCCGCCGCCATTGCCATTTTCGTTTGGTCCTCCGTCAGCAGCGCCTGTCACTTTTGCGTCTCCCTCCTGCGCGACTGCTGTGGCCAGCAATAGAACCAGCACCAAATAGACAGCAACTTTTGGAGCCGCTGTCATTTTCGGATTTGAAACTTTTTTAACAAATTCATGTGTATTTTATTGCATGATAAAAACTAAAATTAAGGCAGATATGTCTTGATGTGTGTGTGTGTGTGTGTGTGTGTGTGCGTGTGTATGTACGAGGTCTAAAGCGCGGCAAATCAGTTTGTTTGCATCAAGCTGGCGCGAAAACTGTGGAAAACAATTAAAGATTATAAATGCAGATAAATGCGCACAATGGTGTTAGTTACCCATGAGAATGGTGTGCACGTCGGTATCATAGCTAGAGAGTCCATAATATTTAGACGCTCCATTAGGAACGTGACTATTCAGATTTTTGCATGGCATAGAATTTTCACGGTACATTTCACCGGCAAATGAATTAATTAAAATTATTAATGCTTGCACTAAATTTAGAAAATTAAATTCATTACGAAAAATCGCTATAAATATGCCATGATCCGGTGTAGAATTGATTCACAAGTCAACATGACTGCGAAAGCTCTTCTCTTTGGCATACTTGCCATGCTGCAGGCCTACGCAAGCGCTGAGGTGGACTGTTCGGTGCATCCCAACTTCAAAGTAAGTGAACAAAGTAAATTTCTTGAAACCTAAAATTTGTTGAATTTTTTTAATAACTTTGTAGGAAACGCATAAATGTTGCCAGATATTGGAGCCGAAGTGGCCTGACAGCTGCTCACAGTATGTCAATGTCAATAAGCGCAATAAGCCAAACCCAGTAAGAAACCGAAACTTAGATCGAGTGTGTACTAATTGAAAATATTTGCAGTGCCTTGTGGATTGTGCATTTAATTCCTCCAACGTCTTGGCTGATGACAAAGTGAATAGAGACAATTTGCGCGTTTTGCTATTGAACATGTTCTCGGGCGAAAAGGACATCTCCGATGCATATGAACTGGGCATAAGCAAGTGCGAACAGATCGTTCAGCAGAGGCTGGCAGAGTTGAAGGCCATCGGCCAAACAGCACCACACAAAGTGGGCAGAGATAATTGCAACCCATTGCCATTTCATCTGGGACTGTGCGCTATGAAAGAAGTCTTCATTGAGTGCCCCTCAAGAATCTGGACATCGACACCAGCATGTGAGAACGCCAAGGAGTTTATGCGCACTTGTGAACCGGAAAACGGTGGAATGCTAGGCAGATCTGGCGGAGGTCATGGTGGTGCGCGCGGTGGACGCCTGGGTGGCAGGAAAGGAATGATAGCAGAGGGCGAAGCTTGAGTTTATGTACACTCAAAACAGCAGAGTGCATTAATTTTGAATAAAATGTATTTCACAAATCAGCACAAATGAAAAGAAGCTTTCTTTATTATGTAATGGGAACTTCTTGCCGGGAGGGTACCTATGTATTTATATATATGTACATATGTATGTCTATTACTGGAAGCAGTACAACTAAATCATTAAAATTTATATAGTATTGTTAATTGTGAAGGAATCCATTGAAGTAATATCCGGTCAATATGCTTCTTACAATATACTTTATTTACAATTGTGAAGTTGTTCTTGCAAGCTTTAATGTATCAACATTTTCTTACCAATATTTTCGAACTTTGACAATTTATTGAATGATCGCTTTCCCTTACTGTAATTTTTGCGATCACATCCAAGGGCATTTAAAAAGAAGATTTAATCAATAAAAAAGGAGTATAGATAAAATTCACATTTATGCATGCTCGTAACTTTCAGATCACAGCTCTTCATAATAACATTTGAAGGCTTTCATATCGATGGTTCCTGTCGGAGGCTGGACAAGTCGCTCATAAACAAGAGAAAAAAAAATAAACCCAAACTATTTTACAGAAAAAGGTTATTCTCTGACAGCTCTGTTCTGCTCGAAATGGCTATCAAACGATTTGTGTAATTATAGATATGGTTAATAATTGTATTATAGGCAGATATATCACTTGAAAGTTTATAGAATAGCTCTGTCAGAATAAGCCCAAAGGGATTCTTCTATCAATTTAAAACTTCTGACCTGACTTTAACATGCTGATATTGAAGGCCTTGCCGTTAGCGCTTAGTTTTATGTGTGAACTTTTTAATGTATTGTTTCTTTAATACGCGATATATACATAGGTAATAATGATTGATACTTTTTGCTCTCAGAAATATATGTTCAAGTAATATATGAACAATGAAGAGTGTGTCGTAATCTTTGAGAGAGATGGTTGCTATCTACTGAAGAGCAGGTCTTATGATATGAATATGTTGTATGAATGTTGTATGTATGTATTCGTTGAAATTACTCAAATATCGAATTTTAATGCATAAAATTAAAATTGCTGAGCGATTTTACAAATATGACATCAATTAAATGTAACATTAAAAACTTATTGCAACTCAAATGAAATTACTACAGTTACGTTAAAACTTGGCAATAAAACGCGTTAAAATTTTCAGAAATCGCACAGAGACGAAATGGACTTGTCGAAAGTGGTGCTTCTACTTTTTGCCTTGGGGTTGGCCGCATCAGAGGCGAAAACGAATTGTCAAAGTGCTTACAAGAATATACCAAAGGTTAGTTTGCACACAGCAGGTTTAATTCAATACATAAAATAAAAAATAAAAATATTTTGGCTTCTATAGAATGGAATGGAATTGTGTTGCAATATAATTCCCACGAACTTGCAGACTTTTGAGTCGCGATGTAATGCTTTCAGAAGCTCCAGTTTTTATCCTTTTGTAAAAAAGAACAACTCAACTGACTTTGAGAATGCGGTGAGCTATAAATTGAGCAATACTTTATTACAAGTTACTGTTATATTTTTCGTTGATTGTTAGTGCTACATCGAGTGCATGTGGAACACTGCAGGCCTGCTGACCGGCGGAAATACGTTCAACATGCAGAAACTAGCTTCCTTTCTGGTTGAATTGTATAAAGCCGATGATAAAATGATAGAAGCTTTGAAGCAATATTACAAGGAGTGTGCTCTCAACATTTTCGACGTAATTCCCACATGGCAGAAGGCACGCGTAGTTCCTGACACTCCTGACTTCAATGCAAACAATGTCATGAGTTGCTCCTGGGTACCAGCGGTGACCATGCTATGTGCGGAAAAGAGGGTATTCACAAATTGTCCCAAAAACAAATGGCGCAAATCAGCAGCTTGTGATAAGTCCAAAACCTTTATGATGGATTGTTTGGATACGTCTGCCACAGCGCAGCCAAATGGACTGCGTGTTATTGACAGCAAGTAGATGAATAGACGAAGAAATGTGCACTGAAGTGGCTGAAAATGTGATTTAAATAAATATCGATTATATTATGTAGAATGTTTGAGAAGCTGGCAAGAGTGTTCCATGCAATCTTTCAATCTTTAGCTTATCTCCACATGTTAAATGTGGGAACGGGACTAGGCTTTCTGTGTTCACTTTGTAAAACAAATCTTGCTAGAAGCACTGACTTCAGAGAATTAGACTTGATATTTCTTTGCTAGTTTAATATATTTAATTTTTGTTAATGAATGGTTTTGCGGTTTTGCATTCAAAACGAAATACAGCACAATCTTCAGGGGTCCATGCATGCTATTCCTTCCCTAACGAGCATATATTGTAGGTAGGTACTATGCCAATACTGTCTTTCATAGTGGAACCAATAAGCTGAAGCAATTTCTAATGTTTCTGTGTTTCGTAGACCTGCTCATTGAGAGCTTCACTTCAATGCTTCAGTTGCTATTTAATTGAGACAAACTCTACGTGGCAAGATTAGACAAGGAAACGTAAGTAAAATAAAATACTTAAATTTATTTGCAATGCTAGTAATTGTCGTCTAAAATGTTGCCATCTATATCTGAATAAAAGTCCATGGTTGAGTGCGCATCCACTGTCTGGCAGCTTGAATCTTCCTCCAATTCATCGTTGCCTGCCACACTCTGTGCTATGCTTTTCCACGTCAGATATTGCTGTTGAAATCTCGGATCATTCATAATGTTACGCATGACTTCCCTCATTTTATCTCCATTGAGAATTTTGTTCTGCATCTCTTCGCTGGCGAAGTTGAACATCCATTCGATATCGTCAGTGCTGTATTGCTCATTGCCATAGGCTGCTATGTCCTCCATCTGCTCGTTGTCCGAGTAACAATCATCTTCGTCAGAGTATGCAGAAGTCGGCATCGAACCGGTCAAGTCGCTCTGTGGGCAGCGAATAGAACACAGTTTTCAGTTTTCACTCAGTGCCTTTTCAACTTACCTCGCTCTCTATAATAAAGTTCCTTATATCGGCAGCCACATTACAAAATAATGCCGAACAGACAAAGAGCGTGAAAAAAGCCAACTCCATTGCGAGCCGTTGAAACTGATTTCTGTGTTTTGGCGTACACTGGCGTTCGGCAGCAAGCTCTATCGCTTAAAGTATCATGCCCATGCGATCATGCGCAATTGAGATGCATTAGTCAGGGTTCATATGCGGCACAAATGGCTACCGCAATCGATTGCTTATCTTTATGGCAGGTAAATAATTCTAAAGCACAAATGTTGAATTTTGTTCATTTTAATCACTTTTGCAATAAAATTTTGCTATTAAATGTCGACACCTGGCGAGAGAGTTCAAATATGAAATTATTGCAGCAGCTCTGTATTAAGTAGAAATAATTTTAAAAAAAAATATATCTTTTGGTCTGACTTAAAATTTTTATTAGTTACAAATCGTGAAGCTATTTAAAAAAGTTTCTTTTCAACAAACAAATACATTTATAAAATTTTGTTTTACACAGTTTTCATTTTGTTCATACCCAGCAAACAATTTCTCGATTTTTTAATATAGTTACGTAAATATAGAATTACCGACCAGGTTTTATTGAAAACATACATTTCTTGGAAAATATTGCATTGGCGCCATAGCTCGGTATTCTGTCCCTGATGTTCTACTTTATTTAGAGAAATTGTTTAGATATAAAGATCTAACCCTTTTGGGACTACGGGGATAATATGCCGCACCAAATAAAAACTTACGTATTATAACGGGACTATTCCGTGACTTTTCTGAGTCTCGATAGCTTTATATGTAGGTACCGGCGCTTTGATATGAAATCGATTTTTCCCTCATTTCAAAAAAATTATTCCCGGGTATTATTATCGATGAAAATGATCATATTCTCGGTATTACCATATCTACTTGTCGAACAAAACGAAATTACCTTTTGAGCTTGCAGATATGCAAATCGACAGATTTCCATGCAAATTATAATGTACTTTTGTAGCGTTGCTTTGAAGTTACAGCATCTCAGCTTTCATCATATAATCTCAAATAGAAAATCGCACAAACAGAAAGAAAACAGTAATTGACTGTTGTTGTCTTTTCTCTGACAGAAGTAGGTCCAACAGATTCCTCTATAAACTTTCTAAAAATGGCACGGGATTCTACACTGCACGATTCGGGTTTACATATTCAAGGTCAAATTTACGATCGGATGGGTGCATTATTGCCAGTAAACAAAGACTCACACCAATATCTGCGGGTGTAATATATTTCGTCGGGAGATGATCAAGGCGATAAGCCTAAGTCGCAGATAAGTCGCAGCGACCTGGACCCGAATCAGAAGCGTAAAAACAACAGCGACAACTCACTGTCGGGCGATGATTTTGATCAGACGCGCAAGCGCATGCGCTCCAACAACAAAACGCTCAAGCACACGGGTCGCACTAGTGACGTCAAGGCGCCAGAGGGCAGTTCTCCGATAGACACAAGCAAACCAGTGCAGCTGGATCACAACAGAAAACGGGAAGCGCCTGGCACCAGCAGCGCGCAAGCGGGAGACTCGGCTCAGGCGCAAAAGGCTGCAACGTCAAAGCTGCACAGCTCTCCGACGCCATTCTACTACATTAATTGATAGGCTGAGGGTGGGAATGTACATATTGAAATACGTTACTGTGCATTATTATGTAAAAGCTTGTACTGTACTTCATAGTCCTTTGAGGATAGCGCGTGCATTTAAATTTCTTTTAAAAATTATTTCAAATTCAAGTATACTTTTCCTTGTAACAAAATAAAAATTAAATAAATTGTATATGACAGTGTAAATGAAAACATAAAAAAAGAAAGAGTTGAAAAGCGAAAGCTGAAAGTGTTGAAAGTATGTAAACATTTTTGAGCTATCTTTTCTGATCGCGCTGCCGCATAAACACAGAAGTACAAAAACAACAGCGGAAGGATACACTTAGCTACTGCTTATTGTGTGCGTGTGTACCCAGAAACACACACACACACATACACACATTGTTGACCAAACTATGAAATCCCTTCGACAAATGCGAGAAGTTGTGGCGGCGAATTATACAAAAGATTTAATCAAATGGAAAGTATAAAACTTAGCTAGTATTATGATATAATAATTTATAGACCAACATTTTTTTTATGCAAAAATGTCAAAAACTTTATTCTATTTGCCCAAAATATGTACATATGTAACAATATATGCATGCAAATCTGTGCAGCTGTAAATTGTGCTGGCGGCACTCAGACAATCGGCAACGGCACATGCGGCAGCGGATTGCATTGTTCCGCAAAGCTGCGTGCCAAATTGCAATTCCGGTCGTTCTTCCACATCTTGGTCGGACAGTGTAGAAAAGTTTCCGCGTTTACGCAGCCGTAGACCATGCTGGGATACGGCGAACAGCCCTCCGCCAGTTTGGGATACGCCGTGATGCCCACCGCCTGCATGTGGCCTTTAACTGCAAGTGACAGGGCCAAAGAAAATAATGGAAAAAGTATTTATGTATTATTTGCCAAGAGTCAGCGATACCGATACGTACTATTGGCCAGACAAGCCTGAAAGGAGCGCACTATCTGCGGCACAATGTCCTTGTCACGACGATGCACGCTGCGCTGCAGGAACTTTTCCACATTTTCCATATGTATCTCGCCATCCACCAAGGATCCACTCTCACGATATATGCACTCCGGATAGCACTAGACAGGGCGTGCGTGCGCCAGTTGATGTAGGAGGAGTGTACGTATGTACATAAGGATATATATAAGGAGTTGGCATTGCCGAAACGAGCTGCCGCTTTGACTTTGTTACGCCGTTTGGGTACTTACCACATGCGTGTAGCTGGGATACTTGTAGTCCACGGCGTCCTCCTTCTTCAGCGCGCTTACGTATTTGTCACACTTTTGCGGCGCACTGCCCATATTTATCTCGGGTATGCGACAACAGACGTTGACATCCTGCAAAGGGGCATATTCGAAATTGAATGTGCTGCTGTTAACAAGTTGGCCCATTGTGGGCGGCAGTGTGAGTGAGTTTCTGTTTGCGTGTGACTTGTGGCATATGCGTAATGAAACTACGGCGTTCCACTTCATCAACTTTTGCGACATTTTGTGGTTGCCACATGCAAAGGGGCAAGGAAATGCAGGCACCTGAGGTTTGGCAAATTGCGGTAAGACAGTGTGCCAAATTTTACAGCCAAACTGTCAAATTTGACAATTATGCATTTGCAAGCTGGAGCAGCTTTATTAGAAGAAAACTACGTTCGTTCAAACGACAGTTCATCGCAAGAGCTGTGCAAGTAGAAATTGACACACACACATATAAATTGTTTGAACCCAGCTTGCTGGTTATGAAACTTGATGCGCCTTTGGCTACAGAAATCGAGCACTCAGCCTGGCTACGTCAATAAGAAAATTCAAATTTGTTCGAGCGCTAAAAGTGCTTTTCTGCCGGGAGTCACAGCTCAATATTTTGTATAAATTGATACTTTTTGCCATAGTCATATACAAGCGATAGTGGCACAACAATTTCTTTGTGAGTTCGAGCAATGTTAAAACTTTGATGACAGCAATAGAAAAGCAACTGGAAATGCAACCTAGAAACAGAGCGGTATTTCGAGTGCCCGAAAAGGTTCTAAGAGCATAATTTACACAAAACTTGATATGCGAGAGACTTCTTTACAATTCTACGTGCACTTATTTCTCTTACACCCATACCGCCAGCACTTACAAAGTTTCCAAAGTTGGGCGGCTCGGAGCAATTGTAGTTGGCGGCCATTGTTGAGCTCTGCAAGCGACAGACATGCCAAAAGTCAAATAAAACTGCATAATAAATTGCATTTTCAGTTGCAAAAAATACGCACAATAAGGGCAGCTTCCACCAGCAGAAAAACGCACAAAACTTGCTTCATTTTCAAGTGTTCCAATTCACAAAAATCGTTGAGAAATTTCAAACGAAAAATGAGCCCACATAAAATCGAGCGCACGGCGAAAAAGTTCGGCAGCAATTGTTGTAATAAAAAACTAAAAATACATATTAAAATGCTCAACTTTATATACCCAAAAAAAGTGCACGATAACCCTAGGGGAGTAACCACAGCCACAGTTGAGGCACCATTTAATTGCGCTGGTACGGGTGAAGGTGAAATGGCGGTGTCGCTGAGCGTTCAATGCTGATGATGCATGGCAAAGTGCGCTGAGCAGACTGCGACGGATGGAGGGAGCGCGGATGAGCGTTAAAAACTGGACACAGCGCGGAATTTCCATAGCCAAATTTGGTGGCGCACTAATTCGAGCGTTTTATGGCTCATTAAAGTGGAAAAGTGGAAATGTGTTTTTAGTGCTGACACCAAAAAAAAAAAAAAAAATACGAAAAAATTAAAACTAGAAAGAGAGAGCAGCGTAAAAAGTGAAAATTTAACTGGCGCAACCGAACTGAGTAATTAAAAATATGTAATTTTTTGCAATTTTTAAAATATCTGCACTTTGTGCTGTAGTGGTAAAAAACTGGCAATATTGAAACTTCGTTTGCCTCGGCGCTATAAATTACTTTCCGATATTACGATAATTCCAATGTCGGCCAAAACATAACAGCGACAATAATCGACAGGGATTTCCCCAGTTGCGTAAGAGGTAGTTAAAATATGTACATACAAACATCAGCTGCTAATGATGAATCGTTAATTGATCTGAGTGCAATACACGCGCAAAGAGGTCAAACTGTTGGACATGAGTGGCTAAATTATGACGATAGGACCTTGAATTGGTTTGGACTTTGGCGGCTTGAACGGCAGCTGAGGAAGCTTTCTGTATTCGTATACACGTATACATATCGTTATTATGCTTTCATAGTGTTTGTATCCGCTGAAGAACATGTAGGAAGGAGTTACATGCATTCAGTGCACTTTCCGACTTACGGACTTTTATTCAATTGCATTTGCCAGTTGAAAATCAATCGTATTTTAGATGGCATCCAACAGTTTCTTTCTATTGGAGTTAAGAAACATATCAACATATCTGTTGATTGTTCGAGTGTGTATGCTGTTGAGTCAGTGCTCCTTCTCGCTAAAGAATAACTTGCTAATCAGATGTTTATGAAATGCTGTAGATTTGCTCTCTGAGCTCGATGTCTTTTGTTCATTCTGCAAGATATTTGAATAATACTTGGTTAAACATATTTTCGCCAAAAAGTGCAGTTATTGGCAGTGCAAATACCCTTCTTAATATTTTCTTTAATATGACTTTTTCATCAATTTCTTTTGACTTGTAGTATAGTATGCTCGCACATGGGCCTCTAAAGATAATACCAGCTAACAAACTATAATATATAAATGCATTTGAAACTCAACGAATCACTCAATGCGTCTACACTTTCCGTGTTTACTACTCCCACACCAACAATCATTAAGAGAACCAAAGTGAGTGCTCTACTTTGAAAGACAACCGCCATGCTTCCAGTTGCGAATTAGTGACAAGTCATTTAAGTCGAGTCAACTGAAGTCAAGACGTTCAGCATGAACTGGCGCACTCTTCGGTGTGTGTGTGCAGTGGAGTGGGTGGGTGACTGAGCACTTGATAGCTCTACGTGTCCTTGACTGCTTATAAATGCGCGCGCACGCAACCAGACACGCTGCTGAGATTCGAAGCTGCTTGGCAAATCTACTTTTCATGTTAATTAGTAGCGTAAGTAATTAATGGTGTTGCAGCGGTGAGGGTGTGTGTGTGTGTGTGTTTGGGGCAGGAACAAGCGAGAAGCGTTAAAAGAGCAGGGAGCGGATTTTAATGAAAAGCATTAAAAACTGCAAAATGTTGCTACATTTTGCGCTTGACATTGAAATGGCGATAATGAAATTTTGTTGGCTGCACAATTATAAATAAACGCTGAATGTATGCGTGAGATTTGAAGCGAAAGTGCAAGTGTGTTGGTGGCAGCAGTTATAGGGCCATTTTGCACATACTACCTTAAATAACAATAATTAAGTTTAAGCTTCGGCACTGCTTTGCAGTTTTTGCTGGCGCAGATTAAGCTACTTTAGTCGTTGTTTGAAGGTTGCTAAAAGAGCAGCGTGTATATGCAAATAGTTGCTGTCTTAATAATGTTTCGAAGTAATAGGGATATAACAAGCTACGTACAAAAGGGGCACAGCTCAAAATCAACAATGTAAAAAACAAAAAAAATATGCATAACGGCATTTTTAAAGCGTAAGGTAAGTAGGAAAAGAGACTGATTTTTCATCAGTTTTTTACATCTCAAAGATGCGAATTGTTTTACAGCAAAATGATAAAGCAAAGTATATATAAAGCAGGACAGCATATTTCAGTTATATATCATGACCTCAAAAGAGTTCCTTAAAAAGTGCCCAAGTGCATCATAGAACAACAATAATAACAACTACTCCCAAAGTTGCGAGCTTGATTTTGTTTATGCTTATTTGTGATTGCTTGAGAATTGCAACAAAAAAACGATTTATATGATTTTTAATTAGTCTCTCACTGAGCACAATATTATGCATTAGTTTCTAAGCACGAACCAACTCAGCCTCTATATATATTCACTTTTGTAGAGATAACTTTCTCTTCAGCCACTGAGCATAAAACCTTTGAACGCGATAGTTCAAGTCACCACTAAAAAGTCCTTTGCCTTTTTGGCGTTATCTCGAGCAATTATCAGGCTCAATTCCAACATGGCAAAAGCGCCAAAGTCAACATCGGCAATTTCGTTAAATTTACATAATTTGACGCTGGGGCCACACACTTTCAGCAGCCGAAAATAATTACCCTTACACTCAAAAAGTACGGCGGCTTTTAGCGCACACTGCACTTCCAAGAAAGTCCGGAGTGAATTTAGCTGAGTTTGTGGCATGGAAGCGCGTTCGTCGTTGTTGCTTGTAATAAAATGAAATTGTTGCAAATTACTCCGATGGCAAAACATCAGACGAGGTCGGGCAGCTGAGCGTTTACAGTGCTGCTCGGTAGTAGTAGCGCGAAATGTTGTCGCGGAAAGCTGTTGCAGGGTTGGTTTTTAATGCACCTCCAAACTGTTAGCTACACCAATCTAAGTGAGCGCGCTTGGCCCGCGGCGAGCTACGAATATCAGGCGAAATTGCATGCGCGAAGCAATGCAAATTAAAGCTGCCAACAGCAGGACATGTGAGCACCCACTTGCACTTCCGTTCAGTGTGGTTGTCGCTCGTTTGCCATACACAAATGTGACAAGTGCTGAAATGTAGAAATCCGGCACATGCGAAAATCAACAAAGAAAAGAGGCAAACTAGCAAAAAGTTAATTAAAAGCCGTTTGTCGTCGTCATCATCATCAGTGCATTCTTGCTGTTGATTTGCAGAGTTGCTTGCCGAGTAGAGTAGGGCTGTGTGTGGCCAGAACCCGAGTATCTAGTAGCTTTACAATGCACTCCTACACTTTGCATAGTTTTGGGCGCTTAAAATGAACCAAGCGTAGAAAGCGAATGTCATGTGTATGTGATGATGCAAATATGGACATGCACATCTGCAGTTTCTTCTCTATGTATGGATCATAGTGAGGCTGACATTGAAGCTTTCAATAAAGAGAAATGAAGTACTAAATTAAAATATTGAATTATTTCTGAACTCATTTGAAACATTTTTATATTAAGTTTCAACACTTACGGCCAAATTTTAATATTTTCAAAAATTACATGATCAAACAGATTTTCGCAAAGAAAAGTTTCTGTGCAAAAAGTCAAATTTTTAGAGAGAAAAATTTTACAAAAATATGTCCAAGCGTATATTCTATAAGCATATATGTATGTATATTGCTAATTTGTTATATGTTCACTAATTTGGAGTACGAGTTTTGTCTAGCCATTGCAAATTGCTAAAGGAAATGCTACTCAAAATAATCTATTGGGCTCATTGGCCCTTAAAGCTGGCACTTTGTGTATAAGCATATTTATGCATGCATCTGCGTTTGTTGTGTACAAGAATTTGCATCTTTTGCTAGTAGTTTTTGAAAGCGCAAAATTGAAAAACTTTTGCCTAGCATTGTAACTGGCATGAACGGCAACAACAGCAACAACAGCAACAACAGCAACAACAACAACAACACACAATGCAAGAGAAATGTCTGCACAAATATTAAATTTGATAACTGTCTGTCTGTCTGCCTGTTGCAAAGCTGTCGGAATAAATGCCAGACAAAGTGACTGCACAAATGAACGCCTGCCGCGCTGCATGAATGAGCATGAGATTGCGAGCAATTGTCTGCCTTTGAAATTTTAATTAAGTTACTTGTGAAATTGTCAGTATTTGTGCTTGAAAGGATCGAGGGTTTGAATTCAACAGCCTCGCAGGCAAACATTTTGCATACTTTAAGGCGCATATGCACTAGGTTCCAATCGAGACGGAAGTAATGGAAGCAATCGAAACGTTTAAAATGCGCTTCGCTATTCTGTGTGTGTGTGTCAAACGACACATACAAATACAAATAAGCTTGTTTGTTGCTTTCGCTTTCGACTTCCTTTACCTTTTACCTTGCGCCTAAAAGGCCAACTGTCGAAATTGATTCAATGCAAATGGCGCGCGTTGCAATAAAAGCAATATCATGGTATACATGCATGTATATCGGCATATCACAGTTCAGTTTACAGTTCACAGCTCAGCAAAGCGCATATTGATTTCACTGAATCGTAGGCCTGCCTTCGCAGCAGCGAGGGATTGAACCCGCTCGTAAGCGCTGGCTGACACGTTACGATGGGCGGCATATTTCTCGCCGTCGCTGCGGCTGCGGCTGTCGCTTGTCGCACGTTCTAAGCTCACTTTGACAACGGTTTCATTTAAATTGTATTATTTTTTTCATATTATTTTTCATCTCCACTTCCGCTGCTGCCGCCTCATCCACCGCTTTGATGGGTGCACATTACATGCAGACACCTGCTTTATGGCGCGACTGAGGGACCAAAATGGGCACAAAGCAAAGCACTTGCTTTGTTTGAAACAATTTAATTTTGAGCTCTTCGCCCGTTCCATAATTGCCTCAGCCTCGCTCCAAATTTGCTTGATTGGCGCCGCAGCATAAAAGCACGCCACGTCAAACGCTCTGTCGAACTCATGTCGGTACTTCAAAAAATGTCCAAAAAGGATTTATTAATGTGTGTGCGTGTGTATGTGTGTGTTGTGTGCGTGTGCGATTGGCTGAAACGCACCTAATTTGCATACGAGATTAAAGCATACTTTCAGGCCTTAAGGCTGTTTTTGACAAATATTGACATTTTAATAAACATCTGTCAGCCGGTGTGATTGTGTTGTGTCGGTGTGTGTGTGTGTGTTTGTGAGTTTGTGAGGCTGCGTGTGTTTGTTTGTGTGAGCGTGCGTATATGTGTGTGTGAGATTATACAAGACACTTGACATTAATTTCATTTAAATTGTTTGTGTATGTAAATAGGCGCATATAAGCAGTGTGTCTGAGTGCGCGTGTGCGTATGCGTATGTAAAGCGGTAATGCCAAAAAGTGCGACGTAGCGTTTGCTTTTTGGGCAACAGCAAATTTTTTTGCATATTTTTTATTCTTTTTAAAAAAAATTCATTATTTGTTTTGGAAATTCCCGAAGGCGCCTGAAAATATGCTTCTAAAAAGTAACGTAGCAACCTTAAATTGAAGCTTTTGCAGCTAACTATAGGCTAGAATTTGTTAAGCGGCTTAAACAAAGCGGCCAAAAGAAGAGCTTCAATTTGGAAATTCAGCGAAGTAGTAGAGCTCCTCTAATCAGTCTCCTTGGTAGGGTTCTATCTATCGAGCTATTCGGCAATGAAGCCTTAAACTGAGCGGGCATTTGCGAAGCAGAGCCATCTGCCGAGAACGCCTGCATACGACCGAAACCTGCCTGAGAGCTATTGTCAAAATAAGTAAGCAAGACAAGCAGTTAAACTTGAAATTTGGCTTCTTTGTGCTTCGGTTTAAGAAAAGAACTAAATCTTGCGCTTCTGCCTGCCAGCGACACTGCTCACTGCCGTAGCTCGCTCTTAATCGGTTACACTTTTCGCTACTGTTCTGCTGCTTGACTATCTGGCGCAGAGAGGTTTTTTACATTAATTTGCTTTGCAAATATGCAAAAGACTTGAGGCAAGTCAGCGACGGAGGCAGCAAACTAGCTATGCCCTGTGCCGCCATGCCACACTAAGATGCAACTTTTTCAAAATACCAGTTGTAGGCAGGTGGTTGAAGTGGCAGAGGTCAAGTAAAATGCTAATACAGAAAGTAACCTTTTTGAAGTTTCAACCTCAACGCGTCAGTGGCAACATTGAAAGCTGCCACTGATTGAGGTTGCTCATTTTATGTTACTCACCGCCCCGCAGCTCAGCAAATATTTGCGAAAGTTTATTTATGTATTTATTTTCGCCCGCTTTATTCGGGATTTATGTATAAATTCAACACACCTAACTGGGAGAGAAACATTAAGACAGCATTTTTGTGCTTGGCTGTGAGTGTGTGTGTGTGGGTGCATGGCAGTTGGCATTGATTTCCTAGACACGTGCTAGGCAAAAGGCTGCCGGCGGATTGCTAGGTACCTGTTTGTGTCTTCCAGCCATGCCAGATTCCGCAAGATTCTACAAAATTGCTTAAATGTTTTGTTTTTTTTAAATCTCTTTGTCGCTCTTTCAATGCACGTCGCTCTTTGTTTGCTGGTCAGGCACCTGTTGATATCAGTGTTGCCATTTCGTTTAAAAATACAAAATATTCTGCCAAAAATAAGCTAGGTTTCGTAAAATCTAAACAAAAAACGATTTTTCGAACTATTTTAGAGCAAATTTTTAGCTTTCGGAAAAGGAAAAGACAGAGCGAGATTGCTCGGTCTAACGTATTTTTTTTATATACATAATAAATAAGCAAATTTTTTACAATCTGCACGGACAAAACGTTATTTAAATAAAACAAAACTGTTTAAAAAGTAAAAATTGGTCACATTTCCTTGCCCGTCTGGTCTGTCTCTGTCTGAATGACGTAACGAAAAATGCGAAAATCCCAAAATTATAACGGAAAAATTTTTGCATACAAAAATGGGCAAAAAACGCGTGCAAAAAACTACGTAAGGCGGGGGATTACGTCTTCGCCGAAATGCGTCGCAAATTGCCGGGATGCGTTTCGCTGCATTCCTTAACCCTTAATCTACTACGTAGAGCAGAAAAATCCTGAAATTTTCCGGATTGCGGCGAAAATTGCGATTTTTCCTTTTTCGTTACGTTGACTTTCATTTGTTGCGCACGAAAATATGCTATGGAAATAAATGATAAAATTCGCGCGGTTTTTCTGTGTGTGTTCTGTGCTTTCTCTCTCTCTCTCACTTGTAACTCTCTCTTTTCTCTTTTGCTGTGCTACTCAAAAGCTTTCTTCTGCTATGTTTTTGTGTGCCCCTGTACCCAATGTTGCCAGATTTTTTTTCCAAAAAACTGTAAATTCCTAAAAGAAAAACTGTATTTTCAACCAAAAAACTGTAACTAACCTTCAAAACCGAAAAGATTTTTGTGAACATACGGGTTTTTTAATTTTATTAAACAAAAATTACACAAAACAATTCATTTTAAATAAAATAACAAGCTTAAATACGAAAGTACTACGATTTAAATCACTTTTTCATTTTGTTTTAAAGACATTTTAATTTATTCTTTCAAATCTGAAATTAAAAAAAACTGTAATTTGTACTAGGAGGTAATTTTAAAAACTGTGAGCTTGTCTAAAAAACTGTAATTTACAGTTAAAACTGTGAATATGGCAACATTGGCCTGTACGGAAGTTTTGCGGTTGTTGCAATTTCAAGCGATTGCGATAATTCAGTTAACATCGACATGCACAAGTGTTTGGTTGTAGCCGCAGAAAGTGTGCTTGCGCCATGCCGAGACTCAGCGAGGCCGTGTTTGACGGTTTTTTTTAAATTTCAAAATTTCAAAACAACGTTTTGAGAGTAATTCAAAAAAGTTTTAATATAATTTCAACAGTTAAAATGATTCAAGAACATGCAATTATTGTTAAAATTTATTAAACAAAATAATAAAATTGCTAAAGATGCCAAAGCATATACATGCATATAAGCAAAAGTGAGTTTTAGTCAAGTTCTAAATCTATTAAAAATACTAAAACAGGTTAAAAGTTATTGCTCAAAGGCAAATCATTAAAAGTGCATTTCAATTTAGTTCATTTAGGGTAAAATTTCAAATTAATTACATATGTATTTGAGTTTAAATCGTTCAAAAATTTAAGTACACTTATAAAAGTGCACTATTTTTGCTTTCTCAACAGCCAAAATTCAAACCACAAACTTTGAAAATTTTGACATTTGTTTGCCTTCCGAAACTGGTCATAAATTGTGTCACGTATGCGCGGCGTATACACAAAGCAGAAAAAGTGTAAAATTTTGCAGAAGCTATCCGAAATTGCGCTTGATGTGTGTATGCATGTATGTGTGAGGCGAATAGCGGATAGCGGCAAATCTGTGCAACATTCCTTCGACCATAACAGATAGGATTAAGCTGGCAGCGCATAACTACTGCTAAAAGGCATAGCTTTGAAAGGACCGATACACACATACACACACACACACATATATACAAGCACACAGAACCGAACGAACGAAAACAGCTTCGCAAGATACGCCAAATTGCTTTATGCAATTACTTGAGTCAGATTTGTGGCCGGCAAACGAGCGAACGCGCAAGCTAGGCTAACTTCAAAATAATGGCAGCCTGCTTGAAAGGGGGAGCACAATCCGAAGCTGTGGCTAGGGTGCCCTAAAGCGTGCCGAGCGTTGGCAGCACTTAAGCGGCTGCATAAATTACGTCGCAGCGGCAGCGGCAAGGCGCGCGATAGTGTTGGCCAAGTTTGCCTTGAAGGCAGCTGGCCTTTCCTGAGCAATAAGTCATTGTCAAGTAGGCAACGAAATGCCCGAAAGTAACGTAAACACACAAAAACAATAAACATAACTGCAACAACAAATCAACAGCAGCTGCAATCCCTTAGTTCATCAAGAATTGATTAACATAATTATTTCCCTTTAACCCAAAAGTTAGAGCTGCGTAAAGCAGAGCAGTAAATAAATAACAAAATAAAAATAAAAAAAATTGTATATGACAGTGTAAATGAAAACATAAAATAAAGAAAGAGTTAAAGAGCGAAAGCTGAAAGTGTTGAAAGTATGTAAACATTTTTGAGCTACCTTTTCTGATCGCGCTGCCGCATAAACACAAAAGTACAAAAACAACAGCGCAAAGATACACTTAGCTACTGCTTATTGTGTGCGTGTGTACCCAGAAACACACACACACACATACACACATTGTTGACCAAACTATGAAATCCCTTCGACAAATGCGAGAAGTTGTGGCGGCGAATTATACAAAAGATTTAATCAAATGGAAAGTGTAAAACTTATCAAAGAGCAAAAGCAGCAGCAAATACGTTCAGCAGAAGTAAGTACAACAATAACAAACAGCAATAAATTTCCTAAAGGTTAACAAGGTTAAGGCAATACAAAACAACAGCCACAAGGCAGCGAAACAGGCCGCACACAGCCTGATGCTTAACGAAAAAGACGCGCTGTCTCAAAAACAATGGTGAGTCTTTGTGGTGAGAAAGTATGCGTAAATATGATAGTGTGGGTGATGGTGTATTGTTGTGATAGTGCGGCTGGTAGCAAAGGGTCACATTGTTTCGCAGTTGCAACTATGAATTGAATTAGCTACTTGTATAGTATATATATTGTTTTCCGATGCACCGAGGCAGCGCTCCTTTATGTGGGAGTGAAGTAGATGGTTAACAGCAGGGCGATGGGCGACAGGGGGATTGTAGAGGGGCAGTTGGAATTCTAACAGGAGCAGAACCAAAAAAGCACAAGCGAGTAGAAGGCTAGTCGGAGAGAAGTAGAAGAAATACAGTAGCAAAGTAGCAGAACGGAAGTAAAAGCAAACGGAAGGAAGAGCAGTCGGACGGCAGAGAAGAGCTATGGGAGTGTAGTACAATAGAAGGCGCTGCGCACAGCTGAATGAATGGCAAGTGTGCTGCTCTTCACTTTGGCTCATAAATAATTCAATTTGTTGTCTAATTTCTTGATTTTCGCTGGGAAAGAAAAGGGTTGCCTTGTTGCTGCTGACGCTCTTAAAGCTGTTGCTGTTGCTGTTGTTACCTTTTACAAAGTAGTTACGTGCCTTCGGCATTTTTACTTTATATATATTGTACATACATATATACTTATTATGTCTTGATTTGTTTTGTTTTGTTTTGTGCTGGTTTATTTTGTTAGATTAGAAATTCATGTAAGCCGGGGCAGCTGCCGGCAATTGTGAATTCATGCTCGAAATAATTTAAAGCTAATTTGGATTTTTGTTTGCTCAGCGAACAAGGCTCATTGCAGTGTATTTTTGCTGCTGTTGACGTTGTTATTTGTTTTAGTTTGGCCGACTTGGCTTGACAGTGGCGTTATTAAAATTTATGAGCTTCATTAATTTGGTGGCTGTGGCCACAGCAAGCGTCCAGTGCACAAAGCGCCTGAGTACAGCCTGGCCTGGCATTTGTTATCAACCCTTTTCGCTTGGCAACTGGCCACTGGCATCTCAATGAATGTTATTTACCCTTAAATGCCAACTAATAGGTCAGAAGCCATCTTGAAAGAAGAAAAAAGCCGACAACCAAGTTGACAATTCATTTGCTGGTAATTGCTCTACACTTTTTTCAGCGCCTTTTTGTGCTGCTGCTTTGCGATGTTCAAGGGACAATCAGTTCCAACCCAAAGATTTTGGCATGTGGAATGGCAAATTTTCGGTTTGTGTCTTTTGTGGTATTTTCCAATTAATTTTTGATCTGTGGTTAATTAACTTTTCATTTTGGTGCACTCGCGTGGGCTGTCAACTTTTATGGTTGCCTGTGATTTGCCGCGAAATGACAAATATGCCCTTTTAAATCGCACTTTTCATTAAACTTTTGTAAATATTTCATGAAATTTGGCAGATTGCCATGCTAACAAGATGCACGTCAGTGTTGTGCCGAGCTTTCTACATAAATATAGTCAGCTTAATCTAAAGAATGGTTCAATTAAATTTTTACATTTTTTAATAATATAGAATATTTGATTTTTAACTAAAAATATTTTCTGCTTGGAATTCATTCGAAATTTCTACATTTACGATTTGCTCTAAACTGAAATGCGCCCAATCGCACAACTTTGCCAGACTCACTCATGCTCCTAGCCATCTATGTCAAAGTTTTAAATCATTCTCTTTGCACTCGCTCAACCACAAAACAAAGTTTTGCAGTCGCTCATGTTGCCACGTTTCAAACAAGCATAGTAAAACACCAAAGGTGCACATTGCATGATTTTTGGCATGTGGGCATGAGCAATAGACCGTTAAAGTTGCCAGCCAAGTTTTGCCAGTTTCCTCTTCAACATCTTTTTGCTCAAGTAATTTCGCATAGAATTTGACTTTGAAAAACTTTCAGCTACATTAACTTTGACTTTGGAACGGTGTCTGAATCTGAGCTAATTGCACACTGAACAGCGAAAAGTTGGGACCTCGCTTACCTGCCGCACTTCTCACATTTGCTCGTTATGCACTCAAATGAAAATTCCTAGAAAATTCATTGAACTTTTGCTCTTGTATTCAGCCAATGGCCCGACAACACTTAAGAACTATTTCCAGGGCATTGCATTGAAATGCCGTTGAAATGAAATCGAATTATCAAAATTGTGCCCATGCCAATGCGCACTTCACTTGACATGGCTCAAGTGCGTAGCTTTCTGTAGTGCGCAGGAGTAGGCACAGCATTTCAAGTGGGAATAAAAGACTGCAAAGAAATGCAACACCTCGGCATGCCATTAGTTGTAGAAGCATTCAATTCAATGGAAAATGCCAATTCCAATCGACTTTTAAATGAAGTTTAATTAAAAAAGGGATTTTTCAAGTGCAATTCCAGCAATGGCAGAAATGGCAGCTTGCATGTGTGCTGAAAAAAGCTGCTGTGTATGTGTGCGTGTGTGCCGGAACTGTAACTTCAGGCTGCAGCATATCACTACGAAACACGCACTCATACCAGCAAATAAGTACAACTGTGAATTAATCTCTTGTTCCGTCCGTGTGCGGCCATTGCAATGCATGTGTGGCTTCACTGGCCAAACGCGGGTGAAGGGGCTGTTTATTACCAGGCGGATCGGATCTTATGTCGGCTTACGTGTCATCAGCTGGCAGCACATGTTATTTACTTGCTTGCATGTCACATGGGTGGACATTTTAAGTGAAAAGTGCAAAACGTCGCCACTGATAAAGGGAATCACTTCATTGGTCACATATCCTTATCAAATTGGATGTGCTTAAATTTTTATTGCAGCCTCTTTTATACAAAAACAGCCCGTGTAAGCGAGGCTTTGTTCTTGCTTTTTCGCAATAGCTCTTGCTCGCTCTATACTAGCACTTCGAATAGTGAGGTTATGTTATAAATTACCACGGTCGTTTGTTGTGTTTTTTTTTTTCAAACATTTATTATATTTATAAAACATCCTTAATCTATAAATAAAAAAAGGCATAGGAAACAGGCGTTACCATTTTTGACAAATTTTGCACGCTTTGATCGTTATTTGTAATTACCCTTGTTATGCGATCCTTCCGTTTCATCTTACTCACAACAAATCATTTTAAATGATAAAATTATGCTTTTTAATTTACTCGCTGTAGCAAAAAGTAATTGATTTACAATGGGCTAAATTAGCCTCACACTAAATTAGCCTCAAGTCCCACTCAGAGTGAGCGCATTAAAGAAACATTGCACGTCCCTTGGCATTTTCTGTCTGCGCTCCGCTCCACTTCCTGCCACTTGCCGCTTACCGCTACTACTGCACACTCGTGCATAATTAATGCCAAACGAGTGGACAGTTGTCCTGCTTTTAAAAAAGCATACACCCAATTGTGCCAAGCACAACAAGGAAATGCTCAAGAATAAAATACAAGAACAAAAATTTAAGAAAAAGAAACGAAAACTTGTTTAGTGGAAAAGGTATGTAAGCTGAGCAAAAATAAAGCGAAAGGATACAAATGAGTAAGGAAAACGTTCGTTTGCGGTGTGGAAAAGATTTCGTGTTTCATATTTCTTATGTGTAAAAATGGTGATGTTGTTGTTGTTGCTGCTGGCTGCACTCGCACATGTAAACTTATTAAAAATGCATGGCAAAAAAGAAAGAAAAACTTTAGCTGTTGCGAATGTAGCACCAATTGTAAGATGTGAGTGGTGGCAGGAAAGTGGCAAGGATTAGTTGAGTAGCTTTAGCACACAACAATTTAAGCATTTTAGCAGCTTAAACCGACGAGCGTCGGCAGTAGGAAAGGTTTAAAAGTGGAAGTTCCTCGCTTGATTTCCATGCATGCAGATGTGTCTTTGCTGGCCTTTGCTTTGATCCTTTTTGCTACAAGTGGTTTTCGTGTTTTCTCTGTTGAATTTATGTAGATTTAAAATTCATGAGCTGCAAATGTAACAAATACATTTTTGATTAGCTTTTTACGAGAGCAACGTACCACCCCGCCCACATGGCTTATGCGTAACATTAACTCGACAAGTTGGCATAAATGGTCGAAAAGAAAGGGTGTCTTTATGTTGGAATAATTCTTATGCTGGAATAATTCAAAGCGCTTTAGGATTTTTTTGCTACTGCAGCTTATATCGTTGGTTAATTAAACTTATACTTCAGGGACTTCAGGGACTCCCAAATATAACTGCTTTCGGTCGACTGCACAAATAGATTTTTATAGTGCGCGGCAAATTGCTTATAAAGAAAAGTATTTTTACAGAATTATATCGAATATTATGCAAGAAAGAGTATGCTAGATTTATCTAATGGAAGCAACAATTATTGCCCAGCACAATTTTTCGCTTCTATTGTCGAATAATGTAGAAAACGATTTTGAATTGCTGAACCAAAATGTTATGCACCTTTCTAATGTTTGAGGCCTGCTGTCTTATATTATGGACTACCCTGTCCGCCCAGCGTCCAAAGTGACTTACCGACACACACACACGCAGACAGTCTGACACTTTGGCATTCAGTAATCCACTCAAGCGCATAATTTCGCTTGTGAAGTCCATAAAATGTTGCTCACATTGACTTTGCCATTACACAAAGAGCCCTCATAAAATAACTTCGAAAGAGAAGAGATTTTAAAATGCCACAAACACACGCACACATGCGCACTAAAATATGCACATTTATGCGGAACACATAAACAACAATATGTGCCAACATGCTCACACATGCACAGCAGCTGCTCGCATGTTTCAAGCGAAAATTAACATGGCCAATATGTTGCCTTTAGCCTCAACTCGACTGGCCTCTGTGTGCTCTCAGAGCTGGCTTGTCTTTTCGTATTTGCATTTCAGCACTTCCACACATCTTTGTTCCTTTGAGTCTTTAACTCTTCATTCACTTGGTGTCCTCCCCCCCACGGCTGCTCACCCGCGCGCACATACTGACTCATAAATAGCGACATTAGGCTTGTCCCTCTGCCACCGCAATCGCTTACATTAGCCCATATTATTAGGCCATGGCAGATGCCAGCCGCAGTCGACCACATTGCTCGATTTTAACCTCTGGCCCCCGCAGCAGTTAATCTCTCTGTCAGTCGCTTTTTTCATATGCTGCCGCAGTGATTCTGTTACTTTATGACCAGCGAGAACGGAACGGCGCCCGCCACGTCCGCCGACAACATAAGAATTTCTGGTTTAATAGTGTCGAGCGAAAGTCCACACACGTGCAGGGGGTGGTTGTCGGTGAGGGGGGTGTGCACGAGAATGCGTGAAATGTGTTGAGAATTTGCAATGGCATTTGTGTGCATGTGTGTGTGTATTTCGTGGCCCGCAAGCATTTTTATTGCATGTATTTCCGAACGCTGCTACTCGTACTTTAAGCATTTCCGCGACTCGCTTTCAATCTGGAACGGATGCGTCTGAATGGCTGAGTTTATTTTAGTGCTGGCAGTTAAATTGAGTTCTTCTAAATTCCATTTGGCTTTGCATGCGATAAGATGCAGTTTACCACGGCTGGCAGCGGAATTGGTTACGCTCTCACATGATATACGCCTCTACTTAAATGTGTTTTTGTAAATGTGCTGGCATCGATGTAGTGCAAATTTTATTTGTACAGCAAAATATATGTATATTAGCAATGTAAAATAAAACTAACAAAATTTAAAAAAATAATTGCTTTCACATACTCAATCATTGAAAAGACAGTGCCACAAAATAAATATTTTTCGAAATCAATTTCGAACATATTATAAAATTTCAGTCTAATTTATATGATTTGTAATAAAATTTCAGAAGAAGCTGGCTTGCTCTATACTACGATTTGAAAGTATATTTATTCAACAATTTAAATTGAATAGAATGTTTCTTAGCATTCTGCTAAATATATTCTTTCCAAGTAAAACTGAAAATCGAAATGAATCTAAACAAAATTATGGTTGTCAATGTGTCAGCTAAATGAGTTTGTGGCTTTACTTTTTTAAAGAGCCCTTCTTAATTTTTGCTAGTGACATTCTTCTCAAGACTAAGAAAATTTTTTCAGTCAACTACTCCCCAGATTTATGAAAATAGAAATTGCAACTTCTCTACGTCAGTGCAGAAGAATGTTAAGACACCAATGTTCACAGAATAGAGTAGCATTCATATCTTCATGATATATATGTATATGTAAGTATTTTGAAGAAGTCGAACCTGCAGCTGTTATTCATATTTTATGAAATCCTTTTCACTTACTCATACTACTACCACTACAACTTGTTGCAGCTCTCGGCCTGACGTACGCAGAGAGTATGAGCTTCGACATTTAAATTTGAGTTTCCGAAAAATTTAAAACTTAAATTTTTTGAAATATCGCTTAAGGAAACTGCGCGATTCTTCAAAACCCTTTTCGGAATTTATGCCCCAATCAGCTCATTGTAATTAACAAAAACGACATTGCTATAAAAGGAATACTTCAAAGTCGTTATTTCTATTTATAGGCGGCACAATTCCAGTTTTATGAAATTTCCCACCTGGCAGCTGTTTTAATAAAGCACACTTAATTTTTTCAATCAAATTCAAATAAAATCTCAAGAAAAACAAACAACTTCTGGCAAGGCGTCGCGCAGTCAAGAGGAAACCCGCAATTGCCAATTTCTCTGCTGCCGAAATAGCACAAAGAGGAAAATGAAACACAATAAAAAGTTTGCCTGGCGACGCAGGCGCATGTGGTGGGGGCGGTTAGAGTTTGTCTGCCACAGATCGCCTATTTCCTTGCTCCCTCCTGCAGCTCTTCCACACTCATATAATATGCTAATTAAGATATTGCTTTATCCGCAGCTGTGGGTGGAAGACATCGTCAATGCTTATGCTCATAAAATCCACACAACGATTAAAAGTGTAATGGCGCAATCACCAACAGCCACGACAGCGTCAAAAATAAGAATGAAAACAGCACGACGACAACAAACACATCAGTTGCCACAATGACAACACAATGCGGCAGCGTGAGGTGGCAACAAAGGCACTTGGCACACTTGGTCATAAACCAAAACAAAGGCTGAAGTAGTAGCAAAAAGTAAGCGGCAAGCGGCAAGGAGACTGACTTTCGTAGACAGACAACTTGCCGTTTAAGCAAGCCCGCAGGCGACGAGCGCTTATCTTCGATTTCAAGAGCAACGGCGATGGCGGCGTCGATGGCGACGAACGCAGTTATTTGATGACGCCTTTTATGGGCTGTGGCTGCTGTTATTGTGGCATGTCAGCGGCGACATGTGCCTGGGTAAGCGAGTGTGACAGGGCGCGCCCACAGCGTGAACTTCGCACTTTGCCAACGGCAATTTTTTAGCAAGCTGCTTCGCTGTTGTTATTGTAAAATTCAACAAGGGCTTTGACTATACAAGAGCATATCTCGAACTAGAATTCTTTTGATTGTGAGCAAGCCAAGCAGTTAACAATTAACCGTTGCTAATGAACCCATTTGGAACTCGTCCTCTTTCTGGTATTTATTTCGTTCTAAATTGATTATGCTTTTATTGTATTCGACGGCGGATCACTTACAATTTTTTGCATACTTCTATTCGAACTTACTGCCAAAGAGAATAGACGAGAGCTGTCCATTTCTGTTTGAAACGAAGAGATTAAGTGCACAACAACAATGATTATAATTATAGCTTACATGCACAAGGTCATATGGCTATTTCGGTTTTTGGCAGAAACACTCATCATAGACATTTAATGGAATAGATGCATTTATAGTATAGAAGTAGTCTATCTGAAGTGCTTTAGGATTATTGCGAAGAACATTTGTAACTTTCTGAAGTATATACAATTTAAATAGGTAAGAAATTATAGTTGGTTTAAAAACCAGCTTCCATTTTCGATCCCCCTCCCCCCTCCTATTCTTTTTCCTTATGTTTTAGGAATATCGATTGTCGTAAAAAGACGAATTTTGTAGGAGAAGAGTGCGAATTTAACATAATTAAATTTATGAAAAATATTATAGCAAATAATAAACATTCAGATGTCATTCCTCTATATTTCTATATATATATTTTATACCTACTACACCTCCTCTTAGGCGTTAAAAACATTCGCACAAACCAAATAAAATTGTACAATTATAATTTTCTGAAGTTTATATGGAAAATCCGAAGTACTTTCGGAAATTCCGGAAGTTAATTTGAAAAATTCAAAGTGCATTACAGATAGTTTTCTGAAGTGCAAAAGAAAAGTGTGCAGTACGTTTTGAATTGCCTTAGGTAAATTTGATAATTCTAGAGTACATTTAAAACTATTTTACCAGAGCTTAGCATTTTTCGATTTACAAAATTTTATAATTCTAATCCTTTTGCTTTTGCGTTCTCGCTTTGCTGTCAATTAAGGTGCAAAGAACATTTGTCTGCTCTTGTTATATTCGTGCGCTACTTGAGGCGGCTTTTTTGCTTATGACTTTGCCTATATCTATTTGCTTTTCTTAAGCTTCTCCTACGTCTTCGTTCTTCCGCGGTTTCACTTTTGATGAGCGTTTTATTAAAAATTCATTATTTTGTAGGATTTGTGTGTTCAGTAAAATTGTGCGCGACTGCCAAAAAGTTTAATAGGATTCTGCTTTCTTTTTATACACTCTATGTCTCTACTCTTCGTTCCCGCTCTGCCTCGCACTGCTATGTAAATATGTACAGACGCTCTCATTTGAGCTTATTGGCTTTGGCATTGAAAGTTGTGCAATTTTCCAGCATAAACACTACAGCCACACCACAAATCCGCTTTTCAAAAGCGTTTCATAATAAATAATTCCAATTAAATTGCGATTTTTCTGCATTATTATGGCAGCTTTAAATTCTATTAGGGGCTTTATTTATTTTTGGAAACCAATCATGAAAATCTCATACAATTAATATGCATTATGCTAAGTGTTGTTTTAGCAAAATCGAACAAACAAGCGCCATCCCCTATCTATGTACACATACATATGTATAACCCCAAAAAGCGGCGGGCTGATGCGGCGTGTGCGCCCTAATTAATTCCTCTGTGGCATTAATGTAACTCATACGCTCCGTCTGCAACTTGGCCGACTGCAATGCACACGAGCGGCGCTGTTAAGCTTATGAACTCCGACTAATCACCCAGGCGCCTGCTCGTCTGCAATGCGCATTGAGTGTTAATTAAATTTGGCTGGCATTAATGTAAATCATACGCAGCGGATTTTGTGGCCAAAATGAGTACACTGTTGCTTTTATGGATATGCACGCACATGTTTTGTGAAATTTTGGCATTTTCAATGCATGCCATATGCATATATGTGCTTATGTGTATGCGATTATACAGTGGTGGCAAAAATATTAAGAAGAAAGTGTCTGCTTTTGCAAGCTGTGCGTAGAAAAGTCGAATAAAGTAATGAAACAAATTTGAAAAAAGGGCTTACAAAAATGGCTTGCTAGCTAGCGTTTTTGTTAGCAAATGTTCTATTGCCACATTATTATAAATCACATTAAATTTCTGACGAGCTGAAAGCCCTGGCAGCTAGTGCTCTTAGTTTCATTTAACTATAAGAATTGTATTCTTATAATTAATTATAATAAATAAATATAAATCACATCTATGGTAGAATGAATTCGAGCAAAATATAATAGCTCGTAAAAGAAATTGACGAAATTTATTGACAATTCTTTAAAAATATAGCAATGCAAACTGTGCGAAAAAATCAATAGCATTCCAAAAAGTGTGAAAAATTCATAGAATGAGCTTTATACATATGTATATATATTGCCAATTGACGATTTCAGTCCTGGCGATAGTTAAACACGTTATTTCATTATTCTGTAATTTTTTGCGCATTGCTGCTGATGGCAAGCAATTATGTGCATGCTTGTTAGTGTGTGTGCCAATATAAAATAGATGTGCCCCTATTGAATTGTGGTCAATGCACACAGCACCAGGGGCCTTCCGAATAAATTGACAGCGAAGCGTTCTAGCGTCGGAGCACTGCTTCAACCAGACCGTATGCCACATTGCAGCTATCAATGCGCTTGGCAAGTACGCACAGGCTCAGCGCATGTTGCCCTTCCAACTGTTTCGACCCCACTGTCGCACATAAATCATTTTACCCACGCTAACTGCGCCAATTAATAATGCGCTGCGCCGCAGTTAATGGAATTCTGTGTCGCCTGGCGTTTGGCAACTGCCGCCGCCACATTTTCAGCACAATTAATGCGCCACTATTTTCCGATTCGGCTCTCATTTCACTTCCGCTGCGGCTGCTGCTGATAGCGCACGTGCGCTCGCATGTGTGTGCCGGCTCATTGCTTTGCCGAATTTAATCAGGCGTGCTTCTAGGGATTTGCTTTGATCTGATATTTCGCTCGACTTGTTCATTTAATGCGGCTGCTTGTTGTTGTTGCCGCTTGCGCTTTGACCCGCTCGGGGCACAAATTAAGCATTCGCTCAGTTTTGTGCGCCCGCACGCTTCAGTTACAAAACGTGCCCCACGGCGTTGCCCGAGGGCCAGTTGATTTGGTTGACTGCTCAGCGTGGCCTACTCCGTCGTGCATAGTCGCTCCCTTGTTGCCAGCATGTGGTTGCATACGACTTTTGGAGATATGGCAAAAATCGATTTGGGATTCAATCGCTCCATTTGCGGCAACATCATTTCCGGACGCAGCGCAGCGTGCGCAAAAGTGTCCTCAGCTTGTGGCTAAAAGTGCTGCGCGTGCTGAGTGCGCTGTCTCGTTTTTGTTGTTGCTTTTTTAACTAAATGTGTCAGCCACATTCTACCTTTCACCCACTCAACTGACAGTGTGTAGCGGAAATAGCGCTTTCAATTATTCGATCGAGTGGTAAAACGATTATTAAATACTTTGAATGGTTCTGATATTCAAAATAAAATCTCCGAACAGTCAAAATATTTTGGAAAATGGGATTTTAATCAGTGCTAACGGTTTCTAATCGGCTTCGGTCGGTTTTATATGGTTTTATTTAAATCAAATGATTTCGTAAGTATTTCGATTTTTTAAAATCTTTCATACAAACCAAATTCTTCTTCAAAAAAACCAGTCTCAATTAAGCTTGTACGGTTAAAGCCATTTTTGAATTAGTTTTCTTTAGATCAGCTTTAAAAATATAAAATTTACATATTTATGCATATTTGCTTCGCCTAATTTTTCTAAAAAAGCAACACACTTCCTAACAAGAAATTCAGTTGTTCATATCTTTGAGAAAAAAGGAAGATTTTCTGTTCATAATGTAAAATTTTTTGTACAAATATTTTTCATACTTCCAGCTCGAAATCGGTGGTATTCCTCAACTATTTCTAATGAAGAATCCATTTTCTAACTGGTCAACCGCATTTCTTTTACAAACTTTGAATACAGTAACGGGAGAGCAGCTCTTATATCGCTGTAGTAGGGGACACTTATTATGGATAGGTTTCATGAAAGACGTTGTATGCGTGCTTGTGTATGATTGTGTATGATTGTGTATGATTGTGTGTGTGTGCGTGCTTGTGTCTTTATGTGCTTGTTATGGCCCACTTTATGCATGCTGTTCAGTTTCAGTTTCGAACTAATATTATGAAGACAAATGGCCATAATTTATGGAACCGCTCTTAGGAACAGAATTCAAATTTTATGAAATTTTATGTCTCAATATAGAGTTTTTAGCAACTGTAAACTGACAGCACAATCAAATTTAGCATTAAATAAAAGTTAAGTTTATAATATGCAATATGTGCTAGTATAAAATTCATCAAATGACATGAAAGATGAAAATGCGAAATTGCATATCAAGTGAAAAGAAATCATAAAACGTGGAATTTTTCATTACGTCTGCGCCAGAATTTAATAAGAAAACCTACAACATCAGCCAAACTTTTTAACGGGCACATAATCACATAATACTATTGCCATTTTTCATGATGTCATTCAATGCTAGCAGCATTTAGCAATCATAAATCCATTTAATTTCTTCAAGTTGTAAACTTCTATGAATTGCAGTAGTGATTAAATTGGGCGGGCAAAATAAACGCTGCAAAACTGGCAGCTGCGTTCACAGCACATTACAGCGTCGCCTCTGACTATGATCCGACAGTGTGTGTGGAATTCAAAGTGAAGTACTACTAACATAAGTGGAGTACTATAATGCTCTACACTTTATAGACCCAATAAATTCAATATATTCTAAAATTTCTACAAATGTCATGAATACGAAAAAATTTCTAAATTTTGTTAATCCCACTGAGAAACCAGATGAGGACGCAGCAACATTGATGGCACGACTTTTGTAAAATCATTCAAATGTTAGAAATGTTGTTTGTGTTAAATTACTTTTATATAGTCTCTGAAGATGATACAAAAAAGATGGCGAAATATTAATATTCGACTTCTTTTACATACTAGTACGAGTACACTGCAAATTTCAGTAACATCTCATAAGCTCACAAGAAATTTGTTTGTCGCCATTAAAGCATGCACGCTGCGACAAAAACTCAAAGGCAAAAATGGTCGCAACTAAAAGTGCCAAACTGCGTGCGCTGCACTTGAAGCGGCCGCAAATTGAGTCTGCGCTTGTGGCCAAAGGCAGCCGTGGATGTGCCAAGCACGAATAGTGCGTCCCTTTAGTAAAAGCAAAAGTTTTCGCAAACTTGATTAAAGAGTTTCACAAAAAGAGAACTTTCGTCAGCTTTGAACGAAGAAGAAGACACGCAGCGAAAATCTGCAAACATTGGCGACAGTTCAAATTATGCAGCGGCTTTTTGTAGCTGCGCTCTCAGGCTGTCAAAATAATAAACTTCAAGTAAAGCAAGTTTAATTTGACGAACATTTTATAAATATACGAAAGAGAAGTAAATTTAATACAAAACTTTTGCGCGCATGTTATAAACAATTTGCGAAAAATTGAAAGTAATCTTCAGAAGTTTTGCGGTTCTGCGTACGCGCCGTCCAAAAGTAGGCATCATTTATTTATGCGCTGTTGTCTGCGGCGGTTTTGTGTACTGCTTACCCCTCCCTCTCACACACTCACACATGTAAGCACAAATTTTTTTCATCTGTGAGTAGAAAATATTTATAGAATGTTGACTCTTTTGCGCATTTAAAAAAAATGGAAAAAATTACAACATGAAAAAAAAAGAAATTATAAAAGAAAACATCGGGAAAGTAAGCAAAATAGTAAAAATAAAAACAAGCAAAAGAGCGTGAGTCTGTGACGAACTCAACGGTAAACCACTACAAAAACAGTGAGCAATAACAAAGACAACAGAGTTACTACGAAATCCACACACACACACACATACATGCTGCTGCCATCAGCGGACAGAACCGCACTACCATGAGGTTTTCGACCGCTTTCCCCCTACTAAAAGAAAAAACACACATGCATGCTCACTGCTAGACATTGGCACATTGTTGGCTTCGCAACAGCAACAACAAGAGCAGCAATAACAACAACGAGTGCCACAATTTGCCAGAAGTGAAAGTAATGTGCACGCTTGTGTGCGCCACGGGTTTGCATGCACACATACTCAAAAACACGCATGCACTTTTGTAATAATACTCGCACGCAGTTCATGAGCATGACTGCATGTATGAGTCTACGTGCATGTGTGTGTGTGTGTTTCAGTACATTGCCATTTGCTGCTGGCCGCCTGTTCTGCTGTCAGCAATGCACAATAGCAACAATTGTTATTCACATACACATACGCATGCATACATACAAACATATGTGCATAAAGAGCAGCAATACACTCTTTAATCAGAAATATGAAATACAATCTGAATATATTACAGAAAGAAAGAGAGAAAAAATAGATCTGCAAATTCGGAGAAAATCAGAATATCAAAGTTCCGCAAACAAGAAAAAAATAGTTAAGAATCTATGACAAAATAAAATATGCCAAAGGACTTGAAAATAACAACAAAAACTTAGAACGAGTAAGCATTCAGAAAAGCTAAACATGCAGAAGGAGCTTGTGAAATAAAGTGCAACTATAGGAAGACATTAAAATGTACTATAAGAGAGTAGAAAAAGTTTTAAAATAAAGAAAGAATAAAAAAGTCAACGAAATCCAAAAACATGAAAATGCCTTGAAAAGGGGCACCAGATAACTCTCAGCAGTTTTCCCATATCATTGCGCCACTTTCGCTTTCCAAACAACAACAAACAAAAATCGAAAATGCATAAATCCAAGCAAGAAGAAGAAGCAGAAATTTTTAAACGAAAAGGATAAAATCTGCAGCTATTGCTTTTGTGAAATTCAACTGAAAGCTTTGATTGAAAATTTTTGCAGAGTTGAATTGAAAACATTGGAAAAGTTGCAAATCCCAGCCGCCGAAGAAGAGTGCGCTGCAAAACGAGCACAAAGCGGCACGCTGTTTACACAAGGACCTACAAATGCACTTTTCAATAAAAGCGCGGAAAGTGCTTTTCTCTCCGCTTGCGCTGCTCGCCCCAACGCACGGCAGCAGCGGAATGTGGTCAGTGACTGTGGATTTCTTTGGCAGCGACAGCTAAATGGGAAAAAGGAAACAGCTGAAAATGTAGCGACTGTTCCCGGTATACGAACAATACACGCACACACATGCACTGTGGTTTCAAATTTTCAAATATTCAACTATTCAAATCCTTTATTTGCCTTCAAAGTTGCACTTGCTGCAATATGTGGCACGAGCAGCAGCGAAAAAGATGATGGTTATTACGAAGGGAACAAGGCTCGAAGCTTGAAGGCTGTTTGCAGTGGTTACGTGTGAAAACTATTGGAGTGCTGATGGCTGCGGTTTTTTTTTTTAGTTTACCCGGAAGCATGCAGCTTTCATATGGCAGCGATAGCGAAGGAGCAGCAGCAGAAGAGAAATGCACATAAAAAATGAGTGTGCTCATAACGTGTTCGCTTATTTTACAGAAAGAGTAGAAGAAATGAAAAATAATAGAGCAGCAAAAGGTAAATTAACTTGAAGTGGAGGAAGGATTGACAAGTAAGGTGGATGTATGAGTAGAAGCAGCAGACAGAGTAGAAATAGAAACAACACAGAAGCAGTGGAAGAATTGAAAGCTTTAAATTGAGTAGTAACCTTACGCTGCGGCTTCATCTGGAAGAAATAAGTGCAATCGACCATTTTGCCTACAGTTTCTACGTGTCATTTTTCAGTGCCAGTAATTCTTTAATGTTGTAGGTGTAGACAGCTTTTTATCTCTCTTTATTAAGGTTTTTCTAAGAAAAATTACATGGTACTCATGTAATGAATTTAAATTTTTTTCTTAATTACACTGGATGGAGACCAAAAGATTATGTGAGAATTTTCGTGAGCGGCTGCACGTTGAGACTGTTAGTTGGAAGAACTTGAAAAGGTGCATGGGTTATTTTGAATGGCCGGCGAGAAGAAAATACAAATAAGAAAAACAAGTAAACGGAAGAGCAGACTAAGTGGTACCAGCTAAAGAAGCTCAAACGATGGCTGGAGTATAGCGAGTATAACGAATTGATGCAATAGAAGAAACAAGAATATTAAATAGTTCGAAGGAGTCGTGAGCCGTATTTTAAGTAAATCAAGAGGACTTTCGTTGGTGGAAAAGATAAAATCGAGCGTGTCAAAGCATCCTTTGCTTTTTGCTGCCCGCCGCTCGCACGTGTGTATGTACGTACGTAAGCCTGTGTGCATGTGAGTGTGTCTGTAGGGCTTTAGTCTAAGCCATGTCATAAAATCCACATTTAAAACTTGTCGATTTTGAAGCTGTCTACACCTGCTGCTAGCCTGTCTAGCCTGAAAAATGGGCGCCATAATAATGTTTGCACACTCTGCTTGCCATCTTCACACATCGAAGCGTGCAGCCGCAAGCTGAAACACAGGCAGAGCGCCAAGCGCCAAAATATCCGCCGCCATATATCGAAACAGGCGTCAACAAACAAACATTTTCGTATTACGTCTCGCCGGCATTCTCATCGCCAGCGTCCTACACACACAGACAGAGAGACCCAAACTGGCACTCGATATGCACGCAAGCGTTAATCCTTTTTAGTGATAAGCAACTCGAGCAAAAGCAAAACGAGCCGCAATACAAACAACTACAAACATGGGAAGCATGAAAAGGCAAATTTACACGAGTTGTAGACAACAAGCAAACAAACCACCGAAAATTCCAATCACGATCGAGCGATAAATTTAAAAAATGTTAATCTCACATGACAAGGCACTAAAGCGAATCGTCTTGGAGCAGCTCAAGCACATGCTAAATGCCTTGTTCAAGAGCATGGTAGCGGCGCGCTATAAGCATCCTGTAAACGTCAAAGTAGCATGGTGGAGACCCGCGTCGGGCCATAAGAGTGGGCGGCATAGTCGCTTACAGACGCATAAAATAGAAATAACAATAAAATGTGTAAATCGTGTTGTAGCGACAAACGTGATGACGTGAGTATGTGTGAATGTGAATGAGAGTGTGCAGTTGTGTGGGTGTGAGCGTAATAAGCAATTGTATGCCATTTTTGTTGTTGTTGAAATGATTTTAGGACACACTTTGCAGAAATCGACTTTTACGTAGGAAATAGGAAATCACACACAATTGCGCTCATTTTTTACGCATTCAACAGCGCTTCATGGCAAGGACATTTGAAGTACTTTTGCTTCAATTACGGTATGCATACCCAATTGGAAATTTCGTGAAAGTGCAACATGCATGGCATGCCATATTCACTGTTGACATTTGCATGTAAAAAACGCAAGCTGTTTCTCGTGAATTTACATTCTTTTACTTAGTTTTTTAATCTTTCCAAAGAAAAGCATTAACACAAGAGGGAACTTCAAAAAAACTGCTGGAAAATTATTTCAATCAAATACTGCGACCGCAGACTTTACCATAAATGCTTCCTTCCATTTTCCACCTTCCATAAAATAATCAGAATTCACATAAAAAGTCAGTGATGAGGGCTTCTGGAACTGACAATGATCTTGTATTAATCCCAAATCGCAACAAAAGAACATCAAAATTTAGAAAAAGTTCAAATTTAAATAAAGCTTCATCTTTCAAAAGTCGATTTTTTCGTTAAATAAGAAACATTTTTGAAATTTTAAGTAAAAATAATAAATTATGAGAGAAATAAATCTGCAGAAAAAGTATAAAAGTTTTTTTTTTGGATTTCGAAACATTATTATAATTTTTTTTTCAAACAGAGAAATGGCTTCGTTAAGCATCAGAGCCGAAATTTTCAAATGGGTATTGAAGGTAGAAAGCTGAGTGTGTGTGTGTGAGATGCAGTAAAAGCCTCGAAAACATTTTGCAGTTACTTTTGCGAATGTCAAGACCGATGCTCAACAGAGCGACGCACTCGTATGCGTGCTCCAGCGGCTGCCTGCAGTTTATTACGCGCCGCTCAGCTCCCATCAGTTCGGTTCAGCTTAGCGAGACATCAAAGTGTCACTCGCGCCGCCGAAGGATAAGCGCCAAGTGCAATTGAGCATTCGATTGCGATATTGCCAAATGGTATGAGAGTTTGTGTTGTGCACACACACGCACACATGCAAATGTCAGCGCCAAGTGACGAAATGATAAGCGCAAGCGACAATAAAAACGACAAAATATTTGCTATAGCGAGACAGAGCAGTGACAACAGCTGGCAGCGGCAATCATGGCAGTCAAAGCAGTCTCAATTTGATGCTTTACTTGTATGTGTTTGTGTATGCATGTGCCTGTGTGTGTGTGTGTGACAGCAGACAAACATGGCAGTCCAATTGAATGCATTGATTAAACACAGCAGGCCAGCAACAACAAGCAGACAGAATTGTAGAAAGCCAGACCGACAGAGCGACGAAGAGGCATTGGTTTCGCTCGATAGAGCGCTAAGCCAAGCCAGGTGGAGAAGGAGTCCCGAGCTGAACCCAGCTGAGCTGGCAGATCGGTTCATTGCTTGCACTACAGCACTTAATTTGAATTCAGTCGACAGCGACAGCTTCAACCCACACTTCCAACGCACTTGCCATTCCCAATCTTAGATCAATCACACACACGTTCGCATGCTGAGTGCACCACTACGCCTACACTCCAGCATGCTACCATTTATTGAGCATGTGGTGTGCGTGTGTTTGTTTTGACATTTTCCTGCATTGACAGCGACTTCAAAAGCAAATGCGATTGCAATTCCGATTGCGAGTTCATGCAAATTTATGAACTGTCAATGGGCAGCGCAATCATTCACAATTGACTAAGAGGACTACGAGCGAGAATGCTGTTGGTTTGTTTGGGTGCAATGGAGCGGCATTAGCTAGCTAAATTTTGAATAGACTTACTTTAGAATCAGAGAGAGTATGTAGTCGTTCGAAAGTTTAATTTTCAAAGCAAAAAACTACTTTTTTTCACTCACAGAAAAGTTGAATTAAATGCATAAATGGATTAACAAGATTTCAATTGCAAAAAGTTTTGGCATTCCCGACTCACATGCGAAGGGAATTATTATGTTGCATAAAGAGAAGTTGGGCACTTGAGAAATGTGACTAGCACTCAGCTCAAATTTGGTTCACTACATTATATAGTATTTGTATTCCAAAAGTTTGAAATTTTCGACGCCATTTTTGACACTAGTTTTTTGCTACGCTGGAACCCCGCCAGTTTCACTCCTGGCTGGCGCCACTGATAATAAGCTTAAAATTGCTTTTCAACACTTTTGCTTCATTAAGTCAAATGTGTGAGGGGAAGTGGCTGTATAAAAGTATACACACACATGCGCACATTCTCGCTCAGCACTTTCACAGCATTTAGTCTGGCAAATGAGCTGGCAACATTGTCGGTTGGAGGTTGCCATGTTGCCATGCTGACGTCGTGGGCGCGTGTGAAAAGCACTCACAATGCCACAAAAAACGACTAACGCAATTTATTTCCCCCAAATTTGCTGTTTTTTTTCGCAGTTAGGGTGGGGTGCTGTTGGCCAAATTGAGAGAGTGGCAGAGAGGCTGCCGAAAATGTGAAATGTAAGCTTTTAAAATCTTAAATATTGTATTTCTGCCAAGAAAGTATTCATTTCAATGCATGTAAAAAGCGTCCGTGTGTGTTTGTGTGTGTGTGCGTAAGGGTGTAAGTAAGCATTGCTGTAGGGGTAAGTGAAAAAGGAAAATTTCGCAAATCAGCAAAAATATAAAATTTCGACATTAAACTCACACGTGCAGGCACACACACACACGCGCATATGGAAAATACGAGCATAAAACATACACAGCAAACAAGAAAACAAAAACAAATGCGAGCATTAACGTTTACTCTAAAGAGTTTTTAATTTAATTGCAAATTTAATGCATTAATGTGTGCGTGTGTTTGTGTGCGTGTGAGCAGGTGCAGAATGAGTTTAATTTTTGCGACCCATTCCTAATTGTGCTTAGTATGTATGTGTGTGTGTGTTGTATGTGCTCTTGTTTAGCGTGAAGCCAATGCAAACAATAACGCTTGACTTGTGCATGGCCAGGAGCGGAAGACGGGGCAGTGACGAGATTAGCGCGCTTCAGTGCTTGTGCAACATGCCTGGAGTTTATGCCACCATGCGTAGTCTGAGATTGACATTTGCAGGCGCTTAATTGTTACTGCCCCTTCCGCTTCGGGGGAACTGTCGAAGGCAAAGCAGGCATGCCAGCTCGAGGCTCATTAGCGTTCGCTGTCAATTCGCAAGTGCACGCAATGGCAGGCGAGGGACAGCTGGAGGCCAGAGCAAACGGGTGAAAGGGCGAAAGGGGGAGAGGTGTGCTGCAAACAGCACAATGCAATTCACAGTTCGCGACTGTGCAACAGACGAAGCAGCAACAACAATGGCAGCGCACTCACACATTGTGGCAATTAAGCGTAATTGTTGCTTATTAAGCTGTTGCAACACGATGCTAGCGCAGCAGCAGGGAGTGAAGGACATTCCAAGCCGCTCCAGCTAAGAGCGGCAAATTTTAATTGTTGCCATTCAATTGTTGCCACTTTAAAGCAATCGAGGGAATTTCAAGTTGCCTTTTCCTGCTGCTGTATTTTCTTTTAATTATGTGAATGAAATGCCACACTCAAAGTTGTACATACTCTCAACAATGCAACAAGCACATGTTGCTACATGTTGCTTGCCAATTTAATATGTCGCCGCAGGCATTTTCCCAGAACCGTCTTGCCGCATATTTACATGCTCATAAATGCTGCCACGCCGCAGAGTTTGCGCATTTCAATTTCTGCAAATATCCTGAAAATACGCTAGTAAATTTAAATGTGGTCTCTGCAGAAACATTTTCACAACATTTTCAAGCATTCGGCCTGCCAAAGACCCAGCCCTTACACTGCAGCTCCACCCCTCGTGCCGATGTAGGCATTTGTTATGCTTGCTGGCGCACACAATTAAATTTTCAAGATGAAATCCAAACAGCAGCGCTTAACTGCCTTCATCGTGGCCAAGCGAAGCCTGAATTTTCAGTGCCGTCATTGTCAGTTGGGGCCCTGACTTAGAGTCTTTTAGCAGAGCAGATTTCCAGCAAAGCAATGTATATGTTTCTTATTTTCTATGGAATAATTCATATTTTTACCAATTTTACGATTTCAAAAATATGTCAAATATGTCAAAATGTATGCTTAATTTACACTTTTAGGTTTGGTTGTAATTAACAATTAATTAAGGGATTTGCTTTTCAATAAATTAAGTTCTTTTTAATTATTTAATGCTAAATGTTTTAGTGAGACGCAGCGTTGTATTTTTTGTACACTCAAATGGCCGTTGAGTTAAGTGAACACTGTTAAACCGAGAACAGTTCTTCAGTTAGAGCTAAAACCCTCCTTTAATGCAATTTACTTAAACTGCTTTTGAAAATTAATTATTAATATTTTCAATTCGACCGAACCTAAGTATTATTTATGGCAAACAAATCTATTAAATATGGCAACACTGTGCATTTTAAAATCTATGAAAATTGTAGAGAACCAAAAAATATTATTTTTACGCAAGAATCAGTTTTTCTAATGCTTAAATATGGAAACGAATTGCTGAAGTCCGCAGACTTATTTAACCAAGCTTTAGCTATTAATCTAAAGACTGTTTGCTTTAGTTAAACGTGCACTAAGAAATTGCAACTTTGTAAGTTTTTCCTTTATTCTTCTTTAAAGTGAAAAGAGCTGAGAATCTATGCCTAAAATCCAGTACATCCAACAATGCTCAGCCAGCTGTTGGCAGCACTGCTTCATTGGTATATTGCGGAAATTGGCAAACATAAGAAATGCACTTCTATGAGCTGGCAGCAAAGGAAAGCGCTTGATTGCATTTAAATTGGCTTAAGGGTGAAGTGCCATAATAATGTGTGTGTCTAGTGAGATGAGAGTTATGGGCAGAGTACTACGAGATGGACTTCATTAGCACTATCGAACTACAGATCATCAATGCGAGAATTTTGATAAAAAAAAAAAAATTTAAAAGAAGTTGCAAATTTTCTCTTCTACTTAACGCATGATAAGCACTGCTGCTGCCACAAGCAGTTGAGTTGCCACTACCCACAAAAACACAGACACATAATGTTGCTGCTGCTGCCAGTAGACATGACAGGGCACGAGCAGCGCCTTCTGCTCCAACGACAATAAAAACACTAACCAGACTAAAATGAGTAGAAACTGCAGCATAGCATGTTGCTCTTCGCTGCATACGCTTACAATAAAAACGAAAATAATTGCACACACTCACATACACACACACATATGGTTAATTATGCCGTCACGTCCACGTCTGCAGCAGAACGCCAACTCGTAAAAAGCAAACGACGAAGCCAGCAACTCTCTGGGCACGCTGACGACGAGCAATTTCCACACTTAATAATTGCCTTGTTTTGTGGCAATCCGGGATTATGGCGCTGAAATTTATGAAGTGCACGAGCATGTGCTAAACTGTACCAGCTGCAGACGAGTTGTTGGTGTCTCTGTTATTTTCTCTTTAACAGGCTTACTTTATGCCTGCATGCACAGTGCATGTATGTATGTACATATGTGTGAGTTAATTTGTTTAGCAAATAGTATAGCGCAGAACGTCAACACTCATTTTTCATGTCCGCTTCGTGTGTGTGTGTGCGAGTGTGTGAATGTGTGTGCGCTCGTCAAGGCGGATTTCCCACTTGAGCCATTTTGGCGCAACTTCTCGCAAATAAAGAGCATTAAATGAACGCATTTATAAAAGTTCATTCACACTACACACTATACACATATGCATCATAGTATGTAGTAACTTTTTTTTGATATGCTCGAAGAACACACTAATACAAAATGCACACTTCCACAATTACAAAAGCATTTATTTTTAGCTGCGTATGAGTAATTTCGCAGCCAAGCGGTTGCGTGAGCGCCGCAATTGTGCTTAAATGACTGTATACATTTCACTCAGCGGCTTCATTGCTTATTCCCCAAATTGTAATTTGGCGCTCATGCACGCACACACACGCACACGCGCGCTGTTCCCATGGCGCACAGGGTGGCGTATGATTAACTCGAAGCACGCATTTTCGTGCAGTTCGCGTCACCGGCGTGAGCTAATGAAAAGTGGAAAGTGCTTTCAATTGCTGTTATTGTTGTTGTTGTTGTTGTTGTTGTAGAGTATGTATATAAAATAAATTGAAATTTAACAAAACTTTTCAAATCAATTAAAAGTTTGCGTGTTGTGAGCTGAAAGTGAATCCGATTGTAAAGCGATAAATGTATTCCGACAGCTTTGTGCAAATGGATTTTTACAATATGCCATACACAAATAAACAATTTAAAAAGCTTCCGGTATGTTGCGCAGAAAACATTTATTGCGTCTCTTAATAATTTAAATAACAAATTTTTGTTGCGGTTTTTTGTAGTAATATTTAAAAGCTCGATCTTTTAAGAAATTTTTGATAAAAATCAAACAATGTAATTGCGTTAAAAGACCTGAAGCTGTGCCAGTAGACACTGTGGGATAATGATATATAATGCTATCATGGGTGTAGTACTAGTAGGTGCATGTTAATTATGTAGAATCTGTAACGAAGATGAAGAAGAGCAGAACACATTCTTTGCCACGGAGATGCGGTAGTACGAAGCAGACTTTGTTAACAAGAAACTATATAACTACAATCGTAGAATATTGGGGACATACCTTAAAGAAATTGCTCCATGCCTCTTGAACATACGCATCCACGAAGATCGTAAAATACATGAAGAAGAGGGACAATAGGGCCTTAATTTCGCGGTGACTAGCCGACTGTATATCTACTCGAAATACAATCTAATTTAATCTAATCTTATATAATCTTATATAATCTTATCTAATCTTATCTAATCTCATATAATCTTATCTAATCTTATATAATCTTATATAATCTTATCTAATCTTATCTAATCTCATATAATCTTATCTAATCTTATATAATCTTATCTAATCTTATCTAATCTTATCTAATCTTATCTAATCTTATCTAATCTTATCTAATCTTATCTAATCTTATCTAATCTTATCTAATCCTATCTAATTAACAATCACAGTACGGCTCAAAATATGCGCTTGAAAAAACTGTTGAATACCTTCAAAATTTTACTCAAGAATTAGTCTAAAACTATGCAACAATTTATTACAAGCTTTTTACTAAAATACTAGGGAAGTTCACCTACTCAGTTGGCAATAGAATTGCGAATATTTAAAAATTCTCAAAATTCAATTATTAAAATTTTTGTAAAATACATTTCTGACTTTCTATTTATGTGTTTCCTAATATAAATGATTTTGCCACCAATTGTTTGCTCCACATGAAAGACATGTCGGCATACAATGCCATTTACACGTACGATATGGCCTTATATGTATGAAGTTCATAAGCACGTCACTCATACGCACCGCTCAACCAATCGTCAGCTTGCTGCTTTAACATAATTTCCCAGGCAGCATTGAACAATTTAATCAAAAATACATTATAAATTTAACAATTTAAAACTTTAACACGCTACTGGCCAAATGTATATAAGCTAAAGAACTTTTTGAACGCCGTAATTAAGAAAATTAGGTTTAGAGCCTAAGAAATTCGATTTAATATTAAGCTGGCCTAATAGCGGTAACGAACAGTAGAGGGTTAAATAGAGCTCTAGATACAACGGACAATCATGAAGAAAATTTATACGATACTGTTGCTTGTATTTGTAGATACTCAACAAAGCACTTACAAACTTTAGAATGTGGCATTTGAGAAAAAGCAGAAGAAGCAGAAGAAGCACCAGAAGCAGAAAAGAAGCAAAAATTCTATTGAATTGTATTGACATTTGAAGTGGGCCATTTACACTAAATGTCATTCATTCTGCTGCTCCGCACCGCTGGCAGCTATATTATTTATATAAATAGCCACACAACAACAACAATAACAATACGTGGGACCTGTACACTACTTTCAGCAGACTGCGCACAGTTGTGGCACAGCTCAAAGGACCATAAAGCGGAAAATGTTGTCGGCGTTTCCTGCCTTGCGCTTGGCTTACACACCAACAATTGCTCGCTTGCCGACAGAGGCTGAGGAATATGAGCAGCGGAGGGCAGTGGCGGCGGCAGCGGCAACATTATTATTGCAGCCATTAAGCACAATTTCAAAATATGCCAGAGTCACTTGTTGACAAGCGCCGGCATCTTTCTGCACAGACATTCAGGAAACCTTTTGATGCGTGCTGCCACACCCACTTGCCTCTTTGCGCTTTTGTATACAATACAACAGCAATGTACAAAGAACATGAAATATGAAGAATATGAATGTATAAAAGCAAAAATATTGTCATACAATTTTGTATTTGAACTTGAATTTGAATATTCATACAAAATGAATAGCGGCGGCGACGGCGACAGCGGCAGAAGAAGTAGCAGCAGCGCTTTAGAGGAGCTTACTAAAATGACGAACACTTATGCCGTTGACAGTGTGTGAGAGTGTTTGTGTGTGTGTGTGTTAAGAAGTTTGCGCTGCTACGAGCAAAAAGCATGCGTTTCGCTGCCCTAACTACTTGCCGTGAGCAGCGGAGGGGAGCGAAGGCGAGCGCAAAGCGGATGGTGGAGCGCGCGCAGTTATAAGTGCGGCATGTTGCCATCGTTGACATTGACAGTTAGAGACAAGATTAATGCTTCATTTCAATGGAATATTATAGTACAAAGCACAAAGGAACTGAAGGAGGGCACGTGCCGACTGGAAGGGGGAGTGCGTGCAGCACAATGACCAGCAAGCAAGCGTGCTACGCTTTGAAAAATCATGCAAAATGGTGCAATATATTTTATGCGCCAGCTGAGAACTGTCAAGCACTTCATATGCGTCTGTATGTGTCACTGTTTGTATTCGTGTGTGTGTGCGTGGGCGTGTGCGTGTGTGTGACTGAGTGGCCGACACAATGCAGAATATGAAACTTCATTACGGAAACTCGCAAAAACGTCTGAGCAGAACCTTACGTTGAGTTCCATCGATTCGGTTATGTAAAAATACTTAAAATTAGTTTTAGAAAATTTTAAAATTATGCCTCTTAATTTTAAATTGTTTAAATGGAAAACGGTAAGCTAATGAAAATAAATTGGAAAAGAAAAAAATATGTCTAGCTCAAAAACATTAGTAAACTTTAAAATTTGCCCTAAGATATATACTAGATAGGTAAATCAATATTAAAGCAACCATGAGCATTAAACAGTGCCACCGTGGCTCAGTGTATAAGAGCTCGGTGCCTGATGCGTAAAGTAGCTGGTTCGAATACCAGCTGGCTCATACCCTTTAATTAAAAAGATACTTTGTTTCTCTCACAACGAAGTTGGCAACTCTCTGAGAGTATACTTTGTCATCAGAGAAAAACTTTTTACAAAGAAGCTTAATAAAACCTACCGTTTGGACACGGTTATAGAATAAATGTGTAGGTCCCATTAACATTTTTACAAATGCAATTTAGTTTGTTGTTTCACAGTATAGCAACGAATTACTTTTGATATCAATTCCATTTCATAACTTTTCATGGTTAACTCATTTTTGTTTTTTTATTTGGTTTGTTTAATAAATGAGCCATAAAGCAACAAATATTTGAATCAGCAAAAAAATACTAGTACGTTTGTTTGTAGGACAGACTGTACGGTACTACTCACAGTGGGATGTCAGCTGCTCGCGCTTGACTCCACGCATAAAGCTCTTGCATTAAATATCGGAAGACATTGCTGAAGGACATGAAGGACAGTTTCAGTTAAGAGAAATAGCTATCGACCTGTTTGTCTGCCATTGCGAAATGGAGCAGCAGTGCAGCAAATTACTTATGCTCGTAAGAAACTGCAAGGGCAAGCAGCAGCAGCATAGTAACCTGATATGTCATATGCTGCATGTGTATGGGAAAGCTGGAGAGGGGAGGCTGTGTGAGTTAGTGTGCAGCAAAATGCAGACAGACAATGATTGATAAAGAAACTTAACGCATGTGCTTGCTGCTTAAAATGCGCAGCCAACGTTAAGCGGCAGCGCGCTGTTGTCCAGCAAGAAAAATGACAACCAGCGGCAAGAGTAATGCGCTTCGCTGCTGACAATGCTGCAACAGTGGCGCATTTTGCTTGGTGGCGCGCTTGAATTTTAGTGTCTTTTAAAACTCAGTTTAGGTTTTTCCAAAGGGGGCAAGCATAAAGTAACTATGAAAGTAGGTATGCATTAAAAAGCTTATATGCACTGTGACACAAACAGGAAGTCAGTGCAGTAAAGGGGAAGAAGAGATCGAATTGAAAAGCAATTGCAATGTTAATAATTGTTTTGTTTGTTTGCATTTTAAATGCCAAAATTCAATGTCCAATAATTGACTTGTTCGTGCATAACAAAATTGCCTCAGGCTGACTCGCATACAGTCACGCACTACTAACACATACCAATAGGCACACAAATGCAGTGCTGCACTCTGCATAATTTCTCTCTCAATTGAAATTCGATATATTTTCCACAGTGAAAATTTTTTACTTATAATGTTTTTGGCGTCGCGCTGGCTCAGTGTACAAGTGCTTGGTCGCTGATGCGGGAGGCCTGAGTTCAATACCGGTCTCATATTCATCTAATAAAAGTAGAGAATTAGTTTTTCAAATCGTTTCTTTGTGCGGCGCCCCATCTCTTGCGATGAATTGGCAATTCAGCTTACCTCAAATTTGTACTTTCATCCCAGAACTTTGTTGGTGCTAGTCATTTTTTGTGCACACATTATTTTAAATTTAACAAACAACACTCTATTAAACGTACAGCAATTGAAAGACTTGTTTTTCTCTCCTTAATTTTGCTTTAAAACTTGTTGAATATTTTTATATAAAACAACTTGTTTGTGGATTTCAAAAGTGAAAGCTATGCCTTTATGCAAACTTAACAAAACAAGCACATAAGCTTATTATAAAGGCATGTCATCGTATGTACTTTTGAGTGTATGCGTATGCTTACGTAAACATAGAACACACACACACACATAGAATAAACACAAAGAGCAAAACAAAATTCAAATGCCAAGCTGCATTCTTGGCATGGCACGACATTGGACAGGTTTATATGCCAGCTGAGTTCAGTCCTTTACTTTTGAATGGATTTCAATTAAAATAAACACTCATACGCACAGGTGCACACGAGCTATAGTTACGGCGATCGAGCGGAAAGAGCAAAATTTACAGCACCGTCGCTGGTCTTTGTGTTGGTGCAGATGGAGGCATCAATCAACAGCTATAACCTACAAAGCAATTTAATATATAACATATAAACTTTTCACATTTTTCGACATGCTTGTTTGTGTGCATGTGTCTGTGAGTACACATACCTTTTTCGGTTGCATTGTAATTTGCCGTGCAAATAGAAGAACATACATATGTCAATATTCAACATTTGCACAAGGCAAATATTTACAGCGGCGCACACTCACACGCGCTCACAGCAATTGCAATTGCAGGCAAAGATGAGCTTTTGTTGGTATTGGTGTCAAAGTGCTGCAACCTGCATGCCTCTTGTGCCACGTTCGCCTCTGCCCTTTACCCTTGCGCAACTTGCCATCAGCAGCGTTTACACAAGCGACCGATTGCAAATTGCATTCTTTTCTGTCAGACTGATTGAATTTCCGTTCCATCAGTTGCTGCTGGCACTGCTGCTGCTCCCCTGATACAGCTGCTGCTCTCCTGATAGTGCATACAATTTTCATTTATGTGTGTGTGTGTGTGTGTGTGTGTATTTATGTGACTGCTGCATTGCATTCAATTTGTTTTTAAGTGCTGCCGCGTTTTTGCTGGCTGTAAATATTGCTTTAACCCTTACTGCGCCGCTGTTGCGCCCAAAATATTTGCGCGCTTCATTTGTAATTCGCTAAAATAGCTTAAACGATTTTGCTGCGCAGTAATGGCACACTTTTCACACTTCTCACACTTTCTACTTCATTGACACTTCGATGAGAACGTCACACTTTGCAAGCGTCCATCAATTATGAGCGTCATTAATTTAGCAGCACGCCCCGTTGGCCTTTCTCTTAACATCCACACCCCGTTATGCCTGATATGGCACATCAGTTGTTAGACAGTGCCGTCATCAGTCAAGATGGGCGCCACTTTTATGCAGTAAAGGGCGTAGTATATAATTTTAAAATTTTGCTCAAATATGTTTAGAATTTGTTTCCAAATATTTTTCAAATTTTGTTATTTTAAATTTTAATTTGATTTGTTTAAAAATCTTTTATAATTTATTAGATATATAATTCTACTAATTTTCAAAACCAAAGTTCCCAAAAATTGATTAAAGCCCAGAGCCAGCAGCCAACAAAGAATTGCACTGCTCTTAACCACTCCCGGCACTTTGTGTCCTTGCCATCACACCACTTTGGTATTTGTCGTCTTAATTAAAGCTGACTTTTATGCTTTCCTTGTCTGCTTCAATTGAGAGGAAAATCTCTACTGGCGCGTACTTTTCATTTAACTGAATTTCATGTTGACTTCCCCTGCTCTTACTTGAATGCCCCTTTAACGTACGATGGTGGTAGTGACAGAGTGTGTGTGTGTGTGTGTACGCGAAAGATAATAACATTTCCGTACATTTCAAGTCATTTTAAATAACAATGAGTCAATTTGAGCAGTGGAATCGTGTTAATGGCGTCTCATACGCAAGCCACGCGCTGTTCGCACTGCCTGCCTTCTACCTCTTGGCCTCTGACTGCGGCACCAAAATTTCCTCTTCGTTTGGTTGTGTGAAAGTCAGAGCGCGCCTTAATTTAATTTTAATTTGTTGACAAAGTTTTATGTCGTCGTGTTGTTATAGCTGCTATTTTTGCTACTACTGGCGGCAATGTTATTTATCTTTATCTGTTGTTGCCATTGATATGCAAATAAGGAAGCACTCTGACATAAACAGGCGCACATATACACATATGCATCTATGTAATATCCAGCTGTCAATATTCAGAGCATAATGACTGCAAAAAGCAATTACACACTCTCAGTTGAGCGAGCTAGAAAAGCTTAGTGTTCTTTCATTATTCCAACAAGCCCATAAGCTCTTTTAAATCATTCAAAAATATGCGGCTCAACCTAAAAATAGATATTTCATTTGATTAATTTCGAATAAAAACGAAAACAGCAACCTAAGCAGCTTAATTGTAGCTGTAGAAAATTGTGAAAGAAGCTTTAACATAGTAATTCGACAGCTAAGCTTGCCTTCTAAAAGCGGCCCCAATCATATTCTTATTGTTTTAATAATTTCTCAAATATTTACAGCTGCGTTCTGAGGACACTAAGTGAACTTAGGTCCATTTTCAAATCCTCACCTAGTTGCTTAATTTTAATATCTAAATGCCTTTAAAATTAGATGCAGGCTTCGATCGAACGTTGCAAAGAAAATATGCTGCATTTATTAACATAATCATAAGAAAAGAACGATTCTATCCTGAAAAATTTATTGGTCAGCCTTAGCAAATGGCCTGTCAGGCTGCAGTGACTAGAAGACTGCAACCTTTTCTACAAATGTAATCTAGCAAACCCTCTAACCGAGCCGACATCAGAACCAAAAGCTTCTTTTCGAAACATATAAATTTATGACTTCAAAATTGTGCAATTTTTTTAGAATCCGAGAAATCGCCACCGAAGATGTAAGTCTAGCATGTTATTCGAGTTCGCAGGATTTTTATTGAACAAACCGCGTTCGAATTCCGCGCCATTTTTATGCTTTCCCTACGGATTAAAGCCAGAAAATGCACTCTATTAAAAAGCAAGTGCTGCTTCTGAGTCCTTCTTCTACTCCGCACCAAATCGCATTTCGATATCAGAGCGCTTGCAGAAACAGCCACATACTTTTTTTTGGCTTTACGAGTATGAGCGTTACGGCACTAAAGGAGAGCGCGCGAAAAGTATAAAAAGAGTCAAATCGTTTGATGGATACATATAGTATATATGTATTTATTCCAGCACATACGAGTGCTCGTTGGTATGGGCATGTTTTGCTTTCTGCTGTCATATCCTTTAAGTGTATTTTTATGTGTCTGTGTATGTGCCTGTTCTTTTGTGTATTTGAGCGTTTTGCGTGGGCGAAATCATATGCGCAGCACAGCAACCATTTTTAGCAGCCGATTACCAGCTTAGGCGGAATTGAAATGTGCCTCCACTCCTCCTCTTTGTGCGCCATAATGACTTTTTAATGGCAGCCCGACTTATTTACCTGCACTCGACTTTGTCTACGACTTAACGGCGCACGATTTCAATTACGGCATTTCAAATTTGCCATTTCTTCTATTTTCGTGACTTCCTTTGAGTTTTCCCGTTGCTATCGAACCGGAAATGTTTGTTTATGCATGTCGCTACATTTCCAGCATATCGTGCACCATCGTGGCAACTGAAAATAAATTTTATTAACTTAACTTTCATTTTTCTTACACTTCCTCTTTTCCGGTTTCCGTTGCAGGCACACTTGATTGGCGAATATGCTTTCTTGCACAACAACAACAACAACAACGACAACAACGACGACAACAACCGGCATGCGACTTATGGTAACAGCAACAGCGACAACCGCAACCAACATACGCAGCACACCTTCGAGCACACCATGAGCACCAACGCCAGCGGCGCCGAACTCGGTGAGCCGCAGCTCTCCACCGACGAGCTCGAAGGCATCAATCAGAGCGCCGAACTGCAGTGCCTGCTGCAGGAGCACCTCGAGGCAACGACCTTCGGCAACGCGAGCGATTACTGCCTCACGCAATTCGACACGATACTCTGCTGGCCACGCACGCCGCGTGCCACGCTGGCCGTGCTGCCGTGTCTCGGTGAATTTCAGGGCATACAGTACGACAGTTCGCGTAAGTAAAAGGCCAGCTGTAGAATAGCTCTGACACACAAAAACATCGATATCTTTGTTTCTTTGTATCGATAATGAAATAAATAATGAAATAACAAGTTTGACAAATATCGATGTCAAAGTATCGGCTTCAAAGTTATACCTGATATTTTTTTTTAATTCTTATACTCTTTTTTGTATATATCAAAAACTTTTTACTATCGATAGTGCTATTATCGAAGCAAATATTCGCTGTAGTAAAAAGAAATCCATTATTTTTGAAATTGAAGGCTGTATTTAGCAGAGCTAGAACGATCCGATTTAGGTCCTCTTAGTCAATGGAAACAGTGCTGAAATAGTAACAGTCGGACTGGACAATTTCCATGATTTTATCGACATTTCTGACAGTTCGTCTTCCAGAGCGTGATGCATCTTTGCCATCAAAATTACCGGAAGGGAATCGACGAAACTAAAATTGCGCGTGATTTCATATTATACTATTATCAGGACCATATTCACACTTTCAGCCGCCTGGCTTGTGTTTTCGCCTTTATCGAAGAAAAACTTTAAATTTTGCATATTTTCTCTTTGCTGGTGGCCATCGCTTAAACAAAACTGAGTCAAGCAATCACAAAACTATGTCAGAAGTTTTTTTTAGGCATCCTATCTTTCCAACTCCATCCAGCGTAAGGCTCACCATTTACTACACCTGATCCTTTTATGCATATCAGGCCTGGCATATGAAATGAAACGTCTGATATTTCAGCTCAAGTTTTCAATATACAAACTTGTATGGTACATTTCCGGTAAGAATTAGAAAAGAAAACCACCACAACCACCAACAAACATTCTTGCTTGTTAATACTTTGCAATTTTGTATGCATAGCCTTTGACTCCTTTGCTTTACGACCGAGCGTTCTCCAGTAACTTGTTGAAATTGCAAGCGGCAAAAGGGAGAACGCTGTAATGCCTGCAAATCAGCAAAGAAGCGCGTGCACCACAAATTCCAAATAAGCCGTGCTGCTTGCCAGCAATTTCTAACCTGTCGACCTTTCTTCAGTAGGAAGGAATTGAAGGAATGGCGCTGGGCTTCTGCTGAAACGTGCTGAAACGGGCGCGTGTTGACTTTGAACTTTCTTCGGCACTCTGCTACGCCGAAAGATTAAGGCGGCAGAAAGAAAGGATGACAAAAATGTAACAACTTTTTTTATACTTTGTTGTTGCTGTTGCTGCTGAGTGCTGCCGCTGCAATTGTCCAAAAAGCCATAAATCAAAGGTACTTCATCATCTGCAGCGGGTTTAGTGCAGCTTAATGCGCCTGTTGCCAGCGCTTAGCTGAGAAGCTTAAAGTTGCTGGCATATCTTTGATTAAACAAGCTAAGCTAAACAAGCCAAGGCGAACGTGTCTGGCAGCTAGAACTTCGAAAGTTAATGTTAATTTTCAGAGGAATTCTCTTAATTGGCAAACAAAATACGATAACATAAAATTCGCAACGTGTCGAGGGAGGAAAGCATGGAACACGTGCGAACTGCTGCGTCCGCCTGAGAATAATACGCTGCAGTGCGTAGCAAAGCACTCACACACACTCACACATATACGCACAAATTCGCGAGTATATATTTAGAAAGCAGTTCGCCATTTCCAGCGTCGACAACTAGTTTAAAATATCAAAAATTGTAGTTTATAAAGCGCGAAAAGTTTCAATGTTACCAAATAGCAAAGGGATGCAGTAAATTCACAAAAGCGAGAGAACTGCGAAGCTCAAGTCAACAACATAATCAAAGTATAAAAGTTGCAAGTTACCAGCTGCAAGTTGTAAGAGGCGATATACAGCAGCTGCCACGAAGCGGCAAGAGTGTAGCGAAAAGCTGGCGCGAAATTGTCAGCTGAAAGAAAACACGCCACTCCATTGAACACACACATGTATGCACACACACACATATGTATACATATGCATTGCTTGTGTGGAGGCAGCGAGCGAGCAGCAAGTATGTATAAGTAATGCCGGCAGCTGCATAAAAAGAACAACAACAACCAGCTGCCGTATATCCACAGAAGCGCCACAGCCGGAATAATAAAAGCAGCGCATCGACGTATCAGCGTGACACCATGCAACCACCACGTTGCCTCCCACAAACTTCGATTGCATATTTTTCACGTCAGTGTGACAGTGAAATTGTGTGAGCTTTTTAAGTGCTGACCATAAAAGTGGAAATTGCTCAAAGCGGAAAATGGAAAAATGCGAGAGCAAACTGAAGAAAAATTTGCGCTGCAGTTTGGGCACTCAATCGAAGCCATGCATACACACATACAATCACATACATAACTCATATACACACTACTGTACATACAGGGTGTCTGTTGTGCAAAAATGCATAAACAATATTTTCGCTGGCAAGCATTTCACTTTCATATGAAAGCACTGGAGATGGTAAATGTCTTCATTGCCTGCGCTTTTGCTCAGCTTCGCCTTGCATTACATTCACCCCACACGCCCATCGTCATCGTACATCGTCAATGGGCAAGCGTATATAGACAAATAGCTGGCTAGATGGACGAACAAACAGATTCATAACTTTTGCTGTGAAATATTGCAGAAAATGCACGCGCAAGGATATTGGCCATCAATAAGGAAAATAAAATATTTTAGTTGGTTTCTTCTAATTTCCGCTGCTGTAATAAATAATAGAAATGCAGACATCAATATGTAGCAAAATAAAGATAAAAATGAGAAAGACAGCGTGCGGGAGGGAGAGAGAGAGAACAAAATGGCATATGTAAGTCAATTGACTTACAAAGGATATTTTTGCTTTGTAAATGAAATGCGAACAGCAGCTGAAAGTTGAAAGAGTTGTCTCACATGCTGTGACGTTGCTTGTGATGTATGTATTATTTGCCTCGTCGCATGCAAGGAAATTTATGGGAAATTAGATTCTGCTTTAGGGATAATTTTAAAGCTTAGATTATACTGAATTTAGAGTAGTCTCCAAGATCTGTTTTATAAGAGTTCTGAATGTGAAGCTATTTCCTTCGAGAATCTGTACGCAATGTCTTTTTTTTGTAGATATATACAGGGTGTGTTTTATGTTTCTGGTCGATGTTTTTATTTTATAACATTTAAATGAAATTTAAATTTTCTAATTTATATTTTATTGTTTAATTATATGTTTGAAACATTATGCATGGAATTTGATGTCGGTCAAGTGGCCATCTCTACTCGTAGCGCGAGTTCTTTCAAGCACTTTTTACAAATTCCCAATTCATGGGCACGGCATCGGCGATAGGAACTCTGCTTCACTGCATCAATTTTTGCTGCTGTACGTTGGCTGGATTGTCGCCCAGTTATTGCTTTATCTTCCAGCATATGCAGAATTCCTTTCTCTTCTTAGAAACTGAGAAATTTTCTAAGAAAGGAATAGCTAAAAATATCGCTTTATTATATGAGTACATTTCGTCATAGCGAATTTTTAAATTTAGTAGCTGAATTTAGTTTAACACCGCTTTGAAATGCTTGAAATGTCTGAATTTAGTTGAAAAAAGTGCCATTTTCAGTGTTTTGTTTTTGTAAAATGTTATTCGGAGCTCAACTCAGTTTTCATTTCTTGTGTTTTCGAAATGGTCAATAATTTATGGACATAATTTTCCGACATAAAACCACACCTTATCGGAAACTATTGTACCCATCCCCTCACTCTCAATGTCTACTGATAAAATTGAACTACCTTGGGATATGCTCACTTCCACCGTGCCAGCTTGTAGCACTCTCACGCTGCGCGGCACCTCCCCTTAAAGAAGAGTACATACAGCACCATTTTTCTCACTTACTAATTTCCGCGAAATTGTCAGGCGATGCCATCATTTGCATGCGGCTTTGCCAGCACACCTCAAACCACACCCCTTTGTGTGGCATCAAGCGCTTCCACACTGTCACTTCTGCTGCGCTGCTTGCCGACGCTAATTCAAAAGCATCCGTATCACAATTACTGTGGCAGCTGCAAACAGTAGCAGCAGTAGCAGCAGCTGGTAAGCGGAGAAGGGAGCAGCGTGTGAGTGTGGCGGGCGCATTTCCTTCTGCTTCGTTAGAGTTCAATTGATTTTTGTGCAGCAGTCGGCGGCGCTTATTTTCGTGCTCGTTTCTCTTTTGCGACTCTTTTCGCCGCTGTCTCTGGTGACACTCCGGTTTTGATGCCGCTGCATTTGGGTGTGTGCGCGCAGCACGTTTCTTTATTACCCCTTGCCGCTTTATCATCCCGAGTTAAGTGGCAGCAAAAGTTTAGTGGCGTTGAAAACAATTTATAACCATTATAGGCACTTTACTGCGGTGCTGTCAGGCAGGAAGCGGCATAGGAGCGGGTGTGAGCGGGCGAGCGGAGGGCAAACGAAGTGTAGCTGGCATTTAGCAGACGCGCATTTAATGTAGATTAATGCAAGAGCGCAGAAAGCGCCGCCAGCGCCGGCAGAGCACGCACTTTACGAGGCGCTCTTAATTAATTTCTCAATTGTGTGTGTGTGTGTGTGTGGAAGTAATGTCACTCATACGACCCAATTCGCTGCAGATAATTGCAAACTGCGACAACCTGCCACTCACATTTACCATTACCGTTCCCCTTGACAACTTGATAGAATGATGACGCAGTGTCGACTGCTACTTACGCTGGCTATCTGTAAGTCGATATTGCCTTATAGTTACTCATACGCACCGGCAGCCGCAAGCAGAAGTCACTCATACACTTGGCTCTTTTGCGTGCGGCTGCTTGGTTGCCTCTTGCTGTTGCTCTTTTATTATTCCATTGTGTGCAAGTGTCGGAATGTGCACTTAAATACAACGCCAAAGTGTAATTCCTTAACGGTGCCAGCGTAAATGAGACACTTTTAATTACACACGCAAACACACAAACGTAATTGCAGTGCTCAAATTACGCACACACAGAAACATATTAAGTTCGCCATCCTTGTCTGTATATCAAAAGCTATGAGTGCTCGTTCTATTTTGGCACAAGTAAATGGGACCTACAAATTTCTTCTATAGCGCATCCGAACGGGATTGAGAGGCTTTCTTTTCATGGCAAGTCCACAAGTGCTCGTATAAAAGTCATAATTTAATTGGCACTTTCTGTTTAAAATTTTCTGAAATATTTTTATTAAAGGTACTGTTTTATTATAATATCAATTAACTGCGCTCAAATTTTTCTTTGAATATAAGTTTTTGCATTCTAGAATTTCATAAATAATTTATTTCAATTTTTTTCTTACACAAAACAAACATTTGATCGGCAGCATTGCCGAAATCGTAGAGGCTCTGAAACCTCTAAGCACATAAAAACGGCGCTGTTCTTACAAACACACACACACACACACAAAATGAGCAATAATATGTTATGTAGCATTATTTGCATTTACTTGCAAGCGAAGTTGTTTGTCATTGCCATCTTCAGCTCTGCATAGCACCGCCCCACCCCGCTCGAGCGCCTGTAATTAAAATCTTCTTTACTGGTAGTTGTTGGTAAATTTCCTTTCTTTCTGTGCTTTTATTTTTATATTAACTTTGAAATTTTTGCCAACTTTTCTGTTACTTGAGGATTTTCGCTTTAATCCTTTTGCGTTCTTTTTCACTTTTCTTTGCAGAGAATGCCACACGATATTGCCATTCGAATGGCACGTGGGAGAAATATACGAACTATGACCTGTGCATGCATCTGCCGGCGCCCTCCCCTGTGTCGGAATTCGAGCCCATCGTTGAGCTGCCCACCATCATTTACTATATTGGCTACACGATGAGTCTCGTATCATTGACACTGGCGATTATAGTATTTGCCTATTACAAGTGAGTGGACTGACTACTTAATAATTACACACTCTTCACACACACACACACAAACATATGTACATATACATGCGATGCAAATAAGAGTGCTTACCCTATTACAGTCGCACTTAAGTGCAGCAGCTTTTAACTGTTTACGCAGCTGCAACTTGCAACAGTGTTGCCAGCAACACTTACGAAAGGCAAATAATTGTCTTGCTATTTACGGTTGAAATATATTCTTCAATGTTGTTAGCTGCCTTCGTTAAGTGTGCGTGTATGCGTGTGCAGCTGAAAGCAAAGCAGTATTGTTAGCGTCTTAAAGCCGCTGCTTGACAGCAGCCATGGACGTGCCCAGTAGGCAACTTCTGGACGGAACTGGTTGGGTTTAGTCAGTAACATAGAGAAAAACAAAAGCAATAACCGAAAAATAATTGAAGGCATGAGGACAAAATGTTGTCTTGTTTTGATAGAAGGCCAAAAAAAAATTTGACTGAACAGTTTTGTGACAGTTTCAATAAAAGGCTTATAATAAAACTTCGTCTGAGTCAAAAATTCTTTTTGTCTGTACCAAACACAATTTTACGAAATTCTTCATTACTTTGCGCCGAATCGAGCTGAACATAAATATGCTTCATAAAGAATTAGCAAATGAAAGCTTCGTAATTTTAAACTTTAGTTCAATAATACCAATAATTTTGTATTTCTATGAATATACATAAGCAATTCTTAAGTTTTCTTCGACGAGATCTAGAATTTCTCACATTTCATGCTACGATTCGGAATTGAGAAGCGCAATGTTAAAATTCCAGTGGAGATTTCTCACACAACCATTTGGATTAATAATTAATTACGATCTGAAATTAAATTCCGACTTCGGCGGACTCGTGAATACATATGTATGTATGTATGAATCTCTGTCTGCTTGTCTCTTCGCTCTTCTGGCTGTCAGTGTGTCACTCTATTGATATGTATGTCCGTTCTTAACGCCTTGTCGAAAAGAATATCAGCAATTATTTTATATCACATTGCGACTGTTCGTTCAATTAAAGTTCATAAAAATGCTCGATTCAGCAATAAATGAAAATTTTTTGATTCGTTCTGGTTTTCATCAGTTTTTTGAAGAGTAAGAACTTTTCCTTAATCGCAGCACAATATGAATTTCATTAAAAAGAACCAAGAAAGAAATAAACAACTCAAATTATTCTGTAGTGTAGTTTATTTTAGTCACATGCACATGTATGTGTATGTGTATGCGTGTGTGTGTGCATATTGACTGCTCTATTTGTATTTGTTTTGTGTGTGCTTTTATTTATTTTTGTGCTTATAAGTTTACTTAAAAATCCACATAAGCTTTGACTAACTTTCTGCCTTCCGCTGCCACCTGTTGCTGCCTGCCCCACGCTTGTTGTTGCTGTTGCCACTGCTGCTGCTGTCGTTGCTGCTGCCGTGTCATGTGCATGCCGCACGCCACTATGCGTTTGCAACACCGCCACAACAGAGAGTTACGCTGCTTGCGCAATTCAATTCATGCGAATTTATTTTTCACATACATTATGTCGGCACTACTCTGGATACTAACGCTCTCCGTGCAGGTATGTATGTATGCGCATAGATTTGCATGTCGATGTGCACAGGTGACGCACACTCGCTTGCCAAGTGGCTGCCACATAGCCATATGCAAGCAGAATACTGAATAAATACAAAACATTGCCGCTTCAGTTAAAACGTTGCCACGTATTGTGGCATTCAACAAAAGTGTTCCGATAAATTATATTTATTAAAATTCCTTGAACTTTTTTGAGGTAAATCTTTGCTAAAATTATTATTATTTGACCAAGCAAAATTCACTGCTTAAAGTTCTCGTTCATCACACTAAATTTCTTGAGAAAATATGTAAACGATCCTGACGATGAAAAGCAAATATTGTCAGAAAATTCTTTGAAAGACAAGAGCTTGATATCTATCAGAAAATATAAATCAGCTATAAGAAAAATATTTCCAGCAATTTTGACAACGCACATGATAGATATGGCATTACGAACACGCCGGCATGAATCTTAAAAGCTTTAATGTGTTAAGCAAAATTGTAAACTTTTACCAACAAGTAATTCAGCCGTAGCTGCCAGGACTTTCGGCTTGCTACACACAGTGTAATTAAAGCATTTTCGTTAGTAAATGTATCAATTTTAAATCAATTTGGCTGCATAATTAATTTGATCAATATTCTGCTGGCATAAATTGAGTTATCCTTATCAAGAAATTTAATTAATGTTAACAAATATTTCTTCCTTTCTTTTATGCACTTCTTTCTTGTTGTCGTGCATTGCCTTTTGAAATAAATTCTATACATATATTTGCTGCTTACTATGCTGATGCTTTTATCAACAACGCAAACAAAACGTAACCAACGGAAAAAAATCATCCCATCCAAAGATTTCCATGCGCACTGGACTGGGCGGCTGCATTGTGCTGGTCACACTCTTCCATTTCTTTACGCTAACGAATTTCTTTTGGATGCTGGTCGAGGGTAAGTTGTTGTCTATGGACAAATATTGTTGCTGACGTCACTGTCGCTGGAGCTTTGGCTTCAGCTCTAGCTCAGTCGCGCTGGCAATACTTCACGTATGTATGTATGTTGGTGTGTGTGCGTTTATATTTACGTGCATATGCTTCTAGTTGGCATCTATAGTTTGGTAATTTGCTTTAATGAAATGTGTGCAAGTATGTGTGTACAGCGTGCTTCGTATCCCAGGGATACATTACCAATTCAAATTCCGCAATTGCACAAAATACGGGCATGTCAAGCTAATTTCATCATTTCGTGCCAACATTGCCCGCTTCGCTTCATCGCTATTGACAAGATTTTTATGTGGCCATTTGCTTTTGTGGACATTGTGCTCTTCAGCGAAATGTTTTGTTTGTTTGCCTTGTCCTGCCATGCCATGCCATGCCTACATTGCCGCTGCGTCTCTCTTTGCAGGCCTCTACTTATACATGTTGGTAGTGAATACGTTCTCCGGTGATAATATACGCTTTACCATCTACGCCATCATTGGTTGGGGTAAGTATCGCAGACGAAGCAATGAAACGGAAGCGGAAGCGGAAGCAGGCAGTTAGAAGTGCGCGGCAGAGAGAGTAGAAGAGTGGGAGCAAGAGATCAAAAGAGAATGTGGCTTTATAAGTACGGTCAGGCAAGTAGGCAAAGATCTGAAATACCCAGCTTTTAATACTTGAGAATTAATTTAAAATAAATTTCTATCTTTAATATATAAAAACGTTTGTGCGTATGTATGTTGCACCATCACGGCTGAACCACTGCAGCTATCGACCTTATATTCACAACATTTGCATGTTCGTGTAGTGCTTCGCATTGTTTCTGTTTATATTAGGACCCCCTAGGATTTTTTATTTATGGACCAATATGGCTCAAATTCACACCATATAAAATTTCTACCATAATTGAAATACATTTCAAATCAGATCATAGAATAAAATATTTATTTTAGGCAGAACAACTAAACTACTACTAAAATGAACTACTCCGCAAGATATATGTACATATCTGAAGAACATCGCATAATAAAAGTATACTTGTCATGAAAACAATTATAGTTAACAGCCGATGTAGTTATGGCATAAACAATTCAAAAATATTTTAATTTGCAATGAATTAGAAAAAAATATCAGTTTCGAAAAAAGCACGATTTGTGCAATATTGTGACTTTATATGTTTTGACATAACCTAACCTAATTGTCTGGCTATGGCTTATGAAAAGGGTGCTTATAATGACGATCTCAAAACAGTATCTTTTCAATAAAATATCGAAAATTGTATGAAAGCAAACTAACAATCACATAATAAAGCTTTTGATGTTGTCGCCATTGACATTTTTCTTTGGACACTTAGCGCCACCCTCTTCAAAAGGATGTTGGCTACTTGTTCGGCTGTGAAATTAAAGTTCCATTAAGAAAATTTGCAAAATACAAGTACCACAAAAAAAACAGTCCGACAGCACGATAAATATAGTTTCCTTTACTTCATGCGTACACAAGCAAAATCAATTTTTAAATTTTGCAAGCTTCACGAGTATGCCATAAAATTGGCAAGCGAAAATTCTGCACTATGCAATGTAAATTTTATTATGCTCTGTTGTGTGGCGCTGGTGCTGCTGGTGGTGGTGGTGTAAGCGCGGGTGTGAGTGTGTGTGCGTGCATGCAAAATACATGTTTCCTTGAATATTTTCGCGCCACTTCAAAAACTCATAAAGAGTAATACTGCCATGTAAGCACACCCACAAGTGCACGTGCTCACATGCTCACGCACACATGCTCGCTTATGCACACTTACCTAAGCAACGCGCACATGCAGACAAGTATCATATAACAAAGGGCACCAATGCCTATTACAGCTTGACGGCATATTTTCAATCAGGACCACCTCTACACACTCAAAAATCCACACATGCACACACACACATAAGAGCGCATAAGTACGCATAACACACAACTGTCAACTTAAAGCTCTATTACACATTGACATAAAATACAGCGGATTTCAGCCAATCACAGCTGCTTATTTGCCAAAAGTACACACACACACTCTCACACTCAATTTCACGCGCGCACACACACGTGCGCATCACATGGGAAAATGAACCTACTCTAATTATAACTCATTTATTTAGTATGCGCGCCCACACAAAACTGCTCGCTGGCGGTTGTCTATTCACTTATCTCTCTCTCTCTCTCTGCCCCGCTGCCCCTCTAACTTGCCACAATTGTGTACATTGTGTACATTGTGCAGTGCCTGTCTGACGCAGTCGTCCTGCACCGTAATTACACTTATTTTAATAATGACAACAAACACAATAACAAAAGCCAGTCAGCAAGCAAGCGCTGTTAGTCAAAAAATTAATATGCCTTTCATTATTATGGCCAAACCAAACCAAACCCAACAACAACAACAACAACAACAACAACAACAACAACAACAACAACATAACAACCAATTAACAACATCATCATGAACAATAACAACATTTTCAACATTGCCTCTGCCTGCATGTCAACCATTACATCATGACCACAGGCGGACCAGCCGTTTTTGTTGTTGTGTGGACAATCGCCAAGGGTCTCACCATGTCATATGCCAATGAACAGGTCTGTACGCATAACAAGTCGAGCTCCCATGTAAAATCAAGCATAATAACTAATTCCTCTTTTGTCCCTTTTGTTGCTTTTTTTCCGTGCGGACGATCACCTTTGGCTGGCGCTCTTTAACATGGCCGACATGCAACTGATGGCCGTGCACCCCATCCTTGTCTACTTTGCATATACATATGTATGTGCACATGCTCGTGTGCACACTCTGCCACCTTTCTGCCAACAGATCGACTGCCCGTGGATGCAGGAAACACCTGTCGACTGGATTTTTCAGGGTCCAGTGTGCGCTGTGCTGATTATGAATTTAATATTTCTGTTAAGGATAATGTGGGTAAGTATGGGTGCCAGCGCCTAAGCCTGCCAGCAGGCAACAGTTGTCCGGTTGGTGATGGGTGGGGATATCAGCAAGGATTGGCCTATGCAAAACGAACAAAAAAGAAGGTTTAAGTGTACTCTGGCGTTGTTGTTGTTCTTCTGTATCGGGCGCAGATTCTTGTTGTCTCTGTTTTTGCATATGTAAGCTCATGCTTTAATTTATGTCAGTTTGTGTGCGTGCCCGTGTCTGTATTTGTTCGAAAAATATTTGCTTACTAATTTTCAGGCTTGTCAAATGCTTGTGACAGACCTTTATTTGGGCTCTGGGCAAGGTTAATGCCGTGTTGATTGTTTATTGGCTCTTCTTTTTTTTAAAGAGGAATCGCTGTGTATGATTTTTGTAATTTGTGATTTTTATCCTGTGACTGTGCAGGATATTGCACGAGCTACGCTTAGGCACTTTTGTTGAATTGCCGCTGTCAAATACAAACAAAATTATTGTATTAGAGTTGCTTTGGGTTCGTTGTCAACTCAAATTGTTTGCGATATTATATGCTAAACGAAGGCTGCTGGCACAGGGGCGTAGTACGCATGATTTAATTCAGGTTTTAGTTGCTCATAAAAAACTGAGAAGCCGGAAGCGGCACACAGTTGTTCTTCATTGCATTCATATGGGCCAAGTTAGTGTATTTACTTACATTTTGTCAAAATACAAATAAAGTTTTTTTTTATTAAAAAAGTACGACATAAATGGCCATATTTAAAGTATTCCAAAAAAAATCAGTTATTATAAATATTATTCGCTTTGCCCACAAGTTTTGTTCCTGCCTCAAAACTAAAGCTGACTACGTTTATGAAGCAGCTTGCGTAGCTACATGTAAATATCTGTTGGCATGCTGCAGGGAATTTCCAAGTAACATTTGGCATTTTTTCTCTCCACGCCAAATATTCAAGCATGAAATTCGAAGCGTATACGTTGCATTTGAAGCCTCAAACATTTAAAATAAGATTTATTGATATCGTTTGGAGTGGCTGGCTGCCTCGTGCAGCTTACGCAACTTTAGCAGTCTTCAAAGGATTTAGTTAACTGAATTTCGTTCACATTTTGAAGATAAATTTCAAATCAAGGTAACAATTGCTGTGATGGATATGTGCAGAAGAGTAGCAACGAACGCTTCAAGTTGATATTATGCCTTTTGTATGAAGGGTTGTTCTCTACTAAGTTGTTGTTAGCATTTCGCTAAATTATTGCCTTGAGCTGTGAGCTGCACAATTTCCAGGCACTGCGGCATACAGGTCCTTTCTATAAGTGTGCACACATTAGTAGAAAAGCTTTCAAACGCCTTCCTGTAAGGAATCGCGCTGAGCAAGCAGAAGCGAAACACAATACAAATAAACGCAAAATTTGCCAAGATAACAGTCGAATTGCACACGCTTCCGTTATAGCAATTATACAACAATTATGACACACAGCTACACATACATGCATACAATTTCCATTCGCCATTTCTGAGTGTATACGCTCAGTGAAATATGTTTGTAAAATATATTAACAATTTCTTTCGCCTGTATCTCGAGCTTAGAAAATAATTTTTTTCTAATATTTATAAAAAGACTCTTGGAATTCGTGCTTCGTGAATATCGCCATAAATTATATTTTTACAATTTTACACACATTGCTCCTTATAATATCAGACAATCCGCCTAAGCAATGCAACGCATAATAATGAAGGATATGCGACATATTGGTCATATTAAATTTCTATGTATATTAAAATGCATTGAATAGTTAAATATAGTTGTTAAAAAGCAGCGCCCAAAAACTTTTAAATAAATGTTATTAAATCACTCCGTGCATTTCGGCTATCGAATTTGGCTCAATAAAATTGGGTCTTCGCTTTTAGCAAAGCATTCTTTACTTTAGCACTCTACCTACTAACTTTAAATTCATTGCTGACAATGAGTATCTCGATTACTTGTGGCAACCATTTTAATTAAGGCGTGTGCATTGCGCGCATCCTTGGCACATAAAATCCGCCACAATTGTGCTGTTTTCAGTGTCGTTGTGTGCTCATATAAATTTGCATATTGTGCTGCCGCGCTTACAGGTATAATTAAGCTGGCGGCTTTGTTTGCATTTGCGTTTGCCGTGCCCATTTCCAATTTTGAGAAATTAGTTATAGAATTTTATTGTACAGCCGATAAGTGTGAAAGGGTGCAATGTAGGCATAGCACGCACACAGACAGACAATAGCTAATCGGCATGAAAATGAACTACAAAGCCAATTATAATGCAGACAACTTGGCTGCATTGGCTGGTACGCTGGTGACGTCAATGACACTCCCACACATTTCAAGCGGCGGTAAGCAAACAGTTGCAATTTTTTTCGCACAAAAGCAGAGAAAGATATTAAGCAGCAGAAATACACTATTCGAAAAATATAAATTTCTTTTATGACTGCCTTAGCCGGTACGCTTTTGATATAGGTCATTTATTTAAGGTGACCCATCAAAGTAGTTCGAAAAAATGTACCTAGTTATATTAGCTATAGTTATAATGTTTATACATAGATATGTATGTATGTATATGGAAAATGCATAAAAGATGTCAATTGTATTTCTTGCAAAAATATGATTTGCTCGAATATGCAAAGTTAATAGAAGCACTAGAATTTTATGGGAAGAAATTATAAACATTTACGTTGTTGTTTAGTGTTATTTGCACTAAGACAAAGCAAGCAAAACCAAACAACAAACAAAAGATAAATGAATGTTTATAAAGGCCGACAAAATCAAAAAAAAAAAGCAACCCAGCGCAGAGACAAAGTAAAGTAAATGCAATAAACAGCATAATACAGAAAGTTATTCTAAGCGTATTTTGCTCAGCTGTCTATGTATTGGTGTCTTCCGATTTGTTGATGTGTTCGTGGCTCTGCTTGTCTGTTCGTCCGTTTGTCGCTTTGTTTGTAGAGTGATATGCAGATACTAAAGGCCAATTTAGGCAAATGCATTACGTTTGACTTGAAATGGAACAATTTGCCATAATTCTCTAAACAAACAGCAACTCAAAACAAAATGGTACAAATAACAAACAAACAAAAATACACACACACCAGCATACCAGAGCAGTGAAGCAGCAAGGCAGAGCATCAATCACAAAAGTGTGAGTGAAAAAGGTTGTGACTTTAGCATGTGGCATTGTTGTTGCCTAATTAGACCCTCGAATGCGTTAAACCACTAAACCTAAACGCGTATCATAATTTTGGTGTATGTGTGTATATGTTGTTGTGATTATACCCATTAAGAAAAATAATGCAGCTTTCGTTGGAAATAATCTGATGACTGTAACGCAGAATTGTTAAATAAAGTAGCAAACTGATTTATTTCTGATAAAATTAACCGTTTCCAGAAGCGCAAGTACTCAAAAGCTGTCAAATGTTTAGAAACAGCAGTTTCCTCAACATTTTTTTAAAATATTAGCAAGTATTAGTTTTTTCGGAAAAGCATGTAAGGAACTGTTGCATAATTTCAGGCTTATTTGTTCGTATAATTAGGTTTGTACTATTTAGATTGTTGTAATTATAAGCGATATATGTAAATCAAACGAAAACACATGCTCCCGGCGCCTCAATTTGAAACCTTAAATCCATTCACGCCGGCACATCACATACATATATACTTTCGAATTAAAGGTTTAGTTTGATGTGTGATTCGGGAATATTGGAGTCTTTTGGAAAAACATTTTAAGATTTTAGGCTTATAATTATGCCCAAGATATATACATGTTTCTGGTTTGAGTCTGCTGGCTTTCAAACGAGCGTTTTTGAGCGACCTTGCACATCAGAGACCGAGCACTTATCCACTGAGGCACTGCGGCCAGCTGTAGATCCGAATTCTCCGTTTTCGCATCAACTTCATACAACCTTCTTTTGTTATACTTTTCATTTATCCCAAGTGAACCTTTTTTTCCTATCGGGTATAACTGTCTACCAGTATGTAGGAATTTTGTTGCATTTGTGTATGTGTGCGCGCATGTTACAACACAAATTACAGCATGCTTTTGAATTGGCCTGCGGCTCGACCAAAAAACGTCGCTTGCCGCATGTGGGAATTCGCCTGTCAGGCTGCAAACTGGAAATTCAAATGCAAATCATTATGCTAATCAGGTATATGTATGTACATGTGTTTGCTTAATGGCGGATATTAGTCATTGTTGCTGTTGACTTACGCCGCCACATCCGCTGCTGCTGTCATTGATTCGAAAAGCGGTTGAAAGTTTTGATTGAATTAGTGAGGTTGATATGGGTTAAGAGCGGCATTATTTTCTTATTTCAAGTAATGCTCTCGACATTTAAAAGCTTCAATTTGCATTTATTATGCGCCTTTTCTCCATGGCATAGTCTCAATTGTGGGCATGACAAGCTTTTTTAATAATTAACAACTGCCACAACGATAGGCATCGAGGTTTCGCGCAATGGTACAGCCATGACAGTGGCAAGGGAAATTATTTTAAAATTATATTTTTAGCTCTTTTTGACTTGCGACTTTTATCTTTATAGCAGCCTTTCTTTTAACTGAATCCCAAGTGGCACAAAGTTCAACCTGCTTACATAAAACTTAAAGAATGCTTGCCTGCAGATGCATAGATAGCACTTGTTGTGCCACAGTTAGCGTTGTTGTTGTTATTTTTTCGACTCTACATTTACTTTTCTGTCTGAGATTACAAAGCAAAATGCTTAAAAACTTTTGGAACAGTCTCGAATTCACTTAATTATTAGCCACACGAAAATTTGTCCCTGAGGCAACCTTTTTCTCATAAATATAAATATGAATTTCTTTCAACGAAAACATGCGATTATCTTATTATTGCACGCAGAAGCAGCTGCCAAAATAAAAGCATACGCAGAAAAAGGTGATTGCTCAAAGGAAGTGCTTATTAATATCTGAAATTGCGCGTACGCCATGAGCGCAATATTTCTTATTGTGATGGGGAATCAACAACAAAACAACAAAAACATCATGAGCAACAGCAAACTTACATAACAAAAACATAAATCATCCTAAGTAAATAAAAATCTGCAGAAAAAAATCCAAGTTGATGATTTACGCTTGCATTAAACTTGCATGCAAAGGATACACTTTAAATTGAGCGCAGGCATGGAAAACAGAAACAAGCACAAAACAAATGCAAAACAAACAACAAAGTAGCAACAAACTACAGCACGAATTTCCTATGTTTTCAACTTTTCACTTTTGTTTGCACTGCAGACAGTGAGGAAATTGCAGTAACAGGAAATGAGCAATCAAAAAAAAACGAAGAATGAAAGATAAACAGCAACAACAAAATGGCAAGAAGTTCTATACTATAAGCGCTTGCACATGCCAGTCAATAACTGTAAATAATACAATATAAGAATCTTCTCGCAGCAGTTGCACGCCATTGCTGATGTGCCCCCTCCCATTCCACCTCACCCAATTTTCAAACTGTGTTTCCGTTCTACTCGCAGGTGCTCATCACGAAATTGCGCTCGGCCAACACGGTCGAGACGCGTCAGTACCGCAAGGCGGCCAAGGCACTGCTGGTGCTCATTCCGCTATTCGGCATCACTTATCTGGTAGTGCTGGCGGGTCCCAACGAGGGCGGCGTCATGAGTCATATGTTTGCAGTGGTGCGCGCCGTGCTGCTCAGCACGCAGGTAAGCCGATGAGCTGTCCAGATGGCGCCGAAGCAGAGACCAGCTAAAAATAATTGATTAAAAAAATCTTGTTGTTGTTGCTCCCTCTAAATTTAGGCAATTATCCAAATCCAGTTATTTTGCTGTATTTCTTGCTCTTCTTTTTGCAGGGATTCTCGGTGTCACTATTTTACTGCTTTCTGAATTCAGAAGTGCGCTCCGCGTTGCGGCATCACGTCTCGACCTGGCAGGATGAGCGCAATATACAAATGAACCAGAGTAGAAGGTAAGCTTTTGTGTGTGTGTGTTAGTTTGGTGGTGATGCAGGCAGTACCAATGGCAGAGTGCAAACATTAGAGCAGCCCTTGCTTCAAATGATTCCAGATTCCTACTATACATACTGAGGTACCTACATATTATGTATGTACATAACCAGAGCAGCCAGAAAGCACCACTACCTAAGGAATTTTTATATGAAAAAATTCAAAAATAGATAAAACTTAGTACTTACCCTAACATGTTCTTTACGAAAAGGACTTCGTTATAGCCTCATAGCGTAGCTATAAATAATTGTTGAAAAATTTTATTTTTCCCAAGTAGGTAAGCCCCTTCCCAAAAGGAATTCTGCCTGCATGGCTGTTCGCAATCATATTCTGTGTTTTAATTATTCAGCTTTTTCCTACATACTTCATGCATGATGACCTTGCTGTGACCAGTGTTGCTCCCTTAGAGGCTCCGTCTGGTTGTGAGCCATTAAAAACTTGTCTCTGATTCCACAACACGTTTACAAACTTTATGTTCGCTTTCACTAACAGATCCTTCATCTCAAGACAGTCACTTCAGTCAGCAACAGAACGACTGACGATGCGCCAAATTGCAAATTGTTTCAACTTAATGGCAGAGCATTAAGAATTCCAGCAATTACTTTAAGGCGCACAACTTTAGCTGACGCACTGAAAGCGTTGCGACGAACTTTAATAGTGTTTAAATGCTTTGTGGCAATATAACGCAAAGCGGAAAGGGCAGACAGCTGCAGAGAGTGGGCCTCCTAGGCACTGGTGGCTTGGCTGCTCACTTTTGCAGCAACTTCCAACTACACACCTGCAGCGCGACCTGCAGGTGCATGGCTTGCTGCTCTCCGCTTGCCCGGTTGGCGAGAGCTAACCGTTTAATGTCTGGCCTTCAACTCAAACGAAGGTGCGAATTAGGCTGACAGCGCGCGCTGAAATTACTGCCAATTAAAGTTGTCTAAAAAAAATAAACAGATTTCTATGGTGTCATCCTCTGCATTCTGATGAGTCATCGTTGTTGATATGATGTGATATGATATGAAAGCGGTTGTGCGCGAGCACAGTCATGAGCCAGAGCTAGGCGGGCTTATTTATGTGTCAGGTGAATACGTACAGATATAGGTGCAGAGGGAAACAACTCCATATGCTGTCAACATCAATTATGGATTCTTTTGGTTTTATGCATGACTGACCGAAAGTATACATTACATACATATACGCACACACGCATACACATAGAAATACGCAGCTTTATAGCTGGAACATGTTTGTAAGCATTCTCTGAAAACGCTGCTGTAGTTGCACACACCCACACTAGGGCTGTCCATTTCAGCATAGTGAATTCTGATCTTTCGGCCCATATGCAGTGGCGAAATGTTCAAGATTTTTGCGAAAAATTATATGGATTCCACAAATATTTTTCTTTACATACAATGCAAGAAATCGCGAAATTTCAAGTCAAGTTTCATAACTAAATAGAGCTCTACACTATTAAGAAATAAGTTATAATATCTCATCAGACCCAACGGATTATTACATTTGAAGTAACACCGAAATCCTAGAGAAATTGGCATTTGATAACATCGAATGGAAAAGATTTGTTCTGGCCCTTTGTTCTGCTATGTAACCCTTGAAAAATTATATTTAAAAACATGTTAATATATACAAAATATAATAACAAACAATTATGTGGCATATTTAAAAAAAGTTGTCCCTGAAAAAAACTCTAAACTTTCAAAAACACTTTTGGCATTGGTGCCCCTAACACACACATGTATACAAGCATGTGCACCAGCATGAATATGCATGTACTTGTATGTAAAAACTTCATAATTGGCCAGCTTATAATACAATTAAATGACCACAAAGGATGAACATGTCTGTGTATATGTACAAACGCGACACATGGAGCTGTCACACAGTAGAACAGACGCTCACACAAGTGTGTGCAATATTGAAAATAATAGTCCAACAGGGCAATCGATATGCTCTCAGGCTCACTGTAAGTGCGCTCGATTTGAGCTTAGTTGTGTGGGTGTAGGAGCGCGTATTTCTTGTTCTAACAGGAAATCGTACTAGTTCAAAGTTCATACTAGTTAATTAAAAATCAGTGATATGAGTACAACAGCAGGACGAAGTTGCCGTATGAAAGTAGAAACTATTTACAATTGGAAACTTAGCTATCAAACAAGTTGTCTGCATCTGCTTAGACACCTGCTCCTAGACCGAGCTTGAACTCGTTTATTAGAGCCCACTTATACTGCTTTTAGCACAAATTTAGATGAAAAATCATTTTTTATAGCCAAGCGAATATAAAGACGAAGAAATGTCTCTTAGAAATGTCAGTTCATCGCGAGAGTTTGCCCTACGCTAAAATCAATTTTCAAGTATTCATTTTTATTCAGTTCAGCTGTGCCTATAAGGACTTAAAGCTTGAACTCCTAGCTTCAAATTCTGAGCGCATATAATAATAAAGATTTAAGACAAGTGACACTTCGAAGTGGTTTCTCTACAAGTATCTTCTCTTCAGCTTTATCTTTAAACTAGTGCTGACACTATATTTTCTAGGTCATTGTCTACTGCTGTCCGACATGGGGTGTGTCTGTGTGCACGTTTGTGTGTGTGTGTGTGTGTGTGTTGCAGCAAATGAATTGTAGTGCCTTAACGGCATACTTCCCATTTGGCATGCCATAAAAGCAGCATTGATTCGTTTAGTTGAATCGCTTGCCTTGGGAGAGGGCGGAAGGGTCAGGAGATTTTCCAGGAAGTTAGTCTGTTGGCGCATTAGGGGAATTGAAATTGCTTTTTAATTAATTGCCAGCTTCGGCACAATACCTTTAGCAGCAACAACAACAACAAAGCCGCACACAGCAGACGTAATTTAACTGATTTTAACCGTTTGCAAGAGGTCCACCTGCAAATTAAATAAATTTACCACTTTCAATGGGGAACGGCAACGGAAAGGGGCTGTACTAGACCCCTTTTGTGTGGAATAAATTGAATTTAATTTTCAAAAGTGCTACAGGTAAATGCCATCAATAGGTGTTTTGATTTATTTCAAACGGGCGATTTGTGTGGGTGTTTCGAATAACACGGCAATTTAAGTGTGCTTTTTATAGAAAAAAGATTTTGCGTAATTGTTTTCAAATAAAGTCTACTTAACTTTAAGCCAAACAAGAAAGCTGCAAAAAGTTTAGTTCCATGTCGGAGTTATATGTGTTATATTTAATTTAGCAACAACAACAACAAGCATTTCAAAAATAAGCTTTTATAAATTTGATGTGCACACAGTCACACAGCCATCAAATATACAGCGAATACTACAGAAAAATAAATTATAAGCAATTACATATTGGTAAAGCAACAACGACGACGAGGCATATCTTAAATTCTTTTTACATCATATGGAAAATATTCGTTGAATTAAATGACACAAAAGCAGTTACAGGCAACAAAGGCAGCTATAGTAGCCAAAAGCGAGCAATGGCAGTGGCAGAGCTGTCGTGGGCGTTGGGTGTCATTTTAAAGTGCACAGGCACCATAAAATATACATCAAAATCTTTATAAAAAGCGACATAAATCACACACAAGAAATTCGAACAAACTTTCAAAGTTGAACGCATCATAATTATCAGCCTTTTAGTTTATTCTGCTATGCGCCAATTTGTCCACCCTACAGCCGCTCCTCCCGCCAACTAAATAACTCTAATATATTGCCATTTGCAATGTTGCGAAACCTTGAGAAATAAAATTGTCTGCGGGGTCAATGACTTTGTGCATATTTTATTGCTTTCTAAATTTGTTCTCAGTGTATGCTTAGAGCTCATATTTAATGTTGTGTGCGTGAAGCTGCGTCTAAACCGCTACCATTTGATTAATTGCTCAAAGAACTTCAAAGTTACTAATGACATTGAAAACTGGCACAATCCTTTGAAGACATTGTGAGTCACAAGGGAACTTCTGAGAAATTATAGTAGCAAGCATACATGGAATTCTGCACGTTAGACATTGGTAAGACTACTTTATTCGGCGAAGTTGTTGTAAAATGCTAGCAAATTAGTCGTGACAGTGCTTGCTTAAGTTACACTAGTGGCTGCGTCATTTGCGAGTATTCAAATAGTTTTCATATGATGAGCTGGAAGTGGGTGTAAAATGCGTATGCCTAGCATTTAGCACAATCTGTAAACTTTAAGTTAAGCTATTCACGAAGTAAGCCAATTGATCCGGCCGAAAGGTAAAACAGCAGATTTGGTCCGAAGAACAATAAAAATATTTTCTACTTGCGAGTCAATCTTTTACTTTTACACTTCTGCCTGGCCACTTGCCCTACTTCGTGAACACTGCTAGTATATTATCTACTATCTGAGTAGTGGCGCCGCCATTGCTCAGTGGACAATTAGAGAGCGTAGTAGTAGACCCCTCAAGGTTATTCCCGAAAATCTGCTTCTATTATTGACTTTTCAATTAAAATTAATAGGCTGCTTTTTTAAGCATCAAAGCATTAATAGATGACATATAGACAAGCATAAAAAAACCATGTTACTTTATTGAAATTTTCATTCAGATGTATGTATGATTTTTTCAACGTTATTTTTTTTTACGTTATGTGATGGCAACTGAGCAAGCTAATATGCCACAAATTGCTACTGCTGCATGCTACCAACCGCCAGCGATCGCTTCGCCACTGCCTTCCAATGGGATTCATGGCTTTACTGCTACAACTGCTCTTACGCTCTGCTGAGTTCCTATGTTCTTTAAAGTCAGGCACTGTTCGCTTGTAACTAAGTATATACTTATGTATGTATGAGTATTCCCTAATGACATGGTATTTGTTGTTGCCGTCAAGCAGAAGAGCAAAAGCGCAAAAACGCAAAAAAAGCCTTGCCCTTTACAAGCGAAAAGCGTATGAAATAAAGAAGTAGCAGAAGCTGCCATGTTGCATTACGATCAGAACAAAGACAATTTCTTGAGAGTGCAGAGAGCACTGCTACTTTAAATGCAGAAGAAGTGCAGCAGCAAAGTAGTAAAAAAAGTAGAATAAGACTAAGATTTGCCAAACGTTTTGATTCTGTGCAAATATTATGCAAAATTTCATCAAATACATTTCCGCTTTATTTGCATTCAAGCCTGCACCATCCCCCATCCACTCACCCACTTAACCAACCACTCATTCACTTGCTCGCATGCTCGCTCACTTGTCCGCTCGTTATTGCAGATACAACACAAAGAGTTTCTCTAAGGATGGTTCACCAAGAGCTGAAAGTACTCGGTAAGTTTTGAAGCAGAATCCCCGAAGTGAAAAAGAAAACTTGAACAAGAAGAAGAAGAAGAAGAAGATGGAGAATGTGGCATCATAACAACAAAAATATGCAGTTCAAGTGTTAAAGTGCAGCATGTGTGCATGTGGCATGTTTTGGTGGGCAGTGGCATGTGGCGTAGGTTGGCAGAAAAGCGCAGCGTGAATCTTGGAATTGGCAAATATTGAAAACATTTATGAACAACGACTAAAAACTTAAATTTGCTATTTCTAGCTAACAACAGAACTTTAGTACAGCAAAGTCTGTACGAACGGAATTTTTTCTTCTAGTTAAAAGAGCATAATTTCATAATTTGGAAGGGGTTGTTATTTTGTGACCAAACAAAATTAAGGTGTATAAAAACTACAATTTTTGTGCTAAAAATAAACTTTTGAGTTCTCAAAAAACCTGCCTCTTCACACAAGTCTTTTGGCAGCAAAATCAGTTTAAGTTGGTTGACCCACGCAACTCTCAGAATAAAAATAATTTTCTATTTTTATAAAAAATAATACAAAATTTTTTTAGGTTCTCATTTGTAGAGCAAGCTCGTATAAGTTATACCACTGCATTAGGCGCCAACCCGGCTGTCTTGATTCAAGCCACTTTCTGTTGCATTCGAATTTTTTAGAATCGATTATTATTATTAGTATTTGTTTAAAGAACAAACAAAAATTGTTACACTGCACTAATTGACATAAAGCTTGAATTCACAATTTTAATAATTGTTTGCATGGGCTACAATTCTCCCAACCCTGGTGTGAAAGGGCGAATGTCAAGTCTGAAAAGCCCTCTTAGCCAACTATGCACACTGCTCTGTCACTGCCTCTGCCGCTGCCGCTGCGTCGCTTTAATGTCTGTACATCTCTCCTGACTCCAGCTCATGTGCGCCAGCAGCACTGCAAAAAATGCAGTCGTTTTTACGACTGCACATTTCTTCTTCATGTTTTCTATTTTTGCAGCAACCCAAAATGGTGTTAAATAAACACGCGCACACATACATACGTATGTACGTATGTTTGCCTGTATGTATAGCGGAAATGCTTACTTGGAATGCGTAAAAATTTTAAGCAATAAAATTTAAAATGTTGGATTAACAAAAGAGGCGAGGCGCTAGTCGGCCTCTATTCCCAAATTTGAGAGATTCAATTAATTGTTTAAACTACTTTACGAAAAAAAAGAATGTTTAATATTTTAGAATTTTTTTCTCATCCCCAGAAGTAATCCTGGCTATCTGCTTGACTGACATTTACTCTTTTTGCTATATTCAGCAACAAGTTTATTTACGATTTCGAAAGGGTGTTTTTATTAATGCATGTGCAAACAAATTGTTTTTCAGTCTTTCCCCCCCCCCCCCCCCTTTCCCCTTTCTTTTTTGCGCCGGCTTATATTGTTCGCTTTTGTTGCAATTGCTGTCCTTTTTGCAGGCCACTCACAGCCTACTACGGCAAGGGCAAGCGCGAGTCGTGCGTGTCGTCGGCGACAACAACAACACTGGTTGGCCACAATCCGCCGCTGCAACTGCAACGCGGCTCCAATGGCAGCACGCTGCACACGCTGCCAACGGCAACGGCGCTGACAATGATGCCCCGAGCTGTAAGTCCACTCATGAAGGTGCGTATGATAGACAAAGAGTGTGTGTGTCTGTGCGTGTGTGCGTGTGTGCTTGTGTAGCCACAATAAAATTCGCCTTACGCTAGGGGGCCAACGTGAATTTACGAAGATGGGAAATGGCACTAGAATTAAGCGCTTTTACTGTAGTTTTATGTTGAAAAGTGCAAATAGATTTCTATACAACAACATTTATCGATGATTAAGTACAGTTTTGTGCATTGGATTATTAAAGAGTCTGTCATATAAAAGCATCATTAATAACGTTTCCTTTTCCTTTTATGCTCACTTTCTCTCTTTCTTCCCTTTTCTGTGTTCTCGCTGGCATTTATTTTATGTTTGCGCATGGGGCTTGGTTGCTTGCTTTGAAGTAGCAAGGACTCGAAGAGAATTCCGTGTAGAATGTGAATGTGGAGCTGATTAAATGCCACAGCAACTGCAACGCAACTGAAACAACAACAGTAGCATGTTCCACAACAGCCATAAACAAGCAGTAACAGCAATAAAAACTATAATGGTAGTAGCAGTCATGCTCACACACACACACACACACGTACACGTAATGGACATACACGCACGCTGGCCAACAAGCAAGCTGCCAAGCGAGAAAGCAAACATTTCGATTTCCGCTTTGAGCCGGAAGCGCTATAAAGTCAGCATTGCAGCAAAAAAGTAGATTACCAGAGTTGAACCACGCAACGGAAAGAGCAAACGAGCAACCGAACAGAAACCGAGCAAGTAAGCAACAACATCAGCATCAATGGCACTGGCAGTGGCAGCAACAGACGCTGCAACAAGATGACAAATTGCTGATTGCATAATAAAAATAATTAAACCTCAAATAATTGACTGCAATATGTGAAAGTGTGTATCTTCCGCTCTTGTCGCGTTTGCTTCCTGCTCCTTTCTCCTTCTGGTTTTAAGCGTAAATTTTAAATTTAATATATGTAGGACTAATTTAAAAAATACATATTAAAGCTTGAAGGAATAAATTTTAGCATAATTGCAAATTAGCAGAATTGTTGAATATAAATGTAATTGTAAATTATAACTTTGTAACTGTAAATGTGAATGTAAATGTGAAGCGTAACAAGCTTAGTAAAGTAAGATAAAACATTTTTAGTTTAGTTGTAATTTTCTAAAGAGAAACTCTAGCTGTAAATGTGCTCTTGCTGTATATGTAGGTATGTATGTGTATTTTGCGTATAATCGCATTTGTATGTGCTTAAGCATTCAATGCTGTGTGTTTACAAAAAAAGTCTGTATGTATACACATGTAATTTAATAGATTTTGAAGTATCTATAAAAAAAAATTTTAGCAGTCTAAAGTCAACTGGCGAAAAACAGTACCAAAAACTCAACAAAAAGACTCAAGGATCAAAGAGCCAGCTGAAGATTAAACATAAAATTCTGAAACACAAAATAGTTTGTTGTTTCTGTTTTTTTTAAAGAAATTCTAACACGGAAGTTATACTGCTTAATGAGCTTACATTTCTATTCGAGTGCAGTGAGGAAGAAAAAGTTTAATGGGAATAAGATGCACTTCACTTCTGGGAAAAGTAAGTGCCAAACATAAAAAGTTGAAACTTTTCAGTATAAAACTTTTTAAACTGTATAAAAATGTCAAATTTCCAAATTACAGGTCAATAGAAAATGTTTAAAAAAAGCGTAGATTACACTGCTCAGGTATTACAGCATAGCATAATATCATTGCTATGTTGGCTGAAACGCTTTGTTAGGGCAAAAATGTTGTGTTTAAAAAAAACATCTGTGAAAAATGCAACATCAACATTTTTAATGTTTCTTGTAAAAATGTGCCCTAATGGCGTTGATTTATATAAAAAACTTGTAAACTATGACAGTTGCAAAAACTACATTCATTTTTTTACTAGTGTAATTAATCAAATTTGCTGTTTTACGCTAAATTTAGCATTTGAAGCGCTCAGTTGCAGCAGCATATTTTTGACAAATTTTTGCCACCGCTGCAATCACACACACACCACCGCGCACAGCGCTACATGAGCCCAATTGCGTGCCGCTTCCCTACGCCTCAATGGCAGCGCATAAAGAATTTGTCTGCATTTGCTTCACTTCGTTGACTACAAATAGTAAGCGAAATATGTAATATGTACATATGTATGTTTGTGTGTGTGGATGTGGTTATGAGCGTTTGTATATATGTAGGTACAAAAATCGTGAAAAAAAATGTTCACACCTAATCTCAGCATGTTGCCAATAAAGCACAGTCAACCTCACTGGTGAGCCACCGAGCCACCCATGCTTTCGCTTCCGCTTGCCATGCCTCTCTTGCATTCACCTCTCACCCCTCTATTAAATGACTACATGCCACTTAGTGCAATGATGAACGACTTTTGGCATAGCATTTCTGACTCGCTGACTGACTGAGTGACGTGCGCTGATGGCATTCCAAAAATCTTCAAAATTGTCTGCGTTCTCAAGCAGTCGGTAAGTCGGTAAGTCGGTATGTGTGTGTATGAGTGTGCGAAACAGGGGGAAAAGGTGTTTGAGAAGAAGGTGTCATACCACAAAAAAAGTCGTAGGTAATTTGCGGCTTATTTACGGATTACAGCTAAAATGTTTAACAGACACGTTCGCTGGCGACCAAAAGCCGCCATTCTCCCGCTTTTGTGGCGCCATTGTGCGCCATTCCCTCCCACATTTATTGCATTTACAGGCACTAGCGACAAACGCCGTCAGCACCTTTCGGCTAATGCGGCTAAAGAGCGGCACTTCCGGCGGGCTTTGCGCGGCTTTTATGCTTTTTTCTGTTGAACGTTGAACGAGCAAAGAAAATGCCGTAAATATATATACCTATACATATATTTCTGTTAGTCTTAATAAAAGGCAAATAAAGCAAAAATACTTCCCAGCGTGCTGCAGCTGTTGGATTTTTTGCTTGTCTATCTTTTTAGCTGTAAGGCAAAATGCATGAAGTCATATTTGCCGTGTTAAGCGTTGAAAGCTGTAAGCTGTTTGCGACTGCGGCTTTCGCGGTACGGTCGCTACACTTGTAAACGGAAGAGTTTAAAAAACACATGCAAAATGCTGAGTCAGCTTAGCTGAAAAGCCGCTTTTCTTTAAATTTTTTTAGAAAAATGTAAGTATCTAGGAATAAAATTAGCTTTGTGCATGTCAAAAAGAAAGCTCAGGCCTCAGGTCGTATGAGTGTCTTGAACATTTGTCGCGTATGAACAATTCACAATTACGAACATCTAAGCATAGGTATTTTAAAGTCCATCGGAATAGAAATTTCTTTCCGAACCGTAGCATTGCTACTCCCAATTCTGAATTGTAATATCAAAAATTCGAAAGATGGATGATCTCTTCGAATAACGATTATATTATCTATATAATAAAAGTCCTCGTCACTGCCTCACTGACGTGTCATTCACGCAAACGCTTCTTATAAAAGTCCCACTAGCAAAATTTTATGGGCGTAGAATAAGGGTCGTGGCACTTTTTTATCAACTCCAGATTTGTGTATAACTTTATAACTACACATCACACATCAATGAAACTCGGTAGGAACTTACTACACCTCCATACCCTTCTACTGGGAAAATAAGACGGGCAGTGGACAAGAGGGCGTGGCAACGCCCATACAAACCAAAATGTTTATATCGAATAGCTTTGGAACTAAAAGTCGTGCAGCATTGAAACTCCGTATACAGTCGCCTCATGGATGTGTCGTCCCACTAGCAAAATTTTATGGGCGTAGGATAAGGGTCGTGGCACTTTTTTATCAGCTCCAGATTTGTGTATAACTTTATAACTACACACCACACATCAATTAAACCCGATAGGAACTTACTACATATCCGTATCCTTCAACTCGAAAAATGAGACGGGCATGACCCAAATATCCCAAAAAATAAAAATTGTCCAAAATTGAGTCAGTGGGCGGCACGCCTTTCCAAAACTAGTTAGTAATATTTCGTTTATCCCAGAAACATATTATTGTAAAAAACATTAGCTAAAATGTTTCGATAACCTCACTATATCGTAATATTCAGTCGTTGGCGCTTTATATGTTCAATATAATTTCCAGTCTGTAATTTTACTAACTGTTTTGAAAATCTTTTGGAATGTTATTCAATTTCGTTAGAAACGAACAAAAGTGCTGCCAAGAAAAACTTCTTATTATCGGAATTTTCCATCTATATTATTATTATTATATATATATTTCCATATATATTATTTGTAAAATCTGAACAAAAGTGTTTATTTCTGTGAACTTGGAAACCCAGAAATAGAGATACCACGTGTACGTGTCAATGCATTGAAGCTTGTCAACAATTAGCATTGCCACTTGAGTAGTGTCCTTGCGTGAGGCTTATCTGACATCCTTTGCAGAGGCGCTTGTGAATGTGCGATATTTTCCACTTGCCATTTAAAATTCAAATTCGATTTCAAATTCAACTGCAGCCGCATCAATCCCAGAAGGAGCAATGCATAAAGTGTGCTCCTCAATGTTATGCCACAGGCGAGCTGAGCAAATGCATACATTTCGTTGCTTTTGTCGAACTCGCATGCACTTGCACAATGTTTATGTAATCTGGAAAAGACGAAGGAATATCGCTGCATCGCTTAAGTCCTTATCGTTTGGTACAAAAAATATTGTTGACAGTTCTTCCGCTCTTTCGCTTAACAAAGGCGCTTTAAACCTTTAAATGTTCCTTTCTCATCTCTCATTCGTTATGAGATTTTCTTCCCTCCTGTCTCTGATGAGAAAACGTGTTGTATCTATGCAAATGAGCTCAGTCCATCTCAGCTCTGCTCAGCGTCGCAGCGGCTGGAAAAATACAAGCACTCTCAGGCACACTTGGCATGTGTTACAACGGCATCCAACAACTGTAAAGCAAGTCCGACAGGCGTTAAAATATGCCCCACCTGCCTCAGATTGGCCACAGCAGCGCGCGCATATAATTTTAGCCCTCCTTTTTCCAATATGTGGAACTGATGTTCTCACCCACTGTGCAGTTACTGGTCTTCGTCACTGAGCCGTCACTAGCGTCTGCTGCACTACATAGGAAATGAATAATTTACCAAATCCAATAGAACCATCGCAGAAATATACATTTAGATATACACTAAGACCTGCTTAAAGCGTGTTAAAACAAATTGTGCAAGTTTTCATATTAATTCGAAATGCATACACTAATATAATTATGCAAATGCAACATACATTTAAAGATTACATGATTTAGTTTTCGATTGTGTCTGCTGCCTTCATAATTGCCTTCTCAGTTTCCACGGCAGATGCATCGATGCCAGCACTAGACTTCAATGGGCACAGTTCGTTGTCTCGCTTGGGGTCTTGTGCGCTTGTCTCCTGACCATCGCCACTTTCGCTTGATTTTGGTTTGTCTCTATTCGAGCGCCTTTCCGAGCGGCGTTCCGAGTACCGTGACACTTTCTTGTTGCGCGGTTCTTCCTTCTTCGCGCTTTCACAGTCGGATGTGGGGCTACTGCGCAATTCCTTATCGCTTTCCTCCGATACACGCATGCGTGCTTTAGGTTGATAAATCGCTATAGATGGACGATCCTATAAGAGATGAAGTGTGGTGAAAACGAACTGACAAACTTCACTGCCCACTTACCTTGTTTCTTATGCGTCGCTCCTCCGCAATGCGCTGTTTCAACGTTTGTTTTCCTCCTGTCGACTTGCCTGCTGCCACATTTTCGTTCCGCTTTTTCTCGCTGACATTTCCGTTTTTCGGACCATCCCCCGCAGCATACGCTGCTTTTGACTTCTCCTTTGCTTCTTGTGCAGCGCTCTCCTTTGAAGTCGATGCTTGTTGTTTGATTTTATTCTGCTTCTCCTGCTCTTTCTGTTCCTGCTTGTGCCTGGGCACAAACTCCATGGCAGTGACTGCACTGCGTATGAAAGTCATAACGGAGTCACTGACCTTTTCTCCTTTGCCAACAAGTGCTACCACTTCATCATGTGAGTTATCCCCCGTTTCACTGGCTGCGCTCCCTTTTGTTTCCTCTTTTACCGCCTCTCCTTGCTCTGGCATTACCCATACATCTATCCATTTCTCACCTCCTCCCTCCGGCTCTTTATCCTTTCCCTTCTCCTTATCCTTGTCTTTCCGATTTCGATTGCGTTCCCTTTTCTTCTCAGGCTTAGCCGCCGGTGTACGTTCCTTTCGATCTTGGTCTAAACGCTCACGTTCTTTCTTGCGCTGTTCATGTTCCTCGCGCCGACGTCTATCACGCTCAATCCTGCGTTTTGAACGAGAATTTTTCTTGTCTTCAACCGCCACATTTTCACCTTTGTCACCCCCATTCTCTTTGCTGCCGGCGGCAATTGCCTTGCCCTCTTTTTGGCTGCCTTCCTGACCAGCATAGATTTTTGTAACTTGCGGCTGTGCCTGGCGCCGCTTTTCTTTGTCATCATCGCGCTGTCGTCGCTTTTCTTCAGCACGCTTCTTTGCCTCCTCACGTCGCTTTTCCTTTTTGTTAGCCAAATACTGCAACAATGGCGTCGACGTGATCTTCTCTTCCTTCTTACGATCGAGCGAGAACTCCAGTTTGCATTCGCCCCCTTTGGCTGCCGCCTCACGGTCCTCTTGTAGCTTTTGCAAAAACTGTTGGTAGTGCTCCTCTTGCTCGATCATATTTACTTTGTTGTCAGAGCGACGTGACTTGTTTTTCAACAGCCCCTGAAAGGGCGAGAACTCCACTATTGCCGGATACTCTGCACCCTTCGAGTCCACAAAGACATAGCCATCGAAGCGATCGCGAAACAAGAACACGTCATCGTAATTTTTCAATGTGATGTAGGCACGGCAGGTGGCATCATAGCCGAGAGACCAATCCGCCGCCGCAAAGTAATAGAAATCGTGATCTGGCAGTGGATCGATTTGCTGCAGGAACTCCGTCTCGGTCATGGTGGGCGGCAGATGGCGCACAACTACCTGTGGCATAAATTAAAAATATATTCAACGTGATCAAAAAGCTTTTGAAGAGCCTCCTCCTGAGCTCACCTTTGTGGGTGCGGGTGCCGCCTTCAGTTTCTCCTTTTTCGGACCTCCTCTTCGTTCACTCTTTTCTCGCTCGCCGCCATGTCCAGAAGACCCTGCTTTGTTGGAACTATCTTCTTTTGTCATCTTTAAACAAAGAGAGCACGACAGCAAAATATTCAATTGCGAACGTACGAAGATCGAAATCAAAGCTAAAAACAAACAAAAAATCGCGCCGGCACAAGAAGTTTTCCAATTTATGTTATTTCAAATCGTTCACTGCTGCTCTGTAGATTTTTGCTTCAGCAAATTGCCTCAAATTTTTGTTCAAACACTTTCGCAACACACAATTCTACTTATTATTAATTTTCGTTAAATCTCTTGAATTGCTCATTTTGTGAGTGGTTAGTAAAAAAGGGAGACAGTTGACCGCGCGTCTCACTTGCACTAACTACAGAAAAGCGTCACTACAGCGAATTCGCCGTAAACAGAAAACGGCAAAATGTTTATGATAAAACAGCTGATTTCGCAACAGGGTGACCCACAATATTTAACTACCGAACCGGATCCAAGACTAAATTCCTCAAGAGGTCCCTGTGCTCAATTAACTCCAATGCAAAATGCAATGAAAGGTCAGTCCGGCCGCAACTCCAAAGCCCTATTCCCTATTCCCTCCATGACTACTTCTTATTTGTTGTCGCGAAGTATTTTATTATATTATTTACAAAAGTTTTGTAAGTTTAAGTCAAATTCTCTACCAACTGCAGCTGCTGCTGAAACCTGCCAGAACACTTTACCGGCTCGTTTCAATTATTATTTCGTGCGTGTCCAAATGTGGCATAGAGAATTTGATCGCACCATAGGCATCCACATTCTGATTCTGATGGTTTGCTGTCATCTGCTCGACTTGAGTGTGCGCTGCGTCATTCTGTTGGCCGCATTCACCCTCGTGCATCTCGAACTCAGTGAAATTGTTGAAGACGCTGCGACAAACAGCACATTCGAAAGCGCTGCCATATATAATACAAAAATACCAATATTGGTCATCTTAGAATTTCAAGCAAAAACCAGTTTCTATTTCTATCTACTCACACTGGCTCTGTCGCCATTTCCATACTCTGACGTGCTACCACTGTAGCAGCCTCTAAAGTTTCATTGATGTCCACAAGTGCACCATCTTTCACATGCGACTCCAGGTGCCGCTTGAAATTAGCACGTTGTATGAAGGACTTCTGACAAATCTTGCAACCGTACGGTTTCGTGTTCAGATGCCCCATGATGTGCTTCTTCAAATTGACGCGCTGGGAGAAGTAGCGACCGCAACGCTTGCAGCGAAATGGCTTCTCGCCGGTATGGGTCAGCTGGTGGCGCTGCATATTGCTCTGTTGCGTAAAAGCCTTGGTGCAGAATCTGCACTGATAGGGGCGTTCGCCGTTGTGCACCGAATAGTGACGCTGCAAATTCACGGCCTGTGCGAACGCTTTCTCACAGATGCGGCACACGAAAGGACGCACATCATTGTGCACCTTCATGTGGCGCTCCAGGTTGCCGCTGTTGCAAAAGAACTTCGAACATAGTTTGCATTCATGCGAGGACTTGGCTTGGTAATGCACCTCCTTCTTGTGCAGCAGCTGATCGCGTTTGCAGGAAAATACCTGCAAACACATAAATACAAGTACATACATGAGCATACAAAAATACAAAAGAGCATATCGAGCTTACCTTCTTGCAACGTTTGCAGCTATAAATGGGCGATGCCTCTCCCTCTTCGTACTCCTCCATGGCTGACATTTTCTTCCGATTTGGATTGGTATCCTTCTTCACACGAAACGCCGTCTTCCGTCTTCGTCTCAGCTTGCTAAGCGTCACTTTCCCAAGTTCTTCTTCCAACTCTCAAGTGGAGTAAGTGAACTCTTCTCTAGGTTAAATACTATATTATTTTGTTCATTGCTTGCTCGCAACAAAATAAAAGAATTTATATCTTTTAACAATTATAATTTTTCTCGCCGCGGCGCTTCGATTTTTTGACAACCATATGCGACTGTGATTTACAACAGCCACTTGACAGTTTGCCAAGTGTAAAGCGAAAGATTCTACTCGAAAACAAGCAACACGAAATGTTGCAAGAATACTACATTTCGCAGCATATCAACATGTTTCCATTATTTTCGTCAAGAATTAATAAATTAGACACAATGGGCTTCACATGTAAACATAATATTTATTTTATCAGTATATAATTTTTAAATTAAAATCTACGTTCTACTTCGAGCGTACAGTAAAAATCCTTCTCTCTTACTGCGATGCGTACAATCATCAAACTTAGAGCTTTTAATTCAGCGTTTGACCATTTATAGTCGTATTGCAATTAGATCTTTTAAACTTTAAACCGTAAAAGTTACTTATTTGTATTGCAGTGTTAGACTTTTAAAAAGAATCTATCAATTTCTTGAATTTACTAAAAAATTACATTCACACGTCTACCGGGAAGAAGTCTTTGAGCAGTGTAGTGCGACGCTTCTCCGCTATGTCCATTTGATTCTCGAGATCACCCAAGTCTGTAGTCTCAGCGCGCTCTATTTTCCAAGAAAGATTTTCAATTTCCGCCTCAAGTTGTGCCTGCAAGGGGAAAATCACAGCTGAAAAACGCTGAGCAGGTAACTAATGGCGTGACACCCCACCTGCTGGTACTCGAAAAGGTCTTTGCGCGAACCACTCTCCATAAAGTAAGCATATGGATAAGTATATTGCAGCGTGTAGCGACATTTCGCTAGCAAGCCGGCTGCATTGAATAAATACTGCCAATCGATCCAGGTGCCGCGTCCTTCCATCACCTTCTCGTTCACTCGCTGTCGCAAGCGGTCCAGGGTCTGCTGCTCGAGCTGCAGCGACTTGGAATGGTTCTCCCAACGTTCGTAATAATGAAGGTACTTCTTGAGCGCTTCTCGCGCCTGCACATGTACCGATTCGTTAGCGATGTTCGGATTGTCTTTGTACCGCGAGCACCTAAGGCAGGTGGAAAAAAGCAAAAAAATTAATTGGTTAAGTTCTATATTGTTTATATTAGTGTTTTTGATTAAAATGCATAAATAATTGAAATAATTGTGGCATTCGGTGTTGCGAGCAACAAAATAATTGAAATAATTGTGGCATTCGGTGTTGCGTGCAACAAAATAATGTGTATGCAGAGTCTTCTCACTCGTAATATTCGGAACCGTGCGTCTTCCAGTCGCCCAGGCACATCCAACAGAAGTCGTGCTTACAGTTGAAGCACTGCATGTGATTGCAACCGCCGTTCTTCTCGATGCAGATGTGGCATTTCGGGCAGTCTTTGGTGTTGGCGCTGATGTAGTTAGCCGTCTCACTGTCGTCGGCGCACTTCGTCAGCCACTTCCTAATTATTTGACAGTCGGTTGGTGCATGGTAGTCCATGCCGCATCTGAAGCAGAACGAGGTGGTGCACACTTTGCAGATGGCGCGCTTCGCACACACCTCCCGCGACTGTATTATTATTTGACAATTAGGGCCGGGGCAGAAGCGAAGCTCGGGATGCGATTTCACGTAGTCCTTGAAAGCGAATTGCTGATACTTGTCTCGCATAAGAGGTCGCGTCGCGAGCGTTACCACGAGGTCCTCCGGAACGCGTACATTGCACATTTGCGCCATACAACCGATTTGAGTGGAAATACCCTGCGGGTGAAGCCGTGTGTGAGAATGTAGTCCATGTAGTGAAATATGCGTGCACTCACCTGAAATATTTGCGTTTCGAAGAACATGCACCAGCAGTCTTTGCAGAAGAAGTGCCCGCAGGAAAGGCTGTAGAATTTGTCGCCCAGCTGCGATGTCGCGCACACGGGACACATTTGACTGCGGTACGGGGTGCTGTTGCTCATGGCAGCGCCAGCTCGACTGTACAAGCTCATTGAAGAGAGTGCAGGCTCTCGGTAGCCAGAGACTGCAGCCGCAACCGCACTCGTTGAGGGCGCGCCAGCGGCGACAGTGGCGCCCGAGGCTATCGTCGCGGTTGGCGGTTTGATACGCGCCGCTATAAGCAGCGCGGCGGCGTCCTCGCGATACTTGTCCACCACTACTTGATTGTTCCATTCATGCTCCAGCAGCAGCACCTTGGCCAGCGCGGGTGTTATCTGCAGAATAGTGTTCAGTTTCTCCACGGATTCGTTGAGCAATTTCTCGACAGCTTCTACGGTTAAGCACTCGTATTCGAAGTACTCCGGGTCCGTCTTCTTGGGGTCGAGGCGTTCTACATCGCAGTCTTCACCTGCAAGCAAAATGCAAAAGAGAAATGTGATAACATGCCACCGTTACGAAGCAAAAAATAATAGGAGACAACCAAATATGTTCAGCAGAGGTGCGAATCCATTTCACCCCCTTGTAGCATGGATTGTAGGGCCTGCAAGCGACGCAGGTAAATATTCTGAGAATCTGAGATGGGAAGAAAGATTGAGTGAAGTGGAAAAAGGGGGAAACACAACAACTACAATGAACAACAGTAGCTATTTAACGTAAAAATTATTAAAATTTTATGAAATAAATACGCCTTACAATAGCCAACACATCGGAAACCAATAAAAGCAAATCGATTTCGGCAGGCAAAGATTATTCAATCAAACATTTCAGTACAAAAATACATAATCACCATAGATTCATGAACCAAGTTGTTATGATACATCGATGTTAGTACAAAATGACTATGGGGCAGCAGATTCAAGGGCTAAGTCTCCGGCAAATAAACCTCTTCTCACTTTCAACAGTACCGACAAACACGACATACATTTTCCGTTTAATCAACGCTCCCCTGTGGCAGGTAATAGTCAGCAAAAGCTATTGCTTGCATTTTTCGTTATTATTGCTATTGTTTTTGTTCTGGTTGTATCGACGCGTCGACAGCAATACGAGGCTAGAGAACTGATGAGTTCCGAAGTACGAAGACGTGACTATTGAGACGCCACAATACAATAACAAGAACTTAAACCAAAATATGCACAAGAACAGCAAAGAATATGGATATTCTCCACAAAGAGCAAATCCTCAGACTTAATTATAATTTGAAAATGCCACTCAAAGCACTCACTATGTCCCACTCTTGCGTGTAGCCACGCTCCTTTACCTGCCGCCCAAACTTCCATTTGCAGCAGCAATAACAACAACTATTTTGTATGCAACGTAAAGACACAAATTCAAGTTCAATTTCATTTTGCCCATTGAAGTAAACTTTTTGCTGCTTCATGGTCACAAATCGCTGCAGGCGAGCAAGCGCTGGCGAGACAGAGTGTTATAAGTGCGGTCTGGAGCAACAGCCTGGAGGGAGAAGGCGGCGAGTACAGGTAGAGACATTCATACACACATGGCCTCATGCAGTCGTACTTCCTGCCTGCCTATGTACGTACCAACTCGAAAGAAGCCAACAAACTCGAAGAGGAGCGAAGCAGGCAAGAAACAAAACAACGAATTAAAAGCAAGTTACAAAAACAAAATAATACCATGATAAGCGTCATCGAAGAAAATCAAAAGCAAATACAGAGCATTCAGATACAACAAACAAGGGCCATGAAGTAAAAAGGCAGAAAAAAAGGAGGTGAATAACCACCTCAACGCTTGTGTTTAGCTGGAGTTGGAGAAGTTGGCACTCGGCGGCTGCTGGCGGTGCCTGGTGCTTGGCACTGTAAGTTTGCGTGTGCAGGTTGAGGCGATGATAAGTGAGTTTCATTCGCAAAGGTTAAGGTAACTGCAGGGAGGTCATGTCACGGTCTGCGTGATATTTATAGCATGTCATCGAGGAAGAACAGAAATTAAGGTGAGGGTCTCAGAAGAACATCTCCAGCTTTGGGTATAATTGGAAATCTACACAATTGCGCTACGTACCTGAGTTGTAGTAGTCGTCGTACTCGCAATCGTTGTCCGAATATTCCATGTCCGAATCGGCCGACATTGTTGCAGCGGCGAAGTGGTGTAGTATCTTGGATCTAACAAGACCTACCGCCGCGGTGCCGCGGTAGTTGCGAGGTCAAACTATTGCTTGCGCACGAAAGGATTAAGCCCCAGAAAATCAGCTGCAATATATACGTAACAAAATTCTAGTTTGCGGTTGAATGCTAGAGGCTCCACAACACGAGTACCAGCAGCGTAGCTGAAAGGGTGAGGCAAATGGTAGTGGTGCAGTGGTGCAGTGTAATGGCGTTGCTGGTGGTGGGGTGGTGTCAAGGGGCTTGGCTACGGAAGCAGCAGCAAAGTTGTTTAACACGTTCTCGTCGTATGCGCTAATGTGAAGGGTGGATGGTGCTGGCAAAGGTGGTGGTTTGCTGCCTACTCGCTTGTTCGTCGTGCGTTTGCGGGAGGAGGCGATGTCTTTGTCCTCCACTTCCTCTTCTTTACAACACTTGTCTTTTCCTTCTTTATGCACGTAAAATTTATATTTAAGTGCGTTTATCACTTATTTATAGCTTCTGTCTTTTGTGTAATTTTTTTACAAATTTTAATTTTGTTTCTTCCTCTTTTTTCCTATAAACACATAAACACACTTCAATCGCGCTGCTGCTTCGTTGCAGGAGGCCTTCGCTCCAGCGTCTTTCGTGTGAGTCGATTAAAATTATATTTATAACTATTGTGCTCGTTTGTGCATTTAGTTAGTTTACATTTTTCATTTTGTAGTTTGATTCAAGATTTTAACGCACTCGCGCAAAATCTGCAGCACAAACGAAAAACTAGCAAAGTCAGAAGAATGCACAACAGGGTTGGGATGGGCCAAAAAAAAAACGTACCCCATTCTAAAAAAAACGTACCTTTTCCATAAATTTCGTACCTTGAGAATAAAAACTTTTTAGGATAGGGATGAGTTCGTCTTCCAGTTCGGCTTCATGAGCAAAAAAAAATATGAGTGCTTCCCTGCTTTGATGAGAAAAATAAAATGGTCCCTTCCTCGTTATAGGCTACACTACACGCAACTAGATCAAAATTACAACAATATTTTCTGCCCATTATTCATTTCTAAGTTACTACCACAATTTTCGCCTCCTCACTTAAATGGAAGTATTTTTATAAATTGTGTACAGATCTAGCTTTAGATAGTTATTTCAATAAAAGCACCAGAATCCACCGATTGTTAGCATCAGAAAAATTTTCTTTGCTGGCATACCTTGAATTACAGCCCTGGGTACCATGTTCACGTGAGAGAAAAAGAGATGTTTGGAGGCATGACTATTCATATGCTAAACAGAAACAACTAGTGTTTTCGAAGAACAAAATTTCGTGAAATTTTTCTATCGGATACGAAATGGTACGTTTTAACATAATTAAACACTCGGAAAGTGTCATGCTATCAAATTCCGGGTAAGTGAAGTTATACATATATCTATATTTTATATGTGTGCCTTTTATTTTGTGTGAAAATTCTGAAATATGCAGTAAATATTAACGCAAAGTTGTGCTCTTTTTGGCGCAATTATTTCAAGCGCATATAATTTGTTATTAAAATAATGTTATGCACAGTTTTTGGCTTATTTATACATAATGTCAAATGTGTTCACTACAAATGCATAACTAAAGATATGAGAATTTAATATCTTTATCAATAATAATTTAACTTTGAAATTGCTTTTGGTTTTATTTTGTTGGAAATGTAAGGTGCCCTTAGTTGACAGCTGACAACATTTAGTGCAGTTTTATTAATCTAAAAGATTTTCATTCAATATGCTTTTCAAATTGCACAATTATTGTTAATTTTCATATAAAAATTATATTTGACTCATTTTTAAATGTAAACAATAACAGTACGGGTACAAAAATTTCCGTACTCTTGTATCATATTTTCTATGGAGTTTTGTATGGGAAATCGAGTACGACGGTACCAAAAATTTTGCGTACCTCCCACTTCGTATTCCTTACTAGCTGCTTATGTCTCGTCGTTCGCGTTTTGCTTCGTTTCGTTTGCTCCTCGCATTCGCCCCACAGTGTTGATATCTCAATGTACTCTGAAAATGAAAAGCGTATCGAAAAAATAAAACGTACTGTGGGATATAAAACACGTACCCAAATAATAAAAATGTACCCAAATCAGTACAAAAGTTCGCTTCCAGCTGATGACGTGCTATTCACCTATTCACCGCTATTCACGTTGTCTCTGGTTACAAAAACAATACAATTTACCAAAAAACAAAAATAAAGCAAGTAATAATATTCCAATTAATAATAATTTGTATTAATTTATGGTTTTGAAACAAGCTGTTGGAGTTGTAAGTTGCTACATTTGTCTACAAAATGGAGCCGGAGCCCACGGAGCCCATCTCGAAACGACGGAAGATAGACTGTCGTTTCAACGTGACAGTTAAAGTTATCTTGCCCGACGAAATTGATGTTCCCCTGGAAAAAGTTTACGTTAGCAAAATAGCAAATAAGCAGGAAATATCTACTATAATGCAGGAGCTTAGTCGGCTGCTGCCACTTTTAACATACCAGCACTTGAAAAGGGTGCGTCAAAACGAAATAATCCTGTGCAGAATTGATGATCTCAAGGAGCATATCCCACTAGAGGAGTTTTTAAAACTTGCAACGATTTCGCCAGGAGTAGTCTCAATGTTATGTGAGCATGTGCAAAAGGTGCAAGTACCCGCCACGGCACCCATCCTGCGCTGGCAATATGAAGCGATGCAAAGGTATTGGCCGTGCAAGTTTCATCCGAACAAGTATTTGGAGTCACTTTACGCTGGCACTAACTTCAACGACTCACACAAACAGTTCCACTGTAATATTGTAAATCTGCTTATGGACCTATCACTGAAGTTTGAAACAGGAAAGCCGTTTGGTATCTGTGTTGACCCACGTACGAACTCGATCGTAGCATTAGGTGGTAGTCGAGTGGAGCTGAACCCCCTAATGCATTGCCCCATGGTACTGATTGACTTTGTAGCACGTTCGCAGAATGCAGGTGCATGGAATGCGCATTGGCAGGAGAACTTTGTGGACGACACTGAGGCGAATCGAAATGAAACACTTGCGGGTGTGCCTAAGCGCTACTTCGATTTTGTACAACAGGAGTCCAATTGGAAAAACTGTAAATTCGGCGCAGAGCTGCTGAGAGCGAAAGGTGACTCACCTGAAGGCACAGGTGATAACTTAGCAAAGTATGGACCTTACCTATGCACCGGATACGATGTGTACCTGAGCGCAGAACCATGCCTGATGTGCGCAATGGCATTGGTACACAGTCGCGTACGGCGCATATTTTTTGTGCAGCGCTCACGGGGGAATGGCGCTTTGATTAGTCGCTTCAAATTGCATGCAGTAAAGGAATTAAACCACCATTATGAAGTGTTTCAATGTCAAGCGCTTGAACAGAAAGCAGAGGACACCGCGTAGCAATTAAGTAGAAAAACTCAAAATAAAAAAAATCATTTTCTAATACGTTATTTATTTTCAAAATCTTAGTTAGTTGTTGCTACTGCTTCCGTCGATACTTTTGTGCCTTGTTTAGCCGGTGAAGAAATCAAGCCGATTAGTTGGCAATCTGCTTCTAAAATGGTCAAGTCTTTGGAAGAGCCTAAGAACTTGGTAGACAACTCAAGATCCTTGATTCTTAGACGCACCCGGGATCCGCGCACATAATCACTGCAACAAAGAACGCAATTTTTAGCATATACAAGAAGACGAAAAGCGGCAGTTCTTACGCTCCGCCGCGCGGTCGTGTGCAAACACAGTGAAACTTCCACCCGAAGTCAATGTAGAGATCATCTCCTACAACGTGAAATATTTTGCCACTGACTATTTTTCCTGATGGGTCGCCCAGCTAAGTAGGAAGAAGCGTATTATTTATTACAGCCGGGTTAGCCGTTTTTGGAATCTTTGACTCACATCAATGAATTTTGAGCCACGCAATAGCGAAGCAAAAGTTTGATTGTCTGCCGGAGCTTCTTTCGGCGCTGCTGGGGCTGTGTACTTATCAAAAGCTCGAGCAAAACCACCTTTCTTCAATGACTGCTCCGGTTGCTGTTGCTGGTCCAACGCGTAGGCCTTCTCTTCCGAGTCCTTTATTTTACTGCAGAGCAGCATACGCTGTGTTGCTGTTAACGTTGCATTATGTGTAATTAAACTTATAGTTGGGATTCTATTTATTTTGCACAGAGAATACATTTTTCCCGTCGGGAAAGAAGGAACAACAAATTTTAAATGAGGTTAAATGTGTGGTAACTATAACAGCTGTTGACAAAAATAGAACGAACGGCATACCACAGATTACTACCAGATATCCAACTGTCCGTCCAGGGAACAAAAATTTCCATTTTTTTTTAAACCTCCCTCTCACTGATAGCGTACGTGTGATTCGCAATGTATTTTGTTTTTGTAATTCCTTACAGAGTTGCATTCACAAAAATTCCTTTGTTTACATTTCGGACCAACAACTGTCAAACCTCAAAAATTTGTTCGCAGTGGGTTGGGAATTCGACACAGCGGATAGCGCTTACTTTACAGCTGAACGGCATTTTATGGGGATACAAATAAATTGCACGACACGGCTATCGACTACAGATGTTTTCGAGTACCTGGTTCCCACGCGACAAAAGCAACAAAATAAAAAATTTGATGAACACACAAAATATCAGCACATACATATATTCAAATTGAAATAAGAATCAAATTGTTACAATTATATACGTTGAGACGAATACTGATGGAATACTTTTATCAAAAAAACCGAATACCTAGCTACCCGTAACCAAATATGGATAAACTCTATCTTATTTTTGAGAATGTAGTGGTGATTTTTTAGCGCTAGTGTGAGAGTTGGATATCTGGTAGTAATCTGTGCGGCATACCTTGAACACACCAAGCAATAGGTCTGTTCGCGTGGTTTTTTTCAAGAATTCTATTCCTTGAGAAAAGACACACATTTGTAAAATGTACGAACGATTTTATTGCAACTAAATGAAAACAGCGATTATGTAATTTCATAACCGGCATATGAAATTTTAAATGTGGCCTTACAATTGATGCAAATCAGCGGATAGCATACAAGTCGTTGTTTAAGGTTGAACACACTTTGCAATTGTCATGATTGTTTATCCTAGAGCTTCTTCTTCTAAATTGCGTGTAAACAGCTGATGGTTTTGACATTCCCACATTGATTTGTCTTAATTCTCATTTGGTTTAGTACCTAAATGAGAATCATCGATTGGAAGAACTTTTTTTTGTCAAATTGAATATTGTTGCGGAATAGACAAACTGGATTACATTAAGTTGTATGTTGTAACGATAATAACAGAAATGCAAGCTTGATTATTTTATTGTATTGTTTATTTCAGTGATATAAGAAAATTCCAACTCTGAAACGCGTGAAATATAATTTCAAAAGATTTCAATAATATAAAAAGATGATTGCACAGCAAAGGAACCGCATCGAGCGTGCCGTGTCGGACATGATCGACGATATGGACAAAACGCATTTGCGTAAAATGCAGGTAGAGTATCACATATCACACTGAACTTCACCGGCAATTCAGTAGTGCTGATTGGCTATGAACTATGAACCTATGTATGTCCTACGCAGACAGAGATGCACTTGTGCGCGGCCAAGTGCTGCCAGGATTCAAATGCCAGTGTGGATGGTGTCCAGCGGTGTGTGGACAGATGTTCTAAGCCGCTCACCAGCGCTCAAAGTTATGTGCAACATGAGCTGGGAGAATTTCAGGGCAGACTACAGCGTTGTGTAATGGTAAGAACATGCGAAGATTTTGCAATGAAGAGCCTTTACATTTGCCTTTTCTTGTGTTTTACAATAACAGCAATGTAACGATGACGTCAAAGTCAAAATGCCTCCCACGCCGACCGACGATGAGGTTGCCAAGTACACTGATCAGTTCGAGCGTTGCGCCGTCCAGTGTGTGGACAAACACGTCGGCCTTATACCCACCATGATGAAGACCATAAAAGCTGTGCTGGCGAAAGGACCCGAAGCGATACCGCAAGTCTAAAGCGGCTCATTTGACTCGTTGCGTATTGTTGTGTTGCGATAAATTTCAGCTTTGCATTTCATAATTGTTCTTTTTGAATTACATACACACATAGTTGCAATCAAATTATCTGCTAACGAACTACTACTAAAGATAGGTTTTTTTCCATTAAATAAACAAAATTTCTTTTAGAACTTTGTCAATATCAGCCTAATCTTTCAAAGAAAAAACATCAAAATTTGTTTATCTATCGACTTATATGTGCTTAAATGTTGTAACTTTGACGCAACAGTAGTACTATCCATTGCGGCTGGTACTCAGTAAATTATTGTTTTCGCAAGGAGACTTCCGCCAGTTGCAAATGATCGAAGAACAGCGGAAACGAGTAGAGCGCGCCGTTTCCGGCATGATTGACGACTTGTACCGCACGCACTTACGGCAGTTACAAGTGAGTTGTATTTTTTGGTGCGCCCTTTGCTCACATGCTTTTTTCTCACGTGCACGCTAGTCTGAAATGCATTATTGTGCTGCACGTTGCTGCGACGACAAGAAAGGCTCTTTGGACACTGTCCAAAACTGCATTGAGGGTTGTGCGGACCCACTTTTGCGCGCGCAAGACTATCTGCAACACGAGTTGGGACAGTTTCAAGGACGTTTACAAAATTGTGTCATGGTGGGTAGGTTATGTTAAGTCGCATGCGACACATGGTTAATTCTGAAAATGACACTACTCCCAGGAATGCAACGACAGTATACGCGATAAGATACCGGTGAATCCCCGGGAGGCTGAAGTGGCCAAAGCCCGATATCAGTTCGAACGTTGCACTATACAGTGTGTGGACAAGCACATCGGGCTAATACCTACCATGATGAAGACGATTAAGTCTGTGTTGGCGCAGGGTCCCAAGATGAGTCAGGCATAGCTCGGTCGAAAAGCTTATGCTAGATAGAACATATATTTCTAATGTGCTTTCAGAATAAAATATGAAATGAATGCTCAGCTGTTTTTGCATTTATAGTCTCCATCAATACTCTCTAGAAAATCATTGTCGTCCAATTGTTAATCGAATACATACTTCTCTTCACTATCAAGACATATTCAAAATAAAACATTCAAATAGTAAATATTTGGATTTGTATTTTCAAAAGAAAAAATTACAATATTTCAAAATATTAAAATTCCAAGTTCACATTAGTTTCTTTTACACTCTAAATTAATTATACATATATAAAAGATATGAAGCCAAGAGAAAAACTTAAAAATATCCTACGGTTGCGGATAGCATTCAAAGTTGATCAATTTCGAACTGGTATATTTATTTGAGTACAGAAGGAAAATATAGCCATATTCTACAAAATAGATTGAAAATATAATGCACGTTGATTAGGCGGCAAAGGGAAACGATATTGTGTTAGCCAGCTTAGGAGCTAATCCTAATTGTGTGCTGCTGTATAAATTGTCCAAGGCTCAATTGTTTTCTTTTGCTGACTGCGATACAATACAAAAAAATAGAGCTAAACTTTAGTAAAACTGTATTACATTTTTGTATATAAATGAACAAAGTATAAACCTAAACTCCGTCTCATACGTATTTTACAAGAGAACAAAAACAAATGTTTACTTTCAATGTACACTTTCTACATACATTAGTCAATTATTTTTAATATAAAAATTATTGAGAAACTGAAAAGTATATTTCTCTTCTTTTTTTATCGCGCACAAATGCAAATTGCTTCTCGTTTAGTGTTTCCCAAAAATCCTTCTTTTCAGTGTATTTGCACATTTTCGCACATTTGCTCGGAGTTTCGCAATTGAATGCGGTTTCCTATTCTACGCTAATCATATTTTGACTTTAGAAAAAACTCTGTATATTTATTTCCCTCTACTTGCGCGCGTCGCCTGTGTGCTCAGTACTTGTTGTGCTGTGCCAGCAGCTGCATGTCCGTAAGGTACTTGATGATGTGCACCTTGGCCTCGGCCTTCTGTCGCACCCCGAGCGTGTTTAGCATATCCGTGACGACCATCCCGAATGACTGGTCTTCGGCGCTGACAGCCTGCGACATGCTGTTCTGGAAAATCTTGATTGTGTTCAGCATATTGTCGTGATTCTCCTCGTCGGTGCGTTCGCGCTTCAGCGCTGGCTCGTAGAAGTATGATGGTTTCTGGTCTTTATTGGCGGCGGCCAGTTGGGTGGTGTCGCCTGTAACTGCAATTTCTAAACGTGAACTTGTGAGTGCAAAGGGGGCGCAAAATCATAATAAAAGGCAACAAAAAAAAAATAAGACAAAAGAGGCCAACGTCTCTATCCTTCCCCATTATCCTCAAGATGCGTCGTTGGCCAACTGTCCACGAAAGAACCAGCAACTTACCGTGTGGATGCGTGAGCGCCTGTGCAGAGGTGGAGGCGCTACCATTGAAGGGCTGAGCGAATATATCGACAACGGTCTGTTGCTGTTGCGGCTGTTGTTGCTGAGTGGGATCGACTTGTGCTACTTGATTTGTGGCTTGGGCACTATTTGAGCCGCATTTTCCAAGAAGTGATTCGCGGTATTGTCTGAAATAAGCTCAAAAATAAGAATTTGTGACATCACTTAGCTTCTCCGATTTACCTGATGGAATCCACCAAAAATTGCATTTGCTTGAAGTAACGCCAACGCGATTCCTGGCACAGCTTCATCTCGCGTGCGAATTTGTCGCGCAAGCTCTTCCAGCGCTTCGTACATTTTTGTTCTGTAAAAATGGAATGCAAAACAACACATTTAGACAGCGCCCCATTGAAAAAGTGCGCCAAATTCAAAGCTCTACATTAAATACTCGCGCCGCCACGTGTGTGCACCCTGTACCCCTCCCTTCGACAACATCCAACAGCCGTGTTTATCATTAAATTCACAACAACATCCACTTAGCACTCCCATTGGGTATCTTCTGCTGTTTTTGTCGCCGCCGTCGTTGTCCATGTTGTTGTAGTTGCAGCAGATGGCGTAGCTGTCGTCGGCAAGTTCCTACGTACACGACTAAACAGCAACAATAGTTACACAAGTCAACGGAAATGTAGTGCCGAATCGAAGACAGCCAGTGAGTTTATAGCATTATCAGCGGTCAATCAAACTTTTTCGACGAAAAGTTGTTGACACATAAAAAAGGTGTGCGTTTGTGTTTAGTTGTTGTAAGAAAAAAAGAGCTATGCAAAACCCAATAAATTCACTTAAAACTATGCATTCAAAGGCTAGCAAGCAATATGGTAGCGCAGCTCCCAGTACCTATTTTATAAATTATTATATAAGATATAAAATTAAATAAATAAATATGCATTCAAAAAAGCAAAAAACAAGAAAATAGTCGTAAAAAAACAAGCGGGCACTGTTTTGTTTCTTGACGCAATTTCGAACAAGCCCTCGACCACCAAAAATTTAAGTTCAAATTAAAATAAGCAACTGAAGAAGAACTTTTGGCTATTATTTAACCAACAAAATTAATTTTTTTGTCGATTACTTGTTTCTTGTGTGATTTTCATTCGAGCGATTGTGTTCATTCATATCCAGAGCAAAGGTGCCGTTTCACTTTCTGCCACCATTATTTGCAAAGATTGATTCGACACCAATAATGCTATATAAATAAACGCAAACGACGACAGCGAACCGAAAACGAAATGAACAGAGGCGACGGCGAGGACGGACAGACCAGTTGAACGAGCAACACAGCACGACGACGACGGTGCTGTGTAGTTTGTTGTATTTGTTGCTACGTCGCGCTTTATAGCACACACAAGCCGCCATCGCAGCGCTACTGAGCAGCAGGAAGGCATAAACAGCGAAGGGTTGCCATCGCATCGTTTCGCGCACGGCGATAAAACTTAAATAAATAATAAAATGAAACTGGGCGTCAGCCTGTCACGCTAAGAATTCCAATTGCAATTACATCGTAATAAGCAAATATGCATTAACCAATTTTTATAATTTCAACTAGGGATCTCTGCGCTGGCAGATATGTATGTCGGCAACTCTGCCAGCATTCACAAACTGCGAAGTACAGCCAGCCCCGCGACAGCAGTGTCGTCGTCAACGGCGAAACGAAGGCAACTGCGACTGCACTGCATTGCTCTTCACCGCTCACCCCCTATGACCGACAGCGCGTTCTTCACACCGAGCGACCAAACGTTTGCGTTCGACTTCGCTATCCCATGCTTCGCCGCTGCTGTCGGATTTTATTTTAATTTTAACCCGTGTGACTTGGGCTGCCCGCTTCGGCGTCGTCGTCGTTGCCGTGCTGAGCTGTAGTGTAGTGTATGTGATTATACTCTTTTTCCCCCCAAAATTTTGTACACGTCTGTTCCACAATCGGGCCTCCTACGAATTTCGACAATTTGCGGTCAATCGGGCAACACTTACCAGGCACACCGAGTGTTTCAGCAATCTGCTTCCAAGTTTGCGCCTTTCGTACAAAGTGCTTGTAATTGTAGTGGGAGCGGTCGTAGATTACGGGATTCATTTTCACTGCCTCTATCAGATTCAAATCGAATTGCTGCTCCAGATTGGCGTCCAGCTTGTCCATCTCGATTACAGCAGTTCGGGACTCTTCCAATTAGCTTAGAATGATTTGTTGTAAAATGAGGCGAAACTGCTGCGGTCGATTCGCTGCTTACTGAGACTGACACTTTTACGAGACGACCGAAATATGGCGACGTCGACGATTTTCCGTTTTTCACAACTCAAATTGACTTTAGGCTGCGCTGCAAACAGTGAAACTTTTTCCAATTCGCGTGCTGTTTCGACGGCAGAGAAAATTTTGTGACGCACAAAGCGACCGATTAGGCGACGACGGCTTCAGCTTCGACTTCGGCTACAAAGTGGTGGTGGTGTATGCGTCGACGACGACACATGTGTCGCGACAGAGACGGAAGATTGCTGCCGACGGCGACCGCGCGGGTGCCACCCTTTCGAGAAAGCGTTCTATCGTGCTACAACGACCCCGAAACATCCTACAGCAAATAATATCACATGAATGAGCAAGTTTGACTAAGTAGTGTTTTAATCAAAGTAAGAAAGTTGAATCAACGAGCTTGGTAAACCAACTTTTAGTCATAATACGAAATCTTCGTAGGAAATTTCAGTATATAGTTTTTACTAAAAATACAATTAATCAGAGTCACGGACCCGTGATACCAATATAAAGTATGTAATTGCATAAAATTATGTTAAATTAATTGGTTTTAAATCAAACGCTGGTTCGTTTTTCAGCAGACTTATACCATATAAAATAATATTTGTTTTCTTATTGTTTCTTTGCGATGGGCCATCTCCCGCGAAGATTTGGCAACTCTCTTAGATAAAATATACTTATGTAAACGCAAATTAAGAGATAGTTTATTGTATTGTATTTCGTACATGGGATTAATTTATGTAAGCATGGCAACTTTATGCTGCCCCTGTTGGCAGCAATCTTCCGTCTCTGTCGCGTCACATGTGTCGTCGTCGACGCATACACCACCACCGCTTTGTAGCCGAAGTCGAAGCCGTCGCCGGCTACACGGCAGCCATAGCTCGGTCGCTTCGTGCGTCACAGATATGTCTCTGCCGCGCCGCTACTGCGCCACGCGAAAAGTTTCACTGTTTGCAGCGACATCGAAAATGAAATTGAAACTGCGGAAAGCAACAGCTCGTCTAGGTCGCGAAACCAGAGGAATCAGAAAGTTGTCAACTCAGTAAACAGCGAAGCTAACGCAGCAGCATCCCTTTATTTTGGACAAACTCAAGGCTAATTAGAAAGGGTCCAATATGTAATATTTGTTGGACTATTAATTTTTTGAATTAAACGTCGACTTATTTGTAAACTTAGTTTTAATATATTTTGTAAACCTGTCTCAAAGCTTTTTAGTCATTAAACATTCTTCCACAAAATATTAGGCATTATGAAATGTGAAAACTACCAACTCCGCTGCACTGCAAAAACCAAATATCAAAAATAAAACATCAAAATATTTGAAATAAATTTATTTGTATAAATAAATAATAAATTTGCCAAGCAAATTACATTATATCTTATATATAAAACGCAGAGTGACTAAAAAGCGTCTGCCTGTCCACTGACTTTAGACGAACGAAAGCAGTGCCCTGTGTAGCCCAGTGGGTAGAGCCGCGCGCTTGCACTTGGCAGGTCATGGGTTCGAATCCCACAGGTTTTAAATTTTTTTAAATTTTTTTTTTTTACTTTTGCTTTGCCTTTTATTGTTGCTAATTGTTTTACTAGCTGTCGACAGGTGGCCCCACTTGTAATCATATAATATTCGTGGTAACAAGGGATTTAAAAAATATGCTGCAGCTGTTGCACATTTGGTTGCTGATTCGTACTAAATTACTAATTTGGTACTAACAATGGAAATTCAACAATCAGAAGCATCGTTACTTATTTAGCATTCGTATGTTATAAGAGTTAATATTCTGAGTTCTTTAGTTAGCAGAAAAATTGTCCTGACTTAATTTCAGGATCAGTAAAATCATTCGAGATTGACATCCCTAATTGTTATTGTTGTCATGATTGTGAATTGTTGGTTAAGAGAAGAAGAACGACTGCAGAAGAATGACCGGGGGGACGTTGGCAACACTGTCACTGAAGGTGACGCGAAAAAATTCGTAAATTTTATTCGAAAAATAATCAGATTTAAATTCAATAAAAAAAAGCTGCTACACGCTTACCAATCCGCATCTGAGCATTCCCGTGCCTGTGGGCATTAAATACCTCTTTTTGCGCATTGTTTATAACAAAAAAAAAATGAAAGTTTGAAAAAAAAAGGGCCTCACATACAGTTTCAAAATGGACGCCGCAGCTAAGGGGCCGCCGTGCCCCTTAGTCACAGAGGCAAACAAAATAAGAAGCAGGAGCTCGTCAAGATCCAGAGACAAGGAATCAGGGAAAAAAGCAAGACTCGACGAGGCGAATATCAACAAATGTAAAGATTATAACTTGTTCATCAAACCGCTTTCGCAAGCAGCGGCAGCAACTGCAGAAACAGGTACATCACGCAGCCATCTGGCACACTTCTACGATGATGACCACAAGGGCCCCTTTGTCATTTTTATTGACACCGTACAAACATCTGAGCTACGTAAGTCAATTAACGCCATCACTCTTACAAAGATCATTCTAAAACTAAATATAAAAGAGGTAGTGGAAATCTCTAAAATTGGCTTCGGAAGATGCAAAGTTTCCTTTAGAAATGCAAAAGCAGCGAACGATGCAGCCAAAGATGCACGTTTTCTAAATGAAGGGTACGAACCCAAAATCCTCCAACACTTTACATCCAAAACTGGTCTGATTTTTGATATCCCTTTGGATATTACAATGCTTGAATTGCTAGGGCAAATCAAATCAACAATCCCAGTCTTGAATGCAGTCAGGGTCGAAAGACGTGACCGCGACAATAAAGAAATAATGATCCCAACAAGACGTGTAAAATTGACTTTCAAAGGCCTTGAAATTCCAAATGAAATCACCTTCGCGTTTACTAAAATAGAAGTTAAGCACTTCATAACTTTTGCACAATGCTACAGGTGCTTTAGGTTTAACCATTTTGCCCAACACTGCAAACAGCGATTGTCACGCTGCAGTAAATGCTTCCAAATTCACACTCCGGAGGAGGAGTGTCTTAAAATAGTATGCGTTAACTGCAATAATGAGCATGCTCCCACAAACAAGGACTGCCCCGCACGCGTCAAAGCGTACTCCATTAAAAGAACAATGGTTGTGGAAAATAAAACCTTCAAGGAAGCTAAGGAAAAAATATCGGCAATCTTCGGTAACCGATTCGACCTACTGGAGGATTACGATCAAAATTTCCCACAAATAAGGACAAAAAAAAATGCCACCCCAATCAACAGCACAAATAATCGTAATGACGACACTACCAACTACATCCATGCGTTGAACCCATACGCTAAAGTAGCAAAAAACTTATCAAACCGCCAAAGAGAGGAAAAAAATGCACAAGATACAATGCAGTTATGGAGAAACGCTGTTAAGCAATCAAAACCGGACACGACAATTAAACCCAAATTCGACACTATCCAGATCACAGAAACCCAAAAAACACTCAACGAGTTAAACCTATCCATTTCCCGCCACCTTACAAGCTGGACGAACGATGATCTCAACATCGATTCTAGAAACCTCTTCAACACAATTCGAAACACAATCAATAAAATTAACAATGCCTTTGATGCATCAATTATAAATTCTGACATTAATTTAACCATAGATGAGAATTCTGCAATATAATATACAAAGTCTTAAATATCAAGGTAACAAAGAACTCCTAGACTTATGCTTATCCAATAATAATATTGACATCGCCATCCTGTGCGAAACGTGGCTTACAGACAATACGCAAACAAGTCTTGCTAACTACAATTTCGCATACACAAATCGCAGCGATGGCTTCGGAGGAGTAGGCATCTACTTAAAAAAGAACATAAAATTCTCTATCTTCAATATACACAGTGATATTGAAAACGTAGGTATCACCACGCTCAATTTAAAAAAGAATATCAATGTTATAAGTCTTTATAGCGCACCAAATATCCCAAACCAAACTTTCAAAACCGAAATCGAAAAAATATTTGAACACACGCGCCAGTCACAACTAACAACGCTAATAGGGGGAGACCTAAACGCCAAAGCTGCCATGTGGGGCAGATATACAACAAATAGCAAAGGAACGGCTCTTGCAGACATAGCGAATGACTACCTCTTCTCTTGCCTTAACGACGGATCACCAACATACCTTCTTAATAATAACATCAAATCAGCCTTGGACGTCTCATTTATCAACAAAAACGGAAACGTCTCATGGAAGACGATCACAAAACTGACTAATAGCAACCATGTACCCATAATCATAACATTAGACGAAACGTTCAAACCCTCCATAAACGTTACCAAAATAATGCACAACAAAGTACTAAACGACATTCAACACATGGGAATAGGCAATGACTTTAAAGAGTTTAATAACAACGTAAAAGCGTTAATACAGAAAAACTCAACAAAATTAAATTCGGACAACAAATACATTCCTAAAGTATGGTGGACGGACAAATCACAACAATTATTCAGATTAAGAAATGCAGCCCGGCAAAAATACCACCAATTCAGAAGCATAACAAACTGTGATTTACTAGCAATCGCAGAGAAGACCTTGAGAGACCACATCAAAGATAAAAAAAATAAAAACTTTGACGAATTAATTCAAGATATTTCCCAACCAAAGTCAACAAAAGAAATGTGGCACAAAATTAATAATGTTAAAAAATTCCAATGTGACAAGAAAATAAACAACTCATGGACGGACAACGAAAAAACAGTTTACCTCAACTTCATAGCCAGAGCCAACATAACACCTAGTAACATAAACAGGCATTCAACAACATCAACGAATTTAAACAATGCCGAGATGCTTCCAGAATTAACATTCAACAATTTCATAACCTTCTTAAACACGCGTAACCCCAACTCAGCGAAAGGCCCAGATGGAATCTCTTACCTCATGCTAGCAAAACTTCCAGAATCAAGGAAAAAAAGGTTCTTTGAACTGCTTCAAAATACATGGGCAAGCAAAACCATTCCGGAATACTGGCGCGAAATTAAAATTGTACCTATACCGAAAAAGGGCTATGACCTCACAAATATACGCAATTATCGACCAATATGCCTCTTATCAGTGCTCGCTAAGGTAATGGAAGGTATAATCAAGCTGAACATCGACAACCACATAGCCGAACATAGCATACTCCCTGAAAGATCTTACGCTTTTCGGAAAAACCACTCAACGGCCCAGTGCATTAATGATCTAATCAACACAATATACGCACGAAAGGATAAAAAACTCCAAGTGATGGCGGCATGTATTGATGTAGAAAAAGCCTATGATACCACGAACTACAAAATTCTGGCTAACATCTTACGGAGACTTAAATTTAACGCAGATGTTATCGACTGGATATGCTCATTCCTCGAACGCAGACTTCTTATACTAGGGAAACAAAGAGTGGTCACAAACAACGGCCTAGCACAAGGCAGCGGACTGAGTCCTACGCTCTTTAACGTATACACTTCGTCCCTACACTCGATCGCTACCAACAACTGCACCCTGTATCAATTTGCTGATGACTTCTTCATAATCTGCTCACACAAGCAATTCAATCAAGCGAGACAAATACTCAAATCAAAAATCGAAGAGTTCAACGACAAATGCGGGGAGCTGAACCTCAGCCTTAACTTCCAAAAAACCAAAATCATTCACTTTAACCAAAAAAACAGTCAATTAAACATTTCACTTAACAACACTCCACTGGAACAAGTCAAAACCATCAAGTACTTAGGCCGCATAGTCAACGCTAACAATTCAGCCTCTCAACACATCAACCATACAATAGATAAAGTTAAAAAAACATGCCAATTCATTAACATTTTGAGCGGGTGCAAATTTGGAATAACTCCACAAAAAGCCTTACAGCTCTACAAAGCGTTTATACGCTCTAAAATCGAATACGCAGCATCATCCTTTGCGAATCTATCAAAAACAGCTTTAAAAAAACTAACAGCTTGTTGCAACGCCAATCTAAGGAGATGCCTAGGTCTTATTCGATCTACACCAGTGCATATAATATACCACTTATCCACCGAACTCCCACCAAAATATCGTTTCCAACTTGCCACAGCAAAAGAAATAGCCAAATGCCTTGCTTTCAAGCTACCAATCAGAGAAACACTTATGTCAAACGAAATCAGCCGCAAAACTAACTACTTCTCAGTTTTTCAGAAATTTAAAACAATTCTATACAACATTGCACCTATGTCAAACCAACCCACAGACTCTTCGAAAATTCACACAGACCTGGACTTCTTCAAAGGTACAGCGAAGAACAAACAAAACACCAATATGCAGATAACGTCACAACTGATGCGGGAAAAAATGGAAATGCTACAACTATCCCAATTTGAAATCTTTTTCACTGATGGCTCAATCAAGGACGAGAAGACAAGTGCAGCTTTCGTACACGAACGTTCCAATACAACTAAAGCCTTTTATTGCAACAAACATATGGCCTCAATGACTGCAGAGCTGATAGCCATGGAAAAAGCCATAGAATTCGCCGTCCAAAACCAGTACACAAAAATTGCTATTCTTACGGATAGCCGAAGTGGAGCAGCAGCTCTACAAAACAACGATACCAAAAACCACATAGCAAGGAGATTACTTACCATACTAAACGCAAGCACAATAGAACAAGTACAAATTCACTATATTCCAAGTCATAAAAACATTCGTCAAAATGAGATGGCAGATCTAGCTGCAAAAAATGCAACTCTATCTGGAGAACCCATCCAAGTTCAGTGGAGTATCAAAGATGCAACAAACATAATAACGAAAAAACTAAAAGTAGAATGGCAAAACGAATATAAAGATCAAAGTCGTTTCAAAGGAAGGAACTATGGCATATTAGTCCGCTTTTACACGATGCGACTCGGCCCCGGCGATTTTTTCGCATTCCGCTTTGAAATCGCGCATAGCTTTTACACGATGCGACTCGCTGGTGTCGAGCATTTTGACACTAGAGTTTGCAGCTGGTTTTATTTGTGAAATTTGTAAACATTTAAAGCACTTATTCCACTCTTTGCTCATTTTCTTCTTTATATTTACTTTTATGCGTAAAGTTCTGTAAATTTTTCAGTTTATTTGCAATACGTATTCACTCGATTTCAAGTTTTAATTTACAGTCGACAGCGCGAAGCGCGAAAACGAATAAAGAGGAACGTCAGAAAATCAGAAAATCGCAGCACAATCGCTGCCCGAGCGATTTTGCGCGTTCCCCTGTCGTTTCACCCCTCTTTCCTACATTCTTCCGTGTCTCCGGGGCCGAGTCGCATCGTGTAAAAGCGGACTTATTTCCCGACCTAAAAAGTAAACCATGGTTCCAAAACAAAGAAATAAAGATGTCGCCTAAGGAAATAAAACAAATGAACAGAATCCTATCTAACCACACGTTCTGCAAAGAAACATTAGCAAAGATGAACATATACCCGGACAATACTTGCGAAGTCTGCAACACTATCCAAAGCACCACTCACATCATTTTCAACTGCCAAAAATTTACTACTAATCGAGATAAATACCCAACCCTAAGGAAATACACATCGCTAACAGAATTTCTTAAGAACGAGTCAGTCAAATCGTACGCAATTATTTCTAAATTTCTAAACGAAATTGAAATGGAATTATAGAACAGAATAAAAGGATCATACATTTCTAATTGGCGATGGCGTTTTAAGTTTTCGAACTGGCCAAATAAGTCTCCTCACTTTGGTCGATATAACCAAGCTCAGGGAGCAACACTAAACCACAAAAAAAAAAAAAAAAAAGAATATTGACCGAGTTTAAATCTTTAACAGCATGTAAATCTTTAACTTGCCAAAAATGCTGCAAATTTTTAAATAAAAATAAGAAATTAGTTTTGCTTAAAGGTAATATACAAAGAATTTGTTTCATGGCTGCGATAGATAAAAAGTAAAATCAGAATAGTACCTGACTTCTATTTCTGTGTACGTGGAATTTGGAGAAGATTAAGGAAGAAAGAGAAATATAAGAATGCAGACGTAAACAACATTTGACAAATAAAAAATTTAGAGTGAATAAAATGGTAACCGACCCGTGCCCATTTTATGATTCATCACAGTGCTTCAACTTGAACTAATGGCGAAGTGATGCAAAAAAGAAGTAGCTTCTGCAGGTTGTGGGAGTGTGGGTGCGATGGTAATGCATCGGCGCAACGCTCGCAGTTATGGAAGAGTGCTGCGACAAACTGGCAAATTAGACAAAGGGGCGGCGGTGGTGTTTGTGCGGGTAGCTTTATCTTCTAGCTCGCGCTTCCATATATGTTTAAAGGTTTTGGCTTTTGTTTATCGCAATCAGAATTACAAAATTGTATGCATGCAAATTAATTTTATAATAATTAAAACAGCTTACTTCAAGTTCCCTTGCCCTCTTTGTTTGACTGCTCAGGAGGGTTTCTCGCCTTTGTTGTGTCCTGTTACTGTTCATGAGTTCGTATCATCGTTCACGTAGAATGAGTAACAACTACAATGACATCCCGATTGGTATTTTGGCGGTGCAAAAGACGGCGCGGCACTGCTGTCCGCGTTTACACATCCGCAAGGACTTGATGTGCGTATTCAAATAACTGCTTGTTTTCTGAATTTTATTTACTAATGAACATTTTGACTCAATTGACAGGTTTAAGGCATTGATTTTGGCGCTTACATACCTCGCCTACACTTGCTATCATATGACGCGGAAACCTATATCGGTTGTAAAGTCGGTGCTACATACAAATTGTTCCATTTTACCTAACAAAACAGCCGATTGTGGTTACGCGCCTTTCGGTAAGACGAATGTGTATTCTCAATTTTCTGTGTAACTAATTTTAGTCCTGTTTTTTTCTGCAGATGTGCCAGACGCGGCTCAACTCTTCGGCATGCTCGACTCAGCGTTCCTCTTCAGCTACGCAGCAGCCATGTTTGTTTCTGGCTTTGTGGCTGAACGCACTTCACTGCGTTACTTCCTCGCTTTCGGCATGATTCTATCTGGCATATTTACATATCTCTTTGGCATTGCCAGGACATGGCAGATACACAGCATATGGTATTTCGTGTTTGTACAGGCCTTTGCTGGCATCTTTCAGACGACCGGTTGGCCAGGCGTGGTCACGCTAGTGGGCCGTTGGTTTGGCAAATCGAAACGTGGTCTCATTTTCGGGATCTGGAATAGTCACACTTCCATTGGTAACATACTGGGCACGCTAATAGCGGCGCAGTATGTGGAGACTGATTGGGCCTTGTCGTTCGTCGTGCCTGGAATAATAATGGGCTTTGTGGGATTCGTGATGTTTCTCTTTCTCGTCGACAGTCCCGAAATTGTAGGATGTCATGTGCAAAGACCGCACATGGAGCGACGCTTGTCGAACGATTCCGATTTGGAAGACGGTGACGGCCATGATGCGAGCAATTACGATGCGGTATGTTTTGTGAAATTGTAATTAAGAATTTGAATAAGTTTTGTTTCTGAAATTTTTACCACTTCATTCCCAATTTACTTAAATTGCATGCGGTGCCATTTTAAAACTTAAATTGTTCAAATTCAACCGTTTTTTCAATTGGTCACAGAATGTAGGCAGCAATGGTTCCGTAAGTGTGATCTTGTGTTTACGTGTATTTATGTTTACGATTATTTTGCGTGTGTGTGTGTGTGTACATAAAAATGTTCATTTTCATTTGTAATTCATCCGAAATTTAAAAGATCACTTGTTTTCATGACTTTCCATTTGTAGGAGGTTAACTATCGCCCCAATGAGCGCACACCCATTTTAGAGCAACAACACACTGCCATCACATCCACACATGTCGCAAGGCCCATTGGCCTGTTGAACGCCTTATACATTCCGGGCGTAGTGGAGTTCTCGTTGTGCCTGTTCTTCTCCAAATTGGTTAGCTACACTTTCCTGTATTGGCTGCCTCTCTATATACAATCCGCGAGTAAGTGTGTAATGTTTTGTTGGCAATGACATTGCAGGTATTGATTACTTCGGTATCCTTCCAACAGGCACGCTGAGTCCGAGGTCTGCAGCAGACTTGTCCATTTTGTTCGATGTGGGCGGCATTGCGGGCGCTATAGTAGCTGGCGTGATATCGGACTCTACCGGCATGTCGGCCACAGTTTGCACAGTTATGCTGCTGCTAGCTTCACCAGTGGTAAGGCTGCTTAGGCTGCTTCATAGCTAACATTATTATTTTTATTTACGCGCCATTTCAGCTGCTCCTGTACCAAGAATACGGCGCATCTTCGATACTTGGGATCGTGCTGTTGTTAATAGCCGGATTTTTTGTTAATGGTCCCTATGCGCTGATCACCACATTCGTAAGTGCTGAATTGGGGCAACACAGCTCGTTGGAAGGCAACGCCAAGGCCTTGGCTACTGTCACCGCCATTATAGACGGCACTGGCTCCATAGGTGAACATACGATTTTCTTTGTTTTGCCCACGCCAGCTAACAGGAACGTTCTAAACATCCAATAGGTGCTGCTGTGGGCCCACTTCTAGCCGGTGTGATATCCAGTGGCGGGTGGCAGAACGTGTTTTACATGCTTATCATTGCCGATATATGCGCAATGTTGCTGCTAGTACGCCTCGTTGCAAAGGAGTGTAGCAGATTCCGACGCACAACTAGAATACGCATTGAGTAGTATTTATTGCAGTCCCCCACATATCTTAGCTTAAGCATTAGTAATTATGTGTACGTGTTATGTACCAGCGCCTACCGACTATGACACGATAAGAGTCTATATTTGTACTTTTTTAACTCGCACGATATTCGAAACTATATTTTTTTTTTTCAATTATAAGAAAACTCTAACATACATACATATGTGTTATATTGTATAAGTATGTTTTATTTCGATTAAAATTTTTAGCAGAAATTTAAAAAAAATTTATTACTCTTCTTTTATCTTGGATGTTTCTTTTTGTTATCTTTCAGTAGTCGGCTAGCCCACACGCCGCCTCTGGGTTAAACTAAAACTAAAAAAAGCATAGAAAAAAAAATTCTTATTCTAAAGCAAATATCATTTGTAAAATGAAGGGCAAATATTAAAGTTCTATCCACAAACGTTTCCAACAACAGCTGTTTCTCTGATGTACAAATATTGTTTCAACTGTTAATTTACGTAGAAGATTTACATTGGGCCCCAGAGATAAGATGGAAATGGTAACCATTTAATGGTTATATTGGTAAAAATTTGGGTTTCTCCGGAATAAAAACTTCAAATAGGTACTTGCATCATATATCAACGGAAAGGGTTTCGGATAAAGCCAATTAAGAAATTCTGGGGAGAATGCGAATTCTAAACATGTCTGGGTTCAGAGCTCTCCCACACAGTAGAAAGCCATTTACGGCCGGATAAGATATTGTTTTCATTTACAGGGCATTTAATGATTGACTGACTGCTAGCTATCTTTACAATTGTACTTTTCCGAATAAATACCTGAAATCTAAGATCGAGATTAGCGCGCATAGAGTAAGAGCAGCAACTAAAAAAATATAACTAATAAATTATAATAGCAGTACGCTAGATAAATGCTTCTTAGCAAGAGGTGAGGCTTGTATATAAAAAGTGAGCCGTTCGGCATATGTGCCATTTAAAATTGAGACCTACGGCAATTGACACAGAAAATGGAGCATTTCGGAAAGCTGGTTGCGCTGCTGCTATTGACACCTCTATTGGTCTTAAATGCGGTCGGCAAGAGCGGAGGCATAGCAATGGCAGCCGAAGTAAATAATGGGAGTACGTAGCGTTTGAAAGAAGCGGCATAATTCAAGTAATTAATGCGATTCCATCCATGTAGAAGTGGTGTTTTGCTACTGGGGCACTTGGGCGTATTATCGTCCCGGAGACGGCAAATTCGATAGCACGAACATTGACCCTCAATTGTGCACACACATCGGATACGCGTTCTTTGGACTTGCTGATGACGTTTCCATACATAGTTTGGACACTTGGTTGGACGTGGACTTGGGTAAATTCATCTGATTTCTATAATGGTGGTGGATAGGGGGTTAAAGGCGTGTTTCCCGATGTTTCGATTGAAGGTAATATTGCAAAGTTGGTGGCGCTCAAGAAAGTAAACCCGAACTTGAAAGTGTTGGCTTCAGTGGGCGGCTGGAACGAGGGCTCGTCAAATTACTCAGCAATGGCTGCTGACGCTACCAAACGTGCCAACTTCGTGTCTTCCGCTTTGGAGTTATTAAAAAAGTACGGATTCGATGGCTTGGACTTGGATTGGGAGTATCCGGCACAACGTGGCGGCGTAGCAGCAGACCGACAGAATTATGTGACTTTGCTTAAGCAGCTGAAGGAAGCGTTAGTATCGCGTATAAGAACTAGAGTGGTGTACAACTGACGACTTTCTATCCACTTTATTATCCACTCACAGCTTTACAGCTTCCTGCTATCTGCTTACCGTGGCGGTGGCTGCCTCGCAGAACTCTGCCAACATCTCCTACGACATACCCGCTATGGCGCAGCAGGTGGACCTCATCAATGTCATGACCTACGACTTTGGTGGTGCTTGGGACCCAGTGCTGGAGCATAATGCTCCACTTCAGGGAAGCGGAGCAAACAATGTGAAGGCTTCCATCGAGTATTGGTTAGGACAAGGTAAATCTGTAATTTAAATTATCCAATACATACATGAATTCCTCACTTGCGAACCACTTCAGGTGCCCCTGCAAGCAAACTGGTGCTTGGTATACCTTTCTACGGACGCACTTTCACTTTGGCCAACAATGCACAAACCACTCCAGGCTCGGCCAGCAGTGGACCTGGCACGGCGGGACCTTTCACGCGTGAAGCTGGCATCTTGGGCTACAATGAAATCTGCGCTGATATAAACAACTGGACTCAGAAATGGGATGCTGTACAATTGGCGGCGTATGCTTCTAAAGGCAATCAATGGCTCACTTACGACAATTTGCAGAGCGTTGGAGAGAAAGTGGCGTTTTTGAAAGCGCACAACTTGGCCGGCGCTATGGTGTGGTCTATTGAGACGGACGATTTCAGAGGCACCTGTGGTCAGGCATACCCTCTGCTCAGGGCCATCAATGAACGATTGAGGGCGTATAATCCCCCAACTATGTATGGAAAATTCCATATTCCTCGACCCTTGGAAACTCTGTTCAATTGTTCCAATATATAAACCTGGCGACCGTAGCAATATCTGCAATTACAGGCCCATCGTAAAGCAAAGCGTCTTTGCAAAAATATTTGATAATGTCTTAAAAGAAAACTTTCTTGCCACGTCAATTCAGCCATATCTGAATTTCAGCATGGCTTTGTTGCATCAAAATCTACATGTACTAACTTGGCATTAATCTTCTAATATATAAAAAAAAAGTGGTGAAGCTCTTTAGCCTTTTCACTCGATAACCGCTGGGCCGATTTTCATGATTCTTTTTTTGTTTTGTTCGAATTGTTGTATTTTAGGTTTATGTAAAAAAAAAATCCGGAAAATCTGACGGGAAAGTCACGAAATCTGATAAATCGATTTATTCACATTTTGCGATAGGTTGCGATTGTGTGCCAACATTGCAATGCGCTCAAATTCAAAGGCGAAATTCACGTTCTTTACTGTGCGAGTGGCAAAATGAAAATGGTTCCCTTAGATGCAGCTCCAGAGCAATTGAAACCGTTGTTTTAATCGGATGATTTTCTCAAGAACATTCGACAGTACAAATGTTTCATTCAAGAAACTGGTTTCATGCCGACTTGCAAGGTAAAGGAAAAAAGATTTAAAACACCATGCAAACACAACTGTTCTAAAAATGGCAAGGGATTCTACACTCCACGATTCGGGTTTACATATTCAAGGTCAAATTTACCATCGGATGGGTACATTATTGCCAGTAAACAAAGACTCACACCAATATCTGCGGGTGTACTATATTTCGTCGGGAGATGATCAAGGCGATAGGCGGTACAAAGGTCAAAAAGGAGTGACAAATAAAATTATATAAAAAAAAACTTTTTAAAAATAAGCTTTAATTTATTTAATGTACTAAAAAGTAGAAAATAAATTGTTTCCAAGTCACCTGTATCTTATTATTAATAAAAGCTTGTGCGCTCATGTATTCAATATTTGTCAACCAGTTACCACAATATTTTATTTAAATAATTTTTTGCAAATAGATTCTAGTAATGAAAGATATTTTGAATATGGATATTGAGCGCACAAGCTTTTATTGATAGTAAGATACAGGTGACTTGGAAACAATTTTTTTTCTACTTTTTAGTACATTAAATAAATTAAAGCTTATTTTTAAAAAGTTTTTTTTATATAATTTTATTTTCTACTTTTTAGTCTTCCATAAATTCAATTTTAGAGCTCTGAAACTTTTCGCAAAAAGAATTTAAAACTTGCAGAGCAGTACACAATATTTAGGGTATTCACAGTGTTTCCTATCGTCATATGTCATATCCTCAATATAACAAATAATACGGCGGTGGTCGACCCTAATATTTGTGGCGCGATGAGTTGTGGTTGTTTTGCTTGCAAGGCGCGGCGAGTAAGTTCCTATCGTTTTTCATTCATGTGTGGTGTACCTATAATTATAAACTGAAGCCCAAGTGTGTAGTTGCTTGAAAAGTGCCACGCCCCCTGTCCTACGCCCTTTAGTTCCAAAGCTATTCTATATAAACGATTTTGTTTGTATGGGCGGTGCCACGCCCCCTTATCCAGTGTCTGCCTTATTTTCCCAGTAGAAGGATATGGATATGTAGTAAGTTCCTACCAAATTTCATTGATGTGTGATGTGTAGTTCTAAAGTTATACACGAATCTGGAGTTGATAAAAAAGTGCCACGCCCCTTATCCTACGCCCATAAAATTTTACCAGTGGGACGACACATCCAAGAGGCGACTGCATACGAAATTTCAATGCTGCACGACCTTTAGTTCCAAAGCAAATCGAGATCAAAATTTTGTTTGTATGGGGGGTGCCACGTCCCCTTATCCAGTGCCCCCCTTATTTGCTCAGTAGAAGGATATGGATATGTAGTAAGTTCCTACCGAGTTTCATTGATGTGTGATGTGTAGTTCTAAAGTTATACACAAATCTGGAGTTGATAAAAAAGTGCCACGCCCCTTATCCTACGCCCATAAAATTTATGATTTATTGATTCATGTATTGGGCTCGTGTTTAGGCATGTATGCAAAGTTTCAGATCTCTAAGTAGTCGGGAAGTGGGTGAAAAATTGATTACTAGATTTGACGACATACCGCGGACAGAAAGTGAAGTTAATATAAAGCTTATAATAAATAAGATTCTTTACTTTAAAACTAAACTTTATTAAGTCTGTGATGTCTGAAGGTCTGTTCTAAACCTTGACACCCCATATGTTTGATTATCTTTTTTGGATAAGAAGATCACTTTTAATGGAGTCATATCGGTATCATAGGAAACGGCAACATGAGTATGACACTACATAAGTTTGCCGACCAATAGTGTAGGGTATGAAAATGTAAACAAATTGAAGCAGCTCGAAAAATGCTACTACTTGAAGTGGCAATTCAGACACAAAAATAAGGATTGAAATTGGTTCTGCATGAGAGAACCAATAGAAGCAATTCTGACTATGACTAGGAAACGATCTGGCGATCATTTATTCAAGCGAGGGTAATCGAAGTACTATCTATGAAACAAGAAATGGGACAAGAGGAGAAATGCGAGCTTTCAAAACTGGTTTTGAGCGGTGTTATTCGTCATTTCTCAAAAATACCTACATACATTCTTACCAATATGTATTGTATGCTGTGTTATTGCTTAGGCAGTCGATACGCTACACCCGTTTTGTTATTAGAAAAGGTATTGGCATTGGGTGTGGTTAGGAGAAATAGAGGATCTGCAATGGGAGCTGAAAGTACGACGTTTTTATAACTTTTTTTCAATTCAATTAAGTGAATACTGCTTTCCCAACCATGTAGAAGTGGTGTTTGGCTACTGGGGCACTTGGGCGTATTATCGTCCTGGAGACGGCAAATTCGATAGCACGAACATTGACCCCGAATTGTGCACACACATCGGATACACGTTCTTTGGACTTACTGATGACGGTTCCATACGTAGTTTGGACACTTGGTTGGACGTGGACTTGGGTAAATTCATCTGATTTCTATAATGGTGGTGGATAGGGGGTTAAAGGCGTGTTTCCCGATGTTTCGATTGAAGGTAATATTGCAAAGTTGGTGGCGCTCAAGAAAGTAAACCCGAACTTGAAAGTGTTGGCTTCAGTGGGCGGCTGGAACGAGGGCTCGACAAAGTACTCGGCTATGGCTGCTGACGCTACAAAACGGACCAACTTCGTGTCTTCCGCTCTGGAGTTATTAAAAAAGTACGGATTCGATGGCTTGGACTTGGATTGGGAGTATCCGGCACAACGTGGCGGCGTAGCAGCAGACCGACAGAATTATGTGACTTTGCTTAAGCAGCTGAAGGAAGCGTTAGTATCGCGTATAAGAACTAGAGTGGTGTACAACTGACGACTTTCTATCCACTTTATTATCCACTCACAGCTTTACAGCTTCCTGCTATCTGCTTACCGTGGCGGTGGCTGCCTCGCAGAACTCTGCCAACATCTCCTACGACATACCCGCTATGGCGCAGCAGGTGGACCTCATCAATGTCATGACCTACGACTTTGGTGGTGCTTGGGACCCAGTGCTGGAGCATAATGCTCCACTTCAGGGAAGCGGAGCAAACAATGTGAAGGCTTCCATCGAGTATTGGTTAGGACAAGGTAAATCTGTAATTTAAATTATCCAATACATACATGAATTCCTCACTTGCGAACCACTTCAGGTGCCCCTGCAAGCAAACTGGTGCTTGGTATACCTTTCTACGGACGCACTTTCACTTTGGCCAACAATGCACAAACCACTCCAGGCTCGGCCAGCAGTGGACCTGGCACGGCGGGACCTTTCACGCGTGAAGCTGGCTTCTTGGGCTACAATGAAATCTGCGCTGATATAAGCAGCTGGACTCAAAAATGGGATGCTGTACATTCGGTGGCGTATGCTTCTAAAGACAATCAATGGCTCACTTACGACAATGTGCAGAGCGTTGGAGAGAAAGTGGCGTTTTTGAAAGCGCAAAACTTGGCTGGCGCTATGATGTGGTCTATTGAGACGGACGATTTCAGAGGCACCTGTGGTCAGGCATACCCTCTGCTCAGGGCCATCAATGAACAATTGGGCAGATTTTAATCTAATTGTTTACATGCAATGCTTGATGCGAGTATTATTACATCATTCCGAAATATACGAGAAAGTATAATTCCAAAATTATTTTACATAAATATATAATAAAACATTCATATATGATTATAGTTTATCAGTGAGGTACTGCCTTTCAGCAGGCCACCTGCTGTGCGTAGTTGCAGCTGGAAGATTTCAAGTCAAATCGCAGTCCTTGGGGGCAGTTGAAGCTGTGTGCATTGGCGGCATCATCACAGAAATAAAATTTGGAGCAGTCACGCGGATCTCGCACATATCCGGTCTTCGCATAGCACATAAACTGCTCCCCACCAGAAGGCTTCAAAAGGTCTTCTGCCTTTGACACAATTAGGCTACCTGAGCTGCTAGCAGAGTTTACATGCGGTGGCGCCTGCGTCAAGCCCGTAGATGTTGGAGTGTCAAAGAGAACTCGGTTGATTTTTTTCAGCAGTGGATACTGTTCCTGTCCACAGTTGCCTAGGAAGTCATCGGATTCAACGGACCACACCATTATGCCGGCCAAGTCGTTATCCAAAACATATTGGGCTTTCAGCTCAATGCTGCGTGGTGTCTCGAACCCGATCCACTGGCGATCGCGGTAGGCATACGGTACCATTTGCTGTGATTCCCATTCAATGGTCCACTGCTCGTGCTCGAATTTCTCACACAACTCGTTGTAGCCAATGACACCTGGCTCCACGGAGTACTGGCCGGCTAAGCCGCGTCCCATATGCGGTGAGCCAGGCATGTGCAACTCAACATCTGAAAGTGTGAAAGAGCGCCCATAGAAGGGAACGCCCAGAACTAATTTATCTCGCGGCGCTCCTGCAATTAATTAAACAACTAAAAATTAAGCAACTGAACAATAAATAAAAAAAACAACCTTTCGATTTACCTTGACTGATCCAATATTTTACTATGGCGTCTACATTTAGTTGTTTTGCATGCTCAGTTTTATCACTGATGCCGGCGTAAAGTGGTGCGTTAATGCCGATCACATCTTCCCAAGGTCCATGCAAATCATAGGCCATTACATTTATGATATCCAGATACTTGACTACTTCCGGTATGTCGTAGGACAATTTGGCCGAGAACTCCGCGGATCCAACGGCGGCTGTGAGCATGTATCCAAAGGGGTCCAAACTGAAAACCATCGGTATAAACGAATTTGTAAAAACCGTTTCAAACTTTTAGCTTCGCTGTTCTTTTTTAATCTTAGCTTGTCAGAAATAGTACGTGTTCCTCTAGATGATATGAAAAAAAATAAAATAAAATGGCAACCCACAGTTGATAGAAATGCTAGAATAGAACCATGAACCTTAGAGATTTCTAAGAAAAATTCGAACTCACCCCTCTCTTAACTCGCGCAACAAAGTGATAAAATTACTTTTGTCATCATTAGACAAATTATGTCGCTGATTAGGATACTCCCAGTCCAAGTCTAGACCGTCGAAACCATGCCGCTGCACAAACTGCACCGCTGATCGCACGAAGCGCGTCCGCTTCTCCGCATCGTTGGCCATAATGGAGAAGTTTTTGGAGCCCTCGTTCCAGCCACCCACAGCCATTAAAGTCTTCAGTGTGGGATTTTGCAGTTTTAATGCGTTAAAAGCACGCACATTGTCACGCCCCCAACTGTCCTGCAAATCTAAATAAGGGTCAATAATGCGCAGCGTGCCATCCTCTTCGATGCCAAAGAACGCATACATGAGATGCGTGCACAGGAAAGGATCAATGTTGGCGACATCGAACTTGCCCAACGATTTGCGGTATGTTGCCCAAGTGCCGTGATAACATATCACATGCTCTAAAATAATAAAGAACAACAGTTAAGTGCGTATGTGGAGCGGAAGTGTGAAGGGAGAGAACACCATAAAGCGTGATATGGATCGGTGATCGATGCCAAAAGAATTTGTCAAACTGATAAGAATCTGTTCACATGACCATGTTTCATATACTTGGAATTTGGTTGTGTCTTTGGAAGAATCCAATTAATGAACATCTTTTGTATTATTATTTTATTCTGATTCCAAACATATAATTTGGGAAGTACGCAGGAAGTGCGTGTACGCATAAAAAATATTTGTATGCAAATACCCGACCCTTAAAGGTAAATCGTGGCTTTCTTGAACCAAAGAAGAAAATCGTATATTCAAGACGTAAAAATAATCTGCGGTTTTCGGGTCGCAATTCGGCAATTCGTGTCAGTCCTTGTACTCCTTTATATGGAATTACTTCTCTTTTGTGCGAAAACTTCAGGAGTGAACACCGAACAAAGGGACAACACAAATAGAACAAATTTGTTCAAAATCATTTTCAATGTTCTACTTTATAGACTTTTCCGTTCTTATTAAGCGTTCTTTTACTATATTGAGACAATCTTTGGGTTAAACTGAAGCCTCTTTAGCTGCAACAGTGACATTTATAGAAGAACTTGACACTCGGCTGCCTTGAAAGTGTGATCCACTCCTTGGAAAAGTTGTTTGTATAAAATGTCTGAGAGCAAACAAGAAATTTATCATCACAGATAAGAGACGATGCAGAAATGGCAGATCGATGGATATGTTGCTGTTGCAAAAAGTGTTATCATGTTGTTGTTATTTGTTTGTATACAAACTGCTTACTCCCCTACAACGGGCGAAAGTAGTGACATGCCACACACATTAAGGCGACTCGGAATTCCTAATAGAAATGTGTGTACAACATGTTAGTGAAATAGATGTTCATTTTGTAAACTTCAAGTGGCTGTGTTGCAGGGCGTTTCTGTTAATGTGCTTTTCAAGTTCCAATAATTTATAACTTATTATAATTTGGAAAAACTTAAAGTTACTTTAACAGACAGTCAATAAAATCAAAGAGTGGTATAAACAGCTGCAGCGCTTTGATGAGGACAACTTTTCTGAGTAAAATTTTAAAACATTGCGTGTTGGAGAAAATCAGTTTGAAACTCTGATAAGCGCCCTCGAGATATTTAGAAATAATATAAATTATGTTAGTTGAAAAAAGCTCCGTGTTATTAAATTATAAATCAATTTTTACGATTTTTGCTTTTATGTATATGATATTTCAATTTTTGTAGCTAAAAATACTCTCCGAGATTTGCCAATTATTCGCCAGAGACGGCGTCGCTCAAAGAAACAATTTGAAAATATATTCTTTCTTTTTATTTACTTCTTAATATTTAAAAAAAAAACTGTATATGCAACTTTTAAACAGCATTTATAATTTCTAGATTAGAACTTCTTTAGTTTGGCCAATTGATTGTTGCGGCGCAACGCCATTTTCCGCAGACGGCGCCAATATTGCTTGGTATTCGGATCCATTTCCTCCAGCGGTATAATGCGATCCACATTAATAGTCCACAACCAATCCGGGTAATCGGAGTCAGGCTTTAGCTGTATACAAATTCATATAACTAACTACATAAGCAGATGTAGCTTTATTAAAACGCAAAACATATTCCTTACTTTAATGTCCTCGCCCGTTTTGTAAATATTGCTGCCACATACGTAGTTTACCAGTTTGTGTGCATCCGTTTCTACGGGGATTTCCTTTTTCTCCATGATGGGTCCAAGCTTGCCCAGTTTTTTCTTCTTCATGGTACTCGCTAGAATATAAGCATAAACAATTAAACAATTGCTCAATCATCCAGTTCATGAGAAATGAGAAAGGAAGCAAGGGATCTTCTTTACCCGGTGTGGAAGTGGCTGGTTTGGCAAAACTTCTGTTAGAAATGGCTATTAATCCAGTGTTGAGCGCTCTTTGCCGTAGAGCATGTAAAGTGATTGTGAGACTGTTCATACTTTTAGAAAATTTTTAAGTTTATGTTTTTAGTTAACAAGCAATATGAAATAAATTGTATAACCTAAAACGATTTCGAATGTATGCAAAACAGCTGTTTCCCTTGACAAGAGCGGTGTTCAATAAGCACAGCCACAGCAAACAGCTGTGCTTTAAAGCAACGATTTGCTTTTTCTTGCGGCAGGAATATGTAATAACTTTTAATAATTCAAAGAACGTGATATAAAAGGAGCAGGTCTGATTTTGAATCTCAGCAACGTGCACAGATTCGGAGTTTCGATCCCATTAGCTTTGTTTCCTTTTCTCTCGGACGTCGAAATCAGAAATCACAGGGGCTCCTTCTTTAGCAGTCATCTTTGCTTGTGTTTAAATGCGGTTTCCTTCGAATAAAACTCTCGGTCTGATTACCGTGTATGGCGGTTTTGCGTCAATCACGGCGGTAATGTACATGCGTTACAAAATCGAGGATCGCATAAGAAATACGGAATACTTCCGTCAAGCGTTTCAAACATTGCGGCAGCATCGAGGTAATATGGCTAACTATAATGAAGTGGCTGTATCATTAACGTTGTCTCATTTTAATATACAATAGGAGCAGTTAGTTTGCTAGGGGAACCAATAAAGGAGTTGGGCTTTGATTTGGCGGACGAGCAAAAGAATCAGTGCGACGGCAACTTGGCGCGTTTTGAGGTGCATGTGAAGGGTCCCAAAGACAAAGGTTACTCATGAAGATTTTTCTGTAAACAAGTAAATCGCTACAGGTTTCGCGTTATCTTATTTCCTAGGCAAAATTTTTTTCTGGGCTACACGATCCGAGGAAAAGGGTTGGCTGTTAGATCGGTTGGATTTGGAAGTGAAATCACAGCCAGATAAAAGATTTTTAATCAAAAAGCCCCTGGAAGCATCTAACTCGATAGAGGAAGAGCTATAATGGCCACTGGCATTTAGCTAACAAAATTTGTTTCTTTTACTGAGAACACGTTAAAACTAAAATTGTTAGAGCATAGTTTCTAAGTAATATTTGAACATCTTGTATACGAAATAAAAAAGTTGTATAGTAAATTGACGGCGACGCCGAGGCTCAGTAGACGAGGTCCCTATTGCGTGAAGTCGCTGGTTCGAATGCCGTCTTCGTTTCTTTACGCACGATGCTATCTCTTGACATCTTAACAATGCTTCCAAAAAAATATTTTTCCGTTCGGACACGGCTATAGAATAAATTTGTATGTCCCGCTAATATGTGCAAATAGAACGAGAACACACTAGTTCATGCGAAAAAGCTAAGCGTTAGCGAGCTGTTGCGCGAATTTTTTATTATTTTTGTAGTACATTCAAGCATTTTAGTTTAGTTTTATTGAGAATTCTATAAGCAGGTTACATAATATAAAATAAAAGTCTTGATTCTTGGGTTTTAGTTTTTTCATAAATGTCTAAAATTTGCATATTCTTTCGGTTCATATCAGAGTTAATCATAGTGGAACGTTTTTAGCGTGGTATGTTCGAAATTGTTATTACATCTTTAAATTGTTAATTATTTAATTCATTTTAGTCTACTACTTTCGTATTAGTTGTCTATGTATTAATTTTAGTGAACGCTTCTTGCTTTTTCTCTTGTTCACTTAGCATTATTATCAAATGCAACAGAAGATGGGAAATTAATGACTAATAATTGTGCATACAAAATTAAGAGATGCTCGCTTTTGTTGTTTAGTTTTAGTAAATTTAATTTAAAAGATTTCACATTTCGTTATATAATTTTAATAATAGTAATAATACAAAATAAAGTATATAGTATTAAAAACTTGCATTTTAGCTTTAAAGTTCAAACGACAAAAGGCGACAAATGGTGATGCTAGCTGATTGCTCCAAGTAGAGCTTCGAGCTATTCCAGCAGCAATCATCATTGTTGTATATATGTATGTATGTGCTTGGAGTCGGAGAGAATGTGTGTGATTGCTAAATGTTTTTGTATTTTGCAGTAATATATGGATTCTTGTGGTTTGTCTCTTTCATTTGTTTTCTCCTTTACATGTTTTTCTTAATTCAACAGCAAGAGGAAGACTAGTCGGCCGCCTCTTCAACGCTGGCTGCTCCGCCTTCTCTAGTTCTTATTGCGTTTTCAGTTCCTTGCCAATACTGTACGAGACAATCTTGGTCCAGTCGATTTTGGTCCTCGTTATTGGCAGCTGTCGTCGCATCGCCTTGAAAGTTGTGTCTGACATGGTCTGATAATTTTCCGAAATTGCCAATTGATATTCATTCTCCGCCTCTCCAATCGAGCGTATAATTTCCTTGGCCATCTGTTGCTCGTTGCTGACAATAACACTGTCGCGACACTCCTTCGATGAAACAAGTTGCACATTGCCATCTTCGTAGTAATGAACCTATAACCCAGCAAATGTTAAAACGTTTTTATCTGGATGTGGACTGAACTGAACGCACCTGTACTTTGAGTACCCCTTTTAGTTCAGCGCTGCCGCTGCCCGCTTGGAAAGTGACATGCCATTGCGAGCGCCATCGTCCGTTCCAGTAGTTCTTCGGCTGAAACTGGTGATCTTCAATGCAAACTGTTAAACTAATTTGGCTACCTTGTGATTTGCCAAAAACAGAACAAACCTAAAAGTAAAAGTATCAAGTGAATTGTGTCGATGATATGTTCGACAATTTCAGTTGACTTACACCGTGTCTATAATGACTGGCAGTGTAGGCGAGAGTTTCGATGTCGAGTGCACCACGATAAAGCTCGGCTGAGGCATCGCACTCCGTGTCTTGGTAGTCACTAGCCTCCTTGCGTAAGTGATCATAACGGAAGGATTGCTTCGTGCGGGGATCGTAGAAACGGCCGCCACCTACAGAACGATCAAATAAAAAGCGTGGGAAAATGAGCTCTTATCACAGAAACGTATCGCAAAAATACGACATTTCATTTTGTAACATCTACTATAAACTACTTCTAAAATTACTCTTATCTGAATTGCCTTATCAACTTTAAACACAATTTTGAGAGATATTTGGTTCCAATGAAAGTTTCTCAAAACCACAGCCAGATAAAGCACAACACCAGCTAATGACTCAGCAGCAGTGAGCAGATAATTTCAGACAATTCGATTTGATAAGAACTAAAATAATGAAACAGTGAAGATGTCTTGTTTCCTCAAGTTTCATATAATTTTCTGCAGTATTCGTTACTGTTCTTTTTGTTTTTTCCATTTTTCCCGAAATGGGCAAAACAAATAAGTGCACCCTCTGTCCCTCTCCAACACTAGAAGGCACTCACCCAAATCATTATGCTCCGATATAACAGCGTTGTGCTCGCTTCCCTCGATGCGCACCGGCGTCAGTTGGTCCTTGTTATACTGGGCAAAGGCGTGGCTGGCGCCCTCCTTCAGCAGCGCATCGTTCTTAAGCAGCTCGCGTACATCGTTGAATACCTCGTTGAACTCACCGGGTGGCGCGTGCAGAATAAAGTCGGAAACAATGCGCACCTTTTCAGGGTCACTAATTTGTGTCTGTTCCATGGTGGAGTATGAAACGGAGGCGAGGTGGCGTTGATGCTGCTGGTGACACACTATCCACTAATCACTAATCGGTGGACACTAAACTCTGCTAGTATGCGCTTCGTCTTTAACGCTGCTTGCTCGAAACGCTTGGAACGAACGTAGTTGGGGCACAGGCCTGCTGCGAAAATAATACACAGATTGATATCCTATTAGATTCGTATATTTTTCATATATTTTCAATATTTAGGCAAATTAGTCTTTTTAAGCGGATGACGAGTCTTCTTTTCATGCCAAGGAAATATAAAAAATTTTGACGTCTATGATTCATGCAAAGTTGCCAGTTTGAATTTTAGCAGAATTTCCAACTTTTTCAGATGAGTTTGGGTAAGTAAATAAAATTGTAACAACATCGGGGCCTGCAGATAACTCAGGTTTATATATACGATGAAAATATGTACACTAAAATATTGCTCGATCTGTTAAATACCAAGATTAACGGTGGAAAAAATCGTATCCCGTTTCTGTAAAAGTGGCAGCTTCGCAACAAACACCCACACGGTTTTTTCCAGCTATTCGCACAAAGCATACGCAACAGTTTTGTAAATTAACTACATAATTACGTTCAATTAATATTTAAAAAGCTATTCATGTAACTTAAAACACAATTTATAAATATTTACAATCCAAAGGTTCTATCGCAGGAAAATCGGATCTCCAGCCACAACTAACTGGAAAATTAGGCAATGGAAATAACAGGGTTGCACTGGCTGGCATACACTGGAAACAAATTCTTTTTCATTCCTTTCAGGCGAAAAAGTGAAAAAGTAGCGCTTGTTTTAAAAAACTTGTAATCATAATTCGCTTGAAGTGAATAAACAATCATTTCACAGTCGACGCAACCGAGTCTGTTATATGATTTAGCTAGAGGAATTGGAGGGTTATTAATTTAAAATAAAGACATGTACATATGTATCGCAATTCTTATTTTAATCGTTGATTTCATATATGGGATGCAAAACATAAATGGGCAATAAAATGTGTATAAATCATTAATTTGAACTTAAAATATTAAAATAGGTGAATTTGGTGTTAAGCTTCTGTTACTGTTTTAGAAGACATTACATTTTCTCAAAGGTTTCGCTGTAGGAGCATTTGAGGCAGGAGTGTGTGTAATTGTCGTCCTCCTCGTTGTACGCGTCCGGGCCGAATTCGTGTACATGTGTGGCTTTTGTTTCCTTGGTGTAGAGACTGCTACGCACTTCCATGCGAAGCTGTTTCATTTGCTTATTGTATTTGCGTACTTTGGACACCTCTCGTTTCTCCTCCCGGTTTTCATGTTGTTGAATTAGTTCTTCTTCATTACCCCATATCTCCATGGCGCGCTTTTCCACTTGCAAATGCAAATAAAGCTTCATTTCTCCCCAGCGCACATTGTGGGGGTTCTTGCGGCTGATGTACCGTAGCGGAGGCTCGCGTTTATCGAAATCGCACTCCTTCAGGAGATACTCAGCCTTGGCTTCGGTGCGTGTGATTAGAGAGTGGCGTCCTTCAGGATCACGGCACTTGTCGCATACTGCGTGATTAAAGTTGCTAAACAAGAAGGAATCAGCAAAGACATCGCCGCAATCCAGACACTCCTCGTACGTCACGGGAATGGCGATAGTATCATATGTAACCACATTTTGCCGCTCACCGCCACCGCTTGACATTGTTGTGCTTGGTAAAACAGGTTGCTCCAGCAGGAAACCACCGCCGCTGTCAATGTATTTGGTGCCCTGTACTTTGATGACAGCATCCGAGCCAGCTGGATCACATCTATGAGGATAGCAAATATGAGTGAACCGTAGCACATATTTTCACAATGCTTTACTTCTTGGCTGCTGCTGCATAAGGATGCGACACCAACTTGGCTTGACGCAGAATTAACGCCTTCTCGCGGTTACGCTCAATACGACATTTTTGGGCAGTAGTTAACTCGACTTTTTCTGTTGTTTCAGACGACATTAGTTAACTTAATAAATTTTGCGCAAAACCGATCCACTAATAATTTCAAACACTTGTGGGGACAGGGTTGCACTGGCAAAATATTAGAAAGTATCATTCTCAAAAAACGTACTCTACTCTTGAGTAGCAAAGAGACAAGCCAGAAAAAACAATTTTGTCCGATAGTTATGTCTTTCATTTTCACACAAAAATGATATTCGACTTATTGTTAAAAATAAACAATAACGGTTCGAAGACTGCCCGGATACGAAAGAACGTCGTACCCTGACTGCATAACTTATAATGAGTTCTGTATAGAACGTACGAAAGGTACTTTGTACTTTCCTTCTCGTACTCCTTATTTGATTATCTTGTTTCGTCATTCGCATGTTTAATTTACAAGATTCGTATTCCTCCTCTTAGCACTTTTTATTCAAATCCAGCACTTATTTTTGGAAATAATACACTTTTTAACATTTTTTAGTCCAAGTTCATAGCCAATCAGCACTGGAATTACTGAATTGCCGGTGAAGTTCAGTGTGATATATGTACTCTACCTGCATTTTACGCAAATGCGTTTTGTCCATATCGTCGACATAGAGTAGAATAGAGGCCCAACTCTTTTGCTCGCTCAGAGAATTTGCATTTTTTATGTTCACACGCATTATGCTGTGAGTTCACCATTGCATTGTTGTTGCTTCGTCTTGTAGCCGAAGGCGATAGAAAGTAGGAGTGAGCGAAACGGATTGAAAATGCTGGTGAGTTCGTTCTCGATCTGAGTTGCCAAGCGTTTGTAAGAAGCTTAAATAAGACCAGTTCTCTAGGTTTTAGGCACGAGATGAATGCTTTGCTGGAAGGATAACTTTAATAAAACCCAAAAACAGAGTGCTAACATAACTCAGCTATTTTAATTAAATGGCTAAATTAAGTTTTAGAGTTCTAAAACATTATACAAAGAAATCTAATAATTGCTCTTGCATATGTTATGTAAATAAACTATGCTTCTAATTCAAAAATAAAGCATTAACAACATTATGAATGACAACTTTTTCAAATTCATAATACTTATAAATCAATTAATTTGACTTATTTCTGCAGTTTTGGCTAACTGCATGATGTTGTCCCATTTCACACTCAAATTTCTGCAATATAATACCCACCCACATAGATAGATGCCGTATTTTATAATTTGCTTATTGAACAGCAGAGGAAATAAAAGTTGGCATCCCTAAAAGAGGCTTCTCTACCTCAGACAAGGAAAGAGCGCAAGAAAAGTTCACCCCAAGTACGGTCGATTTATTTAATTTCACCCCAAGTAAGGCCGATTTATTGAATTTCACCCCAAGTAGGTTCGTTTTACGCTCAGAAAAGAGCTGCATAATGTGATGGTATGTGTCAATTTTGCAAGTATTAGCGCGTACGTGAGGCGAAAAAGAGACGTTTTGTGCTAGTGTTAGTGAGCGTAAGCGCATCTTGAAAGAGTTGGGCCTCTATTCTACTCTATGTCCGTCGATCATGTCCGACACGGCACGCTCGATGCGGTTCCTTTGCTGTGCAATCATCTTTTTATATTATTGAAATCTTTTGAAATTATACAATTTCACGCGTTTCAGAGTTGGAATTTTCTTTCTTATCACTGAAATAAACAATACAATAAAATAATCAAGCTTGCATTTCTGTTATTATCGTTACAACATACAACTTAATGTAATCCAGTTTGTCTATTCCGCAACAATATTCAATTTGACAAAAAAAAGTTCTTCCAATCGATGATTCTCATTTAGGTACTAAACCGAGAATTAAGACAAATCAATGTGGGAATGTCAAAACCATCAGCTGTTTACACGCAATTTAGAAGAAGAAGCTCTAGGATAAACAATCATTGCTCTAGGATAAACAAAGTAGGTTTCATAAAAATCCCAAGGCTTCTCAAGTATGCCAAATTAGTATAGGGGAACGTGGAGGAGAAACGATGGAAAATCCAAATGAAGCAGTTCTTTTCCCGACATTATTTGATATTCCAGGAGCCGTAATTGGAAACTGGACAGTGATCAGCTGATGCCGAAAATTTTGTTTGGAGTTGGCTACGCGAATTTTGACATTTAGCTTGCCACGTTTAGATTCCCACATTTTCCGGCTGTCCGCCGCCAAGTTTGTAATTGCAGTTGGCAAGCTGTCAAAATGCGAAGTGAGCGGCGCTATTGAACGCAACTTCAAAAAGTGAGCAAAGTAGAAAAATTTGTGGAAGTGAACGGTTGTGGCGAAAGTGTACGCGCGAACGGTTTGATCGAAAGTTGGAAAAAAGAGAGAAGTAAATGTAATAGCATACGAAATAACATAAATAAATAGTAGAATAAAAAAAATAATAAATACTTGCAGCAGCGATCGTGATAAAAGCAATAGAAATATCCATAATCCTCATTGGAAATTCAAAATCCGGTCTGAGCAACGCTGGAAAAGTGCGCAAGTGCAAAACCTTTTGCTTTAACCGTTGGATATGAATTAACCGCCGAGAATTAGTGCAAATAAAATCTGCAACATATAAGAAATAAGTAATTAAAAAGCCGCTGGAGCCTTTTGGAATACGTTTGTAAAATCTGTTAACTTTGGCAAGCAACAGTAGCACACATTCATGCAGTAAATGCAATTGTGTTAGTGCGCGTGTGTGTGAGCCGCTACCGCGATTGTGTGTGTGTAAATGCGTAACCAGTATTTTTACCTGGACTACCTGTTTCCGAGTTAAAGGTAAAAAGAGAAGTAACGAGCGAATCAGAATATAAGATAGCAGCAGCAGTGCAAGCAAAGCGAAAAAGAATTGGTGGAAAGAAAAAATATTTATCGTTGTTGAAAATGTGGAAGAGTGTGTAGAGCAAGCAGTGCAGTAGAAAAATCCATTGAAAAAATTCCTCCATTTTCTTCGATTGTTGGAGTTGGAGTTGGTGTTTTGTTGACTTTCCGTTTCCATGAAAATGCGGTCGTTGTTTACAGCAATAACAATAACAACAACAGCTCTAGTTTCATCAAGCACTACTAGTGCTAAGCATTTCCAGCGACGACGACGTCAGCGCTAACAACAACAGCAACAGAGCCACGCTGCCGCCGTGGCAGCAGACGCTGACGTCGACGTTTCAGCATGAAATAGACAAATAGACAAATGAAAAACAACCAGCAGAAATTCAATTAAAGATCGTCGAATATAAGTGCAAAGCAATATCGAAATCACACAATACCGTGATCGCTGAAAAGCATACAAATCGACAGAAAACAAAGGTAAAACGAATACTGGGTGAATCACAAGCGATATTTCACAAAATACAAAAAATTATTATATATACAAAAAAGGTGTATCTGAGTGCGGTCATATTTAATTCCCCGCCCGCTTGCTTTCTCTTCGTATCATTGTTTGTAGTGTAATGCTACAAAATGCCTTCACAACAGCAAAAAACACAACTCCACACAAGGAAATGTCTGCCGCTTCGGAATCTACACAAATTCACAGCGTTGCTCGCACTCACGCTCGCTGTTCATATCACAACGCGCACATCTGCGGCGCTTGCGTCTGCGTCGTCCACCACACGGACGTCCCGTCAGCTGCATCCCGCCTACTCCTACGCAGATGATGACGACCTTGCGGCGTTCCAATCTTCCGCCTTTACGAACGACACCACCGACTCGAATATATTCCGGTTACGCCGTTCGCCGGATAACGCGGTCAGCTCGTTGTATTCCGCACTGCCCGCGACACGCTCGGGCAACTCGGCCGTGTTCTTCGGCCACAACAGCGCGTCGTCACAGCATGCGAACAGCGTGAACTCGAATGAGCTTTACTCGGACAATCGCAAACCGGCCTTTAAGAATTGCGCCGGCTATAAGCCATCCGTGAAGGAGGAACAGCCCTTCAATACGTTTGTTATAATGGTGCAAGCGGAGGATCCGGATCCGGACCAAACCATCAAATACAGTTTGGTGCAGTCGGCCGCGGAACGGCCAAAGTTCATTATAAACAGCAACACCGGCGTCATTGTGACCGCGCACACCTTCGACCGCGACGAGCCCATACACGAAAAGGCCGTATATGTAACGGTGCAGGCCACAGACAACGGTCGGCCGCCACTTGACGATGTTTGCACCTTCAAGGTGACCATCGAAGATATCAACGACAACCCGCCTGTGTTCAATAAGGGCAGCTATGATGAGTCACTGTCGGAAGATAAACAGGTAAGTGCCTATAGGATTTTGTGAGAGATAGAGAAGGGGGAGGTGCAGTACCCAAGCTTTGGCTGTCAAATTTGCGGACCCCGGATTACTGCGGTTTGACGCCAGTGTGTGGGAATTGCAATTACTAAGGTTCTATTTTTGGGGTAGTTTTGATAAGGTCATATCCGTGCATAATGGCGCCAACATGCCACTGACTTAAGTTAATTTGTCATGATAATACAAGTATAGCCGCAAAAGTGCTTAGACTTTTTTCCAAGAAATGCTATCAGTTCTTGTAAAAGTACTCTCATTGCGAAATCGTAGAATGCAAGAAATTGTATAGCACACTTTTATAGACTAGTTAGTTAAGTGGTGCGTTATCTGGCAGATACCGATACTCCTGGCTTGTCGGCCTCTTTGCAAAGAGCACAATAAAGCTTTTTCGTTTATGTTTTGCGAAATGGTCGTCTTAAGTGTTGTATTTATTTTTGCCATTACGATATTACGATGGCCATTGTTGGTTAGCCGCACGGCGCTCCCAGTTTAACACCAGTCGTGTGACTAGGTACATATGTACATATGTAGGTGTAAGCTTAGTTGGACATGTGCGATTGTCGTCTGACGGTTGTGTTCTCTGTCTCTACTACGCCAGCTCGAACGAGTTCAGTGCTCTTAGGTAGGCATTTTCTTTTGCTAAACCTTGAAACCCTTTGGCGACACTCTAGGCAAAAGCTTTTAAGGTTCGTGCTTGCTTTTTCGTTTTGTATTCCCATGAGCTTTTTTCAGTTGAATTGTAGTATTATTGGAAAGCGTTTCGCGGTGAAACATTTTTTCTTCGTGTTCGGAATGTGTCTCTATAAATTATGGATAAGCCTAAGGGAAAGTACTCATTAACTGATACATAGTCACTAATTAAATTATTGGTTTTTGGAAGTAGTTGGCATGCAATTTATTGCAGTGGAGCTACAAAAGTACATAGTAAATATTTCAGAAATTCAGTGAATGATTAGCTTTCATTAGACTTACGTTTATAAGAGTTCCACACTTTAAAAAAAAGGCAGGCCCTATAAGATTTCCCTTCCGTCCGTCTGTGTATCGTCGTGTGTGTTGGTCGATCGAGTTTTTAGTGGAAAAGCTCTGGTACTACACGCTCTTGACCAATTTTTTCGCTTTTAAATAAACGCGTTATTTTCACTTATTTGTGCAATTCGCTATGGGACATTTTTACATCACAAATAATTATTTATTTGAATCAGTTTATAGTAGGATATTGAGGGAAATGGCTCTTAATATAACAAATCTCTTGAACTGTGTTTCTTTTCTCCTCTACCATCTCTTTTAGCCCGATGCAATTGTGATGCGTATCTCTGCCAGTGATCTTGATGACGGCAACAACAGTATTGTCGAGTATGAAATACTGAACGAACGCGATTATCGATATTTTAAAATCGATAAAGCAGCAGGAATCATATACCTTCAACGTCCGATCGACAAGCGACCCGGACAGATCTATACCATTACCGTACGTGCCTATAACATAGTGCCAGATCCGCCACAGGACGCTCAAATTGAGGTGAGAATCCGCGTGGTGGAATCGTCAAAAAAACCGCCGTCCTTCATTAATCCCATCGAGGAACCAATTTACCTGAAAGAAAACTACTTAGAATATTCAACGCCTATAGCGACGTTGAAAGCCGTCTCGAATGTGCCTGATGCACCGGAAGTGATATTTGAGCTCATTACGGGCCGCACCGAACAGACAAATAGTAGGAAGACGTTTGTATTTGATCAAATCGGCAATACAGTGGTCATTAGCTTGGGCAAATCGCTTGATTACGAATCTATTACGGACTATACATTGACGATGAGCGCGCGCAATACGTATGATCTCGCTGCTGAACATGTGCTGAAGATAAAAGTTGAGGATGTGAACGACAATATTCCATATTTTACTGAGGTTAAGACTGGCACAATTTTGGAGAACGAGCCGCCTGGTACGCCTGTGATGCAGGTTCGTGCTTTTGACATGGACGGAACCGAAGCAAATAATATCGTTTCATTCGAGCTGGCCGATAATCGTGACTACTTCGCAATTGATTCGCATACAGGAAACATCACAGCTTTGACGACTTTTGATCGAGAAGAACGTGACTTTTACAATGTAAAAGTTATTGCCAGCGATAACTCACCCTCGAGCCTGTACAACAATGGTGAGCCCAATAGGGGACAGCAAGTGTTCCGCATAGAAATTGCCGATAAGAACGACCATCCACCGCACTTCCAAATGCCTCAGTACATTGCTGAAAAACTGCCCGAGGATGCCAACATAAATTTCATTGTCATCGAGGTGACGGCCGACGACGAGGATAACGCTTCGCAAATAATTTACACCATCGAAAGTGGCAATGTGGGAGGCGCCTTTAAAATTGAGGAGAAAACGGGCAAAATCACTGTAAACCAACGCCTGGATTACGAAAACATAACTGAGTACGAGTTAAAGATACGCGCCTTCGATGGTATCTACGACGACTACGCCACGGTTATAATAAAAATCGAAGACGTCAACGACAATCCACCCGTTTTTAAGGAGACATACGCCAAGACTATCCCAGAGGAGACTGTGTTGGATGACTGCATTCTCAAAATTAAAGCATACGATCCGGATATTAAAGATCGTAACGCCGAGCAGCATATTAAATTCTTCGTAGTTAAAGAGGAGCAAAAGAAGATGCTGAGTATTGACGATGAAGGCTGCTTGAAGATGATACAACCGCTTGACCGCGATCCTCCAAACGGTCACAAGAGTTGGCAGGTTCTTATCGCTGCTGTTGATGAAGACGGCACAGGTCTGAAATCGGTCACGGCGGTTACTATAAATCTACAAGATATCAACGACAATGCACCCTTTTTGGTCAATAAGATGCCAGTTATATGGCAGGAGAATCGCAATCCAGGCCAAGTGGTCCAGCTACAGGCGAACGATTATGATGAGCCGCAAAATGGGCCACCGTATACTTATGGAATTGACAGCGATGCTTCTAATGATATTAAATCAAAATTCAGCATCGACCATGACTATCTTTTCGCAAATGTTCAATTCGACCGGGAGGAGCAAAAAGAGTACTTCATTCCGATTCGTATCAGTGATTCAGGGCAACCAAGACAAAGCTCGGTCAGCATACTTCACCTCATAATTGGTGACGTGAATGATAATGCCATGTCAGAGGGTTCGTCCCGGATTTTCGTGTATAATTACAAGGGTGAGGCACCTGACACGGATGTGGGACGCGTTTTTGTCGATGATCCCGATGACTGGGACTTGGACGACAAACAGTTCCGATGGAAGAATGGCATTCCACACGATAACTTCCGGCTGAACCCGAGCTCGGGTATGATTACAATGCTGGAGGGTACGCCAGAGGGTGAATATATGATAGCGTTTGAGGTCACAGAGGAGTCCACATTTATTCCTCGACATTCCGTCGACGCCGACGTCACGATTGTAGTTAAGGAGCTACCCGAAGAAGCTGTAGACAAAAGCGGTAGCATACGTTTTTTCAACGTAACCAAAGAAGATTTCATTAGTATGCCCCGCGATGCGCAGGCTGATGATTCCTTGTCACTAAAGGACCGCCTGCAATTCACATTGGCCAAGCTATTCAACACTTCATTGGCAAATGTGGACGTCTTCACTGTTTTGGCGAACGCGAACAATACTCTAGATGTACGATATTCGGCACATGGTTCCCCATATTATGCGCCAGAGAAATTGAACGGCATCGTAGCGCAAAACCAAGAACGCCTCGAGAATGAGCTCGACTTGCAAATGCTGATGATCAACATTGACGAATGCCTCATAGAGAAGTACAAATGCGAGGCGTCCTGCATGAACACGCTGCACAAGTCGTCAGTGCCCTATATGATTTACTCGAATACTTCGTCGTTTGTGGGCGTAAATGCATTTATCGAAGCGCAGTGTGTTTGTGAAGCAAAAACCCGAAATTATTGCCTGAACGGGGGCACGCCGAAGATAGGCGAAGACGATGCATGTGACTGCATCGACGGCTTTACAGGACCGCACTGTGAGCTTGTATCGGTTGGCTTCTATGGCAATGGTTATGCCTTCTACGAGCCAATATCGCCTTGCGATAACACGAAAATCAGCCTGGAAATTGCGCCTCAGACGGATCAGGGTCTGATCATGTACCTGGGTCCCTTAAACTACAACCCACTGTTGCCACTATCCGACTTCTTATCACTGGAGCTCATCAAGGGTTATCCCGTGCTGACGGTCGACTATGGCTCGGGCGGCATTCGCATCGAACATCGACACATTCAGCTGCAGGCGGGCAAGTCCTATCAATTGGACATCATATTGCAGAAAACAAGCATCGAAATGACAGTGGACAATTGCCGGCTTTCGACGTGCATGAGCTTGGGTGCGCCACAGGGTCCGAACGAGTTCCTGAACGTCAATGCACCACTGCAGCTCGGTGGAACGCCAGTGAATCTCGTGCATCTCGGCCATCAACTCAACTGGACGTATGTGCCCAGCAATCAGGGTTTCTTCGGTTGCATACGCAATTTGACGATAAACGAGCATACCTACAACTTGGGTGAACCGGCGATCTCCCGCAATGTGGACTCCGGCTGTCAACGCGCAGTAGCGGTGGCGGTGAGCTTCGGCATCGACCGTAACTTCATCATTGCGATCATTACCTGCATACTTTTACTGTTGATAATTTTGCTGGCCGTGGTGGTGCAGAAGAAGCAGAAGAACGGCTGGCACGAAAAGGACATCGACGACATACGCGAAACCATAATCAACTACGAAGACGAGGGCGGCGGTGAGCGTGATACCGACTACGATCTCAATGTGCTGCGTACGCAACCCTTCTACGAGGAGAAGCTCTACAAGGACCCGCATGCGCTGCAGGCTATGAAAGATCCCAACGAAATTCCAGACATCGGCAGCTTCCTCGGCGATAAGAAAGAGAACTGTGACAGGGAACTGGGCGCATACCCCGTGGACGATGTTCGATACTATGCGTACGAAGGCGATGGTAACTCTGACGGCAGCTTGTCCAGTCTGGCGTCTTGCACTGACGATGGTGATCTCAACTTTGACTATTTATCAAACTTCGGCCCGAGATTCCGCAAGCTGGCGGATATGTATGGCGAAGAGCCATCCGACACAGACTCGAACGTGGACGATGACCAAGGGTGGCGAATTTAGGGAGTACTTCCACATTAAATTAGTATCGACAGAAAATAAAAGGAGAATAAACGGGGTTTTATATTTTCATGTTCAAGCGGGAAATCTGATTTAAAGCAGAAATCGAACAAACATGATTAACTGTATTTTTCGATAAAATATAGCAAATTAATATCATGACTGAATTGAGGTGAATTTGCCAACTCTATCATATCATTGCTAAATAATGAATTTGAATAAACTTTGTGTTAGTAAGAACTCAAATAACATGGAATAACATGCCTTTAGTTACCAATTCCAATTCCTAAATACAAATAAGAGTTTTCAAGACAGTTCTATTTAAGATTAAATAAGTAAAGCGAGTTGTTTAAGATCTTATTTAATATATAATTTAATGAAATTTTGCGTAAGAATATGATTTTTATTTTCATTTTTACTATATATTTTTGTTTTGTATATGTAATATAAGTATATGTTAATTTAATATATAGGCTAGGTCCAGTAAACTGCAGTGAAGGTTATAATATGTAAGTAAAATCGAATACATATTTTAAAAGAATAGAAGAAGAAATAAAAAGTATGCATATCTTTTGCTTAAAATATCTTTAGCTTATATTTCGTGCGATTTAAGCAATGAAATGGCGATTTATATGTATTGAATAGTTAATGTAAGCTGTATTTTTTACATTCGCCAATATACAAAACAAAAAAAGAACAAAACAAAAATACACTAAATAAGTGTTGAATAAAAAAATTATAAAAAAAAATACTAAATGAAATGCTTTTTTTTACGTATCAAATTGCGAATGCTTCAGGTACATTTATGATATAACCAAAGCTAAACATTTTATCAAAAGGTGCATAAAAACTTGGCCGTACTTTTTCGCGTGGGGTAGATTATATATTTGATAGAAGAAGAGAGATCTTTAGTTTGTAATACAGCCGAATCCGAACGGATGTCATGCACTTTATTGAAACAAGGCATACTTACGAAGAAATGCAAATTAATTGCGCGAGATGCCAAATATGAATATTTGTACAAAAAAGCGTTTTTAAATTGAATCGAACATTTGGTTTCCGCTTTAATTGATAGAATTTTTCAAATTACGAGCTCTTAGTATGTAGTTAGCTTTATATGGAGTGTATTGCCGTGGTAATGCATTGGACCCTGAACTTTACACGAAAAAGTACAGCGTTCTTATCGCGGAATTGTCCGTCCAATGGTCACGCTTATCAATAGGAATTTTTGAAAAATTCGTTCGAAAAGATGCTCGTGCATATCTGCACAAAGTGTGTGTAAGTATGAGCGTCTGTTGTCTGTGCGTCCGTAATTTCAAAGCGTTCATTATCTTTGGATGAAACTTGAAGAAGCAGCTTTCTGTCTTTTAATGTTGACGAAAAAATTGCTTCGTCGGCAAAGTGCAACTACCCGGGAGTATGTTCAAGTTTTCGAAAAGCAGCAATAACAACAACTGCGAGCAGCAGACAATAAGACAAGAGAGCGACCAACAGTAACAACAACAACAAGTTATCTTATCAATTGCCACGCACGAAAAGTACTTTCGTTTCGTTATTTGTGGCAGGCAACGATTCGATTTGAAAATCGGGAGTGAGGGCGCAAGATTGGGCAGTGTGTGCATGAGAGAGAGAGAGAGAGAGAGCGAACGCCAATAAATTAGAGCACATTCCAGCGCTGCTGCAGATAAAAAACGCGACTTTATGGTCACTGCCGCTGCGTTAACTCAGCCGTGTGGCGCGGGGCCGAATGCGCGGCGGCGGTGCAGGTGTGTCCCAGCAGCAGCACTCACAGACGGGGCTAATTAGGCTAAGCTGTGTTGCTTGCTGCTGCTGCTGCTGACGTTGCAATCTGCGGCTTTCTGGCAGCTGTCGAGTTGTCCAGTTACTTTCGCATAACACTGTGTGTGTGTGTGTGTGTGTGTGTGTGTGTGTGTGTGTGTGTGTGTGTGTGTGTGTGTGTGTGTGTGTGTGTGTGTGTGTGTGCGTGTGCATGCAATTCAATTAAGCGCGGCTTGTGGGTAGCTGGCGCAGACACAGCCGCAATATAAGCGCCGTTTTTGTCATGTGTTGTTGCTGTTGCGATGCCATTTTCAATTTATTTGCTGCAGCAGCAATTTTTAATTAAGATTTCTCGGCGCATTTCCCTTGCACAATTGGCCGTCATTCATGCTCGCCCATTGCCGCCACGGCTGCTGTTGCTGCTGCTATCTCGTTTGTTGTTGTGGCTGCAGTTAGCGCTTTCGATTTTAGCGGCATTAGAGGCGCACACAATCCACAATCTTGCACTTTTTTCAAACTTCCAATCTAGTTGCCTGACGTATCGCTTTGATCGCGCCCCGCTGCCGCAGCTGTTTTCCGCTTTTATGGCGTGCCGCGCAACAAGTACATATTTATGTGTGTGTGGGCGTGTGCGTGTGTTTAAGGGCTGTCAATCCTGAAAGTTGTTTGTGCTATTGTGCTAATTTTCGGGCTTCGAATTTTCAATACCCTTAAATTCGGCATCATGACTTTTCTTATATTTCTATATCGACCAACAATAATTAAAAAAAAAAGGCCAATCAATCCATAGTAAAAATAAATTTCAAATAAAAATCCTAATAAAGAGAGCAATTAAAATTCCGAACGAACTTTTCTAACATCCATGGCATGTCTTCCCAACCACTTTTGGTTTTAGCAGCTAGAGCTTTTCACATATGCACATATGTACATACATCTACATATTTTTCCCTAATTGATATTTACTATGGCAAACCAACTAATCAAGAAATCCCAGGGCTCTTTTCGCAGCAATCCCGAAATTTCAGTGGCTCAATATGCTTCGGGCTCCAGGCATTTCGGAGTTTTCGTAATTGGCAGATCTGGTATCTAGTGTATTTGTATCTGGGTGCACATGCACTAACACAGTGGCAACGGTTTGATATCTTTTTCAGTGCTGCTGGCTGCTGTTTTTGTGGCTCTTTGGAAATATGTTTTCAGCTGCTGTTTTGGCGCACTTGCCGCACCACGTCCACTTGCCCGCAGCAACTTCAGCAGCAGCGCCGGTTCCGGACGCTTGCCGTCTGCGATCGAAGTCAAGTGCCGCAGCGGTGTTTGCCAGCGCTGCGATCCATAATTTTGCCGGAAATTGAGTTTCAATTGACAAGGCGCGCTTGCCACACACACAGCAGCTTTGAGGCGGCGGCTGGCAAGCTTTATGAATTGGGTTCCTTCTTGCTTGCAAAGGCTCTTTTTTGCGCGATTCGCAATGAAAACACTTGATAAATGTATTAATTTGTTTATATTAAAAACATCTTAGAATTTCTTCTCAGCACTGTGGACATCGGACTCTTCTTTCTGGTGCACTTTTAGAGTGTGAATAGCTGCAAGTAGTAAATCTAAGAGATTGTGCCCCAGCTTCTTGGCCTTGGCAGCAAACCGGTCGAAGCTTTGAGCATGACTTCATCTGTAACTTTCTTATGCACAAATTGAGTCATTGGTTGCTACTACCTCACACACACACAAACACACACACACACATTTTAACACAATAAAACTACAAATACACCGATATGGCATCCATATGGCATTTGTCTGATATGGGTTCCGTGAAAGCAACCGCTGCACCGCAATCTATTTCCACTTAAGCTAGTGAGCTGCATCGCTGCATCGCATAGCCAAAGCAGGCCAAAGACGCATAAACATGGAAATAAAGAATTATGTGCATATAAAAAGGGGCATAATTTTGCTATTAACACGCGCGCATTGCCACAACTTCCAATGGACAATGGAATGGGAAAGTGATTGTTGGAGCCGCGTTAATAGGCAGCAAATCAAATCGAAACGAATCAAATGAAATAAAATTCCATGTCATGTTGCCACAAAAGGGGGCAGCCAGTCAGTGCAAGCGATACAAAAAGTGAAAAAAACTTGAGCGTACGGCAAGCTTGGAGAAGTTCATAGATGCGACAAACATTCGATATCGCTTAACAACAGCAGCGGCAAGCAGTTGGCGTGGCATGCCTAGTGCATGTGTCTACATTCTAAAAGGCAAGAAGAACACATTACACAAACAACAAAAGCAACAACATGCACGCTCATAAAATGCTGTCGTCTTTTATGGCTTGATTTCAAGTGTACGAGCAGAGCCAAAACAGCAGGAAAGTCCGAAGGAGGTGAGGCGGACAGAAGCGGCAGCTAGTGACTGCACAACCTTTGACTACCTGTGCCTGCACAGCTGCAGCAGCAACAGGCAGCTGCAGCCACAGAACCTGCCTCAGGTGTGTGCGTGTGCTTATCCGCTGGGATTAACAGACAAAAGCAGTCAACGTCGCGACGTCAGCATAGTCTTTCTCATCAGCAGACCTTCCTGTTCGACCATTCCTCTGGCGTCTTCCATCCAACGTTGTCTTGGCATCTTCCACCTTTTTGGCGTTCTACTTCAACAGCCAGCGTCTGGGCTCATGCATGCCTTTTTCTCTTGCTGTTGCTTCTATACCATCTTCGGCTTGTGGCCCTCACCGGGCCATCTGTTCATTTGCCTGCGATCGTCTCACTTGCCTCGAAGTTCGAACGAAAGCAAACATCTCTTGGCCAAACTCAGCGCTCGGCGGGAGTGAGAGGCATCGAGAGAGTGCACGATCTGAGAGTGCACGATCTGAGACTGCACTCGCCAGCGTCGTACTCACCTTAGCACTCGCCACTCACGTCACTCGCTGGCGTCGCGGCATTGACACAGCCAGTTCAAAAGCTGCACTGCAACCGAAACCAGCGAGGGGTACGAAAAACCAGTATTTTGGGCTGTATCTGTTGGATCGCCCCGCTTGGCTCGCTTGGCACCAACGTTTTTCTTTTTCTTCTTCTCCTGGTGTGCGCCTTTTTTCATATTCGAGGTTCGCTTCGACGGCGATACTCACTCAACGCCAAACCAAGTGGCGAGTTTGAGTTACTTGTTTTGGAGCTCTCCAATTACCTTTTTCGTTAGTTCTTTTCTTTGCCTTCGTTCTTCGTTCGTGCACGGTTTTGTAGTTGTTGTCATTTTGAGGCAGCATTTCATTTTCGAGTGGAATTATTGAGGAAATCGCTGAAAATTGCTTGGGATAATATTGTATCGCTCTGGGATTGGAAGTTGGACATGTCACGCACGCACACCGTGTAAATTTGTGCATTAAGCACGTTTTGACGTTTTACTACCTGTTGATGATCAGCATGATCGGTTCTGGCACTACACATACATACATCCATACGAACATACCCTGTAGGTAACTGTTACCACATCACGCAGCTGCTCAGTGGGCATGGCTGCTTCAAGCAGTACCTTCATCGTTTCAGGCATGAGAAGGATCCCTTTTGCCCAAACTGCGCAGATAAAATCGAAGATGCCCGGTACATTCTACTGGAATGCCCGCGCTTTGACATTGAGCGAGGAGAAATTGCGAAGGCTTTCGGAGAAGCCCCCACGGTGGCGAACATGGTGGCACACATCTGCGACACACCTTACAAATGGCAAGTCTTCCAGACAGAAGGAGTGAAAATCATGAAGACACTCCGGCGTATTGAACGGGGGCGAAATATGGAAAGCATCCGCACACGTGCCGCTGAAGACATCAGCAATCCCGAACGGACAGTCAACGAACCGACTGACAGACTGACGGTTGAGTAATTATACTCATTACGGCCTCCCGACGAAATACCTGACGGTGGTTCCGGGAGGATCTATCCGTACGGACATGAGGTGGTTTTAGCGGGTTCGGGCCCCGCACTACAATGAGGTTTTCGTGCGCTTTCCACCTACTAAAAAAAAACCCTGTAGGTAATTTATCTACTACGATAGTGTTCGAAAGTATTTAGTTAAAAACTTGGAACAAATATAAACAACAAAATAGAGTCAAAAAAGCGAAACAGAGAAAACACAGATTTCTTTTCTTTACATAAAAAATGCTATATTGGATGCATTATTACAAGCCTGGATCTATAAGAGATATATAGTTTCTCAACAAACCGCTCAACTGTTCAACATTACCTTTGCAGCAGTTTTGAACGGCTCTTCTGCACATTGGCCCACTATCTCTAGATCTTGCCTAAACTATTTATTTGGGATATTCATGGCTTGCTGTGCTGTAGGAGGCATCAAAGGTGGGAGTTAGATCGCTAATGAAGTTCGCTAGAAAATTTCGTATTCTAACAAATCACTACTTCTCAGATTCTTAAACGGATCGCCATCTGGTATGGCTTAGGACCAACAAGCGAGGCTTATTTAACCAACACATTACATGTGCATTACTTCAGAGGCTATACTTTTGACACAACTGTCTCGCACATTCCGGTGGGGCACGTATGTATACAAGTTGTGTGCGTGAGTCGCACATCCCACGTTTAGGCTTTTTCTTGTTCTTTTAATATGACAATAATTTATGCCGAAGTGACCGTTACAGCAACGTTGCAGAACGCAATATCTGCCACTCTCTACCCTGCGCAGCTGCCCCCTACACCGCCCCCCTTACCCACATTTTGCTTTGAGGTGAAGGTCCGTACAAAAGGCTCAGTTTATGGCGCGTCTCTGTGAGCCCACATGCAGATTTTCAGCAGCACAGCAACATGCCATTATCACCCGCCCTGGCAGTGTATGTCGTGCTCCATCGGCGTCGTCAGCCAAGGCGCGCTCTTCGAAGCGACCCTGCGCACAATGAAGGCCTTTGTTTGCCGGTCTTAAGACTTCGAAGTTCGAACGCTGTTCTGCCCGCCGTTTTTAAGTGTGTGCCATTTTTTTTGCCCGCTTCCAGTCACTCGTTCACAAATTTCAACATTTGGCAATTTGTTGTTTCTCAACTTTTTTCGATCTTGCCTTTTTTGCCTTTGTTAAATTTGTGCCAGCTGCACCCGGCCGCAGCAGGAAGCAAGCTGCTTATTAAGAGCAGCACACTATTTGCCCCTCGTCCGATGTTTGCTCCACTTGCTGCAGCTACCTGCAATATCTAACTAAATCAAGTTTTGCCCGCATTGGAAAAATGCTTCGGCGCCTTTCACTGCTCCTGTTTCTGTTTCCGAGCGGTAAATGTGGGTGTGGCGCAGCGCCAATGCCAAAAGAGAATGTGCACTCAGCGCCCGTGCTGGGGCAGCATAAGAACGCTTCCTGCTACGGCCACAGCTGGACGCGGCATCCGTCCAAATGGGTTTCACACAGTTCACTGAAGTTGTGGCATGCCTTGTAAGCTGTTGGACTATTTATAAAATAAATATTTTATGTTTCAATCCCAATGAACCCCATCCAGTTGTGCCAAGGTACGTGCTGGCATGAGAGTCTGCAGCGCTGGAACTAGCATTAAGAATTTTGCTACGCCAGCGCAGCAGATTGCGATAAAATTCTTATGCGGAGTGCCTCAAGGTAACTGACGTACGCCTACAAAAAGGTGGAAGCATGCAACTTGTGGCACGCCAAGCGGTTATAACGAACCCATTTATAACGAGCTTTCGGGTTCCAAGCCACAGCGGAATAAAAGGCAATGATGTATCTACATACTTGGCTGACAAACTGACAAAAGCAGACTTGGCGATCAAGTTTGTACGCCCGGAATTGTTTTGTGTTATAAATTGGAACACACCAAGTCTAATCAATAGCGCTAGACATACATAAGTATGTCATCTTTTTCTGCTGCTGCGTAGGCGATTCTTTTTACAGCCCCGTTCATTGTTTGCAGATTCAAATATTTTAAAATTTGATGCAAGTTTTGCTCCACCAATTTGAAATTATTAAGAAAACTCTTTCTAAAAAATATAGCTTTGAAATGTCTGGAGCCACCGATGTTGATATCTATGCATCAGCTCATCAAAGGCTTGCCAAGCTGACTTTGGCTATGTACAAAATAACATGAACAACCGCTGCTCATTCCTAAACGCATTCCCCACAATTCTGCAGCTGAACAGAATTGCCAATTGATTTCTTCTGCTGTTGTTGTTGTTGTGTCAGTGATAAATGCTCATAATTTATGACTAACTTATAAAGTCATTTCTTTAAGCATTTTAGTCATATGCGCTGACTGAGAAAGCGAGAAAGCACTCTGTCCAATAAAGTAGCATACGTTTTTATTAAACGCAAGCACGTACGCTGACGTCCAGTGCAGACAGTGATCAAGCGACGCAGCGGTATGAACGCAACAAGGGCCTGACTGACTGACAGACTGACAGAGTGACAGAAGCGGCTGCACACTGGGCATTGTACTTAAATTGGTCATATCTGCATTAGGCTGCCACAAGCTTCATTCAAAAAAGTAATTTCTGTACCTTTCTTTCTAAAAATAAGCCTCGGTTTATTTGCTGATGATTCCCCAAATATTTCGGCTCTAGCTACAACCGCCCGTGAGCTGCAATTGTTCATATGAGAAATCGCCATCTTCTGCCTTTCGTCAAAATTTTCGGACTTATGAAAAGGCGTTGTTGCTTTTGGCTAATTTGTATCTTTCTTTAGCCACTGCTCTTTCACATCTTTACAGCAATATATGTATGTATGTACATATATACTTTTATAGTAATCGTTCTCTCTTTCCATCTTCTGTGCAAATTTTCCCAATCTTCTTTAGACCATGTGCAATTATTTTGCAATGACTGTGGGTATTATTTCAGTCTGAGATTGAGCAGGCACGTAGAAAGGAACTCGCTGCTAGAGGAATACAGCTGCTGCTGGCGCATTGCATTTGCAAATACAAACTTTGTACTACATTGCAAAGAAATAATAATAATTTCGCTTTTGGCTCATGAGACCGTAGCTTTTGCCTACGTATCTGCTTGCCTCATTTTGTGCCCTTACAGCTGCTCCACCGCTTTCAGCACGTTCACATATTTTCACATCAAGTCCGAACTAGTCAAGCTGAGACGCACCGCACCACGCCTCTTCAGTAACTCGGCTCTACGCGCCGCTTGCCTAGAACTGTGGCAAGCATGCGCACAGCCGCAAGCGAATGAATTGGCTAACTCGCTGGGACGCTGGCTTGCTTTTGAAACCATATTTTATGCTGTAATTGCAATTTGCAATTCGTCTCTTTCTTCCCCTTGCCGGCATTTCTGCAGGTTTCTGCTTCTTTTGCGAGAGCAGTTTCTCAGGTTATTTGCTTTGAGCGAAGTGTGAAATTTTTTACCTTATTTCTACCATTTTGATTTCATTGTTGTTGTTGTTGTTGTTGTGGTGCGGTGCAATGACAGGTTTCTGCTGAATTTCGCATTCTTGGAATTGTTTTGCGCTGATATGTGCTCCGCTTTTGCAGACCGTAGCAAAACTGAGACAAATCAATTTTGCGAAATTTCCGTTAAAACCATGAATTGTGTGGGATTTTAGGAGCGTAGGCACTGCGCAATAACTGGCGCACAGCTGAGACTGTCAGGAAAAAACTTGTGAACCTTAGCCCGAGCGTTGAGTTTAAAGTCGAGGTGTTAAATTCACTTTGCCGAATTCGCTATAAAACTTTTTTGCTGTTCAATGCGCGATTTTACAAAAGTTCAATAAACCGGCGATTACTGTAAAAATTATATGACTACCCAAAAAAATTGATTAATTTGTTATTTTCATACAAATTCTTTTCGGTAAATATGTAGTTCAAAACAAATTCGATTTAAAGTAAATAAAATCTGCTACAAATGCGCATATGTTTTCTAGTCATAAATATTTCACAAAATTTGGCACCCTTATAAATCCCTCAGAGCGCATCAATAGCGCTGCTACATAAAAAATTGCAACAACAACGCTGCAAAAAACTTCAAAATATGGCAAACAAATTTCATGCGAAACTGACATAGTCCGCATATTTGCCTCGACTGCAAAAAATATATATTGGTGCGGCATATTGGACGGGCATTGCCACGAAGTAACCCCTAACAATAATGTTCGTTAGCACGTATGCCATGCCCAGCTGGCAGAGTTGAGGTGGTGAGTTTAGTGTACGAAAAGTGCAACCCAAAAGTGCAGGCAAAATATAAACGAAATAAATAAAAAATAAATAAATATACACAACAACAAAAGCAGTGAAAACAAAAACGAAAAGCATTGGTGAAGAGGAATTCAATGGAAACCCTACAAGTGAAATATGACCCTAATAACAATTTCCCCCTTCAAGCATACTACAAGCCAAGCATACGTTGGTGTGGTTATGAGCATGAGTACAAATTTCCACTTCACTTACACATACACAATAGAAAAATGCTTCGTACTGACAGTGTCAGAGCATCTAAATTGTAGGATATACAAATGCGCTATTAATTTATTGAGCCTAACAGCAAAAATATAACTTTGCCTCAATGCAACGAGCAGGGATACCTTCAGGGTTTGTGTGTGCGTTGATTGCGAGGTGGCAGGATGAAAAGTACAGTCTTCTTAAGTGTAAGTACATATTCAAAATGAAGGAGCGACTGACTGTAAAAGAAGGCAAATGCAAATTCTTGGCTGTAGTTTAAAAGTTACAAGCGTTCTTTTGCCTTTGCTGTGTGGCAAGTGTGAGGAGAACTGATAAGATAAGATGAAGTGCGTGCGACAGTGTAGTCAAGCGTGTGGCTGCAATGGTAACAACTGTAGTGACAAAAGCGCATTCTGGCTGATAAGACTCGCAGGCAAACGCGCACAGTCGATTGCATTTTATAGGTCAGAAACGCTGCCATGTAGCGCTACAAAAAGTGATATATGTACATAGCTTCCCTGAACTGCTTGAACTACGTTGGAACAGCTGAAATGCTAAAGTTTCAATAAACTGTTTAAGCTACTGTTACTTTAAGCCAACATAAAGAAGTTGTACCTCTGACGGAGGACCTCCAATAGAGCTTGTTTACCTTAATGAAATCTGGTTGACAATTAACATATGAAAAACTGACAGATTAGAAGATAGAAATGCCGGCACACAGTTCACTCAAATAGTGAGCAGATGTGTTAAAGTTGCCTTGTAGCATTCTTGGTACTTACCTTTTTACAACACAAATTCTCACTCTCACCATTGTTCGGAGCATATTAACATACCGACCGCCACGTGCACCCCGCTACGCCCAACGCCAACGGAAGTGACGGCATGCACTCCATTATTACCAAATGGGGGGCACAAAAACACGAAAGCATACACTTTTGTAAAGAATTCGACGGAAATTAATTGCAGAGCTAGGAAACATATTCTGTGCGCCGCGCTGTTGTAGCATTTGCAGCGGCACGACTGGCGGATCGCGCCGAGCGGTGGCCACCACGCTGACAGACTGCATGCCATCAAAAATGAAAAGCTGTTTTAGTTGGGGCTGGCTTGCTGTGCATGCAGCGAGTTGGCTATTAATAGGCGCTACTGTTTGGAAAGTTGCTCTTGACATTTGTGGCAGTGATTGCTGTTGTTGTTGCAAGCAACAAATGGAAACATGTCGTTGCAACAAGCTGCTCCACAAGCAGACACAAAAAATAAGAGTGCCTGACATTGAAAACATCTTGCAGCAGCGTTGACCCCTTTTAGTTGGGCTTTCATGTGTCTAGAACGAGCTCAATAAGTCTATAAAAAAATTTGAAACTGCTTCAACTATTTTAGCAACAAATATTTCACTCATACACTTTTTATCAGTCTTTGTACGAAAAGTCGAATGTTTAGATTTATTACAAAGAAAATGGGCAAGGCAGAAAATTTGCCTACTAAGCCCTTTTCCGACGTTGTAGGGACAATTGATTGCCACTTCAAATATTAACTTTTCAATAGGAAAAACTGTGAAGCAATACAAAATATTGAGCTGTGATATTTGTGGCTCTCGGCGTATGAGAGGCCGATTATTAATGCTTTATACTATAAGTGGTATTCACGAAGTGGTGCAACTGATTGGGCAGAAGGGTGAAAGAAATTTGCTACTATTTAGCTGGCTCCTTCATATACATTATGTCATAAACTAGTTCTCGTTAGGTGCCTCACAGGGCTCAGAGAAAATCAGTTAGCAAATGTGGTTGAGTCACACGTGCATGGCCGCATGACTTCGCAGATAAATCGCTGCGACAGCACAAGCCCTCGAACAGCATTCAGCACTAGTGTTGCAACAAAATGCCGCCATTCGAAAGCGAAATGCTTAATCAGCACAAACTACAATTAGAGGCGAAAATTGCGCTCAACTAACGCCAGCCAAGTACAGCTCTTGTGTGGCTGACATACTTTTTCAAGCTGAAAAACAAAAAAAAATTGAAATAAAAAAAAACGCAAGCCATATAAATCGACAATACCATTTGAGAATATGAAGGAGGAAAAGAGGCAGAAAAGGCATTGACACCAAAGCTTCAATTTTCAGCGAACACTCACACGAGCACTAGCCAAAGGTTAGCAGCAAGCAGCACAGCGTGTGTGAGCACAGGGGGCCATAGGCGTGAGTCAGGCCCTACCAAGGAAAAAGAGTTAAGAGTTTTTGAAATGCTAGTAGGTTTTAGTGGAGAATTGAAGAAAAAATCCATGGATAGTTCTTAAAACCTTTAGCGAAAAAATAAAGTTGTTCACCGCATTTCATTGAAATTTTGAACAATTTCCTCTGCATTATAACACCAAAATAATTATCTTGCAAGCCGTAGGATCCTCTTTGACATATTAGAAACGTTTGACACATTTGAGTAGTTATTTTATAATGAATACATAAACAAATATTTAGAAATTTTTTACACATTTGAATAGTCAAATTATAATAAGTAAATACATTGCCTTCCGCTGCCTCTGAACAACTTCTGAAGTTCGCCTATGAATGTGGCAGCAGCAGCATGTATGCATGATACATATGCAACATGCCCCATATGTACCTTCGCTGGGTATTAGCGCCTTGAAAGCTCATTAACTCAATGGCCAACAGCAAAACAAATTTGAAAAGAAGGCATCAGAATAAATCAAAAATAGAGATAAACAAAAATGCATAATTAACGCTTGTTGCAGCTGCATTACCAAAGTATGTAATTCAATATGGCAGCGGTGGGGCAAGCGCGCAACGCGACGCCCAAAAGCCGCTTATAACAAATTGAATTCGAGTGGAAGAAAGAAGGTTGCGCCAGATTTCCAGATTTCCAGCAATACAATGGTCAGCAGTAAAAATGTACAGCAGAGAAATGTGAAATATTATCCGTGAATGGCGACTGGCGACTGCGTAGGCCGCACACATACGAACTCATAAACGCGGCTGGAATCGCTCGACTTGGGATGTCATTGCACCAAATTCCCATTAAAACTCGCAGCTGAACTTGGAGCCGCTGCGGCAGATAGGAGCACTAAGGCAGAGGAACTTCAATATCAACTACTCGTGCACACTTTCGATTTGAATTTGCTGGCTCTTTCATTTGTATGTGTGCGACTACGATGTGCTCTCAAGCCAGAGATGCGTGCGCATTGACAAATCGTTTGTTGTTGGCTGTTTGTTATCGAGTTGGCTTGTCACTTGAGACCACGAATTGTTTCGCGGCTGTCCAACGCTTTGTGTAAAGAGTTTCCTGCGATGCCTGAAAAATGTGAGCAATTTGAAGCGTTTACTCTTGGAAGTCAGCCGCGGCCGCATAGATAAGCAAAGAGTTTTATCGTCGCCTCTTGGGCGGCACTCCATCAAATTGGTGCATTGACTGTGTGGCTTCGTCTATGGCTGTGCAAGAAATGCCACCTATTGCGACCGCTCGTCCGTCGCTTACTTGCTCTTAGACGCATGCACTTGCAATTGTGTCGCAGCGACTTTCATTAATTGGATTTCACGCAATTTTAACAACGTTTAATTGTAGTGACTATTGTTGTTGTTGTTTTTATGTGCTCTTTGCTGCAGTAGTTGGCATGCTCGATGGGTGCATATTAACTACAGGCACGTAACGTGCTGTGTTTAAAGAGGGGTATTTTCCATTTATAAAATGAAAAACGTTGGGAGTTGGTCGGAATTGTGCAATTTCGAAAAAAACTCAAATCGATCAGTCTTGCGCTAAATTTATTATTTGAAACTCGAAATTGAAATAAGACAAAGGGATACTCTCAAGCCCCCTTTAGGGACATTATTAACTGCGCTCGCACATGTCTGCTAGTACATTCTGCTGCTTGGACAGCGGCAGCTAATTTTAGTTCCAAAGTATTTACACGCACTTGTTAGACTATGAGTCGCAGTACGCCACGGCTGTCCATTTGCAATTGACGGCACTTTGATTTGATGGCACTTTAAGCCGCCGCCATTGTTGCTGCTGGTTGTTGCCGCGCTTGCCGCAAATGCGAATTAGTGTCAACGCATTTGTAATGCATCTGCAATTTTTTGATTTTCATTGAGCTTGTCAGTAGAAGCAAGAAATTACAATAGCCCAATTCACAATCTTGTGCAAATGGTCTGGGATTTTTGCAATTGACAGTTTTGTAGCAAACTACTGTCAAAACTACTGTACAAAAGTTTGTTTGCTACAAAACTGTCAATTGCAAAAATCCCAGACCATTTGCACAAGATTGTGAATTGGGCTATAGAGAAAAGTAGCCAGCGCCATGGACGTGGCGACGTGCCCATGAAGAAGACAATAGAGCCTCAAACTCATGCTTTTATTAGTAACAAGCTTAGAGCCATTTCAATCTCAATTTCTCAAAACAACGCTGGGAGGGGGCTCTCAACGCATTCAGTCAAGCGTCGACGCAGCCATCCATCAATGACGACCTCAAATATTGGACCGGAAATTTGAGGCACTAAACTGAAACAAATAGCGTACAAAATGTTGCCATGGGAATTCGAGTTCGACGAAACAAACCAACTCATGACAACAACAACAACAACAACACAATTTCCAATAGCCCCAAGTTCATGCACTAAATGAAGCGTTAAACAGCTCGATTTGTTTACAAGAAATTCAACTCACTTGGCATGTTGGACGTGGCCGCGCACATATTTGTTGCTTTGCTGGGGACATAAACGCTGCGATAACAACTAAGAGAGAGGGCAAAAAATATAGAAAAAACATAGCATCTTAAAAGTGTATCTTTTGCTAAAAGAAATAAAAAAAAAATGCAATTTTAGGTAAACAAAAACCAAAAAATGTATGCGACATAAGAACAAAATTAATACGAAGCCAATTTAACGGGCTTGATTTGTTTACTTTCATGATTTTGTTGTCTACAAAAAAGGGTTTAAACATGAAACTGGAGAGCGCAGTGGAAATGTTGATTTCAATGATTTTGCGTGTCGATAAAAAAAGGTTTAAACGTGAAACTGGAGACCCCAGCCATACCAGAATTATGACACTACGAAAAAGGTCGGCGTTTATTTAACAAATCTCAGAAAATTTTGGATATTTTTTGTATAATATATGTATATATAGGTAGTTCCGATCATCCGCTGGTTCCGCTGATCCGCTGATCTTCAACTTGCTTTTTAGTAGCAGAGTTTCCGTTTGTTTATAGTACAGTATGAGTAGTATACATAACAATAATATTTGTTTCTTCTCTTAATTTTGATTTAGTTGTAGTATCAGCAGGAAATTTGACTAAAATATTAATTGAAAATCAATCTATTTATAAGCGCCAGAATCGATCGTAGTGAACTTTTCGAACTGTGCTGATGATTTGCTTATTTTTAAGATTTTTTATATTCTTTGGAATTTTTAATTTATGCTTTTATTACTTATTTACTATGCAAAATATCGACTGAGCTTTTGGAATTTCGAAGCAACCTGCTAAAGAGAAGCTGCCTTTCCAAGCGCATTAAAAACAACTAAACAAAATGACTATTTTCAAATAAACTAATGCTTTTTGTATTCATGAATTTGTGTGAATGAAGTGTGGGCGCGTATATTCGCCATTTCGCAGAAACACAATCAGTTAGTAAGTCTGTCTGTCCATTAGTCAAGTTGAGTCAGTTGAATCAGTTGAATCAATCGAATCAGCTTTGTTATGCAAATATTTCGATATTGGCATTTAAAGGTAGCGCAAAGTCTCACAGTTTTTGGCCAAAATACACACATGTTTGGACGTATCTGAAGTAAAGCATGAGTTGTGGGAACCAGTGCGACAATATTTGTGCGAGATTTAGACAACTGCAAAGCGTCATTTGCATAGATCGCACATTAGTCTGTCTGTCTGAATAACGTGTATAATTCTTGTTCGACTGCTGTCAACATTTCTAGGCTTTGCCTTGCCCCTTCATTTGTATACTCGTACACACCAAAAAAAGGCAATTAAATTAAAATTCCAAAAGCTATATTTTATTGCTAACCATCTCAATCATGTTTGTGCGCCTCTTTACTGTGCCTTTTAATGGCTGTCAACATGCCGCACGCATTACTCACGCACTTTACTTTGTAGCGCGTTTTAGCCAAAAAAGAAAAAATGAGGCAAATATGCGAGCGAGCGGGGCGTGCGGGCCGCTTGCATGCAGCTTTAAGGTGGCTGTGTTAATTTTTTCAATGCTGTGTTTCAAAGTATTTTAGTATTCTGTTTCCCACAAAGGCACTCGAGCGTTGCAAGTGCACAAGAGCGTACCTCTGTACCTGCAACGAAACAACAACAAAAAGTCACAAAAGATGTGTACATGTGTGTGTGTGTGTGGCTATGTGCGTGTTGCAGCCTATTAATAAAACTCATTTCTATTATGAGTTTAGGTGGCGTCCCTTTAGTTTGGCGATGTTTTTGGGTGCATCCGCGCAACGAGCTCAGACTCAGACTCACCCTCACCACGTGCGCCTGCCTCACCCCTGCTGCACAGCTCAGTGCACTTGCGCGGTCAGTTTAAAGCGCTGCTGTTAATATCTGACATTTGTTGTTGTTGCTGTTGAACAGTTTTACATTTTTTTTTGGTATTTTGACGTATTTTTCAGCTTGCAGTTCTCAGCCTTGGAAATTCTGCATTTCCATGATCGCTTCAGTCTGCTGCCGTCGCTGCCTGGATGTGCCCTCGTTACTTCACTTGAGTTTCGTTTTCCACTACATTTGTACGTGTTGTTGCGTTGTTTAGGCACATTTAATGATCCCGGGAAATTCCTTCGCCCCCGTGTTCTTCTGATCTGTGCGTTTTCACACGATTTTCGCAGCAGTTCTAAAGAAACTCTTGCTTTTGTTATGCTCTTTCGCTTGATGTTGGCCATTTGGGCGTGTGATTGAAAAAAAAAAACGAATTTCCTTTCTCCTTTTTACTTCACTTATTTTCTTGTGAATTTCTACTTTGTAAAAATATTCTCAGGTGTTTGTTCGTGCCTCGGAGGGGCTGGTTACAGCGTGAATTTTTGTTGTATGCTGCTTCAAAAAGATGTTTTTACATTGTGTATGGAAAATACTGGCATTTTGATGTCTTGCTCTTAAAGTTTTCGCTCAAAGCAGCAGATCTTTTGCGTAGCAGCTTTGTGGTGCGGAACCCCCAAATTTAGCAGTTTTTTACACTATCAATATACTTAAGTATGTATGTATTTATGTTTGTATGTATCCTCACATGCAGGTTATTTGGCAATCTTTTTCAATGAGCCGGAACCCTCTCCACACTTTCTAGCATATGTATGCATATCAAGTGTGACACTAGCTATTTTTATTAAAAACTGATAGAGCGGATTATAAAAATAGAAATCTGTTTCTTTTTTGCACTATTTGTACACTTGATGCACTCTTTCAACATACATACATAAATCCCCCAGTTCATTCGAAAGTGCGGTCGGTGGCGCACAGATGCTGGCTGCGTCCTCATGACAGACTTCAGACATCAGACGCCACCGATCTCGTCTTTGCATGGTCTATTTTTAGCATGCTCAAGCAGGATTATCGCTCAAGTCGCATTCTTCGCTGTAGCCGGTGGAATTGCACTCTATGCGAGTGCGGATACGTACGCGTACAACAAGGCCTTTAGCTCGCATATCAGATTAGCAAGTAAATAATGCGGAAAGCCGTCGCGTCGTATGGACTATGACAAAACGCAAACACTCGATAACGCGGCATTAGAGTGAGCTGTGGATATTGCCGCTACAGATCGGCGCATAATAATTAATTCGAATTATTTATAACGAGTCAAACATTCGGAAAGTGTGTGCTTGAAAATGTGAAATTTGTGGCATGCCACAACAGCACGACACATATCGACAATGCGTTAAATACTTCTGGGTCGGACTGATCGTGAATGCCTACATTTGTATGTATTATATTTTGTATGAAGCGCGTCACGGCATTTGAATTTGAATGAGTGAACGCGTTTGAAACATCTGTGCCGCTGCCTGCTGTGCGTCGGGAAGTGGCTACCGCTGATCGCTAGCATGATAAACGAGGGCGTGTGTGCGTTGTCTGTCATGTTGTGTTGTCAACACGCCGCGGTTGATTGCTGCACCTAGCCTCAAAACTGTCTGTGACAGCAGATACACATGAGTGCAGTTACATATGAGTACAAATGGCTCGTCAGCGAATATTTATTGGTTATGCAGTTGCCGCAGGAGAGGAAGGAGCGGCTGACAACTCTCAAAAGTACAGACTTTTGAAAATCATAATTGCTTTCGTCTAGAAAATGTTCGACGAACTGTCTTTTAAAACTGCAACTGCATATAGAATACGAGAACTAAGCGGGTTCCGTTGGTTTGATTGATTGCTTCTTGTTATGTTCAAAAGATCTAAACAATGTCTCCAACAAATCCGTAGCTGCATAAGCAAAGCAAATCATTTGTTGCTTGAGACCTCATCGTTTAAATTGTTGTTACTTTCCAGATTATCTCAGCTGTGCGATTAGAGCTTATTGATATGTATCTATCAACTTTATACGAGTACGCATAGGCGTAGTAATAAAGATACCTTGGTTGTTAACACACAACTGTAAATTGTAAAGTATGTGAGCATAGAAAATGTACATAGTATATGATTTTTACAGACAATTTCGAAATAAAACGCTCAACGCCATATTTTGAAACATTGACATTAATAATATGTAATAATGTTATCTCAGTTAATGGATATAAAAGAAATGCTTGAAGTTTGCTATTATCTACTAATAAGCGCCGATAAACGGGTGTGTCTTATGACACTGCTATGAACACATTTAAAAAAGTAAAACCCTCTCAACTTGTATGCAGGCACAACAATATTTTGGATATGGATAATACTCATACTGTCAATAGAAAATATGCTGGAAAATGAAAATTGTTTGATCAATCTTCAATCTGGAACTTTTGCGTGGAGATGCTCGTCTAGAAAGCTGAAACTGGTGTAGTAGCTAACATCATACGATTTTTATATGAACCCACACAAAAAACGATTGGCGGCGCCACTGTAAGTATGCATCTTACATATATTGTATCTGCCACTGTGTACACACATACATATGTACCACATAGAACAACAATGAACTTCGCAAAGGTTACACGCACTCAAATATTTTACGTCTCCCCGCACGTCGCCGCCAAGTGACAATGAAGTTCGTAAAGTATTCCTCGCGACAGCGTCCCAAAAGTATCTTCCACTCGTCGGAAGTGCGAAAGCGCATTCCGGTCTGCGACGTGGGCCGCGTATTCTTGAGAGCTGTTGGCGTTAACGATCTGTCGCTGTTGTCTCCAGCAGACGCACACTTCTATGTGAGTACGAGAGTCTGTGCGATCTGTGAGTATAGCATAATTAAATGCCGTCGTAGAGCATTCAGCGGATTGCAGCTACGCTGTGTCGTGCCATGTCTAGCGCTGGGCGTGAAAGCGATCATCTAAATTAGCTCTAAAGCAGGCATTTAAATTTTATGACACTTCTCCTTTGCTGTTCCCTCGTCGCACCATGCCCCACCGACCCTGCATTCGCTTTGGTGTTGTTTGTTGTTGTTATTTATGCGTTGACTATGATCGCTCGCTTCTTATGTGCCCGCTGCCTTACCTTTTTGTTGTGGCTTCTCTTATTTTGAAATGAACTTCAAATTGAATCTGTGTAAGCCCGCAGCTTCTTTTCACTGTTTTGTTATTTTAAATTTTTTGTGAAGTGAAGTGCGTGAGAAGCTGAGAAGATGCGCAGGGGGAAAGAGGCAGCGATTTATATGCTCGAATTTAAGTCGCTAAATAGCCAAGTTTATTTTGATACTTTTTAAGTTCTACTTAAATAGTGGCATTTCGAGCAGAAGTGGGGCAAAGTGCGAAGATTTATGGGGGCGACGGACTTGCCAAGTTTCGCAAAAGCAAGATTTTTTGTCGAGCAGAATTTTTGAAGTCGCACACAAATTATGCTTGAACTTGCAACATGCATTTCAAATTAGTATTTTTTAATTAAATTGAGCATTTCACAAACACATTGCCACGCCTCTTGGCGCGCATATTTTAAAATTTCAAAATTTATTAGGGTTCTCTGAGCAATTGCTTTAACGTAATTTGAGCAGCACTCGAAAGGGCAACCCCGGCCTTTAAGTATGCAGCTAAGGCGCTTACGAACACACCCCTTTGGCTTCACTGTCATATCGAATCCCCTCATCAAATGCGCTGCTTATGAGTCATCCGTTCCGCGCGCAACAATTGGCTTCAATTTGAATTGATTTGAAATTGAATTCTACAAAAGAAAACAATATTCCGCCATTTCCTGATACATACTTCCAGATATACGCAAGGCGCTCGCCAGCTGCTCTGCTCTGGCGCGAGAGCGTCAAGACGTGTCAATCAGCGGCACAATAAATTTATTGAATTTCAAATTTATTGTATTTCAATGAATATTGATTCACACTGCGCACAGACGCGTAGTCCGTGTGTCTTCATGGGGGGTGGTTACAAGCGAAATTATACGCACATTTGGAGATGTCAAGATTCTTTCCTTTTCATTTGAAATTCAAGTGCGCACTTATTTTTAGAAGACTACGCCTCTGATGCTATCAGAAGGCATCAAATGAGAATTCACGCGTAATAGCTTATGGCGCTTTGTTTACGATATGCTCATTGTTGTATGTTTGCGTTGCCGTACTGAAAATGAGTGCAAAGCGTTACCAATTGACAGCTCAATGACGTTTCTGTTCAAAATGCTGACATACGAAGTTTGGATGGTTTTGAAAGGATTTGTATGGTACTTGTGTGGCTTGAGAAAGGGTTTGTATAACTGCTATGAAATGGTTTCAATTATGGCATCGATTCTGGCATATAAATCATGAGGGTTTTGGGAAAATACCATTGATTTATTGTGAGAATATAAGTACCTACTTTCGAGTATGTATTTGAAGTAGGTACATTTCTCATAGGGGCATAGAAAGATGATGCACTGTAGTTGGTTCGATAAGAACAGCTTGACTTCAATAATACATAAGTAAGTGTTGTTGTTATTTTTTGCTGGCCGACTCTTCATATTCTTCTGATTTTTCAGACGCGCTTGATTTTAAGCTCCTATTTTGTTATTCGCAAACAAATTAAATTTTAAGGAAAAGTTTTTGCTCGAGATTTTTTTCAACTAAGTTACATAGCTATGAGAGCTACTTTTTGGATTGACATTTTTCCAAGCTTCCTTTTTGAATTGATATTTTTATCTCCATACAATGTTGATTCTTCAGTTAGTTTTTCAATAAAATTATTCTCTAGAAAAGGCTCATTTTAAGGTTCCAGACACATTTATCTACAGCTATGCGCGATACTAAAAATCATTTTTCAGTCAAGATTTAAGCGTTCCGTTTGACTCGACATTTTTCTACAGACCAACTCTAGATTCTAACGAAGCATTTTAAATCAAATTTCCTCGTCAGCTAAGGTCGATTTGATGAGTTCATTTTCGTCTGTCGTTTTTGAGGCCTGTCCGAAAAAGTGAGTACATAAACTAACACGCAGCTGCGCACACGTCATGAGCTGCTCGAACTTCCTGCACTTCCTTCCTGTCGTGCCGGAGTCATTGAAGCTTCAATAATGGAACGGAAAGATATCATCAAAGCGCGCCATTAGCGAAATGTATCGTAAGCAACAAGCAGTCTGGAGCAGGGGAAGGGCACAATGCATCGAGAACAATAACAACAGCAACAGGAACAACTTTTGTGGTACGCAGGAGGCAACAAACAACAAAAGCAAAGCGCACTGAGGTCGACCGGGGCCATGCGCGAAAATGGGTGCAGCCGTTCGTAATAAACGAAACGGAAATTTCGGTACCAAAACTGTACAAATAAATAAATACAACAACAAGCTACAATAGTCGAGCTCGAAAGGGTTCTATATATTTTGTGTGCTTGTTGTTGTTGTTAAATGCAGCAGCAACATGCCCGGGGCAAGGAATCAGGTAAGTAAGTAAAGCGTGGAATGAAAATTCGTTTTAATGCACGACTGCCCAACGGTCAAAATTTATTTAGTCGTGGCACGGCAGCTGAAGAAGGGCCGAGGGATACGCTGTTGGCAAATTGCACATGCGTTGCAAGCCGCCTGCTGCGCTGCACGTACCGCATCTCAATTTCTCAGAGCGATGTGACTCATTCGCAACGCGTTTCCATAGATTTCGCTGGATTTGCACGAAAATGTCATTCATGCGATAAGCATTACGGCGGTCTGTCCATGCTCATGCTCCTGCCGCTGCGGCAGGGCTGACCGAGTGGCCAAGCAGCATATGTTGCATGTCACTCACGTTCTGCTGTCGCTTTTGCTACTATTTCAGTGAAGTTGCCTCAGGCCGCAGTGACCCTGCGCAGCAGTCAGTCGTGCACCGCAATCGTCACACGGCGCAGGGGGCTGCTACAAGGCAAATAGCTGCTGCGCTAGGGGCCGCTGTTGGGCGGGCCAGTCAAAAGTGCTAGACAATCTCGTAGTACTTGCCTAAATTTGTTGTTGCTGTTGGATTTTGTTAGCAAAAACTTCGATTGACAATGACAAAATGTGCCTGGTGTGGCAATAGTACAGTAATACTTGGATTAACGTCATGTTGATTAACTCGAACCTTTGTTCTATAGCCGTATCTGAAAGGGATTGACCAGTTTTATTTGAATGACGAAAAATACGCTCGAATAGTTGCCAATTCGTCGCGAGACATGACGCCGCGGAGAGAAATAATTTTAAAACTAATTCTCTTTGTTTTGATGGTTGGGGTCTGCTTGGGACTCAGACAGCGAACTTTCGCATCAGGGACTGAGCCACTTCGGCGACTTTTTACAGACTTACTTACATATATGGCATCACAATCTGTCACAGGCCCGCCTCGCATGCCAGTTCTCTCCAGGCGCCGCTACTGCCTTTTATCACTGCTGCTGCCAAAAAAAAAACTAAGCCCGATTCGAGGTTTTACTGTAAATGCAATGCCTAGATGGCGCGCACGTCGAATGCCAACGTTCTTTTGCAGTTATCAAGTGGATATTTCTACATTACTTAAGTGCTTCGATGTAGGCGCTGCTTTCTTTTCTTTGAAATGGTACTCGGTTGCAGTACCGCTTTATCGTGCCTTGAACTCTTCTGCTTCAGATATGCAAGTAGATAAGATATAAATTGTCTACAGCTTGAAACCGATAAAGCAAGTTAAACGGAGCGTTTTGCTGAAGAGCTCCATGCGAGTTATACACAAAAGGGCATGCTGAGGCCTGCGCAGCATAGCATCTCAAGTTGTCACACAGAGGTCAAGCATGGGACCCAATTGACTAGAGTTCATTTGGCAGAAAAGCGCGTGCGTAGAAGAGGGGATCAAGTATGTAGTTTATTGTAGAGTGGCAGAAAAGTGCAATTCTCACGTTTATGTGGAATGAGAAGTCGTAGTAGTTCCGATTTAGTCTGCATAAGTGGAAGTAACCAAATATATTTATATGTATGATAAATAGACCAGATATTCAGATTTTCCTCATCTCGCTTCTGTGTTTCAAATCTTATTAAAAAGTCTAACTCTCAAAAAGATGTGGGCGCAACAAACATTTGCAAGCAGCTATGAATAATTAACTTTCAGTTAATTACCATAAAAAGCACACAGCACAGTGTAGTACACATTTTAATTACGCTGCACGTAGGCGGAGCGTGTGAAAATATGGCGTACAAATGTCTCATGTACGATTTCGTGCGATTGTTTACACGGCACCTCATTTACATTTCACGATAAGAGGCAAAACAAATATTGATATGAAATATATATGTATGTATATATATAGCAGATAGTATGAAGAAAGAGAGACATACATACATAAATAGAAGAAAGAAAATGGTACTTTGTCGCTTATGCCGCAAAAGTTGGAACCAAGTGAGAGCTTGAAGAAAGTCACAGAATCACTGCATTTCCAGTAGTTCAATTCAAATCAAGCGTGAATCCCAACACGACGCATTTTCAAGTAGTGCTGTCACTTGTGTACAAGTGCTTGTGCCATTATGTTAATTGTATTGTTGTAATTACACTGCGGGTGTATGTGGGTTAATGTAGGTCAGCCTTTGGAGTACAGCTCTTTGTCACGCGAATTGCATGAATTTCTCCACAGTTGCTATATCGCACAAAAAGCTTTTGAAGAGACTTACCAATTTTGATGAAAGAAATTTATTCACAAGAAAAAAAAAAACTAGAAATGATAATTTTTAAATATTTTCGACTTTATAGTAAGGCAATGATTGCTTAGGATTTAGCGTTTGCTTGCTTCAAGTTTTTCTTAGGCTTGAATTCGAGTAGAAGACACACAATTTTGCTCAAGCCTGGAACACTGGCCTTAGTTGATTCGAACATTTCTTAAAGTACTTCTAATAAATAGTATATTACTTAAAAGGAGTGTGTTACAAAAAGCAAAATTTGTTTGCTTAACTTACATTTTAACATGCATTAAAATATCAACTTTCAAAACATTTTTTGATCGCTTTATGTATATGTATATGTACATTTATAACTTTATGATAAATGCTTATGCATAAAAAGATTTTAAGTGTGCGTCTTCCTTCCCCTATCTGCATAGATCCATTCATGTTCAAATTAAGTATGTAATTGTTTTATAAAGTTTCAAAGTTCGAGCTAAAATTACTTGAGAAAAACGACGCTTTGCAACTATCAATGAGCTTTCGATTTCACACAAAAATGTTAGTATTTAATTTTAGCACAAAATTTGAATTTTAAATCTTAATCTGCTGCTACTCTTTTGTTGACCAACTGATTTGTATTTATAGCATATTTATTTAATTAATTCGCTTTTAGTAGTTTTTGAAAGTCTTCTCTAGAAGAGCGTCATTTGTAAATTTTTAACTATTAAATTTTTTTTTTTGATATTGAAGCTTTCTAAAAATTTTGCAAAGAAGTATACATTTAAAACTGGCAGGATTGCTTTTGACGCAGTATGGCTGGCAGTATTGGAATCAGTCGCTCGGAAAGAACTGCTGCATAACTAAAATCAGCTGCTCGCAGCTCAGCAACTTATTGCGATTTTTATTAAACTTTGACCTGCTCTGCTGCAGCCCACTGCTGCTGTTGCACTTATTTTTACGATCTGGCTGGCATATAAATTTCAGTGCATTTAACTTTATATATAAGAAAAATTGTATTTGTATGTATATGTATAACTTAAGTGCAGAAACCAGTTTTGCAACGGCCAGATACAGTTCTGAGTAATGCGGCTTTTATGTGCAAACTGTTTGCCTTTTGCCATATTTTAAGTGCGCTTTGAACGTGGCTTTGCGTATATTTAAACATTTTTCTCCTTTTTTTTAACTTAAGTCATTCGAAGTCATAATGACCATTAAGCGAAGGCAAAGCACAACGGCGACAATGCGCGCTGGTAGTTCAATAATTGCATACATATGCATTTTACAACAAAGCTAAAGCATTCTAAAAAAAAATCAAAATGACTTTTGAACTTGCAACATAAGCACACACACATACACACGCCGTCAAACATAGACACGCAGCGTGTCCCAGTTCAAAGTGTACGACAGAGGCAGCTCAGCAGAAAATAGCTATTTTAACCTACTCCCAGATTGCTCTTTGTGAATCAGTGGCCAATTGCTCCGAGGCCATACAAAAAGTTCTCCTTTTAACGTAGCGTGTCATTGCAGAGAAGCGCTCCAATTGATCTCCAACTGCAGCATTCTTAGATGTCTCTTTTGTTAGTAAAGAGAGAACGTTTTTTGTTTTTTTCACTTTGCCATTTTTAAGAAAACACCCAAGGAAGAACTTTTTTTCGCCCGTTTGAAAAATCAATAGAAGATACCAAGATACCAACTTTTGTCGACCTAACTATCAACAGGAGATAAGTATATTGCCTGAAATTGTTTTAAACATATTTCATTCTAAACACTTTTATACGAAATCTGGCGGATGAAGAAGGCCTTTCAGCATAGAAGACTAGATTCCTACTCCAAATGCAATCTAAGAAAGTGGTTGTAACGAACAGCACGCAAAACTCTTTTTTTTGCGACTAACAGAGCTATTAAAAACTCGCTTATTGTTCCAAATGGAGCACGACATGGGCGCTCGTTTTCGGAGATTTTCGAATTTCGCCGCTGGAAGGCAACCGTGGCTGTCGCACGACAAAGCTGCCCTTAGGGGTAATATGTATATGCGCACACGCTCGTGGCTTTGCCACAGTTGTTGCAAGCTTAGCCTAAGCCTGTGTGCCTGCTCTCATGAATAATTTACCACTTACGAGTGACTCTCTCTGCTTGTTTGCTGCGCAGAACCAATTTTCCGACTTGACCGAAACTATTTAAAAATCAGATTTCCAACAAAGCAGAAAAGTGCTTCAAAGGCAACTGGCATTGATGAAAACTACCGCTGGACTTGCTGCTACAAATACGGCTCAGAGACCACGACATATCCTGCAGAGGTGAGCGTTCGAATAGCTAATAGCCGACGGCTTGGCGCGTGCAGTCGTGTTTAACGAGTTTTTGCGCCAGTCCATAGAGCGCGAGTTTCGCAGCGCTTTGGAAACAGGCACGTAGCCGGAAATTCGCTGGCATAGGCATTGCTTCTGCTTGATATACTTAGATTGGGCTATTTATGCAGCAAAGCTCTTCAATTTTGGTGTGTACTGGTGCAACATTTGTGTTGTAAATTCGAAAGGCAAGTCAATAGTTCCGACGGTCATGTGACCTTTTGTCGATCCTTCCGCCTACGAAGTGGTTGCTTAAAGCGTTTCTTCTTAATGCGGATATATAGTATATATTTCTGACACTTGAACATTTAAGAAATCCGATGTCGAATGAAGCCAATAAGCATTCAAGCAGATTGCAGTTTGTACTTGTAGTAAGGATCCGCTCTGCTAGTCACCACAGCCTGAAAGGCCCATTGTGGCAGTTCTCCATATTTTCCATACTCATGGATATCCTGCGATTATAGATATATGTATATTGCCTGGCTAACGAAGAAGCATAGAAGCAATAGCTTGCTTAGTTACAATATCATCACTTCAAGAAAAATCAATAAAATCAATCGAAATTTGATACAAAGGATTACAAGCTTTTTTCGCAAGTGATAACTTTTGATATCGTTTAAGTAGTTGTGTTGGTAATTTTAACAATCGTGAATTACTTTTGATTGCAACAATATTACATCGTTTTTTATACACGATAGAATTGATAATATTCTTGGCATTTCTCGCATTCGAAAAGAAATTACGCTGTTTGCTGTTCCATTTTTCAGCTCAATCTTCGTTTCTAATTCAATTAATTCACCACCGTCATATCTCGTGAACTGGCACATTATTGGCTGACATCATCACTCACGTTACGTTACGTTAGACAACATCATAATTTATGCTCTCAGTGTAAACGCACAATAATTAGATACATTCGTGGCAACTTGAGCTGGCATCCATTCGGATATAACGATCTGACATTCCCGATAGCAAGACGCCAAAGTTGTCTAGGTTCGTCGGCGCAAGCGCAAGCGTGAAACGTAAACGTAACTGTTAAGCTGCAAATTGCAATGCACAATAATTGAGCACGCTTCGCGAGCAGCGTCGTTGACACTACGCTTTTTTGCCGGAGCTGCACACGATCGTTGTTGAGATAATTGCTTCTAGTACTTGTTGCCAGCCCATGCTACAAGTTTCTGCTCGACTATGTAGACAAGTTTTTATGTGCGAGTGTGGAGTGTGTCTGTCTGTTTATGTGGCATCTTAGACATGCTCTTCCAAACACATCTACATGCACTTGTGCACAATTATAGTCGAATATTTGTTTACTCAAATTCATACCATGATTTGTGTCAAGGGCTTGTACGAGAAGAGAACAGCGCAATTTTGAAATTCATTTCTATCTTTTGAGTAGAGAGAATAACTTTAGCATAATTAGCCTATAACACCAGCGAAGTAGCAATATGGAAGCCAACTAAAATTGTTAAACTATACGAAATCCAGCATATTTACGATTTCAAATGTCAAAAGCGAGAAATTTTTTGGGAATATTTTTGAAAAATTTCACCACAAGCTTTAATAACAATGTAAAAAATGCAGGGCTGGTAAAATTAGCATGTGTATAAAAAAAATAGTTCTAGAAAAACTGGCTTTTAGGCTTATGCTGTATGATGTAGTTTCAGGCTAGGATAAGCCGAAGACACCGGAAACGGGAAACGTGCGTTCAATTATTTTTCTCAAAAGCTGTAGCGTTCCCGACTGACATGTCTACGATATTATTACACGTATGCAATATTTTATATAAAGAAAAGTAAGTTTTTTGTTTTTTCGCCTTTAATGTTTTTGTAATAAATACATTTTTCTATGCCGAAATTTTAACAGTATTATCATTTCTATAACTAACATATGTAGTAATTTTTTTAATTTTAATTTAAAATTTTTTAAAATCAATTTGTATTAATTCTGAGTAACACAATTGATTCAGCTCAGCAACACTTTCCAAACTACTGCAAAAGCTAAAGTGAAAACACATTTGACTTAGTTAATATGAGTAATTAAGTATGTGTGTATGCGGGAAAAGGAAAGTTACAAACAAATTACCATATTTTACGGGTCAATTAAGAGAAAAACCTACACTCACTCACTCGCCGCATTAACCGGACTGCGTACCCTAGCGCAGGCCAAGCGTACCAAATTGAAATGCACATTACGAATTCAGCCTAGGCAGAGGCATTAACGCCTTTGCGTGTTACGTAAAGAGGAAATAATGGCACGAAAGTATAAAAGAAACGCGTCGACCGGCCGGAAACAGTGCAAAGCGTTGCTTGAAATAGGCTAAAAATTAATTGAAATTATAAAATGCTAATTGTTAATACTTGCCGCCATTTTGGCGTACTCTGAAGAACGTAAGGCAAATGACATTTGAATAGGCATGCTAATATTTTGCTTCTGGTGTGCACGCATTACGCATGAACGTTCGAAAAGTTAAATTGTAAAATTGTGTGTGAATTAACACTCTTTACCGTTAAAATGCTCGAAAACAATGCGAAAACAATTAAATAATACGGCTGGTGACTGCCGGCATTTGCTGAGGCCTAACGGTCTTTGGTTTGTCAACCTGGCAAGTTGGAACGGCCGCACATGCGTGCCTACTTGATTGCTTCATTAGCAGCAGCAGACTTGCCAACAGGGGTTAAGAGCTTTTCGTTTTCTACTTTCGCGGGAATTTTGCAAATTTACAACAACGAAGTGTATGAGTAGTATGAGTAAGAGTGAGCAAGTGAGTGCATCTGACTCGGTCACACGCTCTCGGTGACATGTGTCCAGCAGTGTTGCCACTCACTCCAATTTCTCCGTAGCAAAATATGTATCCAATCTGGCTGTAATGTAGCCAAAAAAAATCAAGCCTAGCAATAATAATTGGAGATAGCTATTAGGTAGAATTTTTTTTAAATCAAAAATTAAAATCATTAAATAAAATACATATATATATATTTTCAGTATGTAATTTTAATATCAATTCAGTAGCAATATTAAAAAAAAACACTTAAAATAATGTTTAAACAAAAAAAAACAATTCTTGTTTTAAACAATAAAAGAAATAAACTTAAACAATGTTTTTAACATCAAAAATAATTCACGTTTTTATAAATAACATAGCATTAAAATATTTCACAACCAAATTTAAATTTTAGTCCATTTTTAAAGAAAAGTCTTTTTTGCCGACCATACACAATTATAAAAAACATAACAATCGTGAGTTCTGCGTTTTTCACCATTTTGCTCATCTGCTCTTCGCATCTAAAAAAGAGTCTATCGATATTTGGCTTCTTCTGGCTTCTATGTTTTGTAAATTTGCAGAGCAATTTTCGTGTCTGTTTAGGTGTGACAAAATGTTCAAATGTTCACAGCACTTTTATTGCACGCTTTGCAAAATGCCGAGCCGTTTTTATTTTGCAGCCATGGGAATCTTTTGAGCCACTCGACTCTGAACTTCCTGGTTCTTTTCCCTGCACCAAAAAAATAAAATATTAAATAGATTTCTGACATTGGCAATAGAAAAATTCTTTCTTACTTCTCATCAACATTTTCTTCCATTTCGGGTTCTTCCTCCATTTCAATTTCTTCCTCCACTTAAATTTCTTCAATTTCTACTGCTGCTCTCGGTTTCTTAACCACGAATCTAAAATGAAATTATGTAAGCCTGTTGATTTAATATTAAAAGTATATAAACTTACTTATCCATTTTACTTTCGCATCAGCTATCACGCGCTTCCAGCTTCACACAACCACTTTGCTAATTTTGACATTCATATGACATGACTGAGCGCGAAGAATGTCAAGAAAGAGAAAATAGAATTGCGCAAGAAAGCTAGATATACATGTACATGTATATGCTGTAAAGGTATGAACACAATATTATCCATATATTGTGTCTATGAAAATGTAGCCATTTAAGAAGCATTGTAGCATTGTAGCCATCAATTTTAAATGTAGCAAATTGGCTACAATTGTAGCCAAACGGCAACACTGGTGTCCAGGCTTGTCGGCCTCAACTATTTCCAGTTGAGCGCGCGTCAGCGTGAGTGAGTTGCGACTATTTTGCGTGCCTGTTGCGTGACGTTAACCCTGTTGTCGACGAGATTTTTGTAGGTGTTATTTTAATTTCCAATGCTTGACAGTGCCTTTTCAATGTCATTGACAAGTTAGCATACCCTATTACCATAGCGTTCCCGACTCACATGACAAGCGAATTATTACATATATCTATTATGCCATTTTGCTTCTTTCCACACAATAGCCCAATTCACAATCTTGTGCAAATGGTCTGGGATTTTTGCAATTGACAGTTTTGTTGAAAACTTACAGTAGTTTTGACAGTAGTTGGTTTCAAAATATTGTATTTGCTGTTATTAATTTTTACAACATTGTAAAAAAACTTTCAAAATAGACATTTTTAATTAAAAAGAACTTCCATTAACGTACGTTTAAGAGATGTTAGTGTTATGGGTTTAACAAAGATTTGCATGCGTTTGCGCTGAACTTGGCCACTTGCCTGCCATCAGTTGCGAGTGAGCGGCTTGGTTGAACTTCACGTCACAGTACGCGGGTTCGACTGTCGCAGCAGCGTGAATAATGTCGTGTCCGTTGACTGCAAATGCGGGGGCTGTGGAGCGGCTTAGTCATTTAATTTCTTAAATTCAACATTCGAATGCGAGTTTGCGAAATTTGCGAAATTTTAGCCGCGGCAAGCTTCGAATTTGGACAACTACTTACAATAGTGCTTCCCCAGAAGCCGCTCACAAGCAAAAGCGCAATGTCGTAAGTCTTTATTGTCTCATTTGTCTTTGTTAGGCTCAGCTTCAGTTGCTTTATTTTGTGTGTGCTATTTTGACATATGCCACTTCCATGGGCGTACCCAGAAGCAAATGGTTGAACGAGGCTGAGTTTGGTTTCGTCATTGAATTAGACCAACAAATAAGAAAGCAAAAAATGGCAGATGTGCAAAAGAAAAAAAATATTGATTTTTTGGTTTAGTCGACAAACTCGAAAGTCTGTAGTTTTTTTTTTTTAACAGGCTTTTGTAAATTTTTTATGAATTTTTTAAATATAATATAAATTTTTATATATATTTTCTAAAAAATGTTGTTGCTTTTTTAAAATGAAATAAAATTTGATATATGTACATATGTAGGTATGTGTCTTTTTGAAAAAATTAAATTTTTGTATTAAAAATGTATGTGTCTGTTTGCAAAACTTTAATTTTTAGTGTTTATTTCGACCTTTCCAAAATTGTTTTCTTCTAACTGCGCCACTTTAAAGTTGCCTACTTTTGCATTTGTTTATGTCTGACTGAAGCGATATCAGCGTCGTCTGACAGTTCATTTGCTGCGGACGCCCATGGCTAGGCTGTTGGTTGTGCTTGCTTCTCTGGCACTTGCGCGCATTTGGAGTGACGGGCATTTCGGGTCGCGTGTCCAACAGTCACCACACACATTTGTCACATGCGTGCATATGCTGCGTGCCATTTTGAGTGCCGCTGCTTTGCTGCTTTGTGCCCGTTTTTGGGTCAATCCCCTGCGATTGCACTTTTTGGCGGTGGCGCGTGCAGGCAACAAAAGTCAATTTTCGACAGATGCCGGCCAGGGTCCGTTGAGACATCGCTCGCACTGCAAAGTGCAAGTAGTTTTACTCTCGTTGGGGGTGGGGGGTGTTAATGACCTGTAAATGACGTTTCGTTCTTGATTTACAGCCGATAATGAAAGGTTTTCCTGTAAGTGTTGTTAACTTGAAATAAAAGAAGTTGCCGGGAAGTTGTTGTGATTTTTATTTGCGGCGCTTGAGTGCCGGAAATTGCATGGACTGACGTTTGATTTATTTATAGTAGTTGATTCATTTCGGCCGCAGGTAAATGGTTCACATATGTATGTAAGTGTGACTCATCGCTTACGGGGAAAGTGACATGCACTCGTATCAGTTGGAAGCAGATAAATTGATGCTTTATCAGTTTTTTATATTGCTCATACGAATTCCAATTTAGATAGCAATGGAATATCAGCAGCAGGCGCGCAGTGGACAGGGCCGTGCCTGAGGGTTTGTTGCAATGGGCCTATTACTCGGTAATCAGAAATGAGCGCACACATTTTCGCTTCTAAAGTGAACGACGACTCTTCCCAGAAACTTCAGCTTGCTAGCGCCCTTTCCGAACTCAACCCTGCAACGAACGTTTCAGCTGCGCGCGTTTGCTTTGGTCTACAGTTCAGTGCAATATTTCAAGAATTATTGCAAACTGTTTGTTTATACAAAAGGGGTCGGTGAGTGCTCATAAAATTTATTATCTCATTTCAACGGACTTGACTATTTGCATTCGGATTGGCTTTAGCCGGCCGGTGTTGCCTTTGTTTACACTGTTATGGCGTCACAGCGGGACGAGCGGACAAGGCAAGGGCGTGTGTGGTCGCAAAACACGGTTGACTTCGATAGCAAGACACACGCGCGCGGGGGTTGGGTTCGTTGCAGAAGAGCAATGCTGCTAAATCGGGCAGCTATGAAAAGTTTGCACAAGAGCTTAACATAGATAAACAACAGTTGCATAGAAGCGTTAAAGTCAGAGAGTGTCGCCGAAGTGCAGCTTCGTCAACGGAAGTCAACCAGCAGCGGCGTAAGTTCGCATAAGTCGGAAGCGTCGTTCACTACGGGGTAATACAGGGGAAATGTAATTTCAAAACATTACCGAAGTGCCCCTTATTATGAGTCCCCCGGGGCTACAAGCATCGACCCGGCATTACAGCAGTTATTTGCGGTGCAGCGGAGGGCAGCACTCGAGCGTAGGAAGGGACGAAGAAAAGATGACAGAGACTGCGTGTGGCATGAAATTAAACATTTTCAAAATTTTTGGGGGTAAGTCTAAAGGACGCTGCATATGTTGCGCCACAGGATACTTCTTTCATGCCTTGATTTGATTATGGCGTAATTTATTTAGGAATTTATTAAAAATAATGCAGAACATTTTTGTGTGTAACTTTTGTGAAAATTCGATTAGATTACTAACCCTCGGCTGCACGCCTTTGGGCTACTACAATCGTTGGGGTGTTTGCTGTGCCTGCAGGCAGACACTAAGCTAGTATGAATGATTGTGTGAGTAGGTCTGAAATGTATACAACGGTCTCTAGCAATAAACGATTCGAATTTGAAATCGGTAGAGTATACAGAAAGAAAAATTTTTAATATTACGTCTAAAAAAAGAATAACTTGTAAAGTAGCTGTATCCCATAGTTCTATGCTGACATTGCTACGCCTTTTATGGCAAAAGTAACAGCTGATCTAGGGAATTGAATGTAGACTTTTGTGACTCTCGCCAGAATATGCTGAATTGCTAGTGACAAAAAACATGGCAGCAGAATTTTTGGTTGGGGAAAAAGCTTTCCTGAGAAGTCATAACCAACAGTCACTAGAAATGAATTTTCTAAAATATTTATTAATATATAAAGCAGTTCTTGTCTTTTCTCTGGTAAAGAGTCTGAATTGAAAATCAAAAAAATTATATTTTTTAAATCTTAAAAGCAACTTTAAATATACTAACAAACTGTTAGTTTAGAAGAGTATTTTCAATTTTCTACAACGTTTATTTTAAGAAACTTTAGAAATTTGCTAGTATTATTTTTAGGGTGAGTTGTTCGAATCCCCCAGTATTCTCTGCTCATGACCATTTATAGACCCTGGTCTATTTTATTTTATGATTGCTGCAACTACTATGTCGAATGCGATACTGTCATTCAGTCAGCCTGTCAAATTGTGTGTATGTTGTTTTAGTTGTTGTTGCTTTGTTTTGACAGTTGCTCGATTTGAAATTTGAAATCGAAATGTTCGCAAGGCGTGCATTACAAATTGCTTAAGTGATTGCTTGTTGTCGATATGAGTGCTCGGAGGGGGTGTTCGAACGATTGAGGGTGGCAGTTAATGTCGCGCGGCAGGGGGTGCTGCAGATTGATAGCAGCGCTTGCTCATATTACACAAAGCCGCAAGCAACAAATGCGCGTGCACACATGCAATCGTTTGCTCAAACACACACACACAAACACACAAAAACCGGACACTTTGAACTGCATTCTTTATGACCAAGAAAATGTGCAGTAATAAATTTCTTTAAAATCGCTGCTGTCATAAATTGGAAAAGCATAACCGTTGCAAGAGATTGCGCCATTTTATGTGGTTTTAATGGGATTACAATTTCGTGGAAGTGTTGGTTACAACATGGCGGAGTGTTGCTTCCTTGTGTTGTGCTTGCAACGGTTGCAAGAATAATATTTTTTTGAAATTCTGTTTTCCTTCTCTTTATATTTTTATTGTTTGTTGCTCTTTTGCTGTTTTGCTGTTTTGTTTACTTCACACTTTGGTATGCGCGCCATATTTGCATAAATAATGACAGTGTCAACTGTCAGCTGTACTACAACAACAATAGCGGCAGCAAAAACTACAACACACTCAAAGATACTGTACACTTCAAGCGTTGAAGGGAAGAAGTGTAAAGAAAACAGATAAACTAGCAGAAGGCAAGAAAGAATAATATAATGAGGCATTTCCGTTGTGACAAGCAACCTTTCACAACTGACAGCAACAACAACAACAAAGAAGAACTTATACACCTCTCTTACCATGTTATGAGATAAAGATAAAGAATTCAATTCATATCTTAAATGAAGTGCAGCACTTATTCAGTTCCCGTTCTTGAAGCATAGAAGCAAATCAAGACAATGAACCATGTTGTTGTAGTGAGCGTTTTCTACCGATTCAGCTAAAAACTGGTGAAACTTGTCTAAGAATTTTCGCTTGCTTTGTATTTTAAATTGTTAGTTAGTTAAGTAAAGTAAAAGACGCTATGCAACCGCAGTACATGCACACTTGCATATACACGTACACTATAGTGCATAACTTTAGCATATATTGCAACTTTTGAATTGAATTCAACCCCACTTGGCACACCACAAAAAATACGACTGTTGTAATATTTATTTTTTATACCAAGTATCATTTGATCATTTCATTATCTGTTAAAAAAATGTCGGCCCTATGTACATATGTATATATGATAGATAAATTTGTTTTCTTTGAGTTGTCGCATTTATTAGTTTTTTGAAAATATAAAAATAGAAAATCGAAATAAATTATTTTGCACCACAGTGTAATAGCTTGACCATTCAAATTACCAAGCCACAATGGCCAACTTGCACTTGGAGCCAACGCATTCGCAGCGTTGCCAATCGAAACTGGAGCATGGCCACAAGGCAGTCATTTCTGCTTTTTTTATTACTCTCTTTTTATTTTCTTACCCCTTTTTTGCCAATTTGTACGATTGATTTGTGAACGTTTGCAGCGGCAGCAACTGCGAAGTGTCGAACTGGAGCAGCAGGCAGGCAGGCCAGGCAGGCGCTGGCGTTGGTGGCACGCTGCACCCGCAAATGTGAACGTGCAATTTGCGGCACAGTGGGGCGCAGCGGCGCATGTGCGTTAGATACAATAGCTCAAGTATCTCACATGCCACAGATGCTCTTTGCAGCTTTCTTCTGGCTGATGCGATTTTCACTATTTGCGTTAATTATTTTCATTATGGCGCAGACAATGCGCAGTCGCTGGCGTCGAATATTGTATCTACGTATCTACTACCACCTTTCGGTGTGTGCGTGCGTGAGTGTGTGCTTCGTTAGCGGTTTCCGCAGAAATGTGCCAATTGCGGTAAATTGTGGCATTTTTAAAGCACATAAACCACGAAAGCTTTTATTTTTCACCTTAGTAGCTGTGCATAATATCTATTTGACGCTTCCCTCTGTGGCGGTGGCGGTGGCAGTGGCAGTGGCAGTGGCAGCCGTGTGCGTTGACAATGGCCCACAAGCAGCGGCGTCTTTGCCTGCTCGTCTGCACTGAATTGCTTCGGTTTGGTTTTAACAATCGGCGGCTTCTCTGTGCGTTCTACAATAGTTTAAGTTGTTTTTCTTAGCATAGTACGTTGTATCTGCACACTTGCAGATACAATATCTTTTGTCGCCGCCAGTCGTGCTGTTGTACGTGTAATGCGGCTCTTTGTGTCGCGCAGTCATTTGTCGTAATTGCTTTCTTTTCGGTTCGTTCGCAGCCAGGCGCGCAGACGGCTAGCAGAGGTCTGAGGGTACAGGTATGTAGTTCAGATGCCCCATAATCTCGAATTTTTCTTTATATGTTTGCATATTAAGATGCGAACTACTTAAGTTAAAATTTAACAAATAAACTTAAGTGCTATCTTAGCTAAGCGAGCTGCACAAGTTAAGCGTCGTTTAAGCCTATTCATGTTTTTTCAACGTTTATTTAAAGTCTTTAAAATTTAACTGAAGCACACAACAAAACTTAAATACACTTGTTTTTCTTGTAATTAAATTGAATAATTTTAAACAAAAAATTAAAAGGCATTACTAGCTACGCTTAGGCGCTTTTATATGACAGCTTAACTGCAAAAATAGTCATATGTTCGAAATTTTTGAACTTAATTCCTAACCTTCCCGAAGAGAAACCCCGTCTACGTGCCTGTAAACAGCGACAATCGTTAGTTGTTTGTTTTCTTTTACATTCTCTGCAGTGCGAAGGCGTTTCACAATTTTTCTACGATTTTAGCTTGTCCGTCACGGCAGGTTTGATGTTTGGCTTTGATACCGCACTCATTAACCTTGTTGTTGTTGCTGTAACTTGGCGTGTCTGACGCTTTATTAGAATCGCGTTGACAAAATGCTTAAGCATTTGCAGTGGAGCAGCAACATCAACGATTGAAGCCAAATTAAAATCATATCAACGTTGCCATACTCCACTCTGGAGTTCAATGACCTCAAACTAGTTGGAAATTTAATTTCAAAATATATCGAAGAGTTTTCGTAATTTTAGAGTTGAAGTGGTAGATTATCAAAGTAGCTTCCAACTATTGACTTCTATATTTGTATACATATACATATGTATGTATGTATAGAGCAGTTTCGACTTTTCTATGCATTAGAAGTTTGTTAGATTAAAAGAAATTCTCTCTATAGATCCGATCGATATGCTTAACTTTAACCGATTTTAGTAAATGCGCAACAGATTATCATGTCTTTATTTCGAATTTTTGTACTAAAGGTCGAGTTTTTCGATTGAACTAAATATTATATTTTTTGGATTTTTTTTTATCAACTGACCCCGGCAGAATTTTCTCTTTGTATTTTACTAACAAAACGTGATAAGCTTGGGCCGGCAGTTTATTTTTGAAAACGCTTATGATTGGATATGATTGGCAGACCTCTCTCTATCGTTCGATGGCATAAGAAGTTCCCTATAAGAAGTTAGAGTATCGCGTCAGTGGATGATTATTTGTTCGATATTATGTTGTTCCTATAACTATAAAATCATAATTTGTTCAATTGATTCTTTAATACAATTGATTAATTTGTAAACGAGAAATTCGAGACTCAATTTGCACTCACTTTATCATTTTAATTGAATTCACTTTTATGCTGATCAAATTGTTGAAATGATTGCTCATCAATCTCTGTTCGGCTGCAACTTGTTCAAACTGTCAAGTCACCAAAAATGTGGGCTATAAATGCAGCAAATTGTTGCTGACAACTACAATAGAGCAACACTTTGCCACTGCCATCGGGGCACAGCACTCGAAATCCATTAGCATCACTTAAAAAACAAGCACTGCGAGCTCCAGGGTTCGGAGCGTAGCTGCATACAAACCAAGCGAGAGCGAGTGCGCTGCAGTGGCTCAAGTTGCAGCAATTGATGTGCCCTGCCCGCTGACGACCGCCACTTGATAGCTTCATTTAAATTTCGATTTCGATTGAATCACGAAAAGCAAAGCAAATAAACCATTAAATATTTTGTTCCAAAAAACCATAGCCATCGTTTATCATAATTAAATAAATTACAGCAAAATCAAATCAAAAGAAATTTTCTATGAAAATCTCCGACAGCGACGGCAGCATACCAATTTTCATAATTAATTCAAAATAAAATTTTTGAACCAAGAAGAACACAAGAAGCACAGCTCAGCCAGCCATTTAAATGTACACAAAAGCTAAAATCTCAGCCAAATATGGCTGAAAAAAAAGACGCCAGACTCAGATACAAACTGGAGCGTAAGCTGATACTCGAAATACCAGCATAAGCCAAGGGGCAGCAGACAGTGTTGGGCGCTTATGTGTATTTGTCTGTTTTTCATGTGCGTGTAGCATAGTATCATATGTAGAAAAAGGATTGATGTATACAAAATCACGCCCAATTCAATTCAATTCTCTCCTTTTTCACATTGAAACTAATTGAAAATTAAGTGCAAAGTTTTAATAAAAATGCTAAATATTCTGCACGAGAATTTAACATTTTCTACACATTCTACAAATTCTAGAATAATTTACAATCATCAGTTTTCTACATGTAGACAATTGTATAGCCTACATATGCATGGGGACAACTGGCGCAACGCAGGCAGCTGACAGCAGACGGCAGCAAAGACGCACGCGAAGCGCGCAAACAATTAAGCCGATTTGAAGTGCCATTGGACTGGGAGCTGGGATCGGGCGTTCGCTTGTGGCGCTGCATACGAAATTAATCTAATAAATAAAGTGTATCAGCAGCAATGGCAGCTCGAATTGCCGACGCTGGCAACTGCTGTGCTGCGTGCAACGCGCCACGCACAACTTTCAACAGAAGCAGCAGCAACAGTGGCAGCCGCAGTAATGACAGGCGATACTGTTGCTGCTGCCCTCTGGTTCCTCTGGTGTTGCATGTTCAATTGCAAACGAATTGAAGTTGCCATGCCGTGGCATACAATAAGCTGCTGTGCTGCCGCTCCGCTCCGCCACCACACCACCCCGCCACGGCACTATTTGTGTAAAATGCATAACAATTTACGCATTTACAAAAATTAACTGCGGCAGCTACAACAACAACAAAAACAACAACAATGGCAGCAGTAATAAGCCTGCACATGCTACGGCTCAAGCCCGAGAAGCTGTCTGAGGGAACGGGGACGCAGTCAAGATGCGTCCCAGACTGCCTGCACGCAACAACAACAACACAGCGGCATCAGTGAAAATCTGGAAACGCTGCTCAACGGCGGGTAATAATACGCATTTTGCATGCTAAAAGCATCACGAAAGATCACTTACAGCTGCGGCACGACTTGTTGCTACTGATTGTTGTTGTTACGATTATTGTTGTTGTTGTTGTTGTTGTGGTCGCCACCCAGCAGTGGTGGTGCCGTTGGTGATGGCAAACAGCGGCGAAACCGTGTAAATTACTTGAAATGAAATCAATTTTTGTGGTTGAATTTGATTTATTTGTGGAACTTTGTCTTTCTCGAGTGGATGTGCGCTGCTGGGCTGGGGGGGGCGCTGAAGGGCGGCAGGGAGTTAGGTCAGTGAGCTGAGAATGTGCACATGTGCATGTGTGTGTGGCTTGAACTTGCGTTTGTTTTGGAAATCGGATCTTGCTGCTGGATATTGAACTTTCCAGAGGCTCGAGTTAAGTTAATTGAAGCACAGTTTACAATTGCAGTTTAATAATGTAGGGGAAACGGGGGATTGAACATAAAAAATTGGTAAAGATTAAAAATTAGGAGAGAAGCAATTGAATAATAAATTATAAATTAAGAAATATAAAATGAGATTGATTTATTTATCTTTTCAGAAGAAATCAGAATATAAGATTAGCTGTTAGTGTTTCCAAAATTTACTCATACAAAATGCTACAAAAACGTATTCCTATAATCAGTGAAAAACATCTCAAACCTATGAGATATATTTCCTTATAATGTTTAAAAATATGCCCTTATTGGAATTCTTCAAATAGCCACCTTTAAGTCTGCAGGACTCTCATTCTCTTCTCTTAAAATAATACAACACATTGAGTAGTTAAATGGTTTGATTTGGAAGGCATATTTCTTTATTAAAAGCCATTTTTAGTGGTTTCTGTTTTCATGGCCATTTCTTCTGTTCTTTGTGTGTTTTACAGGCTTCTCTTGCTTCTGCTCATTTCTTTAAGATCCCAAAACGGTTTCTTTCTGCATACTACTACAACAGCATGAGGCGGTCACTTCGAGACTTCATTTGCATTGATTTCGACCCATTTGCCAGTCACTCAGCACTTGCAGGCGCCGAAAGTATTGCAGCCCCCTTTTACATCAGACATTAAATGCGCTGCTTTCCGAAAATTGCTCTCCAGCCCCGACAGTAAATATTTCTGCGGCAGTGGCGCATTTCTCCGCACGGTGACGCCATAAGCGCGAGGAATTTCGATTTCATGATTGTGCGACAGATTTATTACGCGAAAAGGGACCCTGACTCCGACTCCGATCCACTAGATTCAGTTTAAGTCTGCAGTAGCTGAAGCAGCCAAGGGTTGACGACTGCAACGGCAGCAAAGCGGCGGAAGCAGCACGGAATTCCACTCGTCAAGACAGGCGGCAAATGCCACTGCAGAACCGGAGTCGCAGGCGCAGCCAGAGTTGCAGAGTTGCAGCTGCGGACAGCCGTGCAAAAAGTGCAAACAAGATGAAAATGCAATAACAATAACAGCAGCAGCTACAAAAGAAACACGAGACGAAAACAGCGAAAACAACGCGGAAAGACAGCCAAAGCAAAAAGTTAATAAATAACAGGGGAAAGGCGAAAAATCGCTACAAAGTGGCAACTGCGTAAACCGCACACTTTGCAAGGCGTAATTGAAAAAAAAAATAGCAACAACAACAAACAACAACAACAGCAGTGAGTGTAAACAGGCAGCCGCGGCTGCTGTCGAGTTCAGCAGACGGCAGGCAGGCAGCCAGCAGCAGCCGCGCAATCTGGCTGCAATTTTCGTGCTACTGTGCGCCTTGCGCTTTGCTGCTACGGCAGACAGTGCTGTTGTGGCATGCTGCAAAAGTGAAGTTGTTGACGCCGCTGTTCCCACTCATTAGCAGCAAACGCAGCGTGTCCACTGGCTGCAAGCAGCGTATCGAAGTGCGGTTGATTTATGCGCTCTGCTGTTTTCTGCGCGTTTACTTTGAAGATTGCCACATTTTTGTGTCGCCCGTTTTTCTCATAAGTCACTTTTTCGTTCCTCCCCTCTCATCGCAGGCATTTCCCACTAATTTGGAAACTTTTATTACCGTGCTAAAATCAATTACCTACTCTGATTGTCGACGCAGCCGCCAGAAGCTGCCGTGCCGCAGTTACAAGTTGCAAGTAGACACATATCATTTAGAAAATTATTAATCTATTTTAATAAGTATTTTTTACATATTTTTCATACGACAAGACAAGCTCCCTTCGGCTGCTGCCGCTTAAATCATTTAATTGAGCGCTGGCGCGCAAGAGTGAGCGATTTATTACAAAATGAAAAGAGTTGCACGCACTTTGATTGATTGGCAGCTGATAAATGCCACTGCCACTGGCACTGAATGCATGAGGGGCTGTGGAGTGCAGAAGGCGTGCATGCTGGCGGCAGAGCGTATGTGGCAGGCCACTCTTCAGCACTACAGCCGCCGGGAATTGCGTTGCATCGACTTCAACGTCGCGCCTGCCTCATTTTATTAGTTGTCAATTGAAATGGAGCGGCGCGTGCGTCGCCTGCAGCATAGGCGTATTAATCTGCGCAAGTGTTGAAAATTATGGAATCAGTAAAAGGCGCGCGCGCTGCAAAATCCATATCAACATCAGCACAACAGTCTTAATAGAAACGCTACCCTTTGAGGGCAGCAGCGACAGCAGCAACATTTGCCTCTAACTTCACTTGGCAGCATGTGGCAGCACAGCTTGCTGATGATGATGATGTATCGCGAAGTGCCGGCCGCGACACGCTGTTTTTGCCATGTGTCACGGCCGCAAATGCAGACGCAGCGCGATCCGGGAGCTCATGCTGGCTGCGCCGCCGTCACTGTCGCGCACAGTCTCAGGCCTGTTTGTGCAACAGAGCTTGCAACATAGGCAGAAAGACCATCATCAAGTGTAGCTGCTGCAGCTTCTTCTGCTGCTGTTCGCTTGACGGGCAGCTGGCATCTTGTGTGCCATCTTTTAATTGCAGAGTTCTGCATTTCTCTTGTTGCGGTTGTTGTTGCTGTTGCTGGAATTGCAGCATTGTTGCTGCTGCCGCCGCCGCCCATTGTCAACGTGATTAATTGTTTGTGGTGTCGCGTGAATTGCATGCGAGTTTATTAAAGCAACAACAGCAGGCAGGATTATGTGGATACCAGCAGCAGGCGTAAGTGGAAGCGGGAGGCTCATGTCCAAAGATTAATGGCGAGTCACTTTTTTAAAGGGTGCAGTTCGGATGCAAAACTTCCGAAAAATTCCTATACGATTTTTACTCAATTTATATTGAGTTGGATCAAAATCGGGCGGGTAGCTGATTTAGATTTGACTGAAGAGACTGCTTATTTTACTGAAGTCCAAGTGATAAACTTTTCATTTCTTTTTAAATTTCGTAAATTGAATATACAAATTTTGTTATTTTCATTTAGTGTTTAGATATAGATAATAGATACCTAAAAGGTTTTTGTGGTACTTAAATTTATTTAAAATATAAAGCAAATATGCACTGGTTGAAATACGAAATCAATGAATCCCATAGTCGTGACTTTTTTTAGCAAACATTTTTAACCGAACAAAAGAAGGGCATTAAAATCTTCGTTGAAGCTAATACTTCTTATTGCAAGCTGAAATTCAAAATCAAATATTTTAAAAATATGCCCGGAAGAAACTGCTCAAAACGAACTTACCTTTCCATATGCCATATACAAAATGTACACTAAAACTTTCCTATGACCATTTTCGAAGAGGCGGAAAAATGTAATAGCAAAAGTTAGAAATTTATAAAATACAATATTTGCGGTATTATTGAATCGGTTTATAAACGAATTGCCGTCGCAGCACACGAACAAATATATGCCGAAGTAAAAATTTATATATACTTTAGTAACGTTTTTAAAAATTCGTTCATAAAGAATCATTTAACGCTGTCTTGAAATTTATTAAGAAAATTATTTAGAGCTGTACTCTGAAGAGCACAATTCTATATTCTGCAAGTATTGATACTTTTTCTCTGAATACATTTTTTCGTATATAAGAATAGCTATTGAAACAACTCAAAACATATAAGATGAATAGCAGCACTTACTCAACCCCTGCCATACATTTTTTTTCAATAATATTTTGACATGTTTTTGATGTATTCAAAATTGAATTGAAGTGGTTGAAAAGCGTTTCAAGCATTTAATTAGCTTAAAAGCTTCTTGAGTCACTTGAGCTCAATAAGAAGAGGCGCCGCTAATTGCGAGCAATAACAATTTAAAGATATTCAAACAAGCAAAAAGCAAGCACTCTCAAGTACACCAAAAGTCGGTGAGAGGTCAAGTAAACATTTGGCATTTGACTCGTTCGGCGCAGCGTTATTCATTGGCTGCCTGCTTGTTGCTCGTATTTAGTAGCGGCTGCAATCCTTTGGGCATTTGCAGGCGAGTTACCTTCGCCGGCTGCACGCAATCCTTCATTATTTGAATTTCCGACAAAGGGTTGTTGGCTTCTTCGGGCTGATGTGCCTTGAAAGTGGTGCATAATTATTTTCCAACAAAGGCTTCTTTATGCTACAATTAAGTCGAGGGATGTGCAACTGTTTTCCATGTGATAAATGTGAAAATTATTTATTTTGTTTATTTCATTTGTCATGGTGAAATAGCATAAAACAGGTGTACTACTACATACATATACTATGTATATCGACCTGTTAAATTGTTCTTAAATAGAACGAGCACACACAAAAGAATGCAGAAAACTATGCCTAAGCACTAAGCCGGTACAACTTTTTCCGATTAGATTATTGCTTATTGAATATTTTAACGTAAATATATTTAAAGAAAAATTATCGATTTAAGAGCTACCCTTACCATCATGAAAATAGAACGGGTATAGAAGAACTTTCTGAGGATTATCTCAATGTCAACAGATTTTTATGTAGTTCATATCCCTTTGGAATTTTAAAAGCTGTTAGCTAGTATACAAATTGTTGCTGATCTACTGTAAGATTTTTTTTTAACTATAAATATTTCGTGTGTAAGCCTTCGAGATAAATGGCAAATTGTTATTTTCGATTTCAAACTGAATGTTGCAGGCATTTCCGCTTACGAGTGCACAACATCGAAAATGCTGGCTCCACAACTTCCTCTATATTTACACACACAGTCACTCATACACTCAAAGCGCCAGCGCCTCAATGTAGCATACAAAAAATCTGCAATTCCGAGAAGCCAGAGCGGCCCAATATTGCTGGAACAAGCAAAAAGGCCAAAGCGGATAAAATAGGATTACAAAAAAGATTGCTGCTGTGTTATTTTAATTGCTGCTCTCTGCTTCAGTCTCGTGAGGAAATTCCTTCTGCCAAGTCGAAGGAGCAAAAGTGTTGATGATGTCATGAGCGCGCAACAGCCAGCAGGCAGCAACCACCAAAGCTAGCAGCAACAACAACAAACGAGCAGAAGAAGTTGCTGTTTCGCGCTTGTTGCTGCTGGCTGGTTGGCTGGCTCGCTGCGAGAATGAGTGAAGTGTGTGCGCCATAAATCATAAAGCAGAATCGCGAAATCCCGCAGCAAGCCGCAGCAGCATTTGGCAGCACAGCAGCAGCTGTTGGGAATTATTCACGACGACGGCGCGGCAGCTCGCAGCGTGATAAAATAACTGGAAATATTGTGCTGAGGCAGCGCAGCACAAAAGATCATGGTAAGTGCGGCATGGCGTCGCCATAAACTCAGCTGAGGTGTGATCTGCCCGCTGCCGCTCGCTGCTTTACTCCCGCGCCGCTGCAAATTAAGCAAGGAGAAAGGTTAAAATGGTTTTTACACCCGCTTTTAAGACAAGATAAGCAAATAATGAAAGAGCAGAAGAGAACGTCAACAACCTACTGCCAACAACAATCAGGCAAGAGCAACTTAAAAATATTGCAACAATTAAAGCAGCAGCAGCGTGGTTGAGTGCCCCTCTCACTGCTCGGCATCTCTTCAAAAAACAGCAATAACAATAATACGTGCAAAACAACAACAAAACTTAAAGTTGTTGCATATAGTACTTAACCCACTTCATATGTTAACCTTTTTTCCATTGAAATTTTTATTCTTTTTCCGGTACTTCAATGAAAAAAGTAAGTCTCTTCAAAATGTTGTTGTTGTCTTTTGCTTTTTTTAAGCAACAGCTGTCGCAATTGCATTGCAAACAACACCAGCAACAGCAACAAATTGGTTGACAGCAGTTTAAAATTACTACCGTGGAGCTTTGTTGAGTCTTGCTTGAATAGGTTCGAAAGTTTTTTGAGATTTCGCAAGCATTTCAGAGCCAAGGCGAGTTGACATCTCATATGAAGTTGTTGTTGTTTTACTTAACTCAAAACATATTTCTCTTTTAGATACAAGGTACGTTCGTAAATGCAACCCAGCGGTTGCACTGCAAAGCAACGCGTTCGAAAAAGCAAAATGGCGCAATACTGCTGCGTGCAGCGCGTTCCTTTATGCAACGGCTTGGCACCGCAGTGACAAATTTCTGCAAGTTTTGCAGTCATTATCCTATTGTTGCCGGTTACAGAAAACGAAATGGAAACGTAGAAAATTTATTATAAATGGATCAAAATTTGTTTGTTATCATGTATAAAGATGGAATACATCATCTGGATACGTTTTTATTGTTTTAAAGTAATTATTTACTTTCGGGATGGATTTGATTCTCTCTTCTCTGTTCTCTTTTTCAACAAGGTTTTTACCACGATATATCTCTTTTTCAATCGTTTTACTCTTTCTTTATTGAAATTTATTAAAAGACTCTTACTTCGAGTTTCACAACTATCAATTAATGCGTTAACCAAAATTTCCATCCTGAATCGCGTTCGTTAATGCAACAAAATTTCTGCAGCCAACCTGCAAACGAAATCAGCTGATCGGGCAGTGGCAACTAAAGTTGGCTGCACTGCTACTGTCACTGCACGAATTTACTGCATTTACGAACGTACCTATACCTACGCTCCCTTGAGAAAGCGCAAATTTGCTCGCTGCATTCCTCTGGACTATATGAATCTACAGTTAAAGACATTAGCAAAAAAAGCTCACATGAATTTAAAAAAAAGGTTTTACTTTTGACATCATTTTTAAAAGATTTTGTCGATTGATTTGGAATCGGCGTTTCTTACCCAGCTTTGTGCGAAATTGGTAACACACTAAAGGAGGTGTCCAAAGTTTAGATACATATGTGTAAGTATTTATATAAAGAATGACTGAATCTGACCATTGTAATTCCTAAATTATTCAAACTTGATTGACTTAATTTTTGAATGACTACACTTGGCTTACCAAACTACAAAAACAACGTTTAAAAATAAAATTCCAAGCTGTTAGCATCGTATTTTCCCACTCCATATCACAATGGATTGAGCATGCGCATGGGAACACATGCGGGAGTTGTAGCTACAAACTCAAGCTGCGGCTACACGAAGCAGTCGAGACGACGCATTAAGTTCATCAAATGCAGCAGGAAAAGTGTATTGGTTCCGGTGCCACAATGAGAAAAGCGTAATCAATCAATCCGACAAGAATCTGAGGGTGTAATGAAAACATCAGCGACGGCGGCGGACGGACACACAGCTAGACAGCTTACATTTGCAGCGCACAGATATGTGGATGCATGACAAATGTGGCAACCACAAAGTGCATGGTTTTTTGTTGTAGTGTAAGCAAATGAGTCGAAAGAGGTCGTGCTGCCGGCCAGCGGCGCTACAAGCTCAACATTCAAAACGCTTAAGTGTACGTTTGCTCGTATGGCTTAAAGCGTTAGCCCAGTTTGATGCAGCCGCTCAACTGAACGCATGTCGCTGCACTGCGACAGTGAGTCATGCGCTGTGGAATGCTGACGTCGGGACGTTGCTGCTGCTGCGCTGCTTGTGTGAATTATAATGGCCAAGTTTTGTGATTGCGGCTGCAACAGGCAGGCAGCATTAAGCGCTGATCATTCTGTTAATTCCGTGGAAGGTCTGCTGCTCCGCGTGTGCCTGAGTTGGCTTACATGTGTACCGGGCATGCTGCCATGACGCGCATTTTATGTAAAAAGGCTGCCTTAATATTCCGCGCTCGTTTGCTCATATTTGTATGCATACACAGAATATATAGCTTATATGAATGTATGTATATATAGACGTATTTGCTTGCGGCACTCGCGCAGCAAAAAGCCATAAGGCTGCGCGCATATCAAAAAACAATTAAATCATTAAGCGCGGCTTGAGATCTGAGGCATAACCGGTTTTGGCTTTTGTTCCATTGTTTGCTTGAGTGAGTGAGCGATTGTGTATGTGCGCATGTGCAGCGTGCAGTTGTTGCAAATGATTGTTTGATTCTTAAAGTGGTTAACCTTCAGTCGATTTTTTTTGCTTTTTGTTTTCTAAAAGAACAAAAAATAGTACATAAATAAAAGTTTTGTTTGAAGCGATATTTTATAAGACAATGCACATAGCTGTAATTGAATTGATGGTTAACGGCCACACATGTGGAAACTGGAATGCTAGATCCTCAAATCCAAATTAGATATTTTGAATAATCCCTTCGTTCGTGAACCGGAAATGCCACTGAACTTTGGTATCACATGACAAAGAAAGTCTCCAAATTGACTGATTTTCCCCAGGCAGGAGCACTGCTGTCGACATTCTTCTGCACGTATTGTTCGTTGCTGCTTCGTGCAGCAACAACAGCAGCGTTAAATTAGCTTCAGTACTTCTTCATTTTTGCACTTACAAATTTTGCGGTTTTTGTCTTTGCGTCTTGTTCTCTCCAGCGAGTCGTTGCGGTTTTGACCGTTAAGAAATGAAAATAGTTTTGCAATTTTATGCTTTGTATGAAGCTGTGAAAATATGACCACAAGCCCTTGGTAATAGCAAATTAAGTTATTATGCGTTTAGGTTGCACTGCAGTGAGCTAAAATTTTGTTGCAGCACAGAATGCGGGGAAACTTTCAAGCCTTATTCTGCGTTCCGCTGAGTATTTATTGCATATTTAGCTATAGCGAAATGCTCCAAATGAACATGACGGCAGCATTAGACTTAAGTTAGTGGAATTTTTAGATTCCGACACAATTTCTAAACATTTGAAGGTAGAAATACATTTTTGAATTTAACACGAATATTCTTTGCCGGCATTTCTAGGCTCATTGACGTTGAGCGGGGCACGTCCATCTTAGCGGGCAGATCAAAGCTTTGCCATTTGTTGACGCCATTAAAATGTATTTATGGTATAGACCGGAAGCTCACTCATTTGACTAATGGCACGTGTTTTCAAAGTTTATTAGATTGATGATAAGTACTGCGTATTGTTTCATGATGATCGTGCATACTAAATGGGGCCTTTTTGAAAAATAAAAATGTGAGCGTAGTAGAAAAGGAATTTAAATATGTAAAACTTGGCACATTCGTTTCCAATTGACGCCTCTTCCGAGACGACCACTTTATTTCGTTACAGTTCTCTGCTGGCCTTTGGTCTACAGTCGCATTAGTTAAGCTTATTTGCTTGTTGCGGAACAAAACTATATACAGACTTCAACGTTGCAAATTGTTGAATGATTTACATATTTATTCGGTAGCTGCCTCGGCAGTTGTGGCCCAGTTCTTTGGTGGTGATTTCATAAGCGTGAAATCGTGATTGACGCCGTTGAGTGTGCCATATTGGTGTGTATTTGGTGTTGGAAAGAAATCCCAGTTTTCCTGCTTGGAAGTCTTCTTCACCATGCCAGCAATGCCTTAAAAAGGAGTGCAGTGTGGTGATAAACTCAAACGGCATGTTATGGCTTCAAGACTTACCCAGAAACAGGCCCGTGACCAGACCGGCTACATGATTACGCCTCCACGCACCATAAACACCGCCTGCTGCCATGCCGCCCAGGAAATAGTTAAATCTGCAAGCCAGCAAAAGAAGTTAAAAATGTGCTCAATGCAGAAGCAAATACTGCTCTGACTTATCATCCTTGCCGCGTAAATTGGTGGCCGTAAGCGTGGTCAGTGTGAAGGCGGTTGCCATGCCCATCAAGGGTCCTGTGTTGTAGGCAAATCGCGCTAGCGTAGGCAAGTAACCCTGCGTCTTTGATAACATCAACACGTCCACTGTGGACCAAGCCAAGCCAGTGCAGGCCGCGTATTTGTTGGTGGCTATCATTTTACCAATCGCATCCTCGCCCTCGGGAGCATCGTAGTATTGCGCTTTTAATACCGACATGTCCACTTGTCCACTGTTGGCTAAGAGGTTTATAAAACGAAATTGATTAGTACGAATTTAAAGATGAGGCAGTAGCGGTGCGGTAATTTGTGGAATTGAAGCTATGCACAGCTGGTAGATTATTCTTTTGGTTTTCAGGTATTTTATTACTGAATTTACTGTGCAGTTCCCATAATCGGTCAAACATTAACAAACCAACCTTTAGTTTCTCCTTACTCCTTACTTTTTACGTAATTTCGTGCAAAACAATTTTTGAGTTGTTGAAATGTCAAAACTGACAGCCAGCAGCTGATGTCAGTGCTGCCAAGTTTATGGCAGCCGCTGCCATTCTTCTTTAGCTTCGATATTTCCGTTCACAATAACGTTCCACGACAGAAACGGTTAAATGGAAAGCGCTTGAAATTTAAAAAACTGCAACTTCGCGTGGGATCAGAGAATATATGTACGATCTTGGTAAAATCCACTATTTACCACAAAGGAAACACGCCTGCAACACATTAAGCGGAAGCTCTCTGTTGCTGTTGCTTTTTCTTCTCCTTATTACAATTTCTTATTATATTAGAATAAATAAAATAAAGTAAATTTACAGATAATTTCTTTTTTTTAGTAATTATTTTTTCATTTATTCGTTTTTAAAACTAGCTTGACAAGTTGCATTCGAAGAGTACCTTCATAAATTGTATGCGGTTTGGGATAAATGTATGACAAATTAATCAAAACAGTAGCGCAATAATGAAAGTGTGTATCAATAAAAGAAAAAACAATGATTATCATGAAATCATGAAGGTCAAGTCAATAACAAAATAGAAGGACTAGATTTACACTTTCAAGGAATACGGAATTTAAACTACCCCACTAACAGTTCAGGTATCAATCATTTGCATAGTTAGTATGCAGTTCGTTTTTGTTTGGCATTTGGCATACAAATCATTTTGAGCATGAGTCGGGTTGAATATTTGCAAATAAAAATGCTTGCTTATTTTTTAATTTAATATTTTTTCGTGGAAGCGCACTGAAATGTAAAAACTGAGTTTTTACTTTAATTCGTATTAGATGCTATACTATGTGTTTGGCAACGGATTGGCATAATTAAATCGGATTTCAGATTTCGAATTTCCATACAACGGAAGTTACACGCTAATTGCTGCTCTTTCTATGTGTGAGTATTAAAAATCAAAATCAGTCAAAATTTACACATTTTAACACAACACAATACGAAAATTAAGATCTCTTTTCTGCGATTTGCTCGATTTTCATGCCGTTAGCAGTTTCATTTCACTTTGGTAAATTCATACGAAATATTTTTAGTAATTATTTCCATCTTCTTATGTATGTATGTATTAATGCTGTTCTGCTGCATTGCGTCTACCACTTAAAGCGACTATTACCCCATTGCCCCGCTTAGTTGTCCAGCTGCTCCTCGTGTCCAATGATCTCAATGTCATCCGCCAGAGGACTTTCTATTTCGTGTTTGCCATTCTCAGTGCTCAGCCCATCCAAATTGATCAGGGATAGCGTCATTTTGCTGCTCAGCACGACCTGCAATGGAGATGCACATTTCCTGATTATTTTATGCGCCATCCTTTTCTTGTTGCTGTGCACTTACAGCAGGTTCCTCAGGCGAACCGTTGAGCTCTTCGTCGTAGACTTCTTCAGTTCTGGTCTCCGAATCAGACACCAAAATTTGAGAATCGTGCGCGAGCGAACCTTCCAGATAGATCGACTGTGGCTCCGGCATATCATCCTCGGGCTTGGACTGAAATTGTGCGCGATTGGCAATTAGAAAAAGAGTTGTGCCATAAAAGAAGTTAGGCAAAGAACAAAAATTGGCATTTGACGGATTAAAAGTAGCGCGCTTAGAAGTTAAGCACTTACGGGATAGGCAATTAGGAAAATAGAGGATTCAGAGACTTCGGGTTCCTGGAATTAAGGGGGTGTTTAAAAAAATTAATATGTTCATGATAGAATAGCTTTTGCAAAAACTTGAAACAGAACTTGGCACGCCCTGGGCCCTTCCTTTTAGACGAGGAGTTAGGCAATTGTAAAATCGAAAATTTCTGGCTGTTGTGCTAAACACATATGTACATACATATATATTTTTTTGTGGTAAAAATTTAAATAGCTTAAAAACATTCAGGAAAATAAAAGGTCTTACTTCCATACAAATTTAGGCATTAAAAATATAGACACGTTTCCGTAACGAAATAGTCTTTATTAAAAGAAGTCATAAGCACTTTTAAATAGTAATCGTTCATAAATCGTAAAATTAAGTCATATAAAACTTTAAAAAGTAACTGCAAGGGAACTGGCCAAAGTAGTCGCATTCTTTAATTACTTTAAGATTGAAGATTCCAATATCAGACCGAAAATTATCGATACATCGATGTTGTCGGAAAATATCGATGCTTTGAAATCATCGATGTATTATTTGCATAACTATTTTTCACAAGCAAACAGATTTTAAGTTTTTTTAGTTGAACATAGGATACATAAAAAACACATGCATGACAGCGTATCGACTCTAGTGATCGGCCACTTGTAGCTATTCTAACGATATTCCAGTTTTAAATGAAGAAGAATGGAGTGACCCGAACAGAAGATAGTGGCCGATTCCTTTCACATACCCGCTATACAATGTCATCACTTACATGTTCGTTGTGCGAGTAGAAAACAGGAGTTGGAGGACGTCCGGTCCATTTCTGGCCCCCTTCACAACTGGCCGATATCTCCATTCCAAGAACCTGATGCATAATTTCATACAATTTGAAGTTACAAAAGGAATATGTGTGTGAAAGAAAGTTGCGAGTCAAAGTGTCTTCTCGCTTACCGCAACTGATCGGTCAATATTGCCTTCGCGACGTTTCCGTTGCAGTGCATCCCTGCCCTCCTCCCCGCTGCCTTTGTGCTGGTCATCCTCGTGGGAAATGTGCGCCGCCTCATGCTCCGTACTTGTATGCCCATTGGAAATGCCTGTGTCTGCTTTGTTCAAGGTCGAATTTTCGTTGGATTTCTGCAGTAGTTTACACCAGAGACGATTTATTAGTAAAAAGGCACAAAACACAGACGCTAGCAGCAAACACATAAAGCCCAAACGAATTGTTAATATGCCAAAAGAACGAATGAAACGCAAAGATTTATTAGAAAGAAAACGAGAGAACAGAAAACTGTTGAATTTTGTTAGTTTTGTTAAGGTGCAAAATAGAACTCAAAAGACGAACGACAACACACACACACACAAACGCACGCACGTGGCAGTGCACGCACTAAGGTTAATGCTGAGAGGTTAAAGTAGTTTTGACAGTGGGCGAAACACATGAATTGCTTAGACGCTTGTGTTGGCTAACCTTAGTAGATACATCGGAGGTCGCTTTATTCTCTCGTAATTTTAATTGCTCATCGGCAGCGTCTATGAGACCCTGTATGGCGGTCACAACTACATATGCACGCGTACACATTTGTGAGAATATTTGAAAAAAATTTGTAGTATCTTCTTTACAAAATGTGAGCATATTACAAAAACAATCAAAATGGAAAGACCAACAATTTTCAAAAATAAACTACAAAAATATAAATAAATTATTTGCATAAAAAATGCGCTCTTAGAGTAAATTAAAATTAGTTGTGAATTTTGTTGAAAAAAAGGTGAAAATTATGCTTTAAATGAATGTTATTAATATTTTCGCTTGTTAACATGTGAGCGCAGAGAGTGCAGTAGGCAGAATTTGAAGACTCCGAGCTGAGCAGCTGGAGTAGAGCAATCATTTAAAATATGTCCCCTCGTTTTGGCTGAATTGGGAAGAGTGTGGATTGTGCTATTTAGGAGAGTTACAAAAAGTTTGCTGGCATTTCAATAATGTTGACTAAAAAATGACGAGCACAAAGAAGTTAATGCAATAAAGCTAGATCTAAATCTCGGTTAAACGGGCTGCTCCTCCAATTATACTATAAATAATTAATTTTGGTGACTCTTTGCACAACAAAAATTTACAACGAGTGTGCATGCGTATGGCCCATGCTCCAAAAGAAAGTATCGAAAGAAAATACAATACCATTTATGAGAGTTTTGAAAAAGTGCTTGTTAGTATACAAAAATGTCATTTCGGTGGTAGGGCAGGTCGTTAAAGAGTGGGGTGTGGGGAGTGGGGATCGCGCAGTGGTTGCAAGCTGGACTTAAACAGGCATATAGTTTGAGCTTATTGAGAGCGTAAGTACTTATTTCGAAATGATTGACTTTTTGTTGTTTGTATCAGTTTTTAAAATGTGGTGGTTGCCGCTTTAGAAAGTTCATGGCGATCATCTTTAAAATGAAAATATTAAAATTATCAGCTAGAAAATTAATAAACGGAAACTATGGCAAATGAGTGTCAAAAGAAAAAGTAATATTGAACAGTATGTTTCACAAACTCATTTAGTAAAAAAAAAACTAGAAAGTTGTGTGGGCGAATTTTCAAAAAAAAATATGTATAAAATATCTACTAACTGAAAACGTAAGCTAAAAATTGTAGGAAAAAAGTATAAAGTGCTTTACTGTATTGGAAAAAAAAATCAGCTATTGGCTTGCACATTTTTTTCGGTTTTATTTTTGGTGTGTTGCATCTCTAACCTTAGCTTCAAACTGATCGGAATTCATTTCAGCAATCAATTTGGCCATGGCCTTTTCCGTATCCTCAAGCTTCTTGCGCAGCTTCTCGATTTCCATCAATTGCTCGGTTTCCTGATTGAAAATGGCTGGCTTGGCCGATGAGTGCTGCTGGTGCTGGTGCTTGTGTTGCAGTTGGTGTTGTTTTAGTGACGTTGACAGATTAGAAGCGGCTGTAGCGGCGGATAAGCTTGCGGTGTAGAGTTCGTTGCCGTTTCGGGGATCGGGTGAGCGCGGCAGATTAGTTCCTAGAAATTTGTTTGGTACTATTTTGAATGGGGTTTCAACGTTACAACGACAACAACAACAACAACGGCCAACATCTAAAGCTAACAACAACAACAACACGTATCTACAAATGCTCTTATATTACGATTAAAAATGTAAGTCCAAAATGGGTAAAGCTTAATTATTACAATACTCGTACAATCTTTAACAACAATTGTCAAGACAACAACAACAATGAGCATGGTTTCGCGTGATTCCAATGCAGCACAGTTACTTATATGGCGCACAGAGATTCTTTCATAGCCCCACCAACCACACTTAAGAGTAGGACATATTTTAAAATGTTTGCAAATCAAGAAAGAAAAAAAATTATGTGACGAAATAATATGTGAAATGAGTAATCGAAGAAAGTTGTACATGTGTATATTTCGGCATTTACAACCAGGGCCCTATTGCACCAACGAATTATCATTAGCATTTTAGCAAATTATCGAAGTTGCGCAAAGATATGTGTTACACCAACTTGATAAGTGAAAGTCACTCAATTGAGTGTGGATAAGTAAAATTTCACTCAAAGTTGTTGATAAGCGTTGCGTCAAAATTTGAAATGCTAAGCGAAAAGATCTTAGCAGATAAGTGACAAGTTATGCAAATTAGCAAAATTTATTAGCATTTCGTTGCACCAACAATTTTTACTTATCTCTTACCATTTTTAATTTTGCTAAATTTAGCATTGCTTTGCTAATAAAAATTTTACCTATCATATCAATTACCAAGTAACATTTATTCAGTCCGAATGAACTAATCAGTGCTTTAACACGTGCTTCTATAAAATATTGATACCAAAAATGCTTCGATTTGAACTACTAAATTTATTAGAGGACGAAAAGCTGTTACTGGTTATATTTTTTGCTACAGAGTAATACTTTTTTTTAATTCGGTAGTTTGTTGTTGGAATGCGAAGCTGTCTCTTTAAAAGTATGAATGTTTTAATTGTAATGTAAGTATTAATTTATTTAACACAGCCAATTTATTGGGTTTGCTCTGTGCGCGCGACATGGTAAAACAACAAGAGAAACTGAAAATGCTCATCAAAACGCACATGGGTTTGCTAAACCTTTGCCTTCCATTGAGAAACGGTAATCATTTTAGCTATGCATATTCTTGGAAAAGTTCTCAATTTGCAAAGCAACAGAAATTGTTGGTGCAATGCTCATCGAATCAACTTATCCAAAACTCTTGCAAAGTACTCAATTTTTGATAAATTGATAAGGTTTTTAGATAAGTATTAAGTGCAACACCTATCAACTTTACTTTTCACAAAAAAGAGTTATCCAAAAATTGTAAAATGCTAATGATAATTCGTTGGTGCAATAGGGCCCAGCTTACTTGTCTGATGCTCTCGCCAGCCTGTACGGCAACAAGCAGCGCACGCACGAAGTAATGCAAAATGAAGACGATAGCCAAAATGTTACTACTATATAATCGTGTGCACGGTCTTACATACTATGTCGCAGTGAACGATAACTACTACCATACAATGCAATAAGTTTGTAATTTAATTGCTATAATGTCCGATTTTACAGTGCTCATTTAACTTAAATGAAAATTAAATGTAACGCTTCTAATAAGTTAACCCTAGTTGCTCACTTAGAATCATCCATGTTCACTCATATATTCATTAACTGTGTACAATCTTTATATAATCCAGAATTTGTCATATTTGAAAGCATATTCTTCGGAGAGCTTCCTCAATCAAAATGCAGTTAAATTGAGAAAAACTGTCAGCCGAACTACGGTTAAGAACACGTCGTTACAAAGTCAATAAAAACCAAAATGAAATGGGCCGAATCACAGCCGACTACTACCATCTACTACTAAGACTTCGTTTCTTTGTGCACGGCGTCATCTCCAGCGACGTGGTTGGCAACTCTCTGGGAGTGTACTATGACATGATAAAAAAGGCTTCTTACAAAAAATTGCAACAAAGCTCACTGCTCGGACACGGTTACATAATAAATGTGTAGGTCCCGCTAACTTGTCCTTCAATGGAAAGTGCACACACACTAGCGTATGCGAGAAAGCGAGGCCTAACCTTCCTTCTGCGGCTTGCTGCACTTATTATACATATATATGTAAGTATATATATGTAGGTTAGAAATTCCATTTCTTTTCATTGTGAAAATTAAAGCCTTCATTAATTGTCATTTACAATTAAAATAGGCACTGTCTAAATCGGGTCTAAATCTAATTTCATAGCCATGGGGTATATGGCAAATTGATAGAGAGAAATAGAAGAAGAGCTTACCCAATTTGGAGCCATTTAACTCTTCGACATGTCTGCCGTTTTCCTGTCCGAAGACTTCCTTTCTGAAGTTGGGATCAGCTGGCGCAGGTCCATAAGGCGCATTCGGTATAGGCTTCTTGAAGACTATCTGCAGTTGTACGAATGACAGTGAGCATTACAAAGTATTGGCTGCATTCAGCGCTGGTACCTTCATGATAGTGTAACCGAAGAAGATTATAATGCCAATAGTGTAGAGTGGCATGATGAAGCCCATGCTGCTGCCCTTCGTCTGCGGCTGATGCAGTGAGCCGGCGCCCATGGGCGGACGCATGCCGGGTATCGGTCCAGGCTGCAAAGAACAGCAATATGTCAAAAATAATGGATAATTTTTCTCTCTACATTAATCCATAAAATAATTTTGTGTTTATTGCAACTACAATAAAATGGAAAATAGATTTCGCTTTTATAAGTCGCCATGAATCATTTTTGTACGAAATCGAAAGGCAAATAAATAAATTCATCGCCGTCGAACCGGCTTAGTGCAGTTTGTTTACAGATACACAAATCAATTTGGAACAGCTGCTCACAGCGAATTTCAACAAAAACGTGAATATGGAGAGAGAAGCGCCAAAGAAAAGTAGTTTTCAATGTGCATAGGTGAGGGGCAGTGGTGCGAGCAGGAGGCGCATGAAGGTGGTGGAAAAAGCCAATGTTTTTCATTGCTTTGGAAAATGAACGAAATGAACGAGCACGAAAATCTTGGCCGTGAACTAATATTTGAGGCGCACAAAAATTCGAATGCCACGAAACGGCGTGGGAGGGGAAAGAAAAATGTATAAAATTGCATGTCTCTGATTTGTGGAAAAATAAGTTATGCATAAAAAACCAAACTGTATTCACAAAATTTTGCACTGATAAAATTTTTTCAGCGCAAATCTTGGGCATATGCTTTTATTTATCTTAGCGTCGATAGTTTGTTGTTGAGATCATCCTTAAGATATATAGCCATCGAACCAGTTAATATCTTTTGACTTTTTGTATAAACTGATTAAATATTTTCGGTAGTTTAATTCGCGTTAGATGTAGTGAGTTATTTGTACTAGTCACTAATTGTAGTTGTCGTTTTTGTATTAAGTAGAGGCAGAAATATATTTGCTGGAATTTTCGATTAATTTTGTCTTTTTTCTGAAAGTCTTAGTTCTGAGCTTGAATCATGGATTCCAGCTCACTAATTTCAGTTAGAGTATGCTCAATTTGAACATAACTTTTGAACTTTGGAGTCTTTTTAGCCAGTAGAAATAAATTTTTTTGTTATATACTGACAAATATAATAATTGTTGTACATCTTGTCAGCATATTAAACGCTCATAAATATAATTTTTTTTTTATTTATTTATTTTTTTTTTATTCTTTTCAGGGCTCGAACAGATCTTGTGAAAAACACCCAAATTCTGACAGATCACTACTTTGACAACTCCTTAACGGAACTGGTATCGCTAGGGACCCAATAGGGTCTATGCGTGGCCTTCTTAGGCAGCCAGATTAACCTAACCTAACCTAAATATAATTTTTGTCTGCTTGTACGGGAAAAAACAGCAACGGAAAATGAACGGCGTAAAATTGGCAAAAGTTCAATAATGAATATTTTTATTTATAGTATATTTCACGAATATTTGCTTTGACTTTTGTGCCTGCAGTGTCATAAAATTTTGTATACAAAACGAGCTATTTTTGCAAAATTCAATTCTTGCGGATGGGCATGAACGCAATTTATGTGTAGCTGAAATTTTGCCGTCTCGGTCGTCGCATTTAGCAAAATTTGCGAAAATTCCCAAAAGCTCTGGCGCACAGCAAGGGGCAAGCGAATTAGATTGCAATTGTTGGCATAAACAAAAGCAATTTTCGCTTTGGCATACCAAAAACGGCTCTCTCTTTTCATTTGGTTAATTAGAGGCCAACAAGATGGCAGGGTTTGTGCCGGTCAATTAAAATTGTTGAATTGATTTTCGTTAGCTTAATTGCTACAAAGCTGGCACAAATAAGGCGATTCGCGTTTGCCTACTTTGAATGCATGCAAGTGTCTATGGTACTTACTCTGCCTTCGACAATGCGCGGCGGCGGATTGCCGGGTGAGCCCTTTCGCTCCACAATAGGCACAGTGGCTGAGGCTGGTATGGCTCGTCCACGTTCTCGCATTGCTTGGTATATGCTTTCCGGATGTAGGTGGGAGGGTCGCTCTTGGCGTATACCTGTGCGAAAATCGGTTAATACTTTTTCTGCTTGATAATTCAGCGTTTAGTTGGAATTGGATTTTTATAACAATGAAGGCACAATATTTTTAGTAGATAGTTAAGTTTCTTAAGGCAAAAATTTCATGACAATATGCATGATTTATTTGATATCTGACTAGTAAGAAGTGCAGCCGTAACAAAATCAACCAAATAAGTATAAGGAAATAGTTCATTATAATTGTTAATAAACAAAAGCGCAAGAAAAGTTGTTAGAAAGTTCTTAAGCTTCAAACCAGGCAAGTTTCTTTTAGCTCTCTTCTTCTATTTAACATTTTAATAGAATAACACAACATTAATATGAAATCCTTGCAGTGACGTGCACAATATTCGTGTGGAACATGTTCAAGGAAGGCTTTTTAATGTTGATTATATAAATTGGACTTTGAAATGACATAGCTTCATATAGAAGTCGCTGTAAATTGTTTGCCAGTCGATTCATTGAGCCAATGTATAAATAAAAACGGCTTACTCGGCTTATGCTATAATCTAATTGAGCCAATGAAGAAGGGCCTTGGCTCAATAAAGTAAAGTCAACGAAAATATGTTCTTTGGATTATGAAAATTTTTTGGCTGGCTGAGTTGGAGGCTTTTAAATGTTAGTTAGGGTCTTTCGCATCAACCGATATGAGACACGTTTTCCATGCTTTAGTATCAAATAACGCCTCATGCCGAAACTGGCACGTACTCAACTCGCCGGTATACAAATTCAGTTGCTTGCGATACAACTGCGGTCCGATCTCACGTGGTGTTGCATTCAAAAAATGCTCCCTGTCAAGCACGACATCACAACAACCTGCGCCACAGACAGCACATCACACCAATTTACGACAGAGTTACGAAAATTAAAAGTGTACAATTAAATCATAAATCAATGGAAAATAGTCCAAAAAATTGGCATGTGCGGCAGCAAACTCACCGCCAGGACCGCGCTGCTCCTTGGCGTTGTTGCTGGGCTTCGTTACGGCACTGCCGAACATCATCGGATAGAAGACTTTGGGCCAGAGTATGGCGATGCAGCCGATGACCGTGACAATGATGAGCGCCGTCTTCTTGGGGCTGAGGCCCTCGTTCAAGTACAGGGGATGGCTTGGGGCACGGCGTGCAGCCGCGCTGGGCGGAGTTGTTGCTTCTGCTTTCGCTTGCATGTTGCCGGTGTGAGTGCGAGCGATCGAATCGTTGCTTAATTGCTACACTTTCTGCTCGAATTTCTTTCAGTATTCAATATATGATTAAAGCTTTGATATTGCCATGTACATTCTAACTTTAAATTCACACAGTTGCTTATTACTTTCAACGTTGGATTTTTAATATAAAAATCTATGATGGCTCATTATCTGTGAAAATGGAAATTGTATGCATTTTTACAACGCTGCCCAACACTGCTCGACACTTAAAACACACGAAAAGCGCTTCAAAAATATAGTGCGCGTGTACTTGATGCTTCGAAATTAGAATAGATTTGAAAACTGGGCACATTTATGACTTGGCTGTGAATATGCGTGCATAGCAGCGACGCACTGTGGGTCAAATACCAAAATTCGTGCACAAAATTAAAAATGATTTGAGGGTGTTTTACGTTATTTCGCATTTGCCAAAATTGCGCTGTCAGTGAAGATAAAGTTGGGCTTTTGTAAAGTACACATTTTAAAAAAATTATATTTTTTCAAGTCTTTAATGTGCTTTGCGAAGTGCAACATGAAATCGACAAAAACGATTAAAGGCCTAAAAAATGTGTTTTTTAGAAGCAACTTTCTAATGGCGAAATTGTCTATTTAAAAAAAGCTTATAAAAAGCTGGATTTCGCTTCATTCAAGTATACAGAAGCACTGCAATTTTGCACGCTAAACTGCGTCACTATGCGCACAGTGCCATGTTGTGTGCTGCTTGTAGCACAGCCGTAAATTTCCGCCTTTAGCACAATTTTCTTTTTGGTCGAGCGAATTTGTTGCAGTTTTTTCAATTTTCAATTTGCACACATTTCAATTAATTATTGCTACACACATTTCAGTTGTTTCATTTTTATGACAAATTTTCGCTTTCGTGCCGCGTTGCCGCTTATGCAGCGTTTTATTTGCGAAGTTTGTGCGGAAAAGCCAACAGCTTATGGCGACAAGCGACAAGCGACAGGCGAAAAAACGGAAAATATTCAAAATTTTCATCATTACATAAATAGAACGTTCCGTCCCGTGCGTATTTATTTTTAGAGCTCACGTCTTGGTCATTTCACATACACACACACACACACACACACACACACACACAGCTCTGCAACTCTGGGCGAGCGGCATAATTGTAAAGGAAAGATATATATTTGCACAATTAATAATATTTTCAGCTGCTTATTATTCAATATCGATCAACCGCCTTCAGTTCACTTGCACAGTGCACATAACTTTTGGATTTTTGTCAGCGCACATCAAAGATATACTATGTATGCACATCTATATATACATATCTATGTATATTTTTTCAATTTAACGGCCTCTTTGATTTATCTTACAAATGTGCATATTCTTTTGGCTTATTTAAAATTTATTTTAGCTTACGCAGAATTCGAATTTTACTGTTCGAACTGGTCAAGCTAAATTTTGAAACTAGTGGCCGCCGCCGTGGCGCATTATGCCAACAGTGCCACCAAGCATTGTCTTGTTGCTACAGCTGCTTCGTTGGTTGTTGTGCTCTCTGGTGACTCGTCAGCAGCGCCAATGCCGCCACTCATACTCATCAACAACATTTTTCGCCAACAGCAATTTTTTCTGCCAACGATTTCATATGTTTTGTTTTTGTTACTTTGCTTTGTTTTGTTTTGCTTTTGAAATTTCTTCGCACATTTTTCGCTCTTTGCGTTCATATCATTTTCCATTTTCTATTTTCCCTTTTCTATTTTCCCCAAAGCAACTACGAATCTTGCCTTTTGCAATAACAACTCGAGACCATAACAACAACAACAACAACAACAACAACAACAACAACAACAACAACAACAACAACAACAACAACAACAACAAATCGAGACAGCCGCAGCAAAAGTAAACAGAAATTGTTTGTATTAGAGAAATGCGTCGGAAAATGTTTGCCATAAATTGTTGGAAGAGCGGGTTGAGCGGCGAGCAGCGGTTTTACAAAGTGTGGCGGCTAGTGCGGAGAAAGTTTTTCGGCTTTTCACTAAAATTGTATATTGTATTATTCCATTTTCAGTGGCAAACTGCGAAAAGCTGGCATTTTTCTTTTTCTTCTTATAACTTTACTAAAATTGTTAATAAAAATTGATATGCTCAATTTTATGCTGTCACTGAATAAATAATTTATGTGCTAGATTTTTTAAATTACATTAAATTTGTAATATATTTAGTTGAGACTTTTTGAAACTCATTCATATTGCAGCATTAAGCTTAGAGCTTTTGCAGGCTGTAATTTGTAATCGCTTTTATCATATCAATTTGCTGGAATTGCTGAAAATTTTGTTTAATTAAAATTGAATTAAAATTTTTTTTCTGAATTACGCGCATATACTTTTGTCACTTTAAAGAAAGCATAATTTTTCGTCTAGAAAGAAATATTGCCACTGCTTTAAAATTTTGATACTTCATCAATTTAAAGCTCTTTGGCTTAAATATTTTATTATATTATTAAGTTACTTTGAACAGCTTACAATCGCCTGATTTATAAAATTAGTATTTTCGTAAATCACTTGAATTTGTTAGTTGCTTTGCTTAAATTTTAATTCAATTCGATGTCGCCAGCGGCTGCAAAAGTGTAAGTATATCTAAAATGTAGAAATCGATGGGAATGCTACTGCCGTGCTTTGCTTGTGGGCTGTGGGGTTCGACAGGGATGCTTACGAGACAAACCTTGATGGAAACACGTACGTACTCTGGCAAGTTGGGCAGCACATGCGCGGAGCGGCAGCAATCTCAAACACGCTAAAAATGCTGCAAATTGACGCTTAAATACGATTTGTGCAAAGAAAAATATTTAAAAAATTGTATGATAAAAATATACATATATTCGAATATAAATTTTTGAATTTTTCCAGTTCCTAGTTTATTTAAATGGGCGGCCAGGGTTAATTGAATTGTCTTCTGGCAGTGCAGCAGTGCAGCGGCTTGGCGGCTTGGCAGCACTTCGTCGCATTAGCCTTGCTCACAACCAATTGCTATGTGCGAAAATCATATGTGACTTTTGCTTTTCGAATTTCGAACATAAGGCGAAGTGAGGTTGGTAGCTGGCCTAAAGTAGCCGCCAGCAGATAAAAGCGGTGCTTTTGTTAGCAAAATCGCCCGAAGCTAGTATTATAAGCCTAAGAATCTGCCTTTTCTAGTGCTGTTAATAATTAAAGAAATTTTATTTAAACTTATTTGAATTGCATAAAAAAAATGATAAAAATATTGCGCGCATTTTTTGCAAAATTAAAATTTTCAACTCAAAAATAATCTCAGTTGTTTTGAAAAAAATTTGATGCTCTTATTCAATTAGTCAGCATTCGCAAGTCCTGCTGCTTAAGAACTTTACAGTCGCACACACACACATACACATTTACATATATTCAACCACATGCTCTGACACTTGCATAGTCTAAACTGCTTCTCGGCGTGTCCTTGTGGCGTATATTTTCTAACACTTTGCATGCTTAATCCTGCTGAGTGCTTGTCTGTTTGCTATTCTGTGTGTGTGTGTCTGCCTGTGTTTGTAGCCACGTCACACATACATTTCCGCCGTCGTCGTCCAGCGCATTTTCATTCATCCTTAAGTGGCCAAAAGCGTCGGCCGGCATTTGGTTTTTTATCCTTTATGGCCCAGTGTGTTTTGTCTGCGCCTGTGTCTGTGGCTCAGTGCACATTCAGACGTGCTATTTACAGTTGCTAATTGAGCGCTTCCTACAGATTGCAATGCCGATTTTCCATTTTACTTGGCTGCCTATCACTTTGCTTGGCTATGAGCAAAATGCTTTGTCATGTGAGTTACTCACGCACGCACGCACACACACCCACATATAAATACGATGTAGCTGAGTAAGAAGCACTTTGCATTGGTATTGTCAGTCTGTGTTATGAAGTGGTCTCTTCTCTTTGACATTTCCTTTTTGTTCTTTCCATTTGGCGTGGCTTTTGGTACTTCCTGCACTTTGCTGCCGCTTTTGAGCTGCGCGCTTGCCACTTCCGTTGCCGTGCACAACTTCCGCGCCAGCCACACAATCGGCAGCTCCCTCGGCGACGGACCGACATTGTTTGCATGCCGCAGCTGATGCGCTTGATTATAATTTAAAATCAGCTCGCAAGTGGCTGCAGCAGCGTATGTCTGTGGTGTGGCAATGTGCCACGCGCTGGCAGCTCGTCGCAAAAAATGTCCAACGGCTTTTGGGAAATGCAGCGCATGCAGCTCATGCACAGCGGCAGCTGCGAAATCGCGTAACTCATTTGTAGAAGCGCAAACTACTGCCGAAGTGGGATTATGAGCGTATAGCATGCGAAAGTAGCGGCGGAGCCGAAGTGATGCGCAAGTAACGAGTACCCATATGCTGTCTCCTAAGTACTCATGCACTCTGATAACCATCAAGTATGTGTAACCTAAAGTTAAGGAATGAAGTAGCAGTTCTAAAGCATATCAGACTGAGTAGCCACTCTCACCTTAATATACATATAAGCAATTAGCATTTATTTCTTTTGGTTAGCTGATATTTGATTTGGATACTCGATACAGGATTGCAAGCCATTTTGTTAAGTGCAGTGGCTTAATCCTCGGTCTCCGTTTCAAAAGGTCGCTGAAAAGTCTAATTCGAAACTGTGCTGACTCAACCATCAAAGAAAAGACAATTTGTTTTCAAATTCGTTCTTTGCGTGGCGCCATCTTTCGTGAAGAATTGGCAAACACTATGAGCGTATACTTAGCCATGAAATTAAAGACTCTCAAAACCCTCTGCGAAGGGTTCCGTTACTCAAATAGATCAAGCACACTTGTTGTAGTGACAAAGCTAGGCTCAAGCCTCAGGACATTTTGCCATATTATGGAAACAAGTTAATGACCATTGTCGCTTATAAAATATTGTTGCAAAATGTGCGTTTTTGAAATAAATCTTGAAATGAACAATTGACGAAATTCCAAATTCAATCGTAGAAGCAATATCTTTGCAAAGGATTCGAGGCAAAAAAGTTTAAAATTCTGAAAATCATACAAGTTCCGCATCACTAGAGCGCAGCCAAACCAAGTCAAAAGGAAATTGCTAATTTTGTATGTCACGCCAAAGTCAAAGCATGAATACCTTCATGCTGCCGCATGCTTCCTGCCATTTGTGGCAAGCAATTTCATGGATGTAGATATATTATGCAATTGGCATTTGTTCAATATGAAATTATAAATGCATGCGCTGCCGTGCGTATGAGCGACGCGCAATTCAATGGCATCAAAAACTTAACACTCATACGAGGTGGGTGCCAACCAATGGCTGAAATATAACAAAGACCACTTTTGTTTGACATTTTAATGCAGCTCTTAAGAAACTTTGTATGCATAAATATGTATAATTTTTTTCATATATTTTGCTGATATGTTTTCACACAAAACAAAAACAAAAAACACAGTCAAGGTCAAGGCTACCTGTCATCTTTGTACACCCACAAGACAAGTTCAAGAGCACGCGCGCTAATTACTTCAAAAGGCATCATTCTCACTCACTCACGCACTTACACACTTGTACACAGACAGCTGGCAACCCAGCAAACTTGGAAAGACTGTTTTACGCATTGTTGTTCAGCGATTTTTTTGTAATAAATATTTGGTAAGATTTCTCTGAAAGTAATGTGTTTTCACTATGAAGCTGAAAACGCTTCTCATTTCTAAACTATAGCTAAATTCATTTTCTTGCTGCGATTGATAAGCTTTTAAAATTGTTATATACATTCGTACAAGCCTTTTAAAGAAACTAACTTCATTGTAAATAAGCGTATGATAAAATCAATACTCAGTTATTTTGCATATCATTTTGCTCTTTGGTTTTTATTAAAACTATGAACATTTTGTTGGAACTTTCCCTTTTTGATAGCATTAAATGCCTCTAATTAAAAAAGCCTCGTTAAAAAGGATATACTCGCACATGAAATAGTACTTTCTTGACTCAGAAGAGTGAACGCTCATAAAATTGTTTGCCAGGTTGCGCGTGTGTTTTTGATGTGTGTGTGTGTGTATCTACTGTGCTGCTTTTAAAAATTTTTCTTTTGCATTTATGAGCGTTTTTTTGCCTTCATGTGTTAAAGCGAGGCCGAAATATGTGAGAGCGGATGGAAGCGACTTTCCACAACATGCCTGCTTATGGCTTATTCAGCGTGTTACACTCTCATGTATACTTATAAATATGCGCGCACACACATAAAAAGAAGTGCTGCTGGCAGAAAAAATTATGAAAAGCCAAATAAGAAAGCATTTCTATGGCATGCAAGATCTTGTAAAAGAGCATGACTAAAATGCCAGCACATTAAAAAAAACAGCAACAACAGCAAAAACAGGATGAAAAGGACGATGAGCTTGACAAAAACATTCAGGTAACAAGCGCAAAGGAACTACTGCATACACTGGCAATCATTAAAAGCTAACACACGCACACACACACACAAGCGCAAAAATGCATTTGTGTGCCTGTGCTTGTGAGCAATTATTAGACAAGGCGTGTCAGTGTTGCTTTTTTCCATTTAGCGCACACAAATTGCATGTCAGGCGTTTTTCTGCTGCTTTGTTGTTGTTGTTGTCGCTGTTGCTCTGCCTCTTCTGCTTCCGCTTGCTACACTTTGCTGCTTTTTTTTGCTGCTTGCGAATTCTTCACATTTTCTGCCGTGTTGTTGGTGTTTTTGAGCAAAACATGTCTCAAGGTTCTCGCGCTAGTTAGTATCTGTACCAGGGCCTTTAGGTCCGTAACTCGAAATCTCAGAATTGCGAGCTATTTTTTTAAATTTGTTAGCATTCAAAAATTTTTCGCTATTGCACTTAAGTACTAAAGTACACTAAAGGCTGTAATAATTTACCATTTACAGTAAACCATTTACAAAAATATACAAGCCTACAGCTGAACTACAAAAACTGAGCTCTTCAGCCATGTTCGAGATATCACGCACGCTCGAAACCGAAAATTGTTAAAAAGAGTTCAACAATGAAAGCAAATGAAAAACATTATGAATGTTTAGGCCAAACGCAGTAGGGTTAAGTTTTAGTTTTAGTTCAGTATTGTAACTTTCAAATGTAGGCGGCGCTGGCGTAGCTAAGGAGACTCGCGGCTCGTGAATTTGAATACGGGTGGCGAGCTTCTTTCCTCTATGTAGAGGAACTAATCTAGCATACCATCTAGCCGAAGCCGCATCAAAGTTCAAACTTGAGTGCTCGCATATCGAGTCTTGGTAAGCCAAACAAGGAAAAACTCCAAATAAAATACACCCTTTTTGCGAATAGAAACTGCCGCTTTGTTCTTTTTTTACTTTGTCGGTTTTCGGTTTCTCAATTGTTTGGTGCAGGTTTGGCCGTGTTAAGCTTCCGGACGAACCCCACTGCTCCCCGTTGCCAGCGAGGCCTATCGTGTGCCATCCCCCAGAACATCGTTGGATGTTCAATGGAAATTATAGTTTTTGCAATACAAATTTTAATAATTTTATTAATAATGATATTTCGTATATTTTAAAAACTTCTATAGAGATATTGCTTAAAGATTTCTTATTCTTTTATTGCAACAAATATTCTTATAGTAAGTGTTTAGCATAACTTTGCTGTATTTTGTTCATACACAAGTGAAAAATATTGCTAGCATATCAATAAAAGTGAACGAAAAATTGCGAAAACTCAGCATTACAAAAATGTGTCAGTATTGCACGCCCTCGTCAATATTATCCACAACATGCAAGTCACTGCTGTTGTTGTTGTTTTCGTTTTTGCTGTGCTGTGCTGTGCTGTCGTCGTCGGCGGAAATTTGACAAGCGACATGTTTAAATGTATGAGACGACATCGTCAACAAGAACTTCATACAGTCACTTATAAATGCATGCATGCGTGCGTGTGAGTGTGTGTGCGCCGTCAGCGTGTGTGTGTTCAACATTTTGACAGACACGCTGCTTGTGGCAAGCGGCATGCGGCAGTAATAAACCAAGAATTCGGTGCATGCTCGTGCCTGGCTGCCACGAGGCAACAGCAACAGAGAGCAGCAGCTGCAACAAAAACCCAAACGAGAAGACGCTGTAAAGAGCTTGTTGCTGTAGTTGCACGAGTGCACGTAAAAGGATCTGCACTTAATTGCATTCTGACGGGCTCTTACGACGCGTAATTCAAGACTTTTATGAAATTTCTGCTCGCAATGTGCTAAAATTTGAGAACAGCAGCTTTATTTTCATTGCCTCTACATATTAAATGATATTCAAATGAAAAGACACAAAGAATATTTAAAAAGAAGTTGAAATGTTTGGGTATCTGAACTATTTCATTCGATTTTAATAGTTCTTAAGGCTCTGTTAGTCCAGACGTAGTCAAGTATCTTTTCGTATGAGCTGCCACAATCTGCTTTATCCAAGCTCTATACATGCGTATACTCTTGACGTATCGGAATAAACCTAATCGAAACAGGTTTCTCCGAAAAATGTACGTTAAAACGTGTCAGCTGATTGCTTTGTTGCAGAAAAGTGCTGCCACTACTCTTCAATTTTAGTTAAACGGAAGTAACGGTTTATTATTGCCAAAATTAGTTTATAAAAGTAGTACCGAAAAAATAGATTTACAAATTAAAATAAATCTGCGTCATAAATTTTGTAAGGAATGTAAAATTTCACCTCAAAAGAAAAATTCTCATTTTTTGCGCCAAACTATGCGGCAACACTGACAAATAAGAAAATCTTACATTTGCGATACGTTTAAGTTTTAAAGTGAAATGTCTAATTTTTACGTTTACGTAAAGTTACGTCTGTACTAACTGAGCCAGAATTTTTTTGTTGTGTTCGCCAAAGCGCCTCTTTGCCATATGGTCCTGAGTTGAGTGCCTTAGTTCAGCTCTAAGAATATGGCTATTCAATTAAAAACTTGAACTCTCTGAAGTACTTTAATAAGCAAACTTTTTGAAAAGACGTGACATATTTTAGTTTCTAGCATGAGAGCTTTCCCCTTAATAAATTTTCTTTCATATGTTTATCGCAATTCCAGTCAAAACTGCTATATTTTAGACAAATCTCGAGCAGCTGTTGCAGCGGTCAATCCACTTGTTCAACTTGCTCGCCAGCATTGCATTTGTCTTATACTCGTGGCAGTTCCACTTGCAACTGACAGCGCAAATTTGTTTAACCCTGCTCAGTATCAGTTGCACGCGCTGTAACAAAGTGCACGAAGCGGAAAACGACAGCCGGAAACGGAAATTCAATTTGCAATTTAATATCTTGTAATTCCATTTGTGCCGCACGTCCTTCGGCCGCGCTACCTTGGCGCCGCCTTTTAAGCAATTTCTGCATTAGTTGCAAGAAAACAAGCCATTTGCGTGTTTCAATTTACGCTTCCAATTTCAGCTTCTCTTTTCAGCAGATTTGCATAGCTTCGTTACGCTTTTAGCTTTTTTATTGCTTTCCAACATTTGCTCGTTTAAACATTTAGCATTTACGTAAAAGCTTCAATAAAAGTGAACAAAATGCAATTTAAAATTGCAGCTTGCAAATTTTTTTGGGCGCTTTCAATGCAGCGAAAGCAGCTTACAAAAAGTTTTAAGAGTGTTAATGAAATTTAGTTTGATATTATTTTGAAATTTAATTATAAAAAAATTGAGAAAATCTTAGCGGAGAGCGCATACAATAAGCTTTATGAAAAAAAATATTTGTTTGCAATTCAAATAAGGGGCCGGCGAAGAAGAGAGCTTCCGTATATACGGCGAAGGGACGAAGTGTAGCCCTGTAAAAGCGTGAAACTAGAAACTAAAAGGGTGCCTGAAGAGACCTGTTGCTTGGAGCCGTTAGCCTTAAGGGCCTTTTATAAAAAAGAAGTGCTCATATAAATAAGTAAAAAAGTTATTTCAAAAAGTTGGTATATAAAAGCTTAAGTTTGTAGTTGCCGTTAACTTCTGCTGGAACGAGAACGAGCAGAGGCATGCTTAGAATATATCATTTTTAGAAATATTTTTTAAATTGAAAATTCCACTTAAATAATATGTAGTTTAAAATACTTGTCCACCACCACTACTCCACTTTATCCTATCCCTTATCTCTTCGCCTTTTCAAACCAATAAGTGCTTTGCACGTAAAGGGATATCCCCTGACCGTTGGTTTCTCAAAAAAAAAAAATGTATTCAGATAAAAATAGAAAATCCTACTTTATCTGCACATTTCTACATTCAAGATTTGTTTGTTTAAATGTAAACTCTTTCAAAAAACGCAGCTAAATCCGGGCTGACCTTAACACTTGTAAACGGTTTATGATAGCAGCTAGACGCAGCGCTCATAAACTGTTCCAGCAATCCCAGCGCGAAGATTTACAAGGCAAGACGCTTGCGTCGCCTGCGATACTCACATTTCGGAACAACTTGAAAAGAGTCATAAAACAAGAACAAAACAAGGATGCTTGAAAAATCTGCGGCACATACATACATACACTCTCACACGCACAACTACCACTACTCTTATTTCTGCATTGGGCAATTTAAAGAATTCAAAGCACGATTCCATTAATTTTATGGCAGAAAAATTTGCCAAACATTTTCGAAATTTCGTCTATGGCAGACAAATTCACAGCCTTCGGTTAAGCACGTTCATTTCAGGTACGCCACATGTTGCAGCAGCACTTGTGCCACGCAACAACCACAGCAAAGTAATAGTAATAAGAATAGCGACAACTGTTGCAACAACTCATTTTACACCTTTGCAAATGGCCACATTAAGCAGGCTGCCCGCCGACTTCTTGTGAACTGCTGCGTAACCTCGCTACTCAGCTATGCCCTTCTCGCTGCTGCTGCCTTGCTTGCAACAGCAGCGAGAAGTCGTTGCAGAAGTTGTTACTGGGCGGCTTAAAAAAAAAAATGGCGCCGGTGTCTTTGGCTTATTGTTACAAAATTGATCGCAAGTAGTTAGAACTTTTTGCTGTTGCTGGCCATTTGCAGTAAGGACACGTGCGGAATATAGGCGGCCGCTTGTAGTACGTTATGACCCCAACAATGCACAAAAGAACAAGCAGAGATTGAATAACGTTTTGTTGCACGTTTCCAAGTGGCAAAGTTTTAGTATTAAATACAAGTTTCAGTTTCTGAGCGAAGCGAGAAACGTTGCTTGGGGGTGACCCTCATTCCGTCAAAAAATTAACAGTTTTGATATTTCAACGAATCCATGCAAGAGTAGGCCCAGCTTTCAAATGTAATTAATTCTGTAGAAAGGAGAGTAGAAGTTTTGTCTTTCAAAAAATTGTGCTGGTGAGCATAGCTTTCTTTTTAGCTTTGGATTTGGTTGACGAATATGCATCAAATTTCACATGAATATCGACTTTTCGATGTCGTACTTAACCATGTGAGAAACTAAAAGAGGCCAAAGTCGACTAAGCAGTTCCTTCAATGGAAGCAGTGTTATAAGCAAAATATATACGCTTTCTTTTTATTAAAATTGTACTAAAATGTCAAAGTACTTGTTGTAGCTAACTGTGAGGGAGGAGGAGCTGCTGCCGCTTGTACACTCCTTGGCTACCCTTTTTCGTCTGTGCCAGTTGTTGATGTTCCTAAGAACAACAGCCAGTTAAAGTTGTTAATAGCGTTTAAGTGTGAAGTAGTTGCAGAAAGTTGTAGCATATATTGCAAGTGATGAGGTCGAAAGCAAGCAGGCGTTTCAGTGCTTTGTTTTTCGAGCTGTTTTTCATTACTTTTCTGAGAAAGTTTTCTGCATGCAAATCGGAAGTGCAATTCAATTTGCGCTGATAACTTAAAATGATGAAAAGAATTGATTTCTGTTGATTTTTATAAGCTTCATTTAACAATGCTTTCAGCTTAAAAATAGGCATTTCATAACATTTTATGCTCGTGGAAATTATTTCAATATAGCACAAGCCATCGCCAGCTTGTTGACGACTTTCAATAAATCGATATATGCATAATAATAATAGCAAATAAATCCTTGTTTTTACAGATAGAACAGTGAGCGATAAGCTTTATCAGTTGCGCACATGCTGCTGCTATAAATAGCCGATGACAATCGCAACATTGGGAACACAAGAGAACGGCGAGAGCTCAGAAGTAATTCAAAATCTCGAATATTGTATGATGAAGAAATAAATGAAATTTGTATGAATTTTGTGAAGACTACAATTTCGTGCTAGGCGAAGTGGTGTGCAAAATAGCGCTAAGGACTGGCATTTTCTCGACTCCGAACTTGTTATCAACATTACAGAACAATTGAATAATTTTTGCTAAAGGAAACGTGCAAGGTCATTAGCCTCTGTAATATTTCTTAATCCAATGCAGAGCAGAATTGTTGATGAAATTTTAAATGGTCTGAGTCTTAGCCAATGGGCAACCACACGAGGTTTGGCAATGACAATTTTTTCATATAAAATTTGCTCTTTAAAAAGGAAAAAATCTGATGGCTGCCTTCAGGCAGAAACTGCGAATGACGTCACTATTTATGTGCCTGAGTGTATATTCAAAGCCATTTACAACGCATTCCCAGGTATTTTGACAAGCAGGAAATGGCACTGCAGGCGCATTCCCCCTCATAGTGCGCTGCCACAGCCAACCAACCGGCAGCAATATTCGCTACGAGACGGAAATTAATTTCTGATGAGTGAATTGCCTGCGAAAATTGCAAATGTCAGCGAAATTGTTGACTTTTGAGGTTTGTAGCTCAAAATGCTTGGAATTAAATATTAAATTTTGCATTGAATTTTGTAAGTTTTCGTTGCTAGGCAAAATTGGAATTTTTCCTATGCTCTTCAAATTGTAATCCTCGTACACAAATCTGTTGTTGTATGCTCTTCAAAACATAAGCACTCCCACTTCACTTGTAATTATTCAGCTGAAGTAGCTACTACGCCCAAGTCAAGGCTCGCCGCTTTATTATCAACGACAAAAACAACTTTATTAACATTCAATAAATCATTATAATGCCAACACAGAAAAGACGTAGGTCACTGAAGTGGAGCTTGCGGTTTCCATTCATTGCTTGCGGCTCGCACTCGTCTTTACATCTTTTCATCTGCCGCTGACCGAATATTTCTTTCACATTGGCCAGCGTGTGTCTCTCAGCGAACTCAAAACGCAGGCGTCAAGGCATGCGTTCATAAATGTCAACGCACACACGGCCTTGCGCGGGGTCACTCGACCCGCTCTTACAAATTCACGGGGTTCCAGCGTTGCTCGTCCAGCGGGCAAGGCGCAAAATATTTCCGGCATGCTTTTGTTCCTTCCACATACACACTTACACATACATGCACACACACAGATGACGCGCGTTCCTCAAGCTGCCTTCACGCCGGTCTAGATTTTCCGCATAAGCAGGCTGGCACATACATTTTTCCACAAAAGGAATTTAATGTTTCTCGCAAAGAATGGTCCTAAATAAAGAAGAAAAGAACGGCGCGCAATTTCTCTTGTTTTCTGAATTAATTCACACTGACAGTGTCTATGCGATTGTGCTGGTGTATATGTATATGTGTGCTTTCACACACAACCGCGCAAATAAAATCCTTAAACAAAGCGAAACAAGCGAAGGCAATGGCAAAAGCGAAACTATAAAAAAACAACTCCATAAACAAAGCAACAGCAACACAGGATCAGGATAACAACAACAAAGACTGCTTTTCGCGCCACAAAACAATGCATACAACGCACGTTAGCATCCCCCCCAAGGGCTTTCGGCCATTGTCAGCTGCGAATGTGGCAGGCAGCCATGAAGCAGTCAGCAGCTTGCCGCACTATGAGGTGAAGTTGCTACGCCTTTCATGGGTCTCAATGGAGCCGTTTTGTGCCCGCCTTTGTTGTGGGTTCCCTCGGCAGTGCATGGCAAATCCTTACACTTGCACAAAATGCCTGCCAGCAGTGGCACGGGAGGGGCTGTTGCCTTGCGCATGCTCACCACAGCTCAACAGTTGGACTGCTGTGCTGAGTTGCGTTGAGAGAGCGCCACCTGAAGTTACGGAGCGAGCGGAATTTATGGCTGCCCTGTTGCTTTACTGCCGCTATTGCAATGCTTTATGCATAAACAAGTATGCCAAATCAATTCTCGGCATAGTGGACAATATTCGCATGTCAAGCTGAAAAAAATTTAGATCGCAAAAATGCAGAGGCAGGTTTTCGAGCTACAGCAGCATTATTTTTATATCTTTATAAAATTGCTATTGCTTCATTTTCATTAATAAAATGAAAATGTTTGCTCTGCTCGAATTCTGCATCATATTCAGTTGTGACGCTAGAAGAATTTGGTAAAGGTGTTTTAAATGTATGCTATAATGAAATGCTAGTGCCTCCACTACTTGGTTTTTCCATCGAAGGTCTTTCAACTGCCACCTCAAATAGCTTCTTCGCTGGAGGTTCTTTCGCCATACGCTTAACATGACCAAGCTAGTGAAGCCTCTGCATGTTGATGCGACTGACTGACTATGTCGATGTCAGCTTAGAGCTCGTATCGTAGTCGTCAACAACGCGATTCGTGTCGAAGTATTTATAAGAAATAAGACTTGTCGAATTTTAATTGAAAAATGTTTGTATTTGGCTGCCCACTGTGCCAACTTTTCGAAAGCTCGATGCGTAAATTGTTGCCTTCGCTGCAGCACTCACACAAAAGCAGGGCAAATGCAAAACAAACCGAAGTCTTCAACAGGCGCCAAAGGTGCACATTGGCAAGCGCCAAAGCCTTATCCTGCTGTGGCGTTGAGATGCTCTTCATTATGCTTTCGCGGAAAATGAGCGGCAGGCATTCAAGAGCGCAGCAACACCTGCCGGACTGCTGCGATGGCAAGGGGCAAAAGCTTCTGTGACGATGGTGAAAATGCTAGTGCGGCGCCAGAACAATTTCAGTTTCGCTGTGAACAACATACGAGACGGACGTGCGAGCCGGAAGTGTCAAAGTGTCGAGAAAAGTAGCGCACACGTTAAATTTGAATTTGAATACATTTTAAAACCTGGCAAAAAAGAGCAAAATTTTTTGGAGTTGGTGCAAGCAACTGACAATAGATTGGCATAAATTCGACTCGGAGGCTGTGTCAGAGGAGGCAGACCAGCCAGCCAGGAAGCGATTTCGCATAGGTGTGTTGAGTTTCTGCGCAGCGGAGGGCCAGACTCGCTGTCAGTTCGTGGCGCACTCTCAAGCGATCTGGACGTGCTCGTGCAACGCGCTGCTGCTGCGGTTTCAAGTGATTTCACTGCTGGCCACTTCACTTGGAGTGCTTGTACCAATCGAGCAAGTGATATTAAGCTGAAATTTGCGTTTCGGACCGACCTTTGGCGTGTGTGTGTGCCACTCACAACCGCTCCAAAATTTCTCGAGCGTGTGTTGCTCAGTTCGCAAAAGAATTCGCATTTTAAAACTCGCTTCGCTTCAAAACTTTACGTTCGCTGAATTGGCGTGCGGTTGCTTCGCCTGAGTGAGCGTGGGTTAACCCGTTGCCGCAGAACCGGCATCGCGACAGCATCAGTATCTCGTTTGTTTACCGCCGCGTCGCGAAAGCGTGCGTGGTTGTGTGCAAAATCGTCATTTCGCATTTTCTGCTTTCAAAGCGCGCTGCTGTTATTTTTATCTTTTGCCAATTCGAGCAATTGCAAACAATTAAACTGCAAAATTTACGACTGCAAGTGAGAGTTTGTCTGCCGACAGTTACAACTGCAACTCGCTGGGTGAAGTAGTTACATGTGTCTGTATTTGTGATTTTATGTCTTTGGCTGCGTACGATTTGCCCAATTTGGCATGCAAAACAAAACATAAAAAAGTTTCAATGAAAATGTAATTTCTTAAAGTGATTTGCAACGCCAACTCAATTTGTAGCTGAATTTACAACGGCAACGTTTCTCCATCTCTGAGGTATGTGCAGCCAGGTTTTACTATCAAAAGTTTAAATGAAATTTGGCAACTTTGCAGGAAGTTGATTTGGGAAAATAAAAAGCAGACAATTTCATATGCTGAGTGCATTCTGTGAGTGTGAATGAGTGCTGGACAGACAGCAGCATTATAACTTTTATGTAAACCTCACTGACTAAGGCCCAAAATATTGATGCTATCAACAATGTAAAGTGGCTCACTGTGAAAATGACTCGCCTTTAAACCAATTCATTTGCTGTAGAAATTTATTTGCATATTACAGCATCTTTATTAAAATTTAAAATTTTTCTAATATTCGTAAATAATTTTGTCTCAAAGTATTTGATGTGTAATTCATTAAAAATATACTACAGAACTTGAAACATTTTTTTGTCTCATCTTATTAAAGATTTTCGATAAAATCAAAAAGTAAAATCGAATTCGAAAAAGCGCTTTGAATATAATATTTCATAACGTTTTCAATCAAACAGTGAAGAAACATTACATTCAAAAAAATATTCACTCGACTAATTTCCTAAGCCAATACGGAGTAAAATGTATTCTGGAAAATACACTGTTTCCCTTCATAAAATTGTGGCCTGGCTCAATCAAATAAAATGGGTTCCAAGCGTGAGTGCTTAAAGGTTTTCCTAAGCACCAGGCAGCTCCTCAATTCAACCCAATTTTGTTCTTTTTATAAGCTTTATATTAACTTCACATCCGGTATGTAGTGGAATCTAGTAATCAATTTTTCACCCACTTCCCGAATACTTAGAGATCTGAAACTTTGCATACATGCGTAACCACCATGACAATGCATGAATCAATAAATTTTATGGGCGTAGGATAAGGGGCGTGGCACTTTTTTATCAACTCTAGATTCGTGTATAACTTTAGAACGACACATCACACATCAATGAAACTCGGTAGGAACTTACTACATATCCATATCCTTCTACTGAGAAAATAAGGGGGGCACTGGATAAGGGGGCGTGGCACCCCCCATACAAACAAAATTTTTGATCTCGATTTGCTTTGGAACTAAAGGTCGTGCAGCATTGAAATTTCGTATGCAGTCGCCTCTTGGATGTGTCGTCCCACTGGTAAAATTTTATGGGCGTAGGATAAGGGGCGTGGCACTTTTTTATCAACTCTAGATTCGTGTATAACTTTAGAACGACACATCACACATCAATGAAACTCGGTAGGAACTTACTACATATCCATATCCTTCTACTGAGAAACTAAGGCGGGCACTGGATAAGGGGGCGTGGCACCCCCCATACAAACAAAATTTTTGATCTCGATTAGCTTTGGAACTAAAGGTCGTGCAGCATTGAAATTTCGTATGCAGTCGCCTCTTGGATGTGTCGTCCCACTGGTAAAATTTTATGGGCGTAGGATAAGGGGCGTGGCACTTTTTTATCAACTCTAGATTCGTGTATAACTTTAGAACGACACATCACACATCAATGAAACTCGGTAGGAACTTACTACATATCCATATCCTTCTACTGAGAAACTAAGGCGGGCACTGGATAAGGGGGCGTGGCACCCCCCATACAAACAAAATTTTTGATCTCGATTAGCTTTGGAACTAAAGGTCGTGCAGCATTGAAATTTCGTATGCAGTCGCCTCTTGGATGTGTCGTCCCACTGGTAAAATTTTATGGGCGTAGGACAAGGGGCGTGGCACTTTTCAAGCAACTACACACTTGGGCTTCAGTATAATTATAGGTACACCACACATGAATGAAAAACGATAGGAACTTACTTGCCGCGCCCTGCTGGCAAAATAGCAACAACTCACCGCGTCACAAATATGCCACGTATTATTTGTTAAATTGAGGATATGACATATGACGATAGGAAACACTGTGAATACCCTAAATATTGTGTACTGCTCTGCAAGTTTAAAATTCTTTTTGCGAAAAATTTCAGAGCTCTAAAATTGAATTTATGGAAGACTAAAAAGTAGAAAATAAAATTATATAAAAAAAAACTTTTTAAAAATAAGCTTTAATGTACTAAAAAGTAGAAAATAAGTTGTTTCCAAGTCACCTGTATCTTACTATTAATAAAAGCTTGTGCGCTCAATATCCATATTCAAAATATCTTTCATTACTAGAATCTATTTGCAAAAAATTATTTAAATATAATATTGTGGTAACTGTTTGACAAATATTGAACACATGAGCGCCCCAAGCTTTTATGGATAGTAAGATACAGGTGACTTGGAAACAACTTATTTTCTACTTTTTAGTACATTAAAGCTTATTTTTAAAAAGTTTTTTTTTATATAATTTTATTTAATGTTCAGTAGGTATACTGAAGAAATGCAGTGTGAGAACAACTTTAAACAGCTGAAAACACCAGTGCCAGTCAGGAGAAAGAAAAATAGATATGTAGAAAAAAGTATTTTTTTTTATATTAGTGCTAAAGCGTGAAGGGTGCTTCAAACTTTCTTCAGTAGCATACTCTTCACAGGACATGTACAACTTTGGCAACACTCGAAGTTTCCACAGTAGAACTGAAATTGAAGACAAGATTTAAATTTCTAGAATATTTCTACAATTTCTAGAACATTATTTGATGGCGATTCATTTCCATGTTAAGTGTTTAAAAAATAGCAGACAACTAGGAGTGCCGGGTTTCGATTCAGAACTACAAAATTTGAAAAGACAATACATTTTTAACTAAAATAAACAAACACTGAAAAATAAGTAAACAATTTTGCTTAGGGCTGATCAATCACAGTTTGTAATTCTCTTATAAATTGCATAATAACAGCGCAACAAAAGTTTACGCAACACTTGAGGGCTTGAGGGCTTAAATATATCTTAACTTTTTAGGCAAAGAACGCCTAAAATGCTGCCATGTTTTAATATGTCATTGTGCTTTGCCACTCGTACATACTGTATAATTGTAAAAAAAAGCAACAAAATATGTAAGAAAGCAATATTTTGTATATACTACAAACCGACGCTTCTCCCTGCCCCTTCCGAGCAAACTTATGCATAGGTGCATGTAGCAACGCCTGCTGGGCTTTCTGTGTCCTTTGCCCTCACTGTCAGGGACATGTTTAATATTTTACTGAAACAATTTTGCTTTGTTTGTATGTGTGTGAGCAGCAGCGGGGGCGGAGCGCGTTAGCCAGCTCATTTAAGTATCATTATCATTACGTTTTATTTGTCTTTGCATAAAACTTAATTCCGCAGGCGTGGTCAAACTTTTAATGTCAGTGATTTCACTCGGAATGGCTCATTCAAGAGCTGCATCGCATTTACGCTGGCATTAAGGCATTAGCACTTAACTGTTTTCGTGGTAAGCGTGTAGAAAAGTGGAAATTGCTTTTTGGCGTACACTGTTCCAAGCACATGTGAAACGCACTTTACATCGCTTTCTGTGAGCATTTCTCTGCAGGCTATTTTCTTACAAGCCTATTTTTCTCAATGAAAACCTCAAATCTCTCTAATTGTATGCTGAGAAAACATTTCCTGTTCTTTTACGCTCTGTAGAAAGCCTCTTTTCGCTATGAAAAACGGTAATTCTTTTGAATATGCTGCAAAAAAATGTACTGCCCAATATTTTTAGATAGGAAATTGCTTGTATGGAACAACCATCAAAATGTATAGAACTTATTTCGCTCGCAAGTGACAAATTTCTATAAATTTGTATTTTTAATAATAATCATCAACATTTGCAACTATTGCAACTATGTATTTTTCAAAGTGTCTTGAGCCAAAGCAATAACTTCACTGAATACGGCTCAAAGCTTTGTCAGCATAATTTTATCATATTTTTTTCATATTCGTTTAGCTTTGCATATTTTCAAACAAAGTAGCTATTCTTAAAGAAAAAATTAAAGCTTTAATCAGCTTGACTCATTTTTTAAATGACGAAATGCTTGCGTATCAGCACAAAGGTCGAACCACAAAAAGCGCTGCTCAATTCAATTGGCCAGAGCCCTTTTTTGTTATTTGCACTGCTCAATCCTTTTTTCCTTAATCCCTTTTTCGTTGCTTTCACGTTTGCATTATTTTGGATCTGCACAAGATTTAACAGCTGACATTTTTAAGGTTTGCACAGTTTTTCCAAAAAGAAGGAACAGTACTCACAATTCCAGCCCTTTTGCCATTTTTCATATGTACCGGCAGAGAGAGAGAAAGAGAGGCGAAGCTTAAGGATTTGTAATGTTGAGTGTTGAGTGCAAAAGGGCAAATATTCAACCGAAAATAGAAATTAATATTTGTTACTTTTGATGTGAGTTCATGTGACGAAAATGAAAGCATTTGACTGTTGAAAAATGGCTTGCCACTATCGCTCGTGCCCCATCTGACCCCTCATCGTTATATTTCACAGAACAGTCCTTAGTTATAATGCCGGAAATGGAATTCGTAAAGCTGAATTTTAGTTGTGTCCGTGTCAAAGTGCATACACACACACACACACACACCAAACCAAATGCTGCATTAACATGTATACAAATACAATTGAATTATTTATTAAGCATAAAAGCATGCGAAAATTTCAATAAAACTTTATTTTACGCTATGCTGTAATTTCTGGTTTTACACTTTTACGACTGCACGTGCTGTTTTGGTGTGTGTGGGTGTGCCATAAAAGTGTAAACATGCGCGCATACCTATGCAAAAAACATAAGCACATCTGTGTGACCAACATAACCTGCAGGAAAAAACGCTGCTGTCAGGCACTTAGTCAGAAACTTAATACATTTTGATAAAAAATGCAAATATTTGATGGCTCTTTTGCCAACAGAAGTGAATTTCTCATTGGCACATTGTTTTAAAAAAATCTCCCTACTTCTTTTGCCTATCAATGTCACTTTGTAAAAATCTTCGCACAAAATGACTTGCTGCGATCTCCTGGCCACAGCCCGGTCTGCTGTACTGACCAGTTCAGGTAATACTTATATGAGAATTTATGAAATTTTCCAAATCATTTAATTAGAAAATCGGTCATAGCTTGGAAGATATCTGCTTTGAAGATGTCTGCTTCTTTAAAATTTTGAACGCGATTGCCAAAATCTGTAGGTAAGCTTAAATATCGGACGTAGATGAGTGCGGGGCAGCCGGGCTGGTAAAAAATATTATAAATAAAATTTTTTTATTTCTAAATTGCAATATTTTTTCCAATTTATTTATTTGAGACTGTTAACATTTATGACATTATAAATATAGTTGACTAAGTACAGAGTGAGTTGAAATGTTGGCAATTTAAAATATTTACTTGTTCAATCTCTCACCTACGAACTTCTTTCGAGGCTCTTCTCTTCAGAGCGATTGCCTCGTTTTTCCTACAAGGCATTCGCATATTTGAGCGAGTGGGCAGAAAGCGCTTTTATATCCTGTTGGCAATTGCATTTGAAAGGCAGGAAATGTTGTGTGCTTTCGCGGTTGGTTATTTGCGAATGCGGCCATAATTCGTGCAGGTGCGACACGCGGGCAGCTTGTTGCATGTGGCACGCTGCAAGTGGCACACATGCAAAATTCACACTGCGGCAGAGTGTGAAAAGAACTAAACCGTATTTAATGGCGGAGCGTTAAGCACACGCATTGCGGTCGTTCCGCAAGCCAATTACTCAAAATTTGCTGCCAATTCTTTTTGCCATGGTACCTCGGCCACGCTGCCACTTTGCCCACTTAGTCATTGAGCGCAGTAGCGGAGTAGTAGCTGCTGGTAAATGTGCTTGGAGAGAACACCATTGGCGTTCGCTTCGGCTGCTTAAAAGCTCAACACTTGAGCACGTTAAGCGTAACGTGTCGTTTCGATGGGTCATAACGTCAATTTGTGTCTCACACACATGACCGCACAAGTATGTATGTATGTGTGTGTGTATTTGCACACAGCTGTATTTTCCTACAGCAACCACAAATGACATGCCGCAACGCAAAGAGGCAGCCGCAATGTGAAAACCCTAACACGGAAAAGTCACAAGAAATTGAAAACAGGAAATTAGATAAGGGAAATGAGTCATGGAAAATAAATGAAAAAGGCTAAGCGACATTTAGGAATTTCGGCTTGTGTGGAATTTTAGAAATATCAAGCATGAGTGATATCCCAGCCAGCCAAATGATGACGAAGTGTCTTGGGATACTCGATATACAAATAAATTAAATTTTTCGTAAAAATTAACCTAACTAAATTTTAAAAAATTCATAAAATATGAATAAGTGGAATTAAAGCGTGACGTTAAGATTTTTCGCAACTTTCTACTGATTTTTGATCAAATTGAGCTTTGTGATATAACAACGGCATTACGACAGTAATTGAAAGTTATGGCACTTCCACCAAGGATGCACAAAAAATATTCCACACAAAAATAGAGCGCATCTTGGTTAGTAAGATTCTTTTAGTATTCACAACAAACTGAATTTCTATTGAACAATTTGACTTCTTTCTCAAATCAAATCTTTTGCACTGCTATGGAAACCAGCGCTTATTGCATCTAAAATCTCTGTCTATATATGTGCCTGAAAGAAGAGCTATAAAGAAAAAATTTTGAAGATAACAAAGTTCAGAAATTTCAAACAAACTTGTTTATTGGAAAAGCATCCAAAGTTACTCATACGCCCCGCTTCACCCATTTTATGCAGTTCCTATGCCTATAAGCTGTACTTATTTTTCATTGCGCCGCTTTGTTAAGTTGCTTTATACATTTTTCTTGCATTGTGTGAAGTGTCAGTAAGTCATAAACGCGCAAATATGCCATCGAATGTTGAACGCACATCAAAGTCTGTGGCAACAAATGATTTCCTATGAAGCGCCCACCTAAGCTGATAAGGAAATCGATACGAAATCATATTTTGGGAATCTTTGATGCAGTGCACAACGCACTGGCAGGCAGGTCTTTATCGCTAAAGAGCACAAAAATACGCCGCGCCCCCTCAGGCCACGCAGTTCAATGTTCAACAGCCAAATTGAGTGCTACTGCTGCGACATCCGCTGCCGATGCCGATGCCGCTGCCAGCGCTATCAATATCAGCGATGCCTTCATTGAAAACCAACGCCATTTATTATGTGCGCGAATACGTAATTGTGTTGGTGTTGTTGTTGTTGTTGCTGTCGCGTTACACTGTTACAATGTCAGTAAAATCAGACGTTAATGTGTCGGCGTTGAAATTTCTCGCAAATAAGGGAAAAGCAAGGGGGACAGCAAACTCAGCTGCAGCTGAAGGCGAACTGATATGCCTTCATGCCAGACTTCCTGTCGTTATGACGTAAAGAGTTTAATTATACTAGCTGGTACTTACGCAAACAAATTATGTTATGACGTTAACTTAATGAACACTTATGTACGTCCTTGCAGCCACCAACTTCGCAGAATTACGTGGTGACTTACGAGGAAAATCTAATTATAACCGGAAGAAGTCATAACTAATGGAAGACAATCGTTGCAAAAACGTGAGCTGGTGCGGTTCGGCGCTTCACAGATTCTCTGAAACCAACTGTTTATGGTCCACCATAAGTTCTTTGGTACTGCTACTGCCACTAGATTGTCGCTCGAGTGTCGAATGTGCATTTTCAGCATGTCATTTATTTAATTAAATTTTGGAAAGGCGTCTTCGAGAAATTAATAGTCAAGCTACCGAGATTTCTTAAAAATGGAAATGCGGCAATCTTTTATTAAAGCGACGATACAAATTGTTGACACGAATCAGTTTTCTTTTAGAAAAATGCAACTTGTTCCTATAAAAAGTATACATTTTTTATGTTGAATCGAATTATGAAATTAAACTTACTAGCCTTTTTATGCTTCTTGACTAACTACCGAAATGAACACGAATAAAAGTCGACTTTTCTAAATGAAAGGCAATTTCTGCAAATCAAACTGCAGCTTTTCTTTTCTTAATAAAAATTGAATCGATTTAAGATTCGATTCGGAACATATTTGTTAAATAGTTGCCGTTCATTAAAGCAAGCTACTTCCAACCCATTTGCAGCTCTGATGTAAAGTATACCAAGAGCTTTGCAAATAAACATGTTGACAACTTTCTGTCCACCCATATCTAGATTTTTCTTAACCTACCCAGCAGCGACATGGCTTGCTGTGCTGTAGAGGCCTTTAAGCTGAGCTCAGCGCTCAACTCGCTCTACTGATGTTTGGAATTTTCAGAAATTTATATATGAGTTATTTCTTTATTTGTGTCAAAGTATGCAACAACAAAACATAAGTCACACGAAATACTTGTAATCCCGTTGAATTTCGCGCCTGGCCTCTCAGCGGAAATGCATGCATGCATTAATAACTTTAGGAAAATTCCCAAATGCTGTATAGCAATGCTGCCTAGCCAGCAAAAGCATTCCTGCTTATATACAGTGCCGCCTTTATTGTTATATTTTCCAAGAAAATCCGCTTATAAGTACAACCATACATACATAAGTAAAAATATAAAAACAACCGAAACAAAGCAAAGGAAGACTCACAAAACTGAAGATATCAAATAAAAAGTTATTGCATGGCAGAGAGGAGAAGCGACGCAGTGGCAAGCAAGAAGCTTATACAAATATCTTACATTTTGTGCCATTAATGCTGCTAAAATGCAAATAAAGCTTTTAAGCTGATAATAGCAACAAAAAGCGAAATAAAAATGAAAGCAATAATGAATTTATAAAAAAATACCGTTAATGATATTTGCATGCGTACATATGTATGTATATATATCTTTTCATGATACATGTGCATATATATTTTCGTAATATTTAGGTACAGCAACAATTGTAAGCAGCCAAGCAATCGATTGCTGAGGCAAAGATTTGCCATTTTGCATGCTTACGTTTGGCACAACGTGTTTGTGTGTGTGTCATGTTTGTGTGTGTGTCAGCTGCGACCGCACGTCTCACTGTGACATGTCAGTGGGCCGAGCTAATGAGTCGCATTATGCCAACTGCCTGCTTGCTACTCGTATATGTATTTGTGCAATTTTTTGCCGTTCGAGCTGAATAGCTTCAAAGTATGCTGAACACTTACATACAGCTATATGTGTGTGTGTTTGTGTGTCAAAGTGTCAAAGCACTTGCAGCTTAAAGTCTAATCACTTGCATGTGTGTATGTGTGTGTGTGTGTATATTTACGTTGTCTATGCACCCCAACTGCCAGGCCACATAAATCCTTATTGTTTTGCTGACCTTGATGAGCGTTTGCTGCTGCTTCGTTCGTTCGTTGGTTTGTTTGTCTGTTGCCTTCCCGACACTTCCTTGCTTGCTCCTTTTGCTTGTTTGCTAGCTCTCGTATAATTTTTGCGGCTGACAAATTATCACATTACTTCCATGGCATTGGCTCATGTTCGTGTTCAGCGTCGTGCATTGCCGTGCTTTAAAAAAATTGAGCAAGTCCTTGGAGTGCCATTAGGGCAACCCACAACAACAGCTGCCTCATACGCTCAGCATTGCGCAACGAAACAGGTACATTTCAGTGTTGCCACGTTTGCACATGAGTCCACGTGCGAAATATTTCCCAAAGCTGCTGACATGCTGACACCTTTGAGCCGGTTCCAATGCACAATGGCTTACAGCTTAAAAAACCTGCTTTATCTGAGTATTCGAATATCAAAGCCAGCGTGTAAGCCAGACACCTCTGACAGCAGAGAGTGCCAGCTCCCAATTTGAGTAACTGTGCTCCTTCACTTATCATTATCTGCCCATGCTTATACACTAATCCGCTAGGCTTACTTATGTACCTATATTTTGTGGGCCATGACAAGTCATTATAACAAAGAGATAAATTTATAGAAGACAATGAGGCGCTCAGTTTGTAGCAATAGTGTGAGTGTTGCTAGCTTACGCAATTGTAGTCACACAAAAAATATAAAATTCTGAAGCATTTTCTTGGCACTGCTGCCAACCGTCAAACATATATTACAACGGAAGATCGTAAGAGAAAGCTTTCTCAAATAAATTTATGAGTGAAAGTTCCCTTTTAAAAAACTAAACGCAACTGTTTTGACATTTTTTCTTGATCGAGTTCCAATGGCTTGAGCAGCTCTTTGCTCTCAGAGAAATGCCAAATCTATTTAAATGCTTTCTTTATTTGTTATGTTGAACTGCATAGCTCAGGCTTTAAAGCTGGCATCAACAGAGCATCAAAACCTATGCCTTGCACTATATGCGCTTGCTACAAAATCCACTGAATTAAACACACTTGCGAAAAATGTGAAAATTCATGCAGCCAACCCGACAGCTCAAACACAAAACCGCACTCATCTAAAATGCATAAACTTATTTGTATTAAATGCCACATAAAATGACGCCCGCGCACCCGCACACCCGCACACCCGCACACCCGCACATGCCGGCAAGGAACCTGGCGCTGCGCTGGGGAGTTGATTTTTTGGCATTCGCTTCATTGGTAAATTATCCTTGACAGCTGCTTAATATTGCACGTAGCAGTGGCGCAGGGCATGCAGGCGACCGTTATGCGTGTGTATGAGTGAGTGCTTATCGGGCTGTGTGCGTGGTTTCACGATGTTTTTTTTTTGGAAGTGGGTGGAGAGCGGTTTTTGCTAGCGCGCGCTCAAGGTGAAACTTCATAAGCTCTTAAAATGTATCATAATTTATGCACTTGCCTGAAGGATGCTTGCCAGGCAGGTCATGGATGCTTATTGATTTCAACTGGAGAAGGTCACATTTGTTGGATCGCTATTGCAAGTGATCACTCAATTTTGAGCTGTGGCGCGCTGAGTTGGCAGCGCTTCAATTACGGCCGCAACAAAAGGTCAACTTAAAGCTTTGCTGGAATTTGCTGTTGCTTAAGTTTTTTCAAATGTTTCACTTAGTTTTTGCTGACTTTTCTCTTTTTTGCTTTACTTTCGCTGCAGCTCACAAAAGGAAGTGTTGTAATACAAAAGGATATACAAAGCAAGTGACACAAGCGGAAATGCCCGACAGGCTTCAAATAATTTCTCAGCAACTTCACAACAACAACAACTACTACTACTACCACTGCAGCTAAACGAACGATAGCAACAGCAGAAAAAACAGTAACAACAACAATCAAATAAGTCAAAGTTTTTGTCTGGCTGTCAGCTCAAGCATAAGAGCATATCAATTGCACACACACACAGACACAACAAAACACAAACTGTCGACATGTACGGCCATAAGTGCCGGCAAGTGTAAAAGCTACAGACATACTATATGCGATATGCGATACATAATATATATATGTATATATCGAAAAGAGTGCCACGTCAAAACTTAATAGAAGCTGCTGTCAGCGAGCGTGCGAGTGTGTGTGAGTGCTGTTGCTACACGATATTCTGTCAGGTGTGCGCCAACTTGTAACTGAGAGTACGCCGCTGGACTGCGCACAAAAATAGCGCAAGCTTAATTTAGACAACAGGCCGCCCAATTACACACACACATAGACAGGCACATTAGAAGCCAGCAGCGGCGCCAGGCATAACTGCTTTTGTAACATAAGCACAGCGACTTACAACGGTCACGCACGTCGGCAGCGGCGTTGTAATAACAGACAACAGCAAACAACAGCAACAACAATAACAATAACAGCAGAAAGCGTCAGGTGTATAAGTAGCAATAATTTAAGCGTAAGCGGCTTTGTGTGTATGTGTGCGTGCAAGTGCTGAGCCTGTCTGCAGACACACGCTCCAGAGCGAAGAGGGGCGGAGCTGCCACTTTGAGGCACTCAGCTCTTGCCATTTAATAGGCAACGACACGAAATTTATTTTAAAACGCGCGCAACGTAAACAATACGCCAAACACACACACACACAAATAGACAACACACGCAATCTCAAAATGGCGATGGAATGGATAACGGCTATGGACAAGAGGTGAGTGCAACTTTATGGCGCATATTAAATTATGTATACAAAATATTTTTTGGCAGTATGCGTGCAAAAAGGATTGTAGCGTATCCTTTAGCTGCTCGCTATCGTAGTACATTGCTAAAAGGCGGTAGTGAAAAGCAAAGCATATTTCCCTTTTTTCAACTCATTGCACAAAATTAATGAATTGTAATGAAAGATAGACAAATCATTGTACACACACACACATATATATATACAGCAACATTCATAAATTGCCACTCACACTACACTAACACTAACGCAGTGTGCATACAAATAGACAGACATTTGTTAGCCTTAATATTCTTTTTATGGCGTTGCTATTGTTCACGCGTTTGCCCCATGGCCAGCAGCATTGACAGGTAGTAGCGTGCTTGCTGAATGCTTTGAAGTTGCTGAGAAAATTTGAAATCGTGTTCGAAGTCTTTTGTTGTTATTATATATTATATTTTTTTATATTATATTTTTTTTGTGTGCATAATGAAATTAATAGTAAATGCATAATTTAGAAAACTTTGTTTTGAATGCCTTCAATTGAATTAATTACTTGCAAAATTTAACAATTTGTAAAAAAATACATTACAAATCAATAAAGCTTTGCTATAAATTTTGGAAATTTGGAATTTAATTTGCGTAAAAAAAGCCTTATTTTCAGCGCCATTGGAGAATGCGCCGCAACATATGCTTTAAATTGTGGCGCCACACGCCTAATGAGCTTCATTTGTACTACATACAAGGAACTGACAGCAGCGCGATTGAGCGAGTGTTGGTGCTGCTAAATGTGCTTGTCATGGACGTTTATTTGTGTGTCAAAAAAGAGCAGCAGCAACGCAAGGCTCGTGGCCACTGGCCAGTAGCAGCCACACAATGAAGCGAGTTAATTAACTGGGAGCGTGCACAAACATGCGCAAGCAAACGCACATGCACACACATACAAATGTGCACATTTGTGTAAGCGAGTCTTTTTCACACTCACACACATACATACTATTTGTATGTAGTGTGTGCGAGTCTATGAAATCAGTATTGCCTGCTCGCCTTCGCAACGCCGCCATTTCAATGGCGCCTAATTATGTGCCAGTAACTGCTCGGCCGAAATTATTTTGCCGTGGAGCATGCAAAAAGTCAACATTTGAGCTGCTGCATTCTGAGCGCCGCTGCAATTGAATTAGGCGTACTTTTGCCGGCAACACTTTAATCAAATTGCTTGCCTTCCGCTGCCTTTGATTTGTAGAGCTGACCCTTTATGATGTGCTGGCGCTGCCTATGCACTGTCATAACCTCTTTGCCCTTCAAATCGAATCCGTGCCAGCGGCTGTTCAAATATTATAGATCGTAATTGACCTTTTTGCGCACTTAAATCAACAGCGTCACTCCTCCACTTGAAATCTGACCCACTCACATATCCAAGGAAGGCAGCCGTTTACACATCATCAATGGAAACACGAGCGGAAGGCGCGAAAGGCACAAAACGTTGCACAAGTGTTGCCAAACGCTAGCCCAAAAACACACACACACACGCTCATAAAGTGTGGCAGCTTCCTTGGGGGCAACATTGCGCATTTTTAACGTCGCCAAGGCAATCAATCAATTTGAAGTAGCCCCAACTCCTGTGCGCTGCGGTGGCCTCGCTCATGGGCAAAGCAGCTGCAATTTCAAACGAGAAAAAAGAAAGAGAACCCTTATCGAATTTCCACTTTGTGCTACTTCAATGCCGAAAGTGTTCTTGGCAGCGCTTATCTGCCGGGAGATACTTCTTACTTGTTTCTTGCTCTGCGTGCTCTGCGCTTTGCTCTTTGCTTCCTGTCACAGTGAATTATGTAGTGGTCAACATGAAAGGTCCAGACGAGCGCTGACGCTTCGAGCGGCACGTGCTGGCGCATTCTGCGCATGTGTGCGTGGCGTGTAGTGTGGCTCGAAGATTGATTACCGAAATCGGTGCGGGGGGTTATTCGTGGTATTTCGGCTCCATGTTCACATTTCCAAATATTCTGGTATTCGAATTTTAAATATAGATTTATTTTTAATTTTGTTTAATGTGTGCAATGAGAAGCAAAAAGTCTTTACATTAGGGTGGCAGAACTCTTCTTTTTTGCTTCCGCCTAAAAGAAAACTGCTTCTAAGAATTACGATATTAGGCCTATTGCTGTTTCTGTCGGTGCTTATAGGCACATCCTTATGCGTATTTCTTAGCAGCAGCCATCCAAAAGTGCCTTACATGAACGGCTAAACCCTGCTAAACATTTAAAAACAGTTATTATTTTTCAACAGCCAGAGAACTTTTAGAGGCAGTTTGAATTTCTGCTGATAAAAATTTATGCAAGTTCTCATAAAGAATGACAAAATTTATTCAGTAGAAATGATGAAATGAAAACTTTGACTATTGAAAAATCGTTCTTAGTAGTATGAATATGCCGGTTCTGGGACAACCTGTGGAGAGGGTTGAGTGTGGAGCAACGAAAAATTTCATAGTGTGGAGCAGTGTGACGTCACATTTTTGCTCCACCATATGGTGAGGAGAAACGATGACGTCATCAGTGAAAATGACGTCATCAGCGGTAATGTAAACAATATGATGACGTCATCAGTGAAAATGACGTCATCGGGGATAATGTAAACAATACGATGACGTCATCAGCGATAATGTAAACAATACGATGACGTCATCAGTGAAAATGACGTCATCAGTGATAATGTAAACAATATGATGACGTCATCAATGAAAATGCAACCCATGCAACCCTGTGAAGGTGACGTCATCAGTGGAAATGCAACCCTGTTTTAAAATTTGAAGGTGACGTCATCAGTGGAAATGCAACCCTGTTTTAAAATTTGAATTTAACAATTTGAATTTCACAATTTGAATTTCACAATTTGAATAATTTGAAATCGTTTATGTATGTATGTGTGTGTGTATATATATATATATATATATATATATATATATATATATGTATGTATGTATATGGGATCGAGAACCTAAGCGCGGGGGCAAGCGCGAGAGCGGCTCTAACGTTGACCACAACAATGTGTTTGTTGTGAAATAGAGCAGGAGCACAGCTAAGAATTAACAGCATGTTGATTCTTGCTAACCATCCATAGAGCGATAATGTGTGCAGTATGATGCGTATGACTTAGAATTTTTAAGAGGAAGATCAATTTTGTTTGTTTACATTAAAGATTCGTTGGCGATAGTAGTATATGATGCATTAGCGTGTGAATATTGTTTGTTTACATTAAAGATTCGTTGGCGATAGTAGTATATGATGCATTAGCGTGTGAATATAATTAATGATTTTTATGAGCAGGAACACAGCTAAGAATTAACAACAAGTTGGATATAGCTTATTTCAATCTTGAACTTTTATAAACAAATATTATGAAAATGAAGAAAGAAATGAAGGATACAAATACAATCCTATATATTTCATATTTAAGCTTACAGCAGATAAAGTGTAAATTTGAAATATTTTAGCTGAAACTTGTATCAGTCTTCTCCAAAGCATTGAATATAGAAAATGGATAGTCAACATTTGCTATCTGGTACGCTATTCTTTCACATAATGCGTTCACCATATCAATTGATAGTAACTGCAATCTACAGGAATTTATACTAACAATATTTTATTTAAATAAAAATAACAAAAGATTAATAAAAATGTTTATTTATTCATTTCAGTATACTGATTTATAAATCTTATAGACTATAACAAACGGAAAAAGCTTAACCTAAAGCAATTAGCATTTACATCTTAATCTAGACATTATTGTAAAAACTTATGGATTCACAATTTGAACAACATCTAAATTATTTTTCAATTAATTTGATAATGTCCTCACGCTAATACGTTAACACCATCTTCCTGAATACATCTCTTATCATCTGAACAACTTAATATTAATTTTTTTTGAGCTCTTGTGTATACAATTGATGAGCTCTTGATCTAAATATATACATATTACCATAGAATTGTTTCTTCCTCAACAAACAATCTTTATAATCTTCTATACTAAGGTTATTCAATAAAGCTTTTTTAACTCCTTTTGCTTTCTTTACTTGTTTACAATTAATCATATCATTAGAATACATCTTTGAGCGAAGACCAATGAATTCCCTCATTATATTGCCATTGTTCTCGTCCTTCATCATTCCGAGAACTTTTTTATTTTTTAATGGTCATCTTTTTTGAATCTATATCATCTTTAATATCATTATAAAAATCTTCAGTTTTAATAGAGTAAATAAATTAATCTGTATCCATATAATTTAAAGATAAATTTTCATTAAATTTCGGTTTCATATAATTATAATGGAAATCATACATTTTTAATTTGGATAGTTCAAGTACCGTAAAACCCAAATATATTGGTTTATTATATAACGAATGAACCCTATTCAATTGGATTGCAACCATACTGATATCTCAAATTGCATTCATTATGGGCTGGTCCTCTATATTTTTCAGTTAAATGACAATGATCAGCCACTCTATCATTACCCAGCTCTTTCCTATAGATATGACATAATGTGCTTTCATGCTGTTTCATAATTTGCTCTGATGTGAGGAAATTCATTGGCTTTACTATAGCTAAATAATTATAATAAATGTCTTTTAAATCTCTAACTAAATCTACACCTGAATATTGAACTAATTTACTTAAAGAACTGTTAAAACATTTTATATAACTAAATGCAAAAGGTACATGCTTTTGAATACTCTTAACTTGTGCTGAGTTTTGAAAATTTTCACTTTGTAAAATACATTCAAAATCAGCATATACTACAACGAGTACATCTAACTTTCGCTCATGATTTTTATACCCTACACCTATGGTAATAGGGTATAATAACTTTGTGCGAAAATTGTAACGCATGAAAGGAGCCGTCATAGGTATAGACATAAGTATATAGAAATGCTTAGAATCACTTTCTGTGTTGATTTCCGGTTGTCCGTCTGTCCGTCTGCCCGGGTGTCTGTCTGTCTGTCTGTCTGTCTGTCTGTCTTGCTGTCCGTTGGCGCAGGAGAGAAAGAAGGAGTTGTCCGATTTGGACCAAATTTGGCACACAGTCGCAGTGAACCTTCCACTACTTCAAGTTCCGAGATTAGCCAAATCGGTTAAAGGACACGCCCACAATGGGTCTGTAAGTCCCACTACCCCGGAATATTTCCAGTTAAATTGCTTAAATTTGTGTAATTATTCATTAAAAGGAATGGTATTTGGTATTTAATGTAAGGTGTGGACCCTCTATGTCATACAAAAAAAAAAACGGGCGTGGTCCGCCCACTATATAGACGGTAAGCGGAAAATCCTTATAACTTCCATAACATATACACCAGTCTGTTCATATTTGGTCACTTCATTTCTGGTAAGAACACCTCTTAATTCTCCAAAAATGGGCGTGGTCCGCCCACTCAGTTACTTGGTGTAGGGTATTACTTTGTCGGTGGAACCCGACTGATGCTTCCTTACTTGTTTTTAACCTAAAACTGTCTTCTTACCGCTTGGCATTTCACCAACAATTTCGTGGCAGCGAAGTTTATGTTTCTGCAGCGCTTCTAAACTGTATCTATATTGCCGGCATTCGTTACACATTAATATTGGATGTGTAAGCTTCATAACTTCGCTTCTCAGCAATCTATTAAAAAATAGAAAACCAAAATATATCAAAATTTCAAGTATATAAATCGAATAATATAAATATTGTATATAAATTGTTGTTATTCTTATTATTGAATATATGTACCTTGAAATATTTTTTATCCACACGTAGTGGAACTGCTGTTCTTTCTGGATTAGCATCAGGTTGATATGGTGCTCCTTTTCGGCAGCAGTGCTATAGTAGGGACCAACTACTTTATGGAGCTCTTCATCGAATCCGAAAATATTAATGCTGATGCTGCTGTTTTGGTCCTCAAACTTTTTTGCGTCTTTAATTAGTAGAGGGAATGTCAGATCCTTGAAATTTAGCTCTATATTGTTGTGTAATGTTATTAAATGAGCCTTAATATCTGCTATTTGATAGTTGGAACATCTCTCAGGATTTAATTGAAGTGGATATAGCGCTGATATTATCGCTCACTTGAAGCAGAATTCATCATTGGTTTGTATGTTTATACAGGCTTCCTTCTTGTATACTTCATATGGTAGATCCTTTTATTGGTCTATATTGATTGATGTTAATTTCCAGATGAGAGAGCCTTATTAATGTCCAGCCGCTATCTCTTTCTTGAAATTCAGCTAGTTTTATGCAGAGTTGCGTACACATATCTTCATAGCTAGAAATCACTTGTGATTCAATTTGAACTACACTCATTTTAGTTTGAAATGATTTCAAGTCAATAGCTATTTCATCATCACTGGACATTTTTATGAATTCAGCAAACAGTTCTATATTATATTTAAATGCTGAATGTTTTTCAAGCATGTCGTTTAACATTTTTATTATAATTGATTGAGCATTTTGCAAAAATTGTTCAGGTATTAATAAACCATCTTTATTTTCAAATATAACTGTTTCAATGCGCTCATTAAACGCTGATTTAACACTTTTAAAGTTTTCGTCTTTTGTAATCGCACAATTTCTCTTATGTTTATTTGTGCGTACGTGATAGTTCCAGGATTTGAATGTAACATTTTCACCACAAATGGCACAAGGTACTTTTCTGTTGAAATCAATCAACTGATTTACAGTATTGTTATTATTATTATTATTATTGCTGCACGATGGCAGACAATCTTGTGGCTGATGATAGACTTTAGTATGTCGTGTTAACTTATCAGCTCTCGAAAATGTTTGTTTGCATATTTCACATGCAATATCGACTTTATTATGTTTATTTAAAATATGTCGATTTAGCGTATATTTATAACTAAATCCGCATCCGCACACTTCACAATTGAATCCTTTCATTTTGATTTTTTTTAAATTACAATAGTTTTGAGCTTTTATCCTTGTTGCTGTTCAGATGAAAGTTGAAACAGTACTATTAAAGCTTCACATTCATTCACCCTTTATATAAGAAGCGACAATGATCCGAACGATCATTTTTGCGCTCGGTTTCTGCGTTGTTGTTGTTTTTATGTATGTGCTATTCTATATGTCGACAGCTCGGGCAGCAAAAAAAATATACGAAGGATCAGAACGACACTCGGTCAGCTGATATTCCCGACAGCGCTGCGTTCGGTTTCTGTGTTGTTGTTGTTTATATATGCTGACTGAGCATTTTTTGTGTTCGGGTTCTGTGTTGTTGTTGTTTATAATGAAGCTTCGCTCTCGGAAGCACCCGCTGTGTCCGTTGTTGCTGCTGTCTATAATGAAGCTTCGCTCTCGGAAGCACCCACTGTGTCCTTTGTTGCTGCTGTCTATAATGAAACTTCGCTCTCGGAAGCACCCGCTATGCCCGGCGTTGTTGCTGTTTGTTTCTGCGTAAGCAATGTCGTGTTCTCTACAAGCTGAACCCAAGGGATTAATTCCTCTATCGCCTCTTGCTAAACGTTTTTCAATTTCGTCCCGGCCCACAAAACTGATAGCCTGGTAAATGAAGTTCCACTGGCAACGAATTTATTAGAACCTTAGCAAATTTTAAACACAGGCGTTCAACGCTATAACAAATTACTAATACAATATTGGATAAGGACTTCGCCTTGTGTGGGAATATTTTTGATAGAGTTTAATCAAAATGTTCTTTTAAAAATAGGTCATGTCAAATCATATAATCAACTACGAATCATATATATATTAAACAATGAAAGTAATTTTTTTTGTCCTTCATTTTATGATTTCCGATTTTAAAAGTGTATCATCTTATCTGCTATCAGCTTATCTGCTATCAGCTTATCTGCTATCAGCTTATCTGCTATCAGCTTATCAGCTTATCTGCTATCAGCTTATCTGCTATCAGCTTATCTGCTATCAGATATCAGGTATCAGGTATCAGATATCTGTTATCAGATATCAGGTATCAGGTATATATCAGGTAACAGGTTATCAGCTTATCTGCTATCAGCTTATCTGCTATCAGCTTATCTGCTATCAGCTTATCTGCTATCAGCTTATCCGCTATCAGCTTATCTGCTATCAGATATCAGGTATCAGGTATCAGATATCTGTTATCAGATATCAGGTATCAGGTATATATCAGGTAATAGGTTATCAGCTTATCTGCTATCAGCTTATCTGCTATCAGCTTATCTGCTATCAGCTTATCCGCTATCAGCTTATCTGCTATCAGATATCAGGTATCAGATATCTGTTATCAGGTATCAGATATCTGTTATCAGATATCAGGTATTAGGTATATATCAGTTCCACTGTCAACGAATTTATTATATTATTAAGTAGACTTCCTTCGACAACAAATCGATTAGGACTGATTTGATTTTTATAGTTTACTACCATATTATAATGAATAATGTTTTAACCTTTCACACAGTCCATTAACCCATTAATAGCCAAGACCATTTAAAATCAGAAATCATTAGTTTCATTTATTTAATTGTAATCAAATACACATAAGAAACATAAAAAAGATAAAAATTTCAAAAAAAAAATATTAATTAGTAGGTTTTTGAGCCTGTACCCAAGCGGGTACAGTGGGAGGGAACGGGTTAAAGACTAATGTAAAACAACAAATGTATATGTTTCAAATAGATTTTCATCAGTTGCTAAGATGCGTCTAATAAAACAACACCAAAACATAATTGCTAGAAATGTCGATATTTCTTCAAATAATCATCAAAAACTAAGATATAGTTCACTACTTCCTAACACCATAAGAGCCCTTATTGTTGGACCATCAAATTGCGGAAAGACCAATGTTATGATAGGTCTAATAGAAAGTCCTAATGGGCTAAAATTTGAAAATATATATTTGTATTCAAAATCTTTACATCAGCCTAAATATGAATATTTAAGACAATTGATAACACCAATTAAAGGTATGGAGTTCTATACATTTTCTGAAAATGAACACGTTTTACCACTGGACAAGGCTAAAAGAAATTCCATCATGATTTTTGATGATGTTGCCTGCGAGAAACAAAATAATATTCGTGTATATTTCTGTATGGGTCGGCATAAAAATGTTGATAGCTTCTATCTGTGTCAAACATATACACGTATACCAAAGCATTTAATATGTGACAATGCTAACATGATAATTATGTTTAAACAAGATGAACTGAATATGAAGCATATATATCATGATCATGTTGGTAGGGATATGTCATTTAAAACGTTTTGTTAAATGTACACAGAATGTTGGAAGGATAAATATGGATTCCTTGATATAACCAAAGATGAACTGAATATGAAGCATATATATCATGATCATGATGGTAGGGATATATCATTTAAAACGTTTTGTTAAATGTACACAGAATGTTGGAAGGATAAATATGGATTCCTTGGTATAAGCAAAGATGACGATATCGATTCTGGACGCTATAGAAAGGGGTTCAATATTTTTATTAAACTATAAAATGTCAGATGCTGTAACTAAATGTTTAGTATGTTAACTGCTCTCAAGCTATTACAACTGATTCAACATCTTGATTTATCTGATATCTGATAACCTGTTACCTGATATATACCTAATACCTGATATCTGATAACAGATATCTGATACCTGATAACAGATATCTGATACCTGATATCTGATAGCAGATAAGCTGATAGCGGATAAGCTGATAGCAGATAAGCTGATAGCAGATAAGCTGATAGCAGATAAGCTGATAGCAGATAAGCTGATAGCAGATAAGCTGATAACCTGTTACCTGATATATACCTGATACCTGATATCTGATAACAGATATCTGATACCTGATACCTGATATCTGATAGCAGATAAGCTGATAGCAGATAAGCTGATAGCAGATAAGCTGATAAGCTGATAGCAGATAAGCTGATAGCAGATAAGCTGATAGCAGATAAGCTGATAGCAGATAAGATGATACACTTTTAAAATCGGAAATCATAAAATGAAGGACAAAAAAAATTACTTTCATTGTTTAATATATATATGATTCGTAGTTGATTATATGATTTGACATGACCTATTTTTAAAAGAACATTTTGATTAAACTCTATCAAAAATATTCCCACACAAGGCGAAGTCCTTATCCAATATTGTATTAGTAATTTGTTATAGCGTTGAACGCCTGTGTTTAAAATTTGCTAAGGTTCTAATAAATTCGTTGCCAGTGGAACTTCATTTACCAGGCTATCAGTTTTGTGGGCCGGGACGAAATTGAAAAACGTTTAGCAAGAGGCGATAGAGGAATTAATCCCTTGGGTTCAGCTTGTAGAGAACACGACATTGCTTACGCAGAAACAAACAGCAACAACGCCGGGCATAGCGGGTGCTTCCGAGAGCGAAGTTTCATTATAGACAGCAGCAACAAAGGACACAGTGGGTGCTTCCGAGAGCGAAGCTTCATTATAGACAGCAGCAACAACGGACACAGCGGGTGCTTCCGAGAGCGAAGCTTCATTATAAACAACAACAACACAGAACCCGAACACAAAAAATGCTCAGTCAGCATATATAAACAACAACAACACAGAAACCGAACGCAGCGCTGTCGGGAATATCAGCTGACCGAGTGTCGTTCTGATCCTTCGTATATTTTTTTTGCTGCCCGAGCTGTCGACATATAGAATAGCACATACATAAAAACAACAACAACGCAGAAACCGAGCGCAAAAATGATCGTTCGGATCATTGTCGCTTCTTATATAAAGGGTGAATGAATGTGAAGCTTTAATAGTACTGTTTCAACTTTCATCTGAACAGCAACAAGGATAAAAGCTCAAAACTATTGTAATTTAAAAAAAATCAAAATGAAAGGATTCAATTGTGAAGTGTGCGGATGCGGATTTAGTTATAAATATACGCTAAATCGACATATTTTAAATAAACATAATAAAGTCGATATTGCATGTGAAATATGCAAACAAACATTTTCGAGAGCTGATAAGTTAACACGACATACTAAAGTCTATCATCAGCCACAAGATTGTCTGCCATCGTGCAGCAATAATAATAATAATAATAACAATACTGTAAATCAGTTGATTGATTTCAACAGAAAAGTACCTTGTGCCATTTGTGGTGAAAATGTTACATTCAAATCCTGGAACTATCACGTACGCACAAATAAACATAAGAGAAATTGTGCGATTACAAAAGACGAAAACTTTAAAAGTGTTAAATCAGCGTTTAATGAGCGCATTGAAACAGTTATATTTGAAAATAAAGATGGTTTATTAATACCTGAACAATTTTTGCAAAATGCTCAATCAATTATAATAAAAATGTTAAACGACATGCTTGAAAAACATTCAGCATTTAAATATAATATAGAACTGTTTGCTGAATTCATAAAAATGTCCAGTGATGATGAAATAGCTATTGACTTGAAATCATTTCAAACTAAAATGAGTGTAGTTCAAATTGAATCACAAGTGATTTCTAGCTATGAAGATATGTGTACGCAACTCTGCATAAAACTAGCTGAATTTCAAGAAAGAGATAGCGGCTGGACATTAATAAGACTCTCTCATCTGGAAATTAACATCAATCAATATAGACCAATAAAAGGATCTACCATATGAAGTATACAAGAAGGAAGCCTGTATAAACATACAAACCAATGATGAATTCTGCTTCAAGTGAGCGATAATATCAGCGCTATATCCACTTCAATTAAATCCTGAGAGATGTTCCAACTATCAAATAGCAGATATTAAGGCTCATTTAATAACATTACACAACAATATAGAGCTAAATTTCAAGGATCTGACATTCCCTCTACTAATTAAAGACGCAAAAAAGTTTGAGGACCAAAACAGCAGCATCAGCATTAATATTTTCGGATTCGATGAAGAGCTCCATAAAGTAGTTGGTCCCTACTATAGCACTGCTGCCGAAAAGGAGCACCATATCAACCTGATGCTAATCCAGAAAGAACAGCAGTTCCACTACGTGTGGATAAAAAATATTTCAAGGTACATATATTCAATAATAAGAATAACAACAATTTATATACAATATTTATATTATTCGATTTATATACTTGAAATTTTGATATATTTTGGTTTTCTATTTTTTAATAGATTGCTGAGAAGCGAAGTTATGAAGCTTACACATCCAATATTAATGTGTAACGAATGCCGGCAATATAGATACAGTTTAGAAGCGCTGCAGAAACATAAACTTCGCTGCCACGAAATTGTTGGTGAAATGCCAAGCGGTAAGAAGACAGTTTTAGGTTAAAAACAAGTAAGGAAGCATCAGTCGGGTTCCACCGACAAAGTAATACCCTACACCAAGTAACTGAGTGGGCGGACCACGCCCATTTTTGGAGAATTAAGAGGTGTTCTTACCAGAAATGAAGTGACCAAATATGAACAGACTGGTGTATATGTTATGGAAGTTATAAGGATTTTCCGCTTACCGTCTATATAGTGGGCGGACCACGCCCGTTTTTTTTTGTATGACATAGAGGGTCCACACCTTACATTAAATACCAAATACCATTCCTTTTAATGAATAATTACACAAATTTAAGCAATTTAACTGGAAATATTCCGGGGTAGTGGGACTTACAGACCCATTGTGGGCGTGTCCTTTAACCGATTTGGCTAATCTCGGAACTTGAAGTAGTGGAAGGTTCACTGCGACTGTGTGCCAAATTTGGTCCAAATCGGACAACTCCTTCTTTCTCTCCTGCGCCAACGGACAGCAAGACAGACAGACAGACAGACAGACAGACACCCGGGCAGACGGACAGACGGACAACCGGAAATCAACACAGAAAGTGATTCTAAGCATTTCTATATACTTATGTCTATACCTATGACGGCTCCTTTCATGCGTTACAATTTTCGCACAAAGTTATTATACCCTATTACCATAGGTGTAGGGTATAAAAATCATGAGCGAAAGTTAGATGTACTCGTTGTAGTATATGCTGATTTTGAATGTATTTTACAAAGTGAAAATTTTCAAAACTCAGCACAAGTTAAGAGTATTCAAAAGCATGTACCTTTTGCATTTAGTTATATAAAATGTTTTAACAGTTCTTTAAGTAAATTAGTTCAATATTCAGGTGTAGATTTAGTTAGAGATTTAAAAGACATTTATTATAATTATTTAGCTATAGTAAAGCCAATGAATTTCCTCACATCAGAGCAAATTATGAAACAGCATGAAAGCACATTATGTCATATCTATAGGAAAGAGCTGGGTAATGATAGAGTGGCTGATCATTGTCATTTAACTGAAAAATATAGAGGACCAGCCCATAATGAATGCAATTTGAGATATCAGTATGGTTGCAATCCAATTGAATAGGGTTCATTCGTTATATAATAAACCAATATATTTGGGTTTTACGGTACTTGAACTATCCAAATTAAAAATGTATGATTTCCATTATAATTATATGAAACCGAAATTTAATGAAAATTTATCTTTAAATTATATGGATACAGATTAATTTATTTACTCTATTAAAACTGAAGATTTTTATAATGATATTAAAGATGATATAGATTCAAAAAAGATGACCATTAAAAAATAAAAAAGTTCTCGGAATGATGAAGGACGAGAACAATGGCAATATAATGAGGGAATTCATTGGTCTTCGCTCAAAGATGTATTCTAATGATATGATTAATTGTAAACAAGTAAAGAAAGCAAAAGGAGTTAAAAAAGCTTTATTAAATAACCTTAGTATAGAAGATTATAAAGATTGTTTGTTGAGGAAGAAACAATTCTATGGTAATATGTATATATTTAGATCAAGAGCTCATCAATTGTATACACAAGAGCTCAAAAAAAATTAATATTAAGTTGTTCAGATGATAAGAGATGTATTCAGGAAGATGGTGTTAACGTATTAGCGTGAGGACATTATCAAATTAATTGAAAAATAATTTAGATGTTGTTCAAATTGTGAATCCATAAGTTTTTACAATAATGTCTAGATTAAGATGTAAATGCTAATTGCTTTAGGTTAAGCTTTTTCCGTTTGTTATAGTCTATAAGATTTATAAATCAGTATACTGAAATGAATAAATAAACATTTTTATTAATCTTTTGTTATTTTTATTTAAATAAAATATTGTTAGTATAAATTCCTGTAGATTGCAGTTACTATCAATTGATATGGTGAACGCATTATGTGAAAGAATAGCGTACCAGATAGCAAATGTTGACTATCCATTTTCTATATTCAATGCTTTGGAGAAGACTGATACAAGTTTCAGCTAAAATATTTCAAATTTACACTTTATCTGCTGTAAGCTTAAATATGAAATATATAGGATTGTATTTGTATCCTTCATTTCTTTCTTCATTTTCATAATATTTGTTTATAAAAGTTCAAGATTGAAATAAGCTATATCCAACTTGTTGTTAATTCTTAGCTGTGTTCCTGCTCATAAAAATCATTAATTATATTCACACGCTAATGCATCATATACTACTATCGCCAACGAATCTTTAATGTAAACAAACAATATTCACACGCTAATGCATCATATACTACTATCGCCAACGAATCTTTAATGTAAACAAACAAAATTGATCTTCCTCTTAAAAATTCTAAGTCATACGCATCATACTGCACACATTATCGCTCTATGGATGGTTAGCAAGAATCAACATGCTGTTAATTCTTAGCTGTGCTCCTGCTCTATTTCACAACAAACACATTGTTGTGGTCAACGTTAGAGCCGCTCTCGCGCTTGCCCCCGCGCTTAGGTTCTCGATCCCATATACATACATACATATATATATATATATATATATATATATATATATATATATATATATACACACACACATACATACATAAACGATTTCAAATTATTCAAATTGTGAAATTCAAATTGTGAAATTCAAATTGTTAAATTCAAATTTTAAAACAGGGTTGCATTTCCACTGATGACGTCACCTTCAAATTTTAAAACAGGGTTGCATTTCCACTGATGACGTCACCTTCACAGGGTTGCATTATCGCTGATGACGTCATTTTCACTGATGACGTCATCGTATTGTTTACATTATCGCTGATGACGTCATCGTATTGTTTACATTATCCCCGATGACGTCATTTTCACTGATGACGTCATCATATTGTTTACATTACCGCTGATGACGTCATTTTCACTGATGACGTCATCGTTTCTCCTCACCATATGGTGGAGCAAAAATGTGACGTCACACTGCTCCACACTATGAAATTTTTCGTTGCTCCACACTCAACCCTCTCCACAGGTTGTCCCAGAACCGGCATATTCATACTACTGTTCTTAAACTAGTTTTAGTTTCTAATTTTTCATATGAATTTGTGATTATGATGAAATTTTGGTGCATTTGACAAATAATTTTTCAACCCTTTGGAGTCAGCTTAATTTTCCACTGAATAATTTCTTGTCTTTTTGCAAATGAATTAAATAGTTGAAAAATTTTTCGTAAATCCCAATTTTTTATATGATTTTATGATTATGATGAAAAACGCGATGGTTATTGGTATTGCTATTTTTCCGCGCCGAAATCTCGTAATTGCCATATTCCTTAAATACCGACAGCCCTAGTACCGATTATGCATGCATGAGGCGCCTTGTGAGCACTTACGGCAGCACGATCTGCAAACAGGTTAAAGCTGTGGCAAGTGGCAGCACTTTCCTTCACCTCGTTTTGAGTGGCATGTTTAATGAATACGTTAGGCAGCAGCACAGCAATGCGGCTAATAGCGGCGGTTGCATCAGCCAATTGCCCTCGGGCCTGCAGGCACACTTGTTGGGAAAGTAGGCATATCCTTTTGAAAGTGGCTGTTGCTCATGACAAATTGATGCAGGCTCATATGAAAAATGTAGCAAAGGGCTCTAACTAACATTTTTGAGCTCAGAACTTGTCAGAAATGTTGTCTTTGCATCGTAAATTTTTTGGAATTTTTTGTAAAAAAAGCTACCAATAAATACATATAAAAATTTAATATAGATATAGCCGCTGTTTTTCGTATATTTAACTAATTCCTAAATTTCTCTGATTCAAAAGATATTTCAAAAATCGAAAGAAATGTCATATGATTGCAATTGGCTTTCAAAAAGAGCTCTTTTCTGTAGGAAATCCAAATAAGGCGCTCTTCGTGATCACAATCGAAATGGCCTACTTTTAGGGTATAAAGTGACAAGCACCCATGTTGTGCAACGGATGTCGATGTTTAGGCAACGATTGTAGAGGTTAATGTAAACCAAGCATTGCTGCTTCACAGCTTTGTGTGCTTATCATAGGGCGATAAAGCTCGACAGAGCAAACACATGTAACCGCTTTCAACTGTCAGTGCCTCGAGGCACGTGTGCAGGATTTCGAAAAGATGAAACTATGCGTCAGCTTCTCTGACTGCTGAAAAAGTTTGCAGAATTGTGGCGCCTGTTTCCGAATCGTGTTGTTGTGTCTTCACCTTTTTTAGGCGCTCCTCCAACTACGCTGCTATCTGCGCTGTTGCCGTTGTGGCTGCGTCGTGCACGCACACGATTTATAGCTAGCTTTTTACTAAATGACTTAAAATCGTTGCTGAGGTACATGGTGGTTATTGTTGTTGTTGGTGTGCTTGTTGTTGGTCCGCGTTTAAGCCACATAAGCAAAGAAAGCTTACATTTGCTTTATTTGTGAAAAATTTATCATGCAAAGTGCGCAGAATGCCTTCTGGTCCTTTGCTGTGCTTGTCTATGTGTATGTGTGTGTGTGTGCTTGTTTGCATTGGTGGCTTTTATTGTGTGTTACACCAAGGTGCGGCCGCATGTGCGCTCGGCGAGCAGCAACATTTCACTCAAGTTTGCCTGTGCTTTTTGTTGTTGTTGTTGCTTTAGCTGCCATGCGGTAAATTGATGTGGCAACATTATTTAGGCTCCAAATAAGTTAATTTATTTAAAAGTCAGATTTACGTTGCTGCTGCCGCCGCTCTAGCGCTCAGGTATAAATTTGTATTCTAACTGCTGCTGCTGTTGGAGAACGTGCATTTATCATGCCTTGATTTGAGTTGCTAATTTGTATAGATACAGCCTTTTTTACAGAACTCAAATATATTTGCCGCAGAACAAGCAAAGTCAATTTAGGTTCGTAATAAAAATTTTTACATTTGCTGCAATAGTGTTTTTTAACAAACCAAATTGAATTAACAAAATGTGAAAAAAATCAAAATAAAACTTTAGAATATGTGGTGATTTTACAATCGAATTTTCACTATTTTAATAAAAGTAAGCATATAGAGCTCTTCCAGCAGACGCTTTGCTTCATGTAAAAGAAATTTCTATGCATTTTACATACTAAATATCATTGAAAATATCATTAGGAAACAAAAATATAATGTACATATGTACATATTTGTATATTCTACACGCTGATTTCATGTACATATATGCATGTATGTTTATATACGAGTTTGCATATATTTTGACTAATGCTTGTAATTTATACGATTTCGATCTTGTTGCATCTGAATTTCATCAATATATACATATATAAAAAAAGGTATTTAATGGTTGCTACAATTTAATACACAACTGTACTTATGCACAGCACTACTAAAACTTTAAACGCCACTTCTTCTTCCAATGAACTCTTAAAAATTTCGAGCTTACAACTTTTTAAGACTGGCGCCTTTCGCTTTTGCAGCGTCCCGACTAACCCCGCTAAAGTTGCTAGCTACAAAAAATGACGCAGTCCAAACTAAAGCAACAACAAGCAATGCTGAAATCTACAATAAAACAATAAAGTGACGCTGGTTTAACGGTTAATAGCTTTTCTGGCCGCTGCTACATGCTGCACCGTTCTTCTACGCTCGCCGCCACACTCGACGAATTTCCATTTGCCGTTACGCTGACACACAGACACATCCGGCTGCCATATGCCCGTGCCCCTATATCTTGAAGTTGCGCGACTTGTTGAAGCCAGGCCGCCATTATTGAATGTGTTGCCTGCTGATAAACAGGCACTAAAAATTATGCAAGCGATCCCCCCGTCGTCCTTGCCTCACGAGTTCCCATGTGCTTCAGCGAGACTCCGAGCGAGCCACAAACAACAAAGGAATGCAAATGTTACGTCACTGCCGCTTCCGCCACTTCCGTAATTTCGGCTGTGCCGGTCGAGTTGTGGGGAAATCGCGCAGCAAAATAAGCGCCTGCTACGAAGAAAGTGTTTGAGAGTGTATTCATGAATTATGCATGAAGTTTGCGCTGTACTTAAGCGTCACACACACATACAAACGGACAGACAGACGTAGCGTTGAACAAATGGATAGGGTTAAAGGGGCGCAAAAAGTGCCACCTCAGCTCGGCGCCATCTACAGTTACTCTACCCATGAAGACTTGTAAGCGGCGCTGAGATTACCCAACAAACAATTTGTCGAGTTGTTTCCTGGAAAAAAAAGAAGCTGAACGGTGACTAGACTAGAAGGTTTCTTCAATATGGATCCAGTCAGTTTTCAAGGCCGATTTCGCAATAGTGGAATAAGCTTTAGATAGCTACATGCCAAATCAACGTATGCCAACTCTCATATCAAACTGAAAAATGTATTCCGTAAAGTCTCCGGAATTTCTGGAAAAATTAGCGCAGTCCTCCTCGGAAAACTGTTGCTGGCCACCACACCGTTTCACTTTACCAACCGATGCTTATATGAATTGTATTTCGATTCGGCATGCAAAACTATGGATTCTTATGTCATAAAGAACTTGAGTAAGGAATGAGCTGATTTACAGATTCCACTATCGAAAAGAGTACGCAACGTTTGTGGGAAGCTGTGATTGACGCCCGCGACACTTCGCAGTTCACAACTCAAGTGGCCGGAAAAGAAAGGCCACGCTTTGCTGTGTTCACAGCACTCGGCTCTGAACTGAACTGAACTTGGGCTGAGCGTGGGGTTGAACCGGAGCTGGGCAAATGTGCCGCCGCTTTTTATGCACGGCGGCTTGATTTGGCGCATAGAGGGAACAGCTGCTGAAAGTGGGTGGTGAATGTTGGCGATGACGAAGGCGATAGCGATGATGCTGCTTCCGTTGCCGTTTGCATTCTTGGCGTAATTTGCGGACTCAACTTTCCATTTTCTGTTGGAATTTTTAATTACTTTGATATTTTTAGGGTCGACTTGGGCTGTAGTGGTTTTATGCTGTTGCCGTTGGTGTGTGCGTGCGAGGAGGCAGCATTTAAAATTTAATTTACAGGTGCGGCATGCTGGTCTGTGTGTGCCAAAGAAGATGCGATGTGCGTCCGCGAGCAGCAGTTCAGGCGGAAGTAATAAGATTTTCCATTATGTTAAATCGGAATCTCGACTTGGCACACAAACCCACACACACACATAACTACACAAACAGACAGTGCTGAAAAAAATGCATAGTAGCAATAAACTGTAAAATATTTCTAGCTTCAAAGTCATAAGCACTCTACAGTTACAGTTAATTTTATAAACTAGGCGAATTTTTTGGATTTTTCAGGCACTAATTTTACAGATATTTTAAATATAAAAATTTGTTTACTATGTTATTCTGCTTTTCTATGTAGAATATAATGATTTCAAATATATAACATTTTATGCTATTTACAATATTTTTCCTAGAGTGTACATTATAAATATAGATGAAAATTTTTTGCTAGGAGCTGCCCTTGAACGTTTCGAAAGGTGTATACATTTTTCTTGTTAAAGGGGTTATGTTAGCTCAATACTAATTTACAGTTGGAAGTTGTTATAAAATGTTGACGAAATTTCGTAAGAGCTCAAACTCGAATGACAGCGCACTCCCCCCAACGCTGGCCTTGCTTCAACCACATTTTATGCATAGTTTTTTCACATAATTTGAAAAGTTGTGCTTGCCAGCCAAAGGCTTGTTGCTGCTTGCGCAGCTGATCGCCCGAAGAAGCAACAAAAACAAAGTTTTCAAACAATTTGGTTTTATATTCTTTGTATTCATTTTCATTTGTTTACATTTGGGCACAAAGTTTTTGACTCTGGTGGCAAAACTTAATTTTATTACATTGCATAAATACAGACACAGACATGCAAACGCCAACACTAACACTAATACACTCATTTCGCGCGCTCTCAAAGCCGCAAAGTTTGAATTATTATGGTAGCGACTGTGCGCCGCCACGGCAGCCGCGCGCACATTAGCCACCAGCCGAAACTTTGCGCCCGAAACTTGACCCGAAAGTCGAGGCGCCATTTTGCGGTGGCGCAGCGTACACAATTAATGCCTTCCTCCTGAACCAACAGCGTCTGCTGCCAGCGGCACTGCAGGAGCGCTGCATGCTGCTCGCACTGGCTTTGCTTTTGCAAAATATTTGCATATTTAATTTGGCACTGCGGCAGGCGAAAGGAATTTCGGCAATTGTTTGCTTTTTTTCTTGTAATTTGAGCGACGACTGCGGCGGCGACTACACAACAGCTGAAAAGAACGCCCTACTATCAGAGGTCCTTGCCGCTGCTGAAAGTCAGCGTTTACTAACATTTTTCGCTGGCAGTACTCACAATTGCATACTTAATTCTTGCCAACGGTTTTATGAAGTTCGTGGCTGGGATCGCCGCAGGAATTTCTCATTATTCATTTGTAATTTAATTATGTATGCTTCGCTGCTAATACACCCCGCTAATGCCGTCCAGTTTTCAATTGATTTTTGATAATTGAAATTGTATTTATGTGTTTGCCTCATAAAATCGAAATATACACAATTTAATTGTGCCACCTCTGGCGAGACCCAGCAGCCAACAGCCCCACAAGGCACAGCGATAGAGTCAGACTCGTTATCCTGCTTGGCATCCTTTTCAAGAATTTTTCTCGAGCTTGCTGCTTTAAGTGCCATCGCATCGTAAAAGTCATCGCCGTAATTGATGTGTTAATATGTTGTTCTTGTTATTGTTGTGGTGGTTGTTGGTCTGTTGCTGCTGGTATCGCACTTACGACTATTTGTTATTATCATCTCGTATCTCGCATAATCATCATGTAATTTATTTTTATTGCCTTGGCTTCGGCTTTGCCATTTCCTCAGCCTCTCGGACGCCGCCGCAGCGTGCAGTGACTGGCACATTTTTCCGCTCTTGCTTCTCTCCCACACAGTTTGTATTTGCTTTGAGTAGTTGCTGCCTTGTGGTTTCGCGCTGGCAGACAATATTTATATCCTTGTTTTTTAATGCTCCTCCTACTTCTATTAAGATAGACAAACAGACAGACGGACAGACGGACACACAGAGAGACAGAGAGACAGAGAGACAGAGAGACAGAGAGACAGAGAGACAGACAGAGAGACAGACAGACAGACAGACAGACAGACAGACAGACAGACAGACAGACAGACAGACAGACTGAGGTACTACAACAAGGACCTTCTTGGTTCTTTATAACAATTTTTCAGTGCAAGCTTCAACTAAGTTTAAACGCGATTTGATGAAACTTTGCTTAAATTTAAACTAAGTTTAACAAAGGAACGAAATCAAGAGCTCAAGTGCAACTTGATTGCATGATTTACAGTATTTTACTATTAGCATCATTAAGCGATATTTTTGAATTTCATGAAATTAAGCTTAATCCGAAATGAAAATTTAGTTTATAAGTTTAACTATTGTTTCATTCAAAATCGCTCTGTAAAATATGCTCTTAAGTACAGTGAAGAAAAATTCTATAAAACTGTTCAAAGCTCTTGTAAAAATTGTGCATTGCCAAAAATAAAAGTGCAGCTTATTAGAAAAATTTGAAAACATATTTTACGAGTATTTGGCTTCATTTTTTTAGTGCACCCCGCTCTCAACTTTCTCCCCAGTCGATTGGCAACTCTGCTGTAAAAGTTTTGCGACGCCAGCGAGCAAAGCGCGTAAAACTTTTGCAAATGTCAAACGCTGCCATTAGCTGCTTTGCAGCATGTGTTGGCTGCTTTTGGTCGCCGCTGCTGCTGGTGCTGCTAAATGCATTAAATGCATTAAAGGCATGACGCGCCAGCAAAGCACGAGGCGGCTACAAGCAGCAAAGAGAGTGGGAGGAGCTGTGTCGTGTCCTTGTCACGCCCCGCACTCAAGAGCTAAATTGCGCACAAATTATTTCATTATGTTTTTTATATATTGTGCCATCCTCCCTACCTCCCTCCCTCACTCCATGCCTGTGCGCTTTTGATGTGTCACACTGCTTTAAATCGAGCAATTTGCAATTTTTATTTGCTCGCATTCGTATTAATGCTACTCTTTTATTTGCTTGCAGACCTTGCGACCGGAATTTGCGCGATGCCGAGCTGATATCCTGTCGTCTGCGTCGCGTGGAGCCGCTGTGTCGCCTGCCCGGCTCGGCGCTGCAGCAGTTGGCCATGTGCGGCTTCTACGAGGACTTGGAGAAGGGCGTCACACGTAAGTTGGCGCATTTCCATTTGCATTTTAAAATTTTCCATCCACTTCTTCCACTCTTTTTATGATTTGCTCTGGATGTGTTTTTGTGCTTGCTTGCTTGCTTATGCCATGCGATTTCAGCGTTCCGCAATTTTTGGCAAGCACATAAACACAAGTTGGCGCTGCGCCTGCAAATATGCCTCGTAAAATTTATCTTACATCTCGTGTGTGTGCTACTTTACCTTTTGCAGTGTTTCGCGCCGGTGAGCAAGGTCGCTTCTGGTATGCCGTCCTGGGTGGCTCACTCGAAGTCAGATATCACGCATCCGACACTGATGGCAAGGTAAGTGAGAGTGAGCAGTGAGGAATTGGGCCTAAGCTGTAATGGAACATTTAAAATACACAAAACAAGTAGCAAAATAAAGCATTTTTATGATTCTTTAAGTTATGTTTGAAAAAATTACATATAAACCTTTCAAAAAGTCATGAAAATTACACTAGCAAACAGCATATTCAGCTTTTCCCTGATATAATATTTGCTAGTGTTGCATTAGTGTGCATATCATTTATTTGACAATTGCTTCTATTTTTATTTTTTTTTACAAAAATGTCATATTGTACTTCACTTTACAACAAATTCACTCTTTAACCCTCTAAAGTTACGTGTACACGGCATGCCAAAATGGCATGTACATGTCATCGTGACGACAAAATGACAAAATGACATCAAAATTGCTGCCAAACTATGGCACATTTTTATGAAAGAGCAGTCGGTGGCACCAGAGCAACTGCCGCTTGGCTACGCCCATGTGCCTCACACTGCAGCCTCCGACAAAGTGCGCATCCGGTTTAGTGCAAACTTTGCATATGCAAATTTTAAATTGCTTTACAGTCAAAACAAAAGCGTCTTTCTGTCTCTCTCTCTCTCTTTGTCTCTCTTCCCCTTTTGACATTGCTGCACTTTTGCTAACAATTCGCAAAATTCGCGCGGGTGTTCAACGCGTGAAAACAAAAATTCGTGTCACTTATGAATTTTTTGTGCTTTCTCAATTTTTGCATACTATTTAATTTTTCTAGTTGGCCTTTTTTGCAAAAAAAAAAAAAAACACACACACACACACACAAGCCAACATTTGCACTGACAGCGCGAGTACGCCGCGCGCATGCAAATTGCACTTTCGCCAAAGGCAGCGGCCGCGGCAACTTTGGGGCTGTTGATGCGGGGCATGCCACAACCACACCGCGCACTTCACTCGTATCCATTTCAGGCGGCATTTGCATGCGTGGCGCGTACGAATTGGGTTGACGTCTGTTGCGCGGCGCGAGCTCACGTACGCGTTCGAGTTCGCGCTCGCGCTCGCCAAATTGACGCTGTTATTGCGGCGGTTAAGCAGTTCATTGAGTGCTGCTGTTGTTGTTGGGCGCTGCCACTGTTTCGCGTAGTTTGTTGTGACAACAAATTGCTGCTGGCTTGACATGCGGCTGGCGCGGAAGCACTTAAGCGGCAGACTGTGGCGACTGCGCAGGCGGGGCAGGCGGGAGCAGGGACTGCGGGCTGCTGGGAATACCAGGCAGGCGGCTCACATTTCAAGGGCGAATTTATTAACTCTTAGACTTGCGCTTTTATGGCACTGCATGTGAAATATGAATTTGCCATGAAATATGAGTTTTATGATTGAGCAGCAGATGTGCAAATTCTCTACATACACTGAGCGAAAATATTTCCAATAGAATTTTAAAACTTTAAAACGGAATACTGCGAAATATTTCACTAATACGCCCTTAGTCATTTCGCTAGTGTCCGAGAGAAGTTCAGCCTTCGGCTTCTTCTGAATTCGGTCAAAGTGTAAGCTTCGGCTAAAATTCTGCTTTGGCTTTAAAATAGCCGAAGTTTTTACCGAGATGCAATCCAAACGCATTTAGCTACGTAAAAGAAAGATGTTCTGAAATCTTAAAAATATCTAAACAATATTTCTCAATTAAATAATCTATTATTTATTTGAAGACCGGCGCTTAGTTCAGACGATCAAGAAAGAGTTGCATGATAAATTATATATCATTTGAAAGTTTACGAGGTCTATGTATTATTTGACAGACATGCTATTAATCTAAGAATGGGCTTTTCTAGACGGTTTAAGAATTGCACAATATTGAATGATACACCATTTTGAAAATTTCACCATGAATTTTCAGGCATAAGTTCTCGAAGATTGTTTGAAAATATTCTAAAATATTAGAGTTTTTAATTTCGAAAGTTTTGTATTGGGTTATTTCCTTTCGAGATAAAGCCTGCTGAATAGATTTGGAAAACTTTGGCAACAATATTAAGTACATTTTTTTTAAATTTAATTTAGCTATGTCATAGGGCATACCCGATAATCGGGAGTTATTACTAGTTTTATATGAAAGAAATTATTTTATTTATAAGATACCAAAAGTAGCATATTTTCATTTGTTGAGATTTAAACAACTTTGAACTACCAAAGTAGTTATACAAAAACAATCCACTGCGTCAATTTCGACATTATTCTAGATTCTATTTAGCAGTTTCAGTCCGACTATGATCTTCATTTTTATTGCCAAATTGCAGCACACAATTTGACTTTTAAGTAGTGTTATTTTAAAGAAATAAGCGTATGGTTTTTGTATATTTGTTAAGAGCATCGGAAATCGGAATAGCTAGGCCTATGCCCACGCGGGCTGTTGCGCCAATCAATTAAATTAATCAATCGGAATAGCAACGGTATTATGCTTGTTGAATACCTCTACCATATCAGACCAGTGTTGCTTTTACTTTAGCTTTGGTTTTATATGCGCTCTAAATTGCTCCACAAATGCTGGAAATTTCTTCAAGTTTGCATGTTAACTCATTTCACTTCACATGCTCGTACTGTTGGCCAATTTCGCACTCTCACCCGCCGAAAAAGGCGATTTTTATGCGTGTCTAATGAGAGCGCGTGTCACGCTTTCATTGGGCATAATTTAAGCGACACTTTTCCAAATCAAATTTAACAAGTTCGCATCATTGAGGCGCGGCATGAAACACGCAAGTCCAATTCCCCAAACATCAAACCGAAATAACAAAGAAAATTAAAAATAATAAAATATGAAGAAACGTACGTGATTTGTGAAGACGGCACGTTGCAACATGCTGGGGAAATCCAATGAGGGCACTGCGCGTCTCCGCGTTGCCCTGGGCGGTTAATAGAAATGCCAATAAAATCGAGAGCAAAAATAATGAGGGGATTTTAAGAAAAAAATAGTTGCATTCAAAAAATAAAGCAGAATGAATCGATAATTTACGTGCGTGTGGAACGTTCCGTGGCATTTCCTGCGCGCCGACCAGCACCACCTTTTCCATGTGGCAGCAAGTCAAGTGCGGCTGGCAGACGAAATTTAGATAAAACACAATCAGCAGCGTGCAGAGTAAGGCAAAATGCCACGCTCGACACGCCGACACCTAGCAAAATGCCAGCGGAGTGGCATGTTGGCGCACGGCGGACAGACAGACGGACCCATGAAACGTTAGAGTGGAAAAAAATTGTTACAGCTAATGAAATGGAATAGCGGCAGCCAAGAGCAGCGCCCTCAAGGCATTCACACACACACACACGCGCGCTAGTCAAAGCTAGATACAATTAATTTATGGATTTGTTCTTGTCTTCGGGCCCCGCCGTTCCAAAGAGATCATCGCTGTTGTTCCAGTGGCTTGAGTGGCGCAAGTGTTGCTGCTGCTGCTGCGGCAGCGGCAGCAGTTCCAATTCTTTAATTAGTGCTCTTGATTACCGTTATTATTAGACAATATCTTTTTCGTAGGCATTGCGTGCCGCGCTGTTGCAAGAATAGCAGCGGTAAACATTTCCGAGCTGCTGCTTAGCGTTTCCAGGAATTCGTGGGGTAGCCTCCATTGCAGCGCGGGCTAGTGCACTTGTTTGTGTTGTTGTACTGTTGCTGTTGTTGCTTTTGTTGCTGTGGTTGCTGTTGCTATATGCGCTCAGCTCATTAGTCATACTCAAATGATACACAAGAAGTTCGTGTAATTGTGCATAGGCACAATACTTTTGCGCCTCTCATGCCACATCGAAATGTTCTCCTGCTGAAAAGTGAGCGCCTGTTAAAGTAGCAGAAAACTGCAAAACTCTGGAATTTTAATTTTCAGAAAAATACCAAAATTGATTGCTTTGGCATGTGTTGTTTATATGTAAGTCTCATAAAATCTCTAAAATTTTAGACCACAGACAAGCTGTAATAACTTAATTTTAAAGAAAATAAACTTAAAATTTTGGATTTCACAAAAGAAATTAAACTTTTGCGCATACAGCTTTAAAGTGCAAAAAGCCCATTCAGTGGCCTTTCGAGCGAAAATCATTGCATGACCTAATGGCAGCAGCGCTAGATTTCAAACCCTCAGGCAGTGTACAATGGACCAAATGGCCTGAATGTCTGACACTGCATTCCTTCTGCCCAGAAGAAGCTGAAATGTTCTTACTATTCTTTTAACAATTTTAGCTGCACCGCTTCGAAAGTAAACATATCTTATGAAATCTTCAAAATGCAACTATTAAACTTCATAACAAATGAGACTCTTTACTAAAAGATTATCAAATTTTCAAAATATTCAAACCAACTTCTAAAAGAACTCCTAAAAAAAGTTTACCAAACATACAATTTTACTCTATTCCTAGAAGAAGTTGCATTTTTTGATATTATTCCAAGTTCAAAAGAAGGCTTCAAAGAAACCAGTGTAACCTTACCTTACTCGTATTAGCATATAAAAATATTTCATACAAATAATAGCTACTTCAGATAAGCGCTGCAGCTTGAGAAGCAACTTCCTCTAATAAGCATATGCAAAGCGCATTCGAGTAGAAGCACGAAAGCTGCATTCCAAGCGCTGCATGTCATCAGCGATTCCCCACGAAGAGGGCAAACACAATTGCTTGCCATTTTCTGCAGTAACGGCGAATGCTCACAGTTTTATGCAGAGAGTTTCCACTAACTGTTTGAGCAATTAATTACATACAAACATCAATATTGCTAATTAATTGCAACATCAAAAAATTACTAAGAATATTCTCAGCCGCAGAGGCGCTCAGGCCTTTCACGGCAGCGCTGATGTTCCTGCAAGATTTTTCCCATGGAATGATTTGCATTTAGCCAACACGCTCAGCGGTGTAGCAGTACATATCAGCAAAATGCATGAAGGCAGCAGCAGTTGCTACAAAGCAACAGTAGCAGCAGTAACAATAGCAACAGCAACAACAACAGCGGTGAAATCAAAAGCAACAGCAACAGTTTAACAGCGCGTTGACAATAAGTCAAAACGAGTGTTCTCTTAAGCGCTATTCAAGCAAAACAACAAAAAGCAAACAAAACACAAAAACTAGAAATAAAAGCAAGTATGCAAACAATAGCAATAACAACAACGAACAATAATACCAGCAATAATCGTTAAGATTGTTGCTCTATCAAACAGGCAAAGTGTTTGTTTGTGATTGTTTTCTGGCACACTCACTCACGGCAGAGACGTAGGCGCGTTTTCTCCGAGGGGGTAACGGGGGAGTGCCAATAACATAATAAATATATATATCTTTGATACATTTCAAAGCACTAAATGGTTTTTAATATGTATAATAAGTTAGTGGGTGCGGGGAAAGTGTGAAAGTAGTGGCGGTGTACCTGCGTTTGCCTTGAATCCGTGAATATTTTAGTGACATGATTTGCAATTCTAAACATCATCAGCTTATTATAATTACTCTTATATTAAGAAAATATTTAAAGAATTGATAAAACTACTTTCAGATATTTTTCATGTCGGATTTGGCTGAAGTTTTAGCTAGAAGTTGATAAGTGCGACATTTCTAAAACACTTTTTCAAAAATTTTGTAACATTATTTCCAGCAAGTGCATCAAAAGCATCAGAATTCTTATACATATATAAAATTAAGATAGTGACTTTTTGTTATGCATGATCCCTGTCTTGAAATTCAATTCTAATTACATACTTTGCTTTTATAAGGTAGCTTGATCGAACCCCTTGAACTATTCTAGCTACGTGTCTGAGCCACTCACACGCATACATTTTGTTCAATATCTAACATTGAAGTGAGTATCTCAGAGATACGCGCCGCCACTCGATCTATCTTAGCTTTGCTGTTGTTGGCGCGCGAGTAACTCTGCTGCTCATATCTGCGTTTTCTGTTGTCTGCTGTCTCTGCGGCGCTGGTGTTGCTTCTTTCAACAACAACAACAACCAACAACAACCAACAACAAGCAACAACAACCAACAACAACAAGCAACAACAACCAACAACAACAACAAGCATAGACCGCGCTGTTTATTCTCGATTAGACGCTGCGGTCGCTGTCGCCGTCGCCGTCGCCAGCTGATTTCGCTTCACATTCGTGCAGATACATTTTGCTGCAGCGCGTCCCCACTGCTGCTGCTGTCGTGTCGCTCACAGTGCCACTGGGACTGCCGCGCTGGAGTTTTTCTTGCACGAAAATTAATACGCGCTCAGCGCTGCAGCACGTCACAACGTTTCGGCAGCGTAGCGGCATAAGCGCTTGCGTGCGTTGCTCCAAGTAATTTTTTGCGGTTTTTGTTTGGTTTCATTTCGTGTGCGTGCGTGCTTCTTGACGTATCGAACTTCAAGCGCGTCAGCAGTCTTGTGCTCGCTTTGCATTTTTCACGCATAAAAAACGCGCGCGTTTTTTAACGCAGCCAAAACGCGTCGCGTCGTCGTCTCGTCTTCGTCCGCGTGTGAGTGGGTGTTTGCGCGTGGGCGTCTTGAGTGGCTGGCAGTGTGCGCCCGCCATGTGCGTGCAGCGTTTTAAGCATTAATCAATAAGTGAAGAAGAAGAAGAACAATCACAATAACAACAACAACAACAACAACAAAGTAGCTCACTCTGTTTATTGTTATCATCATAAATTGCTCTTCCGCTGTGGCGTGCTTTTAACGGTTTTGTGCTTTGTTTACCTGAATTCTTGCTTACGCCAAGATTTTTTCGCTGCGGCTGATTTGTTTTCGAATATTGCAGTTTAGCGTTTATTTATCGCATATAGAGTGAAATTTTGTTTACACAAAAACAAGCGTTCGAAAATTACAATTGCCAGAGGCAATTACAAATTCCAAGTATTTCTGGCGAAGCAAATTCTTATTACTGCTCTATAAATAAGAAAAAAGAAAAGAAATACAAGAATATTTGCGCCGTATTTTTAGCCAACATTTCAACTGCAACTTCATTACAAGCGAATTTGTGATAAGCTGCGCGAATTACCAATTGTCAATATTTGCCGGGCGCGACTTGAACTGAAATTCTTGCCAGCAATAACAAAGTTTTAACAAGCTTGCAGTGCGTTGCCGGCATTGAGCTCATTTCTTGGAATTATATCAGCGCCTGCCGCCCCCTCGCGCTGCTGCTGTGAAGGTAGGTGAGTGCTGTAAGACGTGCTTATCAGCGAGAAATGCCATATTTTAATGCTCTCTGCATATTTTGCGAATTTCGGCATGCGCTGCTTTTCCATTTTATTTTAAATTTTAAGCAGAATTCTGAGAGTGAAGTGGACGTTTGTTTGTTTGTTTGTTTGCTTATCTGGCGACTCGATATGAAAAATGAACAATAATAAACAAGATTATATTAAACAAACAAGCAAAATGTGTCTTGGAAACCAAGTGCCAGTGCTGGCCATTTTTCGAAAATGCCAAAATGCTGTTGCTTTTTATATTGCTGGCATGGATATTCAAATATTCGGCCTGCAGATATGTCAACGTAGAAGTTCGAAAAATACAAGAATTTTGTTGCAGAGATAAGCGAGCAGAAAGAGGCGAAATTAATTTCATAAAAGAAGTAACATTCCATATTTTATGAGACACATTTCAGAGATAGAGAACAAACGGTGTTCAGCTGCAATAATTTGCATTGAAATGTTTGTCTTGCACTGAAAAACTGCACATGCAGATCGAGGGTTACGTAGTTCAGCAATATCTGCTCTTGTGTAGATACATTTTTTTTGTGGTTGCCTGTTTATATGGCATCACATTCTGTATTAGCTCTCTGCAGCGTCACTGCTTTGGTCGCGCCTGCTTCAGTGTCTGGTTCGAAGCATAGCTGGGGATCCTTTCACTTGATCTATTTCTCCAACCGGATTTCCAGCCTCCTTCTTCTGCGTCAGCCCTCACCGCATTTCTTAGATGAAGTCGAAGTATGTATCAAAATCTTTCTTCTTTCAGAACTTCAAATAAATAGTTAGTTTAGAATTGCTGCGGATTTGGTGGTTTCACAGAATGGCATATACTTTTTTGGAATGATATGGCAACGTTATAATAAAGCATCGATATATGTATGTGCATATATGCTTTAATTAATTAAGGTAGCTTATTCAAAATGATTGCAACTATTACCTTGTAAGATGTTAGCTTGATATTTTCTCTGAATACCAACAACACAAGCATTTTGCTTGAAAATTTCTACTACTTTCATATGAAATTAATATTAGTTTTTTGTCTAAAATTTCGAATAAAGTGTGTGATCTGCAACAAACTTGCAGTTATTTTTTACAAAAGTTTGCTTCATTAGTTAAAAACTTAGCGTATACCTAATGAATATTACAAAAAGGACCTTCCGCAAAGTTCAACTGAAGTTGCTATTAATGACTGCGTCTTTTACACATTTCATATTTTTGTACTCTTATTTCGTGAGTGCCCCAAAATCTTCGAAGCATACTAGTTCTGTCATTCATGCAAAATACATTTTTCGAAGTTCTGCCTGCCAAATTGATGCGTAACTTTAACAAATATCTTTTGGCAATTGCTGTCATTAGCTTTGCCGTTTAAAAAGCAAACTTGTCAGCATTTTTTAATGATTTCATTAAAACTGCGAGAGTTCAACTTTTATATTAACAAACAAACAAAATGAATATTAATGATGCTCATGAACTTGAAGGATAACTTCATAGCACAGATATTCGGCAACAACAAAATAAATAAAAAACGTGTAACCGAAATAAAAGGAAATACGCGCATTCAATTTAATTAATTTTAGTGCTTCTTAATGAAGTGTATTTCCGTTTATTTTTGCACTGGTGTCGAAAACTTGATTAACTACGCGTTGGCAATTCTGCAAGCGTCGTTATTAATTTAAATTAAAACGAAAGTGACTACGCTAATGTTTAAGCCTTTGTATGGTAACAGCAGCAGCAGCAGCGAGCAGAGGTCATGTTGCCACTGTGGCATTAACCAGCTCGCAATTTGTAGCTTGCTGTGCGCGCCCAGTCGCAGAATCCGCTGCTGCGACGCGATTTCATAGCTGAACTGATGCACCACCCTTCCAGCTCATCATCCTGAATTTGATGTGGCAAATACAACTCAATCATGTAGAAAGAAGTCCATGAAATAACTGTAAACGTTTGCTCTACACATGCACGCGTTGCAAAATCCTTTCATTAATCCGAAATCATTCTACATACCTTCTCTTCTATACTGACATATTCCTTTCATTTCGCTGATTGTGTGTGTATGTGTGTAATTATTTGCATCAATTGCAGGCAACGGTGTCAGTGCAGCTCCATTCAGTGCGTGGAGCATCACAGCTTGCCAATGCAAGTTGCCGCTTCTGCCACTGCTGCTCTAAGAGTCACATAAGTGCACCGGAAGAAAAATCATATGGTAATATTCTCTGGAAAATTGTTGAAATCTCTTTGCGGGAACTTTTTGTTTTCTGTGCGATAGTCACTAACTTTCATTAAAAACCATAAGCATAGTCCGAATCAAATTCTCCGACTGAGTAGTTGTTGTTGTAATCTGCAAGATTATGATGACATATATTTGTAGACAAAACATTTTGAGGTAATTTCCGGTACAGTCAACAAAGTTGACAGTTAAACAAAATCTTGAAGTCATTTCTACAAAAGCTTTCCGAGCCTTTAATGCAAAAAAACTATACTTAAGAAGTCCAAACTGAATCAAATTGCCATAAATTTCATATATGTATATCATAAAGAGCTTTACTAAATTATAGCATACTAATTTTATGGCATAGCTTACCAAATTGAATCAAAGAAAAAAATTTAACTTTTAGTATTGATCACCCTTTTTTCCAAATTGTTTTGCTCTGGCTACAATTTTCTCTGAGTGTTCTAATCTAAATTTTTTCTAACGGGTCTGTTGCTTTAGTGAAGCGTAACTGAAAGTTTATTGATACTGTTTCAATGTAATCTAGAGCAAGCTTGACTGACTTTTAAATTTACTTTTTAACTGAAATTAAATGCAAGCAGACATTCACATTTTGGATGCATCTGCAGCGATATCTGCTAGCAACTTATTAGTATCACTTTTATTTTAGTTTAAAAGCTCTTAGAGGAAAAACATGTTTTCATATTTGAACAAATTTTGTAGAGTGAAATTTCAGAAATTCGGCTGGCTGTAACAACTTTTTGAGGCCTATGCAAACTGGGACCCTGCCTCACATATATTCTATTAAAATTTAATGAAATTTTTATGAAATGCTATAACTTGCATCATCATCAACATCTTTATATATGACGTCCACAACTTGTTAGAAATATTAAAAAATTTTATAGCATTGAGAAAGAAAGATTAATTGTGCAAAGAATTTGCATTCTTTTTTCATTACATTTTTAATAAAGACGACAGAGCTACCTAAAGTGATAAAGTTTCGCCAATAACAACATATGGTCTTCTAAACTTCTGCACCTTTAGCCTCCCCCTCCGGACAACTAAAGACAGGCAAAAGTGTGGTTGCTTCCAATCTCACTTCACAAAATGGTGGGCATATGCTAATTCCTTGTGACTTTACAACTCCATCGAAGACACTTTGAGGCAACTTTGGTCACTTTCGATGGCGGCGACGGCTACTCTTTAATTCGCCGCCATCGTTTATCTAAATTGTTATTAATATCGCCACATTAATTTTCAATTAATTGAGCGGCATGTTTTGTGTGCGCGACGCGCGGCAGCACTTTTGTTTTTACGACGCGAATAAGAAGTTCATTATTAACCTTCTTACAAAGGTCAAGTTAACAAAGTAGACATCAAGCGGGCAAACTGCTACTACACACACACACACACACACACACACAGACGCAGCCACACGCATTAGATGCGCACAAGAACACAGCATATACGCTTAAGTGCTATGCTAAGCAGCAGAGTTTCATATCAACACTTTCGAAATTGATATTTATGAATGTTAGTAAGTGTGCATGTGTTTGCATATGGGGGAGTATATGTGTGCCGGTGCAAGTGTCTGCAGCATATTTTACAAGGCATAAAATTTTATGGGCCATTTCAGGCGTATCTTCATGAGTTTCTGTGGCTCTGTTGCCTGCCTGACTGCCGGCAGGAAAGAGTCGTAAAAGGTATGGCGGCATATATGTACATACATAGTTATACATTAGCCCTATTATTAGATTTGAATACACCGATGCTCTGGCAAATATAATGCAGTCGACTTTTGATTACCGCGTAATGCAGAAATTCGAACTTTTTGCATTAAAAATTTGTTTTTTTCCCACTCGAAATTACTTCGGCCACGTTCAAATGATTCTTCGTAGAAATTCTTCATTATTCTTGTCTGCTTTCTGACCAGTCACACTTACCATGATAAACACTTGCTTGTAATGCGTGGGAGTGACGTCAGCAGCTGTGTGGAATGTCTGCGAGTGTACCGTTCCTTTTTGTTTAAGATTATAGCTGCTGAAGTCAGATGTGGTGAGAATAGACCAACTATGCTCCTTATCAGCAAGTAAAATGCTTCACTTTGCAAAAAAGCTAAGAAACAATGGTAAATTTTTTTTATATTCATTCATTGTAAACATTACCAATAGCATTATAGAGTAAACTTAAGTTTCTGCAACTATGAAGATCTTCATTGTTGCATTCATCGTTCAATAATTTTATACAATGCGCATTTTCCTATCGGGCTGTTTTAGTGTGTGTTGTTGCTGTTGTTGTTGTCATCGTTGCTGTTGCTGTTTGTGCTGAGCTGAGCTGTGCTTAGGTAATAACTATACAATCAATTCGAATAGCGACAATGTTATGCTACAAAATGAGCTATAAAATTTTTTTCCTATGAACTCGCCTGCCTTCCCCCCACTGTCTTTTGCGCCCGGCTGTTGCTGCCATTAAAGTGGCATTATTACCGCTTGGCAGCAAAATGGGCGGTAGGGTGCCCAGCTTTACTTTCACATCTGATTTCTACATTCACAGCAATAACGGGGCATGTGCAGGCGTTTTCGCTTTCGCTTTTTCTGGCCCATCCGCCCCAAAAATTATTTCCAAATTACGGCATTCTCAAAATTACCTCAAAAAGCGCGCAGAAGGGTCGCAGCTGCTTTTCTCACAGCAAGCAAACAACAATTTACAATTTCCAGGCAAATGCTTCCAGAGAAAATATCCGACAAAATAGCAGCACATGCATGCGGAAGAGCTGCTGGAGCTGTTGCCTGTCCGCCAACGCTGACGCTGACGCTTCGGCAATGCGTTGCTGTCTTTCAACTTGATGTTTGGCAGTTGGTGCCAACTGTTGTTGTTGTTGTTGTTATTGCTGCTGTTTGTCTTACAAAATTGATATTTTATTGATGCAGCTTTTCGTAGGTGTGTCTGTGTGCGTTTGCGTTGTTGTGTGGCAACACGTTGACCAACTTCATGTTTCGAAAGATATTTCCAAGCTCAAAATTTGCAAGAAAAAACTCTCTATTCGAAACATGCTTCTTATAAGTTAATTATTATAAACAATAGGGGTATTCCTTATCCGCAGCGAATGTAAAAGCAAAAGCAAAATTTTTCTTTTGCATTTTTATAATCGGGAACGACCGATTGTGAAATCCCTGCAAATGTTTTTGTCAAACAGCTGTTTTATTTGAGTGTTCAAAAAAATGCCACGAAAGAGCGAAAAACATCAAATAGGCGACTTCTTAATTGAAAATACAGCAAACGAAATCATGGGTAAATATTTCTGTGGTCATATGCAATAACGACTTAAGTCGACTTAAGACGAAATTGAGTTGACGTTACCACTGTATTCCTGACGTTGATGCGCATATTTTGTTCAAACCCCGGTATCTGTACCCATCTCAGAAAAAATTATTTAAAAAAAACACATGCACTTATGTTGATGTGCACACTGCATTTTCAAATTTCGAATTGCATTTTCTCGAAACAGTTGTTTTCGACTTAAGTCGTTATTGCATATGACCACAGATTTATAACACCAATAAGTGCGACTTTTCAAGCTGGCAACTATGCTCATATTTTGCATCAAATATTTTCCACTAAACGCAATGGATTTTGGTCTAGGAAGATTGTGACTTTAATGCAAAAGCAAACCAGTGTGTTTTGTTGTTGTGTATGCAAAAGGTGGAAAAATATTTTGCATTTGCTCTTTTGTAGGACCAATTGCACCGGATAGGGATTACCCCCAATATATATACATACATACATAAGCAAAAGTGCAAAATCTTTGAGCAACTGTCTACTATGTGTGAGAATACGGCAACTGCTCTCACTCACTGCCAGTGCATTGTTATTGTGTAGCTTAGCCTAATGTGTTAAGCGTATTGCCACAAATTCTGGAAAAGAATTTCTGCCAAAAGTTGTGCACTTTCACATGCCACATTTGTCACATGACAAAGGCATTTCTCCAGCAAGCTATTTTCGTTTGTGACTAAATTCTTAAGCAAACATTAGCGCCGGTTTAAGGCCGTTCAAGCGCGCAGACACACACACACACACACACACACGCGCCGCGACGTCGAGCTTGGCTTGGCAGTCGCCACCAGTCGCTACACCATGAAGGTGGATGCCCGCAAATAAGGCAAGCCCAATGCTTAAGCGTACATTAACTTCACACCCACATGCAAAATGTTGGTATGTCGCATGAAACCGCATAAAAGCAGCTACGAAACCTGAAGCACGACAGCAACCTGAGCTGAAACTGAAATCGAAATTAAGACCTGAAAGGCGAGCAGACATTGTACGTATGCAAATGGGCAGCGGCGATAAGGTGTCAAAATGGCATAAAACGCCCGCAAATAAACTATTTCAATCGGCACTCTTTTTTGTGCAGATGCTGAAAACGCATGAATTGCGTTTCCGGTGGCGCCCGGCCGCCCGCCAACATGTCGGCCCGTTTGTCGCAGTTTGGCATGTGGAAAGATGCCGCAGGAGGAAACGCTTCAATTGTATGAATTTATGCAAATGAAAATGCTCACATGAACCGAATAGATAGCAAGCAGGCGCGTAGGCAGGCTTTTTGTAGCGGGTGTCAATGCTAATATATTTTAAAAAATTGCCACAACAGCCCGTCTGGGCTTAGGCTTAGCTTCCGCGAATTAACTTAAACGTGCTTGTTTTATTCCAGCACAAATTAATCGCACCTACAAATAACCGCATCCAAACAGCTTGAGAAGCTTTCATGGCAAAGAAAGCTCTCGGAGAGCTGCATTACACTTCGATAAACGAATGATCTTTTTATTAGATGTTATGAGGCCCCGGCTGATATTTGAACCCAGAGCTTCCGCATTAGCGAGCAAGAACTTGCCCGGCTGTCAAGCCGAAATAAATAATAGAAAAACACTACATAAAAGTTTTCTTATGCTCATTAAAGCAGTTTTTTCTGTCAGTCCATCACATTTTTGTAGTTACGCACTATTCGATGGGCATGCAGCCACTACAACGCTGCCTGCCGGCTACGTGTCTGACAACAATAACACCAAAGGCCACAATTTTCTGTTGTTGTGTGTGGGTGTGTGTGTGTGTGTGTGGAAATTTAAAATGCCCATAATGCTGGGGAATTCTGAAGCGTGTAAGCATTGCTCTGCCAGCGTTCGATACATTTCGAAATTCAGCTACGCAAAGCGGATGTTTCGTTTCATATGTGCGAATGTGGGTGTTTACAAGCGTCAAAATATGCAAAATACTAAGCGCATGATGCTGGTGTGTGTGTGTGTGTGTACTCGTCTGTTAAGCAATGCTATTAAATATTTAATGCCTTGCTTTCGAAATGGCATGGAACTTTGACCTTGCGGCAAAAAAAGAATGCGCACTCACACAATTCACACATTCATGCAATTCAAGTTCAAAACTTCAAAGCGAAATATGCACCTGAGAAATTCCCAAAATACACGCTCCAAAAATACGCGCGCAACTAGAGCGTAAAAGCAACGCAGCTTGATTGCACACATGCGGGGGAATGACTCCATTGGCCCGGCAGCAGCTTTGCCTACCATCCTCGTTCCTAGCGCGCGGCAGCACGGCAGTTTCACACGCCAAGACATCTGCGCTGCAATTTTCACACTCGGCATTTGGCATTTCTGTCATCCGCAGCGAACAGCGCCGAAAAACTCATAAAAGTCAAAACAATATCATCGGAAGTGGTGTTGAAATTTTGTAAATGTGTGAGACCTTTTGGTAGCTATTCAGAAAAGCCAAGCACAAATTGTTGTCAAGTGATCTCACGCCGCAACAAAATGTCGGCCAGCTTGCAACAGCGTCTTCCACTCGACAGCTTAAACTAAGTTAAGAACTTCAACTAATTTAAGATTCACTTTCAATGTTTCTCAAAGTCGGTTGAAATCGGACAGCTGCTTCTTTTTCTCCTGCGGCCACAGACATCATGCTTCATGCTGTTGCAATATTTTAAGCCGCAGCATCTTGTTCTTGCATATTTATATCTCAAACAACCGCAAAAAGCTATTCAAATGAACCCTTTTGCTTCAATCGTTCATTTTTAATTTCGATGCCTAACGAAATTCTGCTTGCGCTTAAGTCTGCTTTTCTTTGTGTTAATTGAAGGTAAAATAAACCTTTTCTATTTTTATACTATGCTAGAGCAAATGCTTAACAACACAGCAGCTGAGCTTTTAAGCAGCAAAATATACAATTGAATTATCAGCGGGCATTCTACCCCCACCAACATCTCTCTGAGATCGCTTTTGTTACAGCAACAAAATTGATTTCGCTCATTTGCCCCAAAATAGTCGCTTTGTGTAACAAAATCGAAAATGCTTGTGAACACAACTTCCCCACTTCCCTCTCACACTACAAGCAGCATCACTCCCCGAACGATGCTGAAGAAATATCGACAGACAGCTTGACATGCTTTCGGATTGCTCCGCGGAGCAGCGTAAACAGCTTGTTTAACATTTTAGGCATGCGAATCACATTTGCAATCAGAGTAAATTTTCATTTTCATGAGAGAATTCGGTAGCTTCTTGTCGGGGCATACAAACGTAGCCACAGCTGTGAGGCACACTAAAAAAGATTGCAGCCAAATTGCTGGGCATCATAAAAGTTTTAATGAAAATCTGCAAAAATACAATTACACTTCAATGCGTAATGCCAATATTGACAAAGCGGGGAGAGAGTGAGGGGAAAGAAACTGCGCCTGAAAAGAGCATTGACATAAAAAGTATTTTTGCACGCACCTTAAGTAACTGTTTAGCAATGAAAAGAGTCAAACTCAAACAAAGCAGCAAAAGGCAGTACATACCAAGGATCCGATTGAAAGATGGTGCGATTGATGTTTGACATTTAAAGAAATCATTTTAAGAAAAGGCAAGCAGGTAAATCTTAAACATTTGCAGTTAAAATCTTAAAATTTCTGTAGTTTCAGATCGTAATAAGTAGACTGTTGTTTTCTTTTCAAAAGCAAGAGTAAGTCCATGAAATTCCTCTTTAAACTTTCAAGTGATGATCTGCCCATAATATAATAGTATATATATTATGGTTTGAATTTTTCAGTAATAATTACTGTATAACTGATAAAGTGTCTTCTCTTTGTAAAAATGTGAAATTATTAAGCTGAAAACTTTTTAGCAGCAATTATAGAAAAATTTAGAAAAAAGTAACTTATCTCAGTAACATTTTGTTATTATTAAGGCTTGCCTTTTTCAAAAATATTTACTCAAAAATCGTCAAAATATTACTTATCTTCGTAAAAATAACAGAGTTAGTAACTTTTATCAGTAAGAATAAGTAAATAAGAATCATTAAGCAACCGTTACAGAAAAAAATTCAGAATTGGGTAACATATTTTAAGTAAAATTGTGCGATTATCAAGCTTTTGGGCTTTTCAGAAATATTTGCTGGCAGATCAATAAAAGTTGTTTATCTCGTTTATAGAAAAAAAAAATAGGACTATAAGCCAGTTAAATTTGTACATTATCAGGAAGAGAATTATAAGGCAATAACAATCGGAAAATTCAGAAAAAGTATTTTATGCCAATTAAGATTTCCGATTTTCAAAACTTGAACTATGTATTAAGAAACAATTATGACAAAATCTGGAATAAAGTAACCTATTTCAGTGGAATTGTATTATTTTCGAGCTCAGAATTATTTGGAAAGAATTTTAGAAAAAAGAGCATGCCACTTGACTGCTTGAACTCTTATAAAATTTTTCTGCGAGTGTACTGCAACATGTTGCCCGTAGGACATATGCAAATAAAAATCTTAGTTATAGCTTTTAATGCTACGCATACATGCACATTATGCGCTCAAGTCGAATCGCATATTGATTTGCTGATATAATTCGTCTCTAGGGCGCATTCAGCTTAGTCCGAAAGGAAATGGTGCCACATGCAACAGCCACATCGGAGCACATCAAGCAGCAGGCAACCAACGAATAATCATAAGCTCGAAATATTATGCCACACACACAAGCACGCACACACACGGCCTATCTGTAGGCCTGCTTGAACACAACCAACGACCAACTGAGACTGAGACTGAGCTGCGCCTAAGCGAAGCCTGCATAAAATAACTTCAACATTTTATTAGGACAACCCACTTTCAGGCTCAATCCGTATTCCAATTTCAGCTCGTGTCCTTTTTACGGACGCACCGAAAACAGCCAACACAAAAACAATATCACAGTTGTTGTTGCTGTTGTTGTTGCAACCTCAGCTAAAGAGGTTTTCATATGATTTCTGTGTTATTTTATGCTTTTACGCTGCTTTTATTTGTTGCCTTTTTAGTAGGCTTTAATACGACTTTTTTGGCAGGCCGAAAGCAGAGTTTTCACTTTTTTGCTGCTGTTGTTGTTGTTGTTGTTGGAGCTGCAGACACAAGGCAGCCGCTGCCTTTTAACCCGTGCGTTCGTTCTGCTGGCCCTTTGTCTGCTCCCACTCCCTTGCCGCGTACGTGCTGCTCATTTTGACTAATGTGGTGTGCACCTGCCGCCGTGCCTACTGCGCTCCATTCCTACTTACATTGTTGCCACTGCTGGGCTGCTGGGCTGCCGTGCCTTTTGCATGAGCGAAGGCTAACCTTTTGTGCTGATTTGTTGCTTGTGCAGCGGCAAAATTTTATTTATTCGAGAATACAGATTTAGCTGAAAATTAATGTCATACGCAGGCACACTCAGAGTCGCATTTGTTGGGTTGCTGCCATTATGCTGTCGCTGCAGCTGTCATCTGCTATTGTGGCAAAAATTTCAAATTGCAAACTTTCATCAATTCCTGAAGCCGCTGTGTGCGCTTGAAGGCAGTTGAAAGGCATTTTTTTATAAACCAATATTTCCATGAAATATTTGCTTTTTTTTTTATCAAATATGAAGAAAATCATCTCTATTGACGGAATAAATAGCAACAAAGCAAACCGAGCATGCCAGATTAAATTTTTTGCTATATTAAGCGGAAGTGGTTGGGCGTGATCCAGTCGCAGCTTTAATGTTTTTTTGCCAGAAAATTGGCATTTTCGAATGAAAGATGATGAAACTTGCAGCATTGCGGTAGATTCAAGCCAAAGCTGTTGCGCCACACACAATTTTTTGCACTCATATCGAAATATATTTAGCAGGCAGGATGCAGGATACAGGATCCAGCAAGTTTTATTGTCATAGTGTTATTTCACTCAAAAAATTTTGTATATTTCCAAATACGTTTAGTGTTTAGGCATCACAAGTGTAAGCAGCTGAAAGTCCAAGTTCATGATTGCCTTCTCATAAAGATTCTAGTTTCGTTTATGATCTCGTACCTTGAGTATTCCATATGCTCTGTAATCCAACGCTTCATTCATTCATCAATTGCTAGCCAAACTGAAGGCTGTTGTGCATTTTTAGTGAAATTGCTTAAATTTTTGCATTCGAAAGAAACTTTTTTGCAACTCAATTCAAAGTCGTTACACATAATAAATGCATATGTATTACTAGAATTCTCTCACACACACGTGCATATTGATATGCATGTATGTATTCAGCAAGGCAGCCGTTCATGCAATCGACGTAGCTACGTTCTGACAAGCTTCGCTTTTTATTTACAATTTCTCATTTATTTTTCAGGTTGCATTTTTCATGAGCATCAGAAATGTAAACATAAATGACATTTTCGGTTACGGAATTTTTTTATTGCTTACGTTGCACTCACGCTTTTGTAGGCTCGTTTCGCTGGGGTTTTTTAACTGCATACTAAACGTCACAAATGGAATGGACTCGGCAAGAGAATATGGAAAAAGAACAGATTAATTTATGCGCGGCTTTGTTGTGGCTACGGTTACGGCTCGCGCGCAGTGCAAGCACACGTACAACGCGCGCATGTGGGCTGCCTCTTCCAGCAGCCGCAGTGACCGCCGCCTCCGCCGACTTCCACATCGCTTTGTCATTTGCAGAGCAGTTTTGAATGTGCTGCCGCATTTTATTGATATATTTTCGGCGGTCCGTAGCGACCGCCCAAGTTGCTGCCGACCGCCAGCTGGAAGCTGTGCACAGTGGGACGTGTAGTTGGTTTTTCGTTTGTTTATTTACTAATTTTTATGATGGTCTTAGCAATTTAGCTGGCTGCGGCTTTATGGATACTCGCGGCGCATAGCTTCGAAATTACCCAGAATGGAATGAGCTTTATTTCAACTTTTACGCGCTAGGCAGCGTGTGGGAATTAGAAAGAAAGTCAGCAAAGAAAAGCAGTGGTCATTTAGAATGCGCGCCACTAAAACTAAGCCAGTGCCATTCGACGCAGAAAGAGGTTAGCGAAATCTGTGAAAAACTGCCATTAGCCATGAGCTGCCAAGAGCGGTACACTTTTTTGCTACTTCCTTTTTTCTTTTTTTGCATTGTCAGCAAGTTTAAGAACCGCTCTACTTTCGAAGTGATGATTTATTTATGCGCGCTCGAGCCGCCACTTGGGCGTAGGTAAACAAAGCCAACATGCAGCAGCGGTGGGCATTTAATGCCGCTGGCTCTCGCTCTTGTTCCAGCAACGCATTACATCAAGTGCCGCCCTTGAGCACAATCTCACTTGAAGCTGCCAAGATACCATATGCCGATCCCCCCTCCCATCCCCCACCACAGCAATATTTGCGTCTTCAACGCAGCTCTATTTGATTTTTGATTTGTCAGTGGCGTCGCTCGCTTTTTCTATCTCGTCTGAGTACTACACTCGATGGCGGCTATCAACAACGGTACTTGACATTGATTTGAATTATACATTTGTGCGCGTGTGTGTGTGTGTGTGTGTCCGTTTGTACGTGTATAAGTGTGCATTTATTACCATTGCTATTACGTAGCACTCATGGTTTTTTATATAGCCAACCAACGACACTGATACTCGGCAATAAAGTGAATTGGGATGCTGACGCTGGAAGCTCTTGAAGCTATCAAGAATTCGAAGCGATGACGTCCTACACTATTGGCAACTGTGCAGCAGGCATTGTAGGGCGTTAGGGTAGTTGGCAAAATGCCGTTGGAAACTGTTTATAGTACACTATTGAAAAGAGAATGATTTTTTGTTTTGTTGGCAGTGCCAAAAATATCAAATTCATTTTTTTCAAAACTGTGACCTAATGGAGTTATATGCTATGAACCAATTTAACAACAAAAGCCTGAAATAATGATGAAAGGCCACGGAGCTTTCCGCTCACAAGAACAATATTGCTGCCAGCAATTTAGGCTTAAGTGAGGCTGGCCTTTCCATAGTTTGTTCAATTGTAAAGAGCACTCGAACCGCTTACAATGTCTTCCCCCAAAAATGTGCTACTTAATTCTATGCCTACCGTTAGATTTGCTATATTGTCACAAATGAATTATTTATAGAGTAGTGTACGATATGTAGGCGCAAGTGAGCGTTGACCTGAGTTGAGTGTCTCTTGCGTGCCGCATTGACAATTGACTAGTCATTTATAGCACTTCAACGTGTCATTATCGCAATTGTTCCGACAGTGCGACAGATAAACAAGCATTTAAAGCATTTCTCTCCAAGTAAACCCCTGCAGGAAATCGGATTAGAAGTAACTCAAAATTTGTTTCATAAATTGCCAGAAATTATTTGTAGTTAAATCAGACCAATTTTATATTGCAGTTTTCCATTATACGTAGTCGTATTCATATTAGGTTGAAGTCTTATTTTGTTAAAACTCATTTAAAGTCTAAACTAAATGAATGACAATCTAAGAAAAGAGTTGCAATTAAATGAAATGAATTCAAATTGAAATGAAATACAATAGAATTTTTTTAGAGTAAATGAAACGAAAATAGATTTTTACAAAAACAACACTGCCATTTTTGTTTTGAACAAATTCCTTCTCAGCATTATATAGTCACATAGTCACACCTCCTACACCTTCACATACCTCACCTTCTAGCTATCGCCTTCTTACTCTACTCTTACTTTCTCTTTACTCTTATTAACATTCATTCTTAGTTGTTAAGTTTTAGTTTGTAATAAGAAGCCACTGAATAAAGGTCGAAGATAACAAGTTACTCTACATCATTACTATATAGTATTTTGGCTAATAATAAACTTGTTAAAGATTTGCTTGGTTTAGTTTAGCTGGAAAGTTTAAGGGGAAAAGAGTTGTGTGGTAAGCAGCCCCTGATGAATTGACTCTGCTGTGTAATTATTTCATTAAAATCTACCTTTGGTATGGTTGCTCGACAAATGGCTATCACCTCTACTAGTAAAATGTTTTTTTTTTGCAGCAAAAGTTTGCAGAAGTTTGTAAAGGTTGTTTTTAATCGAAAACTTCTACCGTGTGCAGCTGTCAGTCGGGTACATCACTTTGACATGTTTACAGCAAACCCTCGATGCGTGTGACAAGTGACACATGCGTGCATGCGTCCAGTTGACAGTTGTGCGCCACATGTGAAATTCCCTGCCCCAGCAGGCGGCAGCAACATGCAGTCAAGTTGCTGTCCCTCACGTCTACAGCAGCAGCAGCATGTCCAACAACAAATGCTCAAACTGTCGCAATGTCGCAATGACCCTGACCTCATGGCCCCCGCGCTGCTGAAGTGCGTGTTCGTGTGTTGCAGTGTGAACAGCATGCCACATAAACATTGAAGCACATAATTGCAGCTGACGCCAGCAATTAGTGCTTGCGACAAAAGCAGGCGCGTTCGACTTCCAGCTAAATTTGTTAATGCTTTTGCGCGGCCAATTGCTGCCACGCGAACTGGCAATGCGTTGCGGCTGAAGGGAAAATGAAAAATTGCAATTTTATGGCATTAAAATTTCAGCGAAATTTCACAATATACAAATTTCTCATTTGCCTTGCTCCTGCTGTCTTTTTTGCTTGCTGTAAAAACAAAGTATGTGGCAATTGGTTGTTCAGTGATCGGCGTATTTATAATTGGATCACATGACTGACGAATATGTGTGTGCCGTTCGTTCGTGTGTGTGTGTGCACAAGTGGAAGCTGCATTAAAAACTCACAACTGGCATTAAAATCAATTGGGCCGCTGTCATCATCACGGAAACTTTTGTCTGCCACATAATTCCACTGGCAGCTGCAAACACACAGACACTGCCACACATACACATAGTACATGCATATGTGTTAGTGGGGCAAGAGGATTTGCGTAGTTTATGCAAAAATAATTTTTAAAACGTTGTGCGATTGCGATGATGAAATGCTTTAATGAACTTCGGAATGACTGGTCTGCTTCGGCACTGTCACATTCATTTAAATGCAGATTATAAAAGTTTTCTTTGTAAAGCTGCAATAACATTTGATGAGTTTACTCAGTTCTTCAGTTCATGAAAGTAAAATAAAATAAATTATTTACGTGTGCAAATCATTTCCATAGAAAACCAGTGAAATACTTAACCGGTTGATTCGTCTGCCAAAATAGGTTTAAAGCATAGAAAGAGGGATGATGTAGCTTGTTTATCAATTTTCACCTCAAAATGTGCGATTTCCTGCTAAATATTTTGCACACACACACACACACATTTTACTTCGGAATTTTGTCGTTAAAAGCTATTAAAAACAGGGAGTACCTTTAAAAAATTCGCTTAACTTCTTGAAATCTTCAAATTATTCTAGGGAATACATTTTTATTGCAATTCGAATGTGTTATCTTCTAATGAAAAGATACTTTTATTAAATACGGCAATAGAAATAAAATGGAAAGTCAATGCAAAAATCGGCAGTTGATTGCTTGTTGTAAGCTTTATGTATAAAGAGATAACATTTTAAATAGGCGCTTTTCAGCAAAATTATTTAGCCAAAATAAAAATTTTCGTTGTCATCTACCAAAAAAAAGTTTACCATACGCAGACTTTTATCTTTGCTGCCAAATTGATTTTCTCTGTGTGCGTCACAATTGCTCGATGGCCCGCTGTGAGTTTAGTTTTATGAGAAAGCAATGGATTTTAGGTCAGCAGCAATGAAGCAAAAATCGTAGCAAAAAAGTTTATTTCGTCAATTATTTTGAAGCATTTATGCTCTCTTGCCCCACCCACGCCCTCGCAATAAATAATGCGTATGTGTGTCTAGCTTATACATTAATGCAACTCCTCTTTTAGTGTCTGCAACAAAAATAAACCCCATAAAGACGAAGCAATTGAGCGTAGAAAACGAAACGAAAATCAATTCAAATCAATTCCGCTGTGGATTGAGAATTGACGCTGTCGTCTCCATTTAAAGGCGAAGCCAGACAAAACAGCGAATGAAGCACTTTAAGTGGCAGGCAGACTGTCGGGCTGGCAAGCGGCAAGGCAGCGGATATAAAAGTCAGCCATAAACGATTTCAAATCATCTGCAAGGAATAAAACGGACCAAAAGTCGGCAGCATAAAAGAAAGCAGAGTACAAATAAACTGCGGAATATCCATGGAGGATGGCAGCGGGCCGCAGGCTCAAATGCGCATATCAAACGCAAAATTGATAACATGTCAATTGCGGCGCACATGTGACGGAGTGGCTGCGAGCGGGCGAATGTCAGGCAGGGGAAGAGCGCAGCTTCAGTGTAAAGTGTGAAGTCAAGGAAAATTAAAATGTATTTCCCAAATGTCAGCTGACAGCAGAAGAGAGGCGAAAAAGCTGGGCTGTAGTATGATGCGTAAGTGAAGGTGTCGTTGCTGCAGGGAAGAGGCGAACCAGCAAGTGAAGCCACAGAAGGCAGCGCAACCAACACCAGAGGCTGCCACACAATCTCTTCAGTTATATCTTAGCTATCATATATACATACATATGTACAATAAATGTATTTATGTGCCTCTGTATATGTATGTATGTGCATGGGTGTGCGCAACGGAAACGGAAGTAATCCGCCAGTCGTTATTGTGCAGACGGAATTGCTTTAATTCAGACGGGTGTCTGCTTACTAGGGCTGTTAAAACCGATTGCAGTCGAGTCGACACTGTTCAAGCAAATCCCAAATTAACCAGTTGCATAGTTTCAGCACTAAGCATGTACTCAATGTTTAAGCCTAAAATTATGCAACAGCTCTCTTAATAAATTTTGCTAAAATGCTAAAGCGTTTCCGACTCACATGTCAATGTTTCTGCTTCTATGGCAGCATATGAAAGACTGCAAACCTTTTTTGGAAATACTGAGATCTACAATTTTTTATTTCTCGAATTGACAACCCTACTTCACACACACACACATACACACACACATACACACATGCATACACAAATATACTCAAGGGACATGCACAAACGCACAAGCAATTTCGTCATTACCTACGGACAACATTGCCAAAAGTGCTTTTTGTATATCTGTGATTGAGTGCAGCTGTGTCTGTGTATATATATGTGTGTGTGTGTGTGAGCGAGTATGTATGCCCCTCTGTTGTATTGTATTATCGTCACCTGCAATTGACAGTTACCGCAAATTTCAAGTTCCGTAGCACAGCAGCAGCACTTCTTTCAATTCCTTTCAACTTCTTTTCCTGCACAGCCTTCTTCTACTCCTCGTTCAGCCGCTTCGCCCATCGTCGTACGTAAACCGATTTGCTTTTTCCCTTTTTTATTAATTTCTAAAGATTTCCAAATGTTTGTTTGTGTAGGCTGCGCTGCTGCCGCACACGCTACTCCTTGCCCTTTACATTCTCGCTTAAGTCAATTAGGGCTTCTGATCTGCGTCAGGAGTGGCTGCTGCCGCCTGCACACTTCACAGCAGGAGTGGAGCACTCGTATTTACGCATTTCACATTTTGTTGATTTAAATGTGAAGCCTGGCGCAGCAAGCAGGAACGAGCGGACAGACAGGCAACTCTAAACTGACAAACGGTGGATAGGGGAAGGGAAAGGGGCAGCCAAAGATAATGGCATAAAAGCATATTTTCGTATTTTTGTGTATTTTTGCAGCTTTTCTGCTGTTTTTCTTGATGTTGTTGTTGCAGCTTAAAAACTCGTATGTGTTCAATTTGCATAATATTCGTTAAAGTGTGGCAGCGCTGAAAAAGTTGCCTTTACAAGTCTCTCTTCCCTTTCCGCGAATTCACTCCACTCACTTTCTTCTCTCTGCAGTGCTGCTTTTTTGTGGCTACGCAGCAAATCCTTTTGTGTGTGTGTGTGTTTGTGTGCCTCCTTTCTGATGCTAATGAGCTCCAGCTCCCGCGCGCTTAAGAAAGGGGGAAGGGAAAGGCGCGTGTATGTATTTGTCGGCTTGCAAAATGATTATATTAAATTTGGCTGCATAATGAAATCAACAAAAGTCATTAGGGCTTTCGAAGGTGTGAACCCCGAAAGGGGTTTCGCAATGCGAATTTCTGAGAAAGATAAAAAGGCGGGATTTAAGATATGTGTTTTCGAAAAATTAAAATTTAGACTGAATGCTTTTAATGTGGATATGATAAAGAAAGATATTGTTGAGTAGATTGCTATACATTAGATTGGTCGTTGAATGTTAATGCATAGCACGTTGTGTCCTTAAAGATACTTTTGGATATTTATGGCTTTGATGGCACACCCAAGATTTGTCAAGATTTTTTGGAACATAAGTTGCAGTAGAAACAACTTGTAACTTTTTGAAAAACCAAAAATTTTTATATGTATGCTGCCAACATTACTTTTATGATAACTCTGTAGTAGTAAAAAATCTAACAGATTTTTCACTCGATCTTACTTCACTCAATACTAGCACATCAGGAGACATGTTCTTCCTTAATTTTAATTTGTGTACTCTATGCTACTTTGAAATATCATCCAGATCACCGTCAGACTCTCGCAGAGCTCTCTTGTCAGTACGCATAGAATTCACGGAAGAAAGTGTTCGCTTCCTAGTACTATTGCGAGGCAAATCCTTTAATTTTCACTTTTTTAAATTATATTTTCGAACTTAACCCACTCTAGATCGTAAACGTATGTATGTACATATAATGATTCCAAAAATGTTTGCACCTTTTGACAAGTTATCTAAGCTTCAGCACAAAAAATTGCAGTGTACACATTTTTCAACAAATACGATGCTATGAATTGGCAGGCAGTTCACTTGAACCGGCAATAAGAGCAGCCCTTGTGGTTCAATGGCTTCGACATGAGCAAGCACATGGACTCATTGAAATTCTAAAGCGAATATGGTAGTTACACATGCGGGTATGACAATCATTGCTACGCCCTCCCCACCGGTAAAAAAAGAGTCAAAGTAGAGCAATGATAAGTTGGACGGCTAGAGGCTTGCCAATGTTTTCACGCTGACGGAAGCACTCGCACAGTGCGAAAGCTCGGATTGCACTGTGAATCGATGAAGCGAGTTCGGTCGTTTGCCTTCATCTTTTATAGCCAACAGCAGCAAGGAAACGTATAAAATAATGAATTTTTCACGGAACTATCAGCCTGTCATATAATAAGTGAGAAGCTTTTGAGACTAATGTTATGCTATTACTTTGGTCATCACTGATCAAGAGGGCTGGGTGACTGATAAAATAATACTTTTGCAATAATAGCAAAAATAAGAGCATAGTCATTCCTGGATTCTGAAGAATTTTGTTTTGAGATCGGCATCTATATAATGCCATGATATATGACAGATATATTTCTGCATACATTTCAAATGAACTTTCTCTAACAAGACAATGTAGTAGTCATACAAAATTGCCAGATGATCTAGTTCTTTAGCACTAGAAGATGGCTATACTTCCCACAGGAATTGGCAAGCGGAACTGAAAACACATAAGCATAGGCCAAGCCATAAGCACACACACACACATTTGTATATGCCACTCGCTGCAGAGTGGTGTCAAAAGCGCCAAATAATTTTGCATTGCAAACGAGCATTGCCAATGAAGTTGCCATGTCGACTGGCTGAGGGGATGGCAAGTAACTTTGTGGAATTGAGTTTTGATTGCTTTTGCCGTTGCTGTTGCTGGCTTGGAATTATGCGCAGTGTTGTCACGCAAAACATAACTGATGAGCGTCTGTCCGCCAGTGTCGCACGTACACATGCACACAATTTCACGCACATGTAAATGCAGAGCCGAATGGAATTGCAAGCAGCTCATTTGTTAAGTTCCTAATGCAGAGTGATGATAGCATGTGGCAGCATGCAACAAGGCAACACGCCGTGCCAATATGCGGCTCAAGCAGATGAACTGGCCACATTTGCATATGCCTGCAGCTCACCTTTTGTGGCACGCACAATGCAGAAGGAAGAGCGTTGCACCTAAGTAGCTCAATATGAGGCATAGCTGACGAATTATGCAAGCAAAAGACAAGCGCGGAAAGTGGACTAGAAAAAAAGCAGCCAAGGAAGAGGAGAGCAGCAGGGCCCGCAAAAGAAAGCCAGTGGCACTGCAAACAAAAGCAGCATTAAAAGAAAATCTATAAAGAAAAGAACAGAAAAATGCATGCACTCAGCTGAATGTGGCAAATGCATTTCATGGAATCGCTTAACGTATGCCGGCGCACGTAATGCAAGTATTTGTTCAGCGGCATCTTGTGCTTTTGTTGCCTTTGTTGTTGCTGCATATTTGTCAGCTTTTATCACTAATGTGGAACTCATGCAGCTGCACAGTTGTCATGCTTCGGGGAAATATAGCTTTCATAATAAAATTTAGAGCAATTTCTCTGCTGCCATTGCTGCCATTGCTGCCATTTGCCCCCTCGCCACGTCCCTTTTTACACCTACTCCGCTTGAATGTGTCACTTAAGTGCTGCATGGCGCTGTTTTGCCATTCAGCACTGCAGATTTGTGCTCTGTGCATTGCCGTATTTGAAAGATTTGCGGCCCTTGCGCCCTCTAGATGCGGGAGACCTTTCAGACAGTTTAATTTTTTGTGGAATAATAATTTTCTAGAAGACAAAAGATACTGATATCTATAAACAACAAAATATTTCCATATTTTAAAACCATTGATGCTTTTACAAAAAAATATGATCATAACTTTTATTGCACTAAAAAGATTTTAGAAAAAATCATGTTTTATTTTAATTTAGAAGTCTTCTTTAGAGGAAAAATTAAAAAAATTTAGAGATTTTAAAATATTTTATAGAGTTTAAAAAAAGTTTATTTAATGATATAAGAAATGACAGACTGAGGTTTTGTTATAATTTACACTCTTTTAGGATCGCCTGAGCATGAGCTTTTGCTGGCCTCGAAGTGCAGACGGCACTGTTTGTGTGTATGTGTGCGCATACTGTAAAATATTGTAATACATTTTGACGAGTATGGAAAGCAGAAAATCAGGGGAGCAAAAAAATAGCGTCTCCTCTTCATTTATGCAGAGCGTCGGTTTTTTTGAATACTCTCTCAATTCTTTGCATTTTTTTAAAGCTTGCATTGTTAGTGTAAGGATAAAATTTATAATTTGTAGTAACATTTTAAGCGCAGATTCTTCGCACAAGCTTGAAACAGAAAGTAGTACAGCATATTTAAAAAAAATTCTTTGATAATGTGACAAATTTTTGCATGCATTAACTAAAATTTAAGCAAACCAAATGGCCAACAAATTAACAAAAGCAGATCAGAGTCTTTTGAAATTGGTTAAACATTTTCGATGCAAAAACGAGAAAACATTGGGCATGCTTTATTTGGAACACATATACCATCAGACACATACATACATACATACATGTATATAAAATACCACACAGATTTTCCTTAACATGGCATGACACTGGCACATTAGCTGCCTGTTCAGTGGCCATAGGCGACCAACTCACTCGTCGTTGCTTGCGTGTAAATGCCGTTACTAAAATTGTTGACTTTTTTTGGATAATCGCAGCAACAACAACAAGCAATAATAAATATCAGCAGGATCAAAAGTGTGCCACACATGAAAAAGTCCTGCCTCGCACACTTTCCTACTGCAAAGTCGTGTGCCTGCCACTTGAGGCAAGCATTTCCGACACGCGGCAAATCTTCGTAATGCTGTTGTTGTTATTGCTACTTGGGTCGCTAGAAATTGACACTCAACGTCATGATATGAGCCAACAATAGCGTCTGTATCTGTTTGTGTAGGTGTGCAGTGTTGTTTTTTTATAAAATTTATTTAAAAAACTGCTTCGAATAGCTCAGCTCTGGTTGTTATCCTTCTCATTTGGCTCCCTTACAGCTCTTTTATATTCACTACTTTTTCCAATTTTTTTTTTGTTGCTTTTGAGCTTTGTCCGGTTTTTTCGTTCACGTTGCAAGAACTTTCCATTAGCTGTCATTCACATCATTTATTTCCCTCATTTGTGCTTTAATAATAAATGAAACGCATTTCAGCTCTTCCTTCCCTCCTTCCTTTCACTGATATTTTTCTGTTGAAATTGATTGACAGCAGATATTTTGTTGTTGTTGTTTTAAGATAAACTTTAAATGAAGATTTAAGTGTTGTTACTATGGCTAGCATATTTTTATTGCATGATATTGATGACTTTGTAAAATGAGAGATGTGATTAAAGTGAGTGTATACTTTCATACTTATAGTAAGTAGTTCAATACTTTTTACACTTAAAAGCAGAACATTCTTTTTGAAGAGAATATGCATACAAACCGACGGATTAAATCGACTCTGTAAAATACTAACAGTACACTTAAACTGCAAACTGATGAAGAATCCTACGAAAATTGTACGCCTCATGCAGAGTTTGCATGTAGAAGGAAGAAAAATAAATAAAGGAAAAGCAAGGATTCCTATCTGAACGCTGAGACTGAGCTTCGGCATTTGAATTTCCTAAAACACGACTTCCTAATGAGATAGAGTTAAGCAATGAGTTTTAGATCCTCGAAAGGGATCATCATGGTAGATCATCAGAAGGCAGTGCAATACTCGTCAAGTAAGCTTAAGTATTTTTCTAGGAAGAGGTGCTTATTCAACACCGAAGAAGGTGTCCGAATATTCGTTAAACAGACTAAGCAGGAAAACCAAGACACCTGAGATATAGCAGGAGGCCAAATAGCAGAAAGAGCTAGCCGACATTTCATTTTCTTTCTATATATTCTGTTAAAATATATTCAAGTATTCAAACTATAGAGAAAAATTTAGTTCGCTCTTTTAAATGTAAAGCTGTAAATACATGCGGAAATGTCACAATAGGCTTGTATGACTAGAAGACTTGATCCCAACTCAGACTCAAAACTAAAATCGAAACTTCACTTACTGAACTTGATTTTCGGCAATTTAGTATGAAACTAAAAAAGTTTAGTATCTGCTATCTCTTTCGAAAAATGCCGGAGCAAGCCGAACTCTGAACGGAGCCCTACCAATATTCTGCTTATGAAACTTATGCAGACAAGCACGCTCGTTAATCGTTTTGCTCGACATGCTTACATACTCGTACAATTCGAATTTGAAAACGGACATTTGCGGCACTTTAACTACTTCCGATATTCCAATTGAATTGTGTAGTTTGTGTGTGGCACAATTTGCCATGGCAGCCAGCGGAAGCGCTTCACCACATGAAAGGGAAGCATGTAACCGACCGTAAGTGAGGCATGCAACTCAAGTGTAAGTAATGCGCAGAGAAGAAAGATAAATGGCAGAGACAGGACAATTAGGATAATCAGAGGGCCGACGTTGAGGCACATTAATCAAAGCGTCGACAGAAGGGCGCAAACTGACCGGAAAAATGGGGCAGCCAAAGGAGCAACGAAGCAACGAGCCAAAATGGCAGCCTGCGAAGAATGACATGAATGACTGCCTGCCGGTAAAGAAAGTATATAAGAGCAGCGCTTGAACAGCGAAATTATGAGCACAGAAGCCAAACATAATTAGGAGGGTCACACAGGAAGCCAGCAACTTGGCACAATGCTAGTCAAATTTCCTGCCAAGCATGGAGAACAAGCCAGCCAAAGGCCACATTCGTGCCAAGGCTTTTTTGTGTGCACTCGAAAATGGCGCAAGGAAATTAGCACGTTAATTTGCGAACTTGTGCCACGGAAGTGTGGCAGCGGAAGTGCGAAAAAAACGAGGCTTAGGTAAATGTGCGGCAAAATTAGCTGCAAGCTATTTTCGGGATTGGCGCAAGGCAGCTAAGTAAGAGCTTCTCGCATGCCCCTTAACCGTGACGCATTTCTTGTGCAGGCTGTGCCTCGGAGCAGCCCACGCGGAGTGTCATGATGTCAGTTTGCATAATTTCGTTGATAATCAATTCTAATTAAATGCAAATGAAGAATTTTTGAAGAAAATAAACAGGCAGGACTGCTCAAATGGTGTGTCATTGCGGGCGCCACAGGCGTTGACAATTATTCGACTGGCGGATGACAAATTGTGCAGTGACTCGCAATCACTTTGATTAGCAATTTGTATGTGTAAGCTCTCAAAAGCAAGAGTCTGAAGAGCTTAAAGAGCGAAAAGAGCCCAGTCGATTTGCTCAACTTTCTTACATTTTTTATAAATGTCCTTATTTGAAACCCTTTCTGAAATAATGACAATGAAAAAGCACAGCAATTTCGTTTGAAAAATGACGCTGGCCCCATTTTACAACAGCAGCAAAAAGCAACGAAATTAATTGCAATTTGCCATACAAAAAAGAAATAAATGGCAATAATTATGTCTTGCCCACAAACGACTTAACCCGTTCAAGCCAAACAACCCAGCTCAAACAAAAGAAAAATTGAAAAGAAAATTACCAAAAATCGCAAAAGTCAACAGCAACAGCAGGCAGACAAGAGGTTAGGTGCACAACGGCAACGCGCACTGTCTGGTCTATGGCAGAGTCCTTTCATGTGCTCCCGTTTAGACAGCCAAATAAGTTCGCAATCAGCCAAAAGTCAAGGAATAAAAATTCACTTTGTGCGAAAAAGCAGCAAAAGCGCGCGGCTTTTGGCACGCAGTGGCGAGGGCAGTGCAACTGCTGCTGACCCAGCTTGACCTTAGTTGCTGCCAGCAGCAAGGATTCTGCTAGCCAATGCTAATTGCTTGCAAGTGTTGGTAAAGCGCAAAGTAATTTCCCTTTTCTGCGTGTTAGTTTTCCGCTGCTATTGTATGTATGTGTGTTTTTTTTTTTTGTTTCGATACGCAGGAAGGTGGGAATCTTCATAGATACTGCTAGCCCGTACTAGTCAGCATGCACGATTCACGTTTATCCTCCTTGTGCCTACGTACTAAACCCACCTCCCTCCTGGACTCAGTCCTGTTTTCCCCTGCGGTACCACCAATCAAGGCATTCCTTCGTATGTATGTGTGTGTATATGTGTTCCTTTGTTTTCAGGCTGCCTGCGGAGTTAACTTTCATAGCTTTGTAAGGAACTTTTTGATTTGTTTTCGCCTGTTAATAGTTTTAGCACTTTTGTTTTAGCGGTCTTTGTGTTTTCCCTCTTCAACTCTCCAACTCTCTTTGTCTCTGTTTAAATGTGTCACAAATGAGCGTGTTTAATTGTCTGATTATACTAGTTAGTTGCCATGTACAGGTTCATGTACGAAATTTGTCGAATTGTATGAGTTCGATTTTTTGGAATTGATGCCACAAAACATTTTCAGCTGCTCGCTACATTTTTTTTGAAAAATCCATGCGTGCAATATCGTTCCAATAGTAAAGAGAATTAAATATTCAATTATGAAAACTAATTAACTATTCATTTAATCAATTAGTCTAAAAACACAAACAGTTATTCAATTAGCATAACCGCAAACAGGGCTGGGGGTGCGGAGCAAATGAAACAGCGGGTTGCACTAAAAATTATTCATAGTTTGAATTGCATGTAAATGGCTGCAGCCAGGCGCAGATATAGGCTCAATTTTGCAGTGATAATTTCATTTAAATGACAATTAAATGTAAAGGCAACAAAAGCCTGCGACTCATTTCAATATCCAATGTTGAGCATTTAAATCAGCGATTACCAAAGTGGCGCACTTGTGCGAAGCTTATTAAAGCTTTAACAATGGTGAAAGCAAACACACACACAGTATGAAAACTTCCATAAGAATTCCGCATTTCGATACATAAGGGTTCAACGATATACTTCAATTTATCAGAAAGTATCAAAGTTAAAAAGTCAAATTCTGTTAAATTCGAAGAATCTGATATTTTAGGGACATTTTCGAATTTTTTTGGAATCGTATTATCTGCAGCAGAAACTTCTTACTTATGATAAATTTTGCTCTTCGGGGTTGGTCAAAGGCTTCCAAACTTAATATCTGCATCCGTACTTGTTCGATTCCTAGCTGCCAAAAACCATGTCCTTTTTCCAATACCAAATCGAGCTTATCAAACGCGTTTATTGTAGAAAAAAGTGCAAAAAAATCCTGACAACAGGTAAACAATGTTTTTGACATTACTAACGCCCACATGCGATCGAATAAACCGCGCGCTGCATGCGACATGCCACACGCCACACGCAACGTCGTGGCGTGGCATGTCCAAAACAGTCTTTTACAGTTTGCACTTTTTAATTAAAGTTCCATGCAGGACAGCACAATGACAGCGAGTGGGTGGGAGTTTATATGTGCGTGCGCATGTGTGTGTGTGTGTGTGTGTGTGTGTGTGGATGCTGTCAGTATAAGCGCGCTTAACTATTGGAAAATAGCAATTTACCAAACCCTTGCCACAGCGCAAAGTGTGGCATAATGGAAGGGGTAGCAAGTCGGGGGGCGGTGAGCAGAAGAATTACCAAAAACCATTTACAAATTTGCTTGCCACAAGTTGAAGCCAACGTGAAACAGCAAAAGTTCGAAAGCGAAATATTTTAGCTGCTGCCTTTTATGAAGCGAAAACTAAAGTTCTATGCGGACCAAGTTATACACACATACACACAAACACGCGAGAGGCTGCGGCAAGACAAGCGCTTGATAAAATCAACAAAGTTCATTCGGTTGTCTCTAGTGTCATCTTCAGGTGCTTGGGACTTCTGGGTATCAACATTTTTTTTGTGAAATTTTTATTTTACTAATAAATACTATTCTTTTTATGAGTTATTTAGAAATATTCTCCGATGCTCGTTAGATCTACCGTATTTTTAATAAATCATTTCCAAAATTAAGGATTTATGCTGGAATAATGAAATATTTGACTATTTTATATAAAACTGCAAGCATTTATTTCGAATTTCGTCTAGCACCAAAAAATTAAACGGAAAAGTAGTTCGCAGGACATAGTACTCCGCATTGAACTGTAAAATTCAAGAGCAAAAATTTAGAATAGAAGAAGAATATTCAAGAATGCAGATATTTAAAGAAAAGTTATTGGCACATTTAAAAAAGCTTACAAATGTAAACGAACTGTTTTTTTTCCTTACCACTTTCGAGTTCGTTGTGAGTTTGGTCTCTTAGAGGAAGCAGAGCCCGACCTAAAGCTAAAGACGACACTGACTCTGTGTATGTGTGTGTGCGAAATGGTGGAAAAATGACAGCGAAAAAGGCAAGCAAACAAGAACACACACATACACACACAAAGCAGAAAGGCAAAGATCTGCCTAAACTTTAATCAGAGTTGGAAAACTATAAATTCGTTATTTGTAGCAATTTTGAAAAAGTATTTGCGGAAGTGGAAACAAAAGAAAGAATTACAGAAAATGCTAGAAAAAGTAATTCTCTCTCCACTTGAAACTCAACTTCAAGTGCTTAACAAAAGAGTTGCTGAATTTTGGCGCAAAATGAAAGGAAAATATTTTACTGTGCTTTTGTGTCGCTTTTGTCGGCTGTGAAAGGCTTCAAACAAAAGACAGTCGAAACTAACACATACACGCACGCACGACGAGCTATGCAGAAAAAGAAAATACACCGGAAGCTATGCAAAAGTTTTGTACAAAAAATAGCAAAGAACGAAAAGGGAAACTCAAACAGCCAAATAGGCAAATAAAGCAACGGCGAAGTGGAATGGCAGCAGGCTGGTAGCTAAAGGGGACTGAGTGGCCGTCAGCCCCAGCGTGATTGGAATTATTTTATGCAAAAAATTCGGCATTATTGTATTTATCTAAATTGCTTTTACGCCAGACAGAATTTTCGAATAACATTTTTTGTCTGAAAATTTGAGCATTTGCGCTTCAGAATCCCTCAATAAAGCTGTCTAGCGGCAACACTGGCTGAAAGGGGCATTATGCATGCGCAACTGGCAGACAGACAAACCGACAGACCGACAGACAGACAGACCGACAGACCGACAGACCGACAGACCGACAGACCGACAGACAGACAGACAGACAGACAGACAGACAGACAGACAGACAGACAGACAGACAGACCGACAGACAGACAGACAGATCGACCGACACATGCAAATCGGCTTCACAACTTGCAGTGGCATTTGTACTGTAAGTGAAGTCGCTCGCTTTGTTCTGGTTACACGCCTGAAAATCTGCAACAAATCCTGAAGGCAACTCGGAATGCGCGCTGTATGACAAATATTTTAATATTTTCTTGCAAATTTTCTTTGAAAATCAATACACTTCAATTATGGCGCACAAAGTGAGCGCTTGTCTGCTGAAGTTGCGGGAATGCCGGAGGGAATCTTATGGCGTGTGTTGCTGCGTCCGACAGTGGCAACATTGTACGCTGAGGCAGTTATGCTTTTGTAGCATCAATATTTTTGCAAGCATCTCTGAGGCATGTAATAACTTCTACGGCAACAACCTCGATTTGTGTGCTTTGCGGCTGTTAGCGGAAATTGCAAAGAAATCTAAAATATTTTGTGCAGCGAAAAGTTTTTTTGCATAAAAGTTAACTGCTGGAAATTGTGAGCATGCGAAAATTGAACAGACGCTTTACAGTTAGTTTTAGTTGAAGCATAAATTTGGTTACAAAAAAGTAGTGATGGTTACTTAAAGAACTTTTTCAACTGAAGCTTAGTAGTTGGGAGTGCCCCCTAATAATTTTCCTAACATGTAAGTCGGAAACGCTAAAGCCTTTCAGATAAAATCAGAAATTAATTTAAGTCTTATGCTTGGTAAGTAAAAAGTATCTGTACATGAGTATCTGTAAATAAGTAGGTACATAGAAAACTGTCACAATACACCTGTCAGGCCGGGGCTATTAAGAGAATAGATACCTTCTAAAAATAAAATATAAATCTCTAATTATTAGTATGATCCTGACACTCTTAATTCATCATACAATATGATGTTTATATTTATGAGCAGCAAAAGTCAAGTCAGTGTGTCAATTCAACTTATTTGTTATGGTTTTGGCTCAAATCAATTGATGGCTGGAGAAAGTTGGCTCAATTAAATTTAATTGTAGAGACATTTGACTTAATTTAATTAATTAAATTGTGTGAATATTTGTCCAAATCACTGCATCATATCAATTCAGTTATTTATTCATAGATAATCAATAGATTTAAATCAATTTTCAATGCAATTCCCTACCCTCTTTTGATTTAATTCAATTTTTAATTCAATTCTTTAACTGGAAATTGATACAAAGACTATATGTAATTAAAATAGGCAATTTGATTTTGATTTTAACACAATTTGACTTACAAATAGGCTTGATTACGTCCATGTCTGATCTTTCTTATTCCAGTTGAATATTTTTGTTTGGCAATTCTTAAGCCTTTAAATTGTAAAAAGCTGAGGATTTTATTAATAATGAAATTTGTTTGCCTTTCAATTATGGCCACGCGCTTAATTAACAGTGACGTGAACGCCTTAAAGCGCACACTGAAATCAAATTTAGTTTGTAGGGCTGCACTCATGCCATGCAAATTCATTTGGCGTAAGCGCACTTCGTTGCACAAGGGGCAAGTGCAAGGCAATCTAATTCAATTAAGTTATTAATCAAGGAAAAAGTAAGTAGTGCTTCTGTAAAACTGCAATTAAAAATGCAATTTATTCACACTGCTCCATGCTGCTAATGCAGTTCCAGCAAAATTGTTGCAGCAAAATTATGAAAGGGATAACAGCAACAGCAACAGAAAACTAGAGCTGCAATTTGTGTTGACGTTGGTGTTTCCGGAGCAACAACAATGGCCATAATGCTGCAGCTTAAGTGGCTTAGACACGCCATTTTATGTGCCGATGACACACACGATAGCAAATTGCACTATACCTATATACACAGCAACAACAACAACGTCAGCTATACGCCATTGCATGCAGGCGCAGAATACCGTTTTGTGCCACTACAACCAGCAGCGCAGCCGGGCAGCAGAGTGTTCAGCTAAAATCTCCATTGGAATTATTAAAATTAAAAAAAAAAACAAAGCAGAATGCGGAATTCATTTGCAAAGCAATTAAAAGCAATTATGCGGCTGAAGTGCTCGCAACTCGAGCATACCACGCCACAGCGCCTTTAGGTATGCCAGTTACTTTGTCGATTTGCACACAGCTTTGAAGCTCGGCAGTGTGCTTAAGTCTCTCTGACATTTCGCCTTAACTGCCAACAATTTCAAATCTAATTAGAGCATTGCCAGAAACACGCAACGCACACCCGCCCACATGCCTCTCACCTATAGACGCACGCAATTTATGAGCGTCAAACTTTTCGGCGTTTCCAACTTTGTGCTAACAAATTTTCGACTTTGGCTTCAAACTTTTGGCAGCTTCTTAAAACAAGCCGAGCTATCGGAGAGACCGCGTCTCGTGGCGTGAAATTCATTTCATTCGAAATCACTGCCATTCATCATAGCTCTTACCCTCGCTACCTTTAGCTAGGCAACAGTCGCCACTCCCCTCTGCACTTACAGCTGACAGCGACAAGTGTGCGTCCATAGTTCGTGGCGTTGCCACAAAATCCATTTAGAAGTGACCCCGTAATTCGCTTTACGTGCCAGCATAATCGGAATGATGAACGGCTCCTACGCCTCGGTAGGCATTTCTTGTGCTCTATGTGTGTGTGTGTGTGTGTGTGTGTGTGTGTGTGTGTGTGTATGTGTGTGTGTGTGTGTGGCGTTTCATTGCTGTTTGACTCTGCTAAGCGGCAACAGCTACTCCTGTCTTCTGTCGCCAGCTGCTCGCTTTCCCTGTTCTGCGGTGTCGTGCTCTACGCAGATTTGCACAGTCGGATTCGCTGCTGTCGCACATCTGCCTTATCGGATTTTTCATATTTTTAACACACTTGCGCACAAAAATGAGCGCGTCTAGACGGCAGAATTCCAGCTTAAGAAACATTTCTGAAACTGTTTTTGGTTCATAAAGTTTAAGATGTATGGGATAGATGTAGGCACTGCTACTGCGATTTCTGCTCAGTTGACTGATTTTGGCCTGCAGAAGAAAGATACTTACAAAAGTCGATCGTTGAAATTTGCAATATATTTTTGAAAGAATAATCTCGAATTCGCTGGTAACAGCTGCTATTATAGTTTATTGCGGCATACTTCAAAATAGTCTATGCTTATTCCTGAAGGATTTAAGAATATTTGCAATTGGATTGTGAATTTTTTAAATGGATTTCTTTAATCAGATTTTCAGAAATTTTAATTATATTAAAGAAAATTTTAGATTTCATCAGTGTTCTAATTATAAACAGCTCGCCGGAAATTGACAGCAGTATACAAAAGTGCATAGAAAAAATGTGTCTCTAGTCTTCGAGCATAACGGCCGATGCTATTCTAAGACCTCTTAGCTGTTCGAAATAGCTTTCCAGAAATGCTATTGGCGTATTTGGACAGTTCTTATCTCCTGACCTCAACACTTTTTAATGGTTTCATTCAAATGAGTTTCTGTAAGTAGTGGTCGCTTTTTAAGCATCTTGTAATGTTGTTTTAGAACTTAATTTCACGCATTAACTGTGACGATAAATCTGCCAGAGAGAGAGAGAGAGAGAGAGAGAGAGTAGATATAGCACATTTTACACTTGCCCAACCGTTAGCGATTTTGTTAACAAGCCAAAGCAAGCCACTGAAGAGAACATAAACAGCAGTTCATGGATAAAGCATCAACAACGCGGCAGGTGGCTATAGTAACAACAAATAAATCGACAACTATTTCTTTTAACAAATGGAAATTAACAGAGGGCAACAACATTGCAAGCAATAATAACAACAAAGAGCAGCACAATCTACGACCTTTCATCACAGGCAATTGAAATTGCTGGAATTTTAATGTTGCTCTTACGCAAAAGCGCGTAGTCAGCAGTTTGATTTAAAGGGGTAATTATGGGGTATTATATGCACCATAGAAGCAAAAGAATGCCATTTTTCGTTTCTTTCTAATTGCCATATTTTTTTATTCGCTTCGTTATATTGGGTTTTATTTTTTTATGAGCGACAAATTTTGAGATTTTTTACCTTAAATTCTATTACGTACCCCTCTTTTGCACTTTTGCCTAGCAGAGAATGATTTTTCAACTTGTCCATAATAGTTTTCTTCTATTTTACAAGAATATCTTCAACTGAAAGCAATGTTTTCTGCTCATTTTGAAGCACGTAGGTTTTCAAATTCTCTTTCTAGAATTTCGCACACTTTTCCTTTTCTTTTTTCTAATGCGAACTTGAATGGAATTTTACTTTCTGATTTCGAATCGTGTAGAATCGTAGGCCATCTTTTGTTCTTCTAAAACTAATTTTTCTTTGAACAAAAAGTTAAATTCAATGCTCAAAAGCGCCTTTTCTGCAATCTTGGAACGAGTAGGGTCCCAACTTTTTCTTTAAGAATTTATCTCACATTTTTCGTACTCTTTTTTTTAGCGCTTGAATGAGAATCTTTCTTGCTATTAAGAAGCTTTTCTGAAATTTTTTTTCTGTATGTTTAGATTAGAAAAAAAAATTTCATTTTCAGCAGCGAAAAATTGTTAGATTGTGTACTTCTGCTTTTTGACAGCTTTACGAAAGCAGCAGCAGGACTTAGCTAAAACAGAATTTAGCTATCAGTACAAAGGATGCATGCTGCTAAATTGTCATATTCCAACAATAAGCAAAAAGTTGCGTGTTATCCCTGCAGCGTTTTCGACTACGCGCCTGTGCGCAGATGTCCACTGTTAGCAGCGGCTTTGGTCAGCTTTAATGTGCTCGCTTATTTTGCTTCGCTTTGCGCTTTCGAAGCGACTGACAGCGGCTGTATTTTCGCATATGCCACAGCGGCAGTGGCAGCGGCAACAATTAAGCATTTACCTTGTTCTGCTTGTATTTTTGGTAGTCAGTCAGTCGCACGCACGCGAAGTTTTAATTAAAAGCGCGCAGCAATATCATAATGAGTGATTTTTCCACAGAACTTAATTAAATTTTGCGCGACTTTATGGCATTCTGAGGATGAGGCTGAGGCTGAGCCGGAGTCTGAGCCGGAGTCTGAAACTGAGCGGCGGAGCGCTCTACATAGAGGCATTGACCGCGCGCAATTAGCAGCTTGGCTGCTATCTAACAGAGCATGTATCCGCAGCTAGTAGCTTGCACATATACATACATACCTAGCACAAGCGTGTGAGCCGCAGCTACTAATTTGCGCGCTGCGGTGGGCGTGCTCAGGCCGCTTTGGTGTGCACGAAGCTGCAAATTAAGGCATATTGCTTTGGCGGCTTACATAATTTGATGCCGTTGCTGCAGCGAAGATAGCAGCAGTTTTTTCAGCAAAATTCAGCTCGTTTTTTATGGGGCGGCAGTTTAAAATGCGGCGCCTGCAACTAATCACAGCCGAACAAGGCAAGAGCGCTGTTGGCCAACAGTTGCCGGCCCACTTGATTTACAGCTGCGCTTGCTGGGCTGGTTGGTTGTTGTGCTGGTGTCATTTGCTTGTGCTGGCACGCAAACTTATTCAATATTTGGCCAATTTGGTGCGCGCCTTGGTCACGTGCCAAGCATTTGCGCCGTACCTTTTTCGCTCATTTCAATTATTGCAGCCGCCAAGTGGCCGCCGCAGTTTTGCAGCGTGCGGCGACCTTCACTTTTGCAGCTGCCTTGCGGTCTGCGGCGGTCTGTTAATTTGATTTGCATGACGCCGCTGCGCAGTCGCTTTTTAGTTTTCACTAATAAACTTTCTCCAAGGTTAGCATTTTAAATGTTTCTTAATTAAACAATAAAAACAACAACAACAACAAAATGCTTTATTGTTGATTTTTGGCTAATTCCTTTTGTCATAATTTGCTTGTTTGCTGAGCATAAAATTTTCTCACGCTTTGCAAGTTGCTTGTTATGCTGTTTTTCTTGATGTTGTTGTTGTTGTTGCTGTCGCTTTTACTGTTGCTAATTCGTTTATTGTTGCTGTCGCGTATTTATAACTGCCGCGCATATCCGCAATTAATTATTTTTGACTGTAGCAACTTGCATGTTGGCAACTGCTGCTGCTACTGCTGCTGTTGTTCTTGTTCTTGTTGTAGCTTACAAAATTTGTCGTTTCAACCGTTGACAATTAATTATGCAAAGTAAATTACTTCATTAATTTTTCAAAAAGCGCTCTCAAAGTCACAAAACGCTCAATGTTGTTGCCTTTTATTTTGTTATTATTTTGCTGCGTTGCTAAGATTACAGGCAAAAAGCGAGCCGCGCGCCGTGAGAAGATGGCGGCCAAAAATCGAGCTGTCGAGCTGTCGAGCTGCGAACGCTTGAGCTATTCTGCACCGAGCAAAATTAGTCAAATTAAGAAGCGCTTGTTCAGTAGCTGCAGACGGACACAGAATGAATATAATTTAGGCACCACCGAGGCGCAGTCGATGCGAGCGTTCGCTGGTTCGAAACCAGCAGCAGAGTCATGTGTCATCTGAAAAAAAGAAAAAGAATTTGCTGTATTATATTAATGACTATTTTTGGAAAATGTTATTCAGTGAGAGTTTTCATCGAATTCCAATTAGTTGAAGTTAATTATTAATCGATTTGCTTTAGCTCTGCCATTTACATGTCATTTTAAAGGAATACAGCAACGCAGAGATGAAGGAGCTTATAAAGTATATAAGGAATAAAGCAAGCAGATATTATGTGCTTCTTCTGTCTGATAAAAGTCTTTCGAAGTGCTAGCAAAGATGTAGTTTCAGTAATGCAAAAGTTTGCTTTTTTTATGCTATATTCTCTATACAAATTTCTTTCTAGTTCGCTACCTTTCTAAAATGCTCACTTGGTCCGAAGTGAATTTTGCATTATCCCGCTTATTTTTACAAATTTACTTGTAATGTCAATATTGATCGCTTTCTCCCTCTTCCTGCCTGTGTTCATGTGCAATGAAGCGACTCTGCAGCAACCTGCAGCAGCAACAATTGAAATTCTAGCTGCCACAGTTGAGGCACATTGAAATTCCATCCCTGCGTGGCAGCTAGAATTTCAGCTATAACAAAAATCAAACGGCAGCGGCAAAAAGAAGCGGCATAGCTGCACAATAGAAAAGCGACTAAAGCCAAAAAAGTGCAGCCCAGCTGCTGTTGCGACGACAAAGAAAAAACGCTGCAGCAGCAACAAAAATATCAGCAACAAGTGCTGCCTGTGACAGGCCAGCAGAGCCAGCAGCGGATGCATGCTCAGGCAGGCGTGCCACTGCCGCCACGCACTCAAGCGGCCAGCGGATGCACACAGTCCGGTGCGCCGCTGCCGCTGCTGCCGAGCCAACCAACGCTGCCACCAGCAACGCATCACCGCCTCGGCATGGCCGTTGCGCTTTGCCTGCCGCGTCACCTCTCTTATTTTGCTCTGCGGCCCACTCGAGCGCAGCCAAAATGGGGCACTGCACTTTTTTGATACTTTATTTTATACACGCACACATGCACACATGCGAGCACGGGTCACTTTTAATTGTCGCACCTTGTGCGCTGCCAGGGCCGCCAAGTGTCACTGCGCAGCTACAAAGCCTCGCACCACTTTGCAGCGGCGCAGCGTGACACTTTCCGCGTGCGCACCGAGTGCATTCACGTTGCTTCCGCCCGCTTTGTGTAACTTTTCGGCATTGGCTGCTCCGACTGCGCAGCGCAATTTTTGATGCATTTGTGTCAGTCTGCGCCGTGTTGCAAACGGCGTGGCAGCTTCCCAGGCAGCTGCAATGCGATTGCGTGATCTCGTCGCGCCTGTCACTCGCATCGGTGCGGCACAGGCTGCCACATCACAGCCGCTGCTTTTGAAGTTTTTCAGTGCGCTTTCTGAGTCAAGCCGATGCGGCAGGTTAACGCGACGCAGCGCGAAATCAATCAAAAGTGACAACTTTGACCAACTTGAGGCATATATATTTTTTTAAGTGTTAGCAGTTGCATTCAATTTGTGAAACTCTTTATGAAAAACCTAATTTAATTTAATGGTTGCTTTGTAATAGAAAATGCAGCAGCTTTGCTAGTGAAGGTTTATCTATTTATGAAGCTCGATGAACTTGCGCTTGAGAAGGAGTTCCAGCAGCGTCTACATATATACATATGTATGTACATACATATATGGAATAACTAGAATTCCAGAGCCTGGTACCTTAAGTCGAAGACTTTGGAAACAGTTTATAATAAACATTTGATTACTCAATGCCGCCATTCTGAATTATAGAAATTTAAATTCGGAGTCCTGCAATATGGAATTTAAGAGCTTCGATTGCTGGAAATCCAAAATTGCTTTAAGTGCTGAAAAATCATTGTGAAATATTTTAAATTTTATACACAAGTCAAGCGAGAAATATAAAAATGTTCATAATTAATTGAACAGTTCCGAAGTTTCGAAAGCGTGGAACTGGCAAATCTTCTCAAAATAAGCATACGACATATTAATCAAGAGCGTTCATTATAACAAAATAAAGACATTATTAAAGCTATAATGCCTTTGATCACTTTGAAAAGAGCTAAGTCGACCAGTGTCTATTTTTGATGCGATAAACACAGTTATTTCCGACATGTAAAAAATCTATATACTATGAAATTATGTGACAGATCCCTGCACACAATCCGAAATTGAAAGGGAAAATTAGCTCGGTCTTTGGCATTCTTAATTGAAGGAATAACGCTCAAGATCTTCTGCAAATAAATGAACAAACTTAGCCAACCTTTAAATGGAACCATCGATATTGGAAAAAGTGCCTACGTTCAAATTTGGTTTGCCGCTTTTGTATGCTCCACTGAGCAGCTCGTCAGCAGCGTCACAACAAAATACGCTGCTTCCACTTCGTTGGCTCTGCACATTCTCTGAAAATCTGCCATTTCTTGGCGAGTGTATCTTTTGCGCAAAATTGGGAGCGCGTGTTGCCAATTAAGCAACTCCATTTAGCAGTCGCAGCCGACTCAGCGTGCGACTCAGTGAAGTGTGCGGCTGCTGCGATTGCCGCTGCTTTCGACTTCTGCTCGTGAACTCGTCGGCCTGCGGCGCATTCCTAGTGCGCGTAGCGAGCCAGCAGTAGCTTTTGGAACGCGCGCGCTCGAAGACGAACTTGGAACTTGCGTGTGCACTCCATATCGCGCCGACATCTTGAGCTGTCTTCCGTCGCACTGAAGTGGGCCAGGAAATGTTAACGCGTCGCGGCTGCTACAGCGTGGCACAGCAAAGGCGCTCCAAGGTACTTGTTAGGAATCTGGCGAATGTCTAAAAATCAGTGATGCCTCAAACTACGATATGTATGTAGGCTTCCGACAAGTGGTGAAGCAAATCGCAAATGACGTAAATTGTTAAAACATTAAATTCAGTTTTAATTGACAGTTGCTTTGAAGAAAGTCTAAATCAAAATCGGAAGCGGCAATCTAAATCGTAATTTATCCGATACATGTTTATAAAAAGCAGTAGAAGAATATGCCTTGAGCATCTTCGGTATCCATTTAAACAATGGCGTTATTCAAACAACTCCATACTAATTTAAGACGCATCAACAGTCAGCGCTATTATTCCGACTGTAAAGTGAAAAACTTAAACCGCTGCTCGCGAAGTGGCGCGAACTAATCAAACACGACTGCAGTTATTTAAAACATCAATAGTTTAAAAAAACGCGCTCAAAGTAAAATATTTGTACAATTGCAACTCATTTTACAAAGTAATCATTTTGAGTGTGGCATACGCGCTTTTGTGCTGCCGAAGTGGCACTATTAAAAAGACATTAGAATTCTTTTGAGCTTTTATGCAATGCCATTAGCTGGTATAGCTAATTTCCGCTGGAAAATCTTGTTGTTGTTGTTGTTGTTGTTTTATAGCGCGCATCAAAACCAAGACAAGTCACAAGCCAGAAACATGCCGTAGCATCGTCACTCACACAGCTCAACTTTGAACCACATAAAGCGGCAGCAGCAACAGTTGCCACAGTATGATATAGCAGCGGCATCTGCAGCTGAAAGTGCGCATTCATTAACTTGAAGTATTTTTATTGCTTTCACCACTTTTGCAGCAAGCACGGCCGAAAATTCAACTTTTATGCCGCTGCTGCGTTGAAGTACAAATCTGGCAACAAGTCTTGAAACAAGCTGCCGCTGTCGCTGCCTCATTTTAAACACATTAAGCAGAAAGTAGCTAGAAAAGTAGCCAAACAGCATAAAATGTAATATAACAACAACAATAACGACACTATGAAAATATCTGGCGGCAGGCAGAGCGGGGCAGCAGCAGCAACCACGCTGGCTGGCAGCACAAATGAGCGTTTAAGCACTTTCATTAACACGCTTGCTGCTTTGTAACGAGTTAGCAAATTTAAGACGCTTAAATGGCCAACAAAGCGACGCGCTCAGCCCGCTGCAAAGATTTCGGTTTTATGACCCTTGGCGGCGGCGTTTCACAAATTTGCGCCATTTATAAGCCGTCCCTTTTAACACTTCCCCCAGTTTTTCTCATATTGTGTGGCAAGATTGATTTTCTGTCTATTTGCCGTTAAGGTTGGCAATGTTGCATGACACAAATGCACTTGCAACACAAGGCATTTCCTTGCATAAAAGCCTTGGCAACTGCGGAAATTACTTGCAACTGAGTTTTGTATGCAATAGCAGTGAATTATATAAATAATCCGTATATTGTGTACGTGTAGCCACAGAGCGTAAATAATTTTTAAAATAGTCGGAATAGCTTGAGGTTAGTTGTTTACTAACGTTTAATTGTATTTTATATACATTTAATTGAAATCATTTAAAATATTTATTAGATATCTCATGTCTTAAAATAAATCGCTGGAATAAGATACATTTTCTTCGGAAGTGAATTGCATATACATTGAATTTATATCTTCTTTGATTCAGCCATTATTATATTAAGACTAAATTTGGAGTAGAGATCTAGCAAACGCGGCCTGAGCGGCCTATTGTGAAAGTTCCGCATGTACTATTTCCATATTCTCACGGATGCATAGCCTTAAGTTCTGGCAGTAGATACATTACATCTGAGCATCTTTAAAATTAAGCAACTCAAAATAAATCTACAGTTGTCGATTATGCATATATTACCTAGGCAACGAAATCTGGCCTTTACTATCCCAAAAATATAACAATTAAATGTATTTCAACAGCAATCAAGTATCGATTACTACTCTTATGAAACACAAGTACCTATTCATTAGTAGCGATTCCTCGAAAATATCGACCGACATTTTGAAGTTTCAAATTTCAAGCAAATTTCAAATGGAAACATGGACAGACATGAACAAGCCCCAATCAAAGTTTTGCTTCGGCTTTACACAAATCGCATATTCAAAAATTAAACGATTAACTTTTAGCTGGCTGCGTCTGCTTTCTTGTGGCTGTCTCTCTCCTTCCCCTCCTTAACCAAACCAACCCTTAACAAATATTTCGGCTTCAACTTATTTCGGCAAATATTTGCGCTGTGCAAATTAGCGCACTTTTGACAATTTCCACTAATTGCGTGGCAACAACAGTGACAACAACAACAACAACAACAATAACTTGCACAAACACTAACACGAACTGACAATCGCACACACACACACACTTGCAAACATTCACAGGCAAAGGTGCCGAAAATGTAAATTCCAAGCATCTTTTTGCTCGCTCATTCTAAATCTCTCTCGCTCACTCTCTTTTTTGCTATTCATGTACTTACAGCCGCCAGTGACGTTGTGCAACTTGGGTGTGGGCGCCACTTTTGGTGAATCAATACTGCACGACTTGCCGCGCGACAGCACCGTCGTCACCAAAACCACCTGCGAGCTGCTGCGAGTGGAGCAACAAGATTTTCGTCTCATTTGGGAGGTAAGTGCCGTCGTGTTTCATCCTTGTCTTCTTCGCGGCGTCTTCTTATTTATATGTTGTTGAATGCGCGCTCGTGTGTGTGTGTGTGTGTGCGGATGTATAAAATCAACAGTATATTGAATTAAGCGCTGATTAACTGCACGCTAAACTGCTCTCTGAGCTGCGTTAATGAGCATGCCACGTTGGGGCAAGGGTCGGTAGGGGCTGGTGTTAGCGTAGATATAGGTGTGGGTGCTTGCCAAGCAGCGTAATGAAATATTTCATGAAACGTGCAACTTTATCAAAAAGTTAATTACAATTAAGTAAAATGTACGCTTTTACATGCAAATATTTGAGACGAATTGTGCCAGCAAGCAATTTCATTCTTTTAGACCTTTTTGAGAACTTTAAAGAGCTCTTAAAGGCTTGTAAAAAGAGTATGGTTATCTGCCTACAAATGTTTACCTTAAACAAAAAGTGTGTGAGAAAAGTCGACTTGTCGAAATTAAGCATATTTATGAGCGAGACGTTCATCATAGCCCCATGCCATTACAAGTACATACTTTCATATGGCTGACTGTGAGCATTCAAAGTTGAGTTTTTTAATAAAGCATACTTTTAAGCGCACCATTATATTTCTTAAAAGAGAGTTCAATCAACATATAAGACAATTTTAAATTAAAATAGTTGATTTTAGTTCAGTTATGCCACTTAAAAGTATGCAACTGAAATATTTGCAATACATGAAAAGCTTGCGTAAGAGTAAAGAATAATTCAAAATAGTATAAAAAACTATAATAGCCAAGAAAGAAGACATCGAAGCTGGAAGTTTATATAGCTGCTTAAAAAGAACCGTTACTGCTAACCAGCTGCGCCCAACAGTATGCCACGCTGTATTGTAATATTTTGTATCAAAGCTACTACATAAAGGTTTCGACATAATCAGAGTGTGTGGCACTGCCACACGTGCCACACTAAAAACCCATGTAAGTTTAAATACACAAAGAAAATGCCAAGCCGCACAAAATCCCACAAAGTGCTACAAAGCTACGGTGCAACATAGCCGTAGTTAGTTACATTTGCTAGCACAGCCACAAAACGAAGGCTCGGTGCTCAGGCTTGTGGCCACAGCGCCACAGTCAGCAGCAGACACAGCCACAAAGCGCGCGGGGAGCATGTGACGCGCAGTCGGAACACGTAGCTAACATGTAAAATAAGCGAAAGGATGTGCAGCTCTTAAGTAACACGAGCGGGAAATGCGAAAGCGATGGCTGAAAGTTGAAGGACCAAGGCATAAAGTAGGCTGCAAGAACCGGAAACCGAACCGAACCGAGCTGAGTCCAAATGAAATTAGATTGAAAATTCAGTGATTGGGGCTACGTACGTGTATGGGTGTGTGTGTGTGAATGTGCGTGCGCCTTGTTGACTTGTGGCAGTGCGTGCACGCGCGCCTTGTTTCTGTGCGCCTCACAAATTTGTCAATGAAATTGAGAAATTAATTTTCTGGCCTCTGCTTTGTCAATGTGAAGGGGAGCGTCGAATGCGAGCTGCGATTTGACATTTGAGTTGCCTGCTCGAAAAACTATTCGGAGCTGCTGCAGATATTGCCCGCATTCATATGCAAGGCACACAGCTTTATAGGCGCAAGTCATTTCAATGTGTTTGCATGTGTTGTGCTTTTTATGTGTGCGTGGGTGTTTCGCCTAAATATGCCGATTCCATGGGGGCCAAATGCTAAGCTGCGTGACCTTTGCAATTTGAATATACATTGAATATTTGAGCTGGGCAGCCGCATCAAAACTCTAAATGCTTTTAATTAAATTGAGATTAAACCATGACGAGCTGTTTACAAAATGCTCATGTGTGGTTTTAGGCGCACGTGCTTAGCGGGCTTAAAATTTATCATATCTACTTCACTTTCAATTAAATAAGGTATTAGCATTAACCCGGAATTGGTGAGTTCAAATAGTGGCCCTAACGATGTGATGGATTGTGTCTGGCGCATTCTTAGCTCCAGTCTTAAAAATGGCATCAGTTCTACAGTAATTTTTCTTACAAAACTTCTTTTTCGGAAAAACAAAAGCCTATAATTGCCAGTAAACAAACACTTCCAGCATAGTTCGAACAAAGGCAAGTTTTTGCATCACTTTTTTAATCTTAAGGCTTTTTATGCATACGTAAAACTGGTAAATTTTGATAAAATATAAACAAAAAGTTCAGAAAATACCTTCTTAAGCATCAATATCTGCCCTTCCTAGCAACTGAAAGAATGTAAGGTCACGCAGAAATCGTTCAGATATATCAGCAAGGGAAATAAGGGGATACTCGAAATTAGTATCAACTGTAAAAATCTTAAAATTGGCGCGTAAATAACAAAATCAAAAGATAATAACTAATTGCAAAGCTGTATCCCACAGAACCTGAAGGGAGGAAAGAAGCTTAATGGCTCCCAAGAGCATATCTCAACTCTAAGCTCTAATGCAACTTTAAAGCCAACCATTTTCAAGAATATCCTAAGCGTTCTTGAGGCTTGTTCAAAGGTTCTCAAGGCATAAAAATGATATAAAGGACTAATAATCAATAAGCAAATTGCTTTTTCATGCCAACCAATGACGCCCATACGAAGTCAGTCAGGCATTGCCAACCGTTGCAGGTGCTCGCTGCGCTTTCGCTTCCGAGCACTGGCAAGTGCCACAGATTCCAATGCAATCAATATTTTGCAATGCTTTATCCTCACTTCAGCTGCATGCTACAGCGTAGTTTTTAATTTTGCTGCACCGTGTCAGTCTCCCAGCTACGCCCACTTTGCTTGCAACTCACTCGAAATTCCCGCTGCAATCTCGAAATCAATTTGAATACACTTTGCAGTGCAATTTCCATTCCGCTGCGATTCATGCCCTCAGGTTAGTTGCACGCCAATGCAAAAGCGAAGGGAAGTGGAACGCGGCGCTGCCAGCAAGCAGATTCAATTACGTCGCGCACATTTGTAGTTGGCAACTCTGACAAATGAAGTTGCAATCGCTGGCGGCATTTGTTCGATGTGCTGTCACGTTGCATAATCAGCTGCGGCTGTTGTGGGGCGCTTGTGTGGCAGGATGTAGCGCGAGAAAGGCTAACATATTGATTGAAACGGAAGATTGGACTGAAGCATCATGTGCAAAATTGTCAGAAATTGCAGGGTTGGGATTAATTAACTAAGAAATTCTTTGAATTTAATGTGATTCAACAAGGAAAATCTTTAATAGAATTAGTGAAAATGTGTGCATTTCTGGGAATGATCAACGAAACAATGCACACAAATTAATCCAACCAAAGTGCATCAATATTAGAGATTTTTTTATGTAAGGGAATATTTCTTAAGAAATCAATTGTATTGTGTTGACTAAAAACATTTTGGTAATGCAATTTACTTGACATTCATGCACTACAAACATTAAAGTTCGTCCTTAATTCCACTAGTTTCCACTAAATTAGTTTAAATAGTAATCTCAACCTCGCCCCCTGTTCTAGAAGTAATCTTGTGTGCACACTTTATTATTAAATCTTTTTCTAACACTCAAAAAATCTAGTTATTTGACAAATAAACGACAATTTTCCTAAAAACACTAGAAATTTATTGCTCAAAAATTTATCCGAAACTAGGCCAAATGTTCCAAAAGTCAATTGAATTGTTTCAAGTTTCTTTTAGAGTTATTTCATTTAGAGAAGAATCAAAGCTCAATTAAATCACTCAATTAAATTTCTCCATTATGGTCAAATTTATTTTCTTGTAAATAATGGATTGTGATTTTAATCTTGTTTCTGTATTTTACTGCTTAGTATTTTGCATTTTCATTCTCAAATTTCAATCTCTACTTTGAATTAATTAGTTAACAACACGTTGAAGTTTGGCTTTGGTTGCGTATGAGCAACTTTTCAACCAATCGGCTGATGTTGGTTTTCTGCTTCGCCTAAAAATATGCCACAAATTATTGTAAGTGCTGTTATTTCAATAGATTTTATGCAATACAAACAATCATACTAAAAGCTACAAATCAATTTAACAAATGTACTAATGTTATGTCAAATAAATATGCACTTAACTTCGATTTTGAAAACTATACATATATTGTATATATTATATATGTCTATGGGTGTGAGTGTGACTATGTACAAAGAGAAACACAATAATTCATATAAGAATTAATTAAAGACAGCTAACGACGCAAATGCTTTGCCAAATACAACAAGCACACACATGCAAACACACACGCACACATACACATGCTCACAAAGAAGCAATCAAACTGTTTGCCCAGTAGCATATGTCTGTACATATGTACAAGTGTGCGAGTGCAAGTGCGTGTGTATGCATTCAGCCATATAAATTCAATTAAGTATCTGCTGGCTAAGCGAAATTCTACCAAATGCGTATGTAAACATGGCCGCACACACACATTCACGCAAAACCAACAGTAAGCCTACAGGCGTAAACAAACAAGCCCAAAAGCCAATTTATATTATTTGCCTGTAGGCCATAATGTGTGCCGGTGTGTGCTCGTATGTGTGCATATGCGTAGAGATGTTTATGTGTATGTATGTGCGTAATTAACCTGAGACGTTACCGCTACCAGCATATAAACTAACACATATGTACATAGGGACCAGCAGGCTTGAGCGCAGGTGTTGGTCCTTTTAATTGCCTCTGCTGTGTTTCGCTGATGCTCGAGGCAAAGGCGTTGCATAATTATGCGCTTATAATAAATAAAGGCTTTTTGCGGATTGTCCATTGGAAGCCACTGCGCCTGCTAAAAGCTCACTCGATTTTAGGAAAAACCATTAGCAAGTTTTAAGCCAAATTCGAATTTATAAAAAACGCTTCGAAGTATCTGGCATAAAACGGAATGATATCAAAATTTTACTAGATAAACACTTTTTTCAATTTCTATGTGCACAAATAAAACGAAGAACCTAATAGGCAGTGGAAGGGTTAAGCAGATTTTATATAAAATACAAGTTTTTAAATAGAAAGCGCATGTTTTCATATTGGGTCAATGTGATTTAGAAAAGTGCCGTTCGAAAGTTCCCTTTAACTCTTATTTAATATTTGCATGCTTATGAAAATTTACCGACTTCATTGATAACATTTTGCTTTGGCTGTAAAGCCATCAGCATAATTAATTAATTTTGAGAAATTGTTTTACTTTATATGAAAAAAAACAAGCAATTGTTCTGCCTTCGTTTGAGCAGCAGCAATTTCCAATTAATTAGAGAGCATTCATACGCCGTGTTACGCAGAAATAACGACTGCTCGAGAAAAATAATGAGACTTCATTAATAATGGTCTTCTTTGCTACACAGCTGCAGCTGCGTTGTATGCGACTCTGATTTTCAACGTTTTTTAATTGCAAATTAAATACAAATAGCTTAATGAAATATGCCACGCGTGTCAATGTCAGGCAACGGCAGCACAACAAAGAAGTGATTAAATTGCTGTGTAAAAAGAGCGCAGCTCATTTAAAGTTCCTGTAGTATGCGCATTTCACATTTCCAATTCAATGTCAGAACGCACGCCCGCTCAGCTCAGCGCGTTCGCCGATAAGCGGCAGCTAATTAAACATCGTCTGCAGCGTCGACGGCAGCGAAGCTTATCAGCTCCCGCGAAACGTATTGCCAATTTTTAATGAAAACAAAAGCCCATGGAATGTGCAATATTGCATAAGATTCCCTCTGCCAGCCACACACACACACACACACATCCACATTCACGCACACAGAGTCAAAAAGCACAGCAATTTGTCTTTGTCGCTAAAAAAAACCAGCCACTTGCGCTGATAAACAGTTATCAGCGTGCGCTCTCACTCACACACACACACACACACACAAACACAACCACTCACACTCCCATGTAAAGCAGCAAACGTATGCAAAAAGCTTTAGGAGCGTCAAGAGCCACCGACGTTTCGATGTGTAATCAGCTGAGTTGTTGTTCTAATGCCCTACACCTGTGCTCATAGCGTGCAACAAGTCTTTGCGAAGCTCTTTTAGTATCTTTTATTGAGTCTTAATAAAATATTCCGCAAAAACAACACACAAAGTACAAGTGCTTATGAGCAATTAGTTTACTTGGAAAATCTACTTTTATAAAATAGTATTTATATTCAATTTGCAAAATTTAAAACGTCTTTTTTAAGCTGCCGCTTTTAGAGTTTTGCTAAAACTGTGGAACACTTTTTAATAATATTTTTTATAAGCATTTACTAAATTTTAAATTTGTCAAGGTTGGGCTAAATTCAATACGAAGTAAAGAAAGTAGAAATATTTCTATAAAGATTCAAAAAAGGCGCTGTCATGGCTCAGTGCATAATTGCTCAGTTGCTGATATGAGGAATGCCTGGTTCAAATCCCAGCCGTCTCATACTCATACTATTTAAATAAAAAGGAAACTTTGTTTCTTTGCACGCGGCGCCTTCTCTCGAGAGCAAAGTGGCAACTCTGCGCAAAATACTTTGCCACGATAATGCAAGAAAGCTAGGCCCAAGCCTCGTTCACGGAGTATTTCAACTGCCAACAGCACAAGTCTAACATGCTAGTACAGTTACTTGAAGTAGTGCGCTGATGCTGTCGTTGACATCCAATTGAAGCTTGCTCAGTAGTTGTTCGATTTGTTTGCGATTTCTTGTAGTTACTTTTTACGAGTACGTTTACCCAGCGTGCGCAGCATTCCACAAGCACTTGACTTTCCTTTCTTCGCTGTTTTTTCCCCTGCTTTGTTCTTACTTTTTTCGCTTTGCGTGTTTTATTTTCTTTTCTTTTGTGTGCGTGTGTGTGTGTGTGTTAACTTGCAAAGCGATTTACATGCGCGAGTGTGCTTTGTTTTTGTGCTCATGTTGCTGCAAAGTGTATTCGTCATTCGCGGCGTGAAGTGAACGTGCGCCAGTAAAATCCCATAGCATTTTTTGTTGGCTCAAGCAGTTGAGCAGTAGTGAAAAAAAATAACGAAAAAGCCAAACACTTAAGAGTGCAACGCCTGCAGCAAACACGTGAAATTGCTGCAAGTGGCTGTCAGAGCGGCAGCGAGGCCACTTTGAGCACTGGCTGTGCTGGCCGTCATGACCAGTGGCGGCACGCGCCGGCGCTTGTCCCAAGTCATCGCGCACGACAACAACACCTGCGTGCTGCTACGCTACAGACGCCGCTGCTTCTCGCCGGAGCTGCAGCTGCGTTCGAATGGCAACGCGCTCGCGCGTCCCACAACGCTGCCGATCCTAGCTGCTCCAACTTCTCCAGTCACGCCGGCCGTGTCGCGCTGCTGGCCACGCTGGCGACCACGCTCGTGCAACAGTGTAATTGCCTGTGAAATCTGTTGGCATACAAAATATCCTAATATTTATTATGCATGCCAACAACAAGCTTGTTAACATGCTCCTCTCTGTTTCTGTTTCTGTTTGGCAACAAACTTTAATGACACTTTCTCCCTTTCTCTCTATTTGCAGAAAAACAAGGAGTTGATGAATGACATTATAACCAGCTGCAAGCTGAAGAATGGTGAGTGCTGGCCCCTATCTTATCACTGGTGGCTATTTTGATAAGCGTGTATCTGCATTTCCCACCCTCGTAAGCCTCACAGCACTGCCTCTTCTATACTTCCGCACGTAAATCGGCATACATAATTAAAAAGGCAATACGCTTGAGTGATGGCAAAAATTTAAGCATTTTTTTATAAGCTTTATTCCAACTTAATTGCGCTTTCAGCTAATTTGCATAAGAGTGCATAATTTAAGCCACAAAAACGAAATTTATTATTTTCAAAATTCTCTTTTCAAAAATCAATGCGAAGAACGAGGCCTATTATCAACACAAACGCTACAGCAAAATAAGTTCAGGCTAAGAATATTATTAGTCTTAAACTAGCTATAACTAGCAAAGTATTACGAGTGACTTAATAATATAAAGCTTATAAAATTGTTGCATAATTTCAGGCTTATACTGTATGCTCCATTATGTATTTGTATGTATTCAGGCTTATATTTACCCACCGTACGCCTGAGCTTTCTCTTATATAGGTAAAGCATTTAAAAAAAAGGTTGCTTAGTTTCAGGCCTTTACTTTCAGCATTTGTTAAAGCCTTAAACTATGCAACAGTTTTAAAATGCATTCTAATAAAAAGCGCAAGCGTTTCCGACTCACTTGTCAAAAAATTGATTATATGTTTATTTAATTTTTTAGGTTTTGGACCCGGTGTCTCACAAGCTCCAGCCTCACCCACAAAGCGCCCTTTAAGTCCCGATCATCCGAATCCAGCACTACCCATAACAGAAGTAAGTAACTATATATGACGAGCACAGAGCAAAAACGCTTCGAGTGTCAATTTTCGCCTCATTGCGCACATGCGCTGTGCAGGTATAAAAGTCGTTTTTGCTCTGGGCGCATCATATGTACTTGCAAAGTTGAGCTAATTTATCAAATGTAAGGAAACAAATCAACAACTATAACTTAAATGTTGCTCATAAAATCGACAACAGAACGTGAGAAAAAATGTGCTGAAAAACTTTTAATTTATTCCCCTTCAAGTAAATTAAAAGGTTCAGCTTAAAGTTACACACACAAACACACATTCTCACGGACGCAGCAGCTTGCCTTTATTTTCTTTGTTCATTATTTTCTTTAAAATGAGGCAGTGTTTCTTGCATACCATTGCTTGTATATGCCATCTGTGCTTTTCCCGTAGCTCTTTTAAATGCGCTCCCGCCTAAATTTATGCTAGCAGAATTTGATGCTATTGCCGCAGCACTTCAATGCTTCAACATTCAATTTGCTCAATGCCGAGCGACTGCAAATCTTCTCAATTTTTAAAGCAATTTAAGCAACCCACACTTGCTTAAACAAGTTGCAAAAATATTTGCACAACTATTGGCTGCATGCCACACGCTGCTAGTGCATTAGTTTTGCCAACTAAGTTAGTTTATGCAACACACGCGCAAGTCTCACACACACACACACATATACACACGCTAACAAATCACATAGTAAAGCACTTTTCTTGGCTGCCACAACAGGGACGCGCAAGCCAAAAGCGGCACTGGCATGGAAAATGCGAGCTGACAGGGAATGCATGCTTCATTTTAAATCTAGTGAAAATATATTTCAAAATATTGCAACTCATACAAGCACATGCACACACAAACACACACAGCTTAATGCAATACACATGTATGTTTAAACAGACACAATGGCTGCTGCTGCTCATTGCTGCTCTGGCAAGCAAGCTTGCAACATGTTGCCTTGCTGTAGCCAATGTCGTCTTCCTTGTACTTCATTCACTTCACTTCACGCCCCTTTCTCACTTTTGCAGTCGCCGAGTCCTGCTATGAACCGCATGGGCTGGGCCCTGCGCACTTTACTCGTTGCTGATAACTCAAGCTGTCTGAAGGATAGAAAAGTAAGTATTTCCGGCACTGATTCCGTGCCATTGTAATTGCAGCTGCACGGAAATGCCGGCGGCGGCAGGAGAGTGCGCCATCTGGCCACAATTGCCAGTGCTTTTAATTATTATAACTGGCGTGGCTGCTCCTGTGCACTGCTGTTGCTCCAAATATATAATACTTGTATGTAATATATCTCTTGTTTTTCTGGCACTCCCCTTGCCCCACCTCACTTCTAATTGGGTTCGGTGTGTAACAGGTTTCTGGCAAATTAATTCGCAAATGCGCTCCTGGCACTGAATTAGTCGACTGGCTGGTGAATCTATCTCCGATTGTGCACACGCGCGCTCAGGCGGCTGGCATGTGGCAGGCGGTTCTGGAGGAGGGCATCTTATCGCATGGTAAGTGCTACTGTGTAGCTGTGGAAGCGACAGCATGACAAACATGTAGTTCGTTAAGTTCGTTAAGGCATTTAAAAGCAGCCGGAAAGAGTTGAAAAAGCTTTCAAAATAATTTAGGCACTTTAGCAATGCTTGTGAGCGTCGACTTTACTCAGCCCCTTTCAAAAAGTCGAGCATTTCATTCCAAAGTGGGCGAAGCTTGGTCGTCTGCAGGGCAACATTTATCGGAGAAAACTGATTTTGATTTAGTTAGTAGAAAAGACAATAACAAATTCGAAAGCAGTAACAAATTTAGGGGCTGCAGGAAAAAAATTCGAACTAAAAATTTTAATTTTTCATAGGGACAAAAAAATTTAAAGGCTTTACAAAAAATGTTTATGAGGATTTTTCTAAAATGTAGGTAGATATTATATTAGCATAAATGCGAAAAAAACACATTTCATCTTTAAATATAAAGCTTATTAAATACAGCCATATTTCGACATTTAAGTCACAATTGATTTCTACTTCAAAAATATTTGCCCAACATGAAATATTATAAAATATAACAATTTGAATGTACATTTTGCAATGAATTTGAGTTCGGGCCAGAAACATGTAAATCTAAACTAATCTCTGCCTCTAAGTACTTTTGTAACAACAGTTTGACAATGTTCTTTGGCAGTCTGTAGATATTCACAATTAGTTCTATGCATTGTCTACATCGTTTTCTGTATATTCTAAGTTTTTTGATTATTATCTACGCGCATATGTGAAAAAGGCTCTTAAATTCGCGAAATCTTGCATATGTGTATTAAAGTAAAGCTCCTCCGCTTTAAGAGCAGTCTACCAACAACGAGTATGTACTTGCAACCAGTGGCTGCTCTGATTTCAGTTTTCCCAGTTCTCTCAGTTTTCACATAATTGCATGCTGTTTTTCCCTTTCTTTATTTTCTTTATGTTACAACTGCAACTTTTACAACAAAAACAATAACAACAATCAAACATTGCGACAACAGTGAACAAGGAGCAACCGTTCAAGGATAAATGTTTCTTGTACCGATTTCGTGTTGACGAAGACGGCACCGCTGGCGGTTCCCCCTCCACTGACGATGTTAACGCGGCCAATGAAAGTGTACGCGAGGCACTGAGCAACCTCTTTCAGCGCGGTCCCGATGCCACATTACGCATGATATTGCGCAAACCGTAAGTACTTAATTGTGTGCCATACCAACACGCACACGCACGCACACACACACACACAAACTTGGGCCGGCAAGTAGGCAAGTCATATATGTATGCATTGTGTGATATATGTATGTATTTTTATGTTATGAGTGTGTGAGAAGGGCTGCAAGTAATGTGTGGCTTATGTATGGCTCGAGAAAGAAATTAAAGTGTTGTACGGAAAGAAAAAGGAACAGAAAGAAAAAGTGCGTAAAATGTGAGTAGAATGATATGACGCAATTAAGCGTATTGCATGCGTTCAGAAATAAAAGCGTACATTTCATTTTGCTCGGCATTAAATCTAGTAAGCTGAGAGATGAAATCGTTAAAATAATTCACTGGAATTATTTTTGTGCCGCTCAAAATTCGTGAGCAAACAAATAATTACATACATTGAATTTGTGAGCAAAATTGGCTACTAATTCAGATTCCATATAATGTTTTACATCAATTTAATTTGGCTAAACATAATAAATTTACAATTCAATATACAAAATTTAATAAAATCCAAATTGTATAAAATTAATGCATATTGCAAAAAAACTTCACAACAGCTGAAATTATTTTAAAACGCACATTGCGAAATTTACAATTTATTTGAAAGAATTCAAGTAGCTTTTTTATAGCATAGCATCAAATGAAAAGATATATTCAAAATGTTAATTTTGCTGTGCAAACGCCAAGCTGGATTAACAGCTCAAGCCAATATAAAGCTAACGATATTAATTGATTTAATGTTCGATTGAAATTGGCAAACAGCACACAAACAGAATTATGAATATAAAATTTCTGAAAAGCTGAATTTATTTGCATATTGAAATACAGTTCAAAGTGAAAATATTAACGCAAAGCGATGCAAATTGCCATCAAATACGCGCATACGTTTTTTTTCTGTGATGGCTTTTTCGAAATTGCATATGTATGCATGTAGTGCAGTGTTGGTCGGTAGATTGCCATGGCAGGACGAAATTGCTGCTGCAATATGCAAGCACTTACTGTGCTGTCAAGCTGATTCTATTGCAATTGCATGCGCTTCAGTGTGTGCGTGTGCGTGTTATTGGCTTGTTTGTATGCTTGTGTGCTTTAGGAATCAAATGACATCAATTGAATAATAATGCCTGCTGAAATGCAAACTACAGCAAAACTATTTTCAGCGCACACACACACACACACTTAAGGCAAACTGGCCTTTAAAAAGAAATTGTAATTTTTCTTACATCTGCCACAAACTCTTTCTTTCTCTATTTCCACTCAGTTCACACGAACGCACTCCGGAGGAATTGGAATTGGTATTTGAAGAACTTTTACACATCGCCGCACTCTCGCATCTCTCCACCAGCATCAAACGTGAACTGTCCTCGATTATCGTCTTCGAGTCGCACGCGCAGGCAGGCACCATCTGTAAGTGAGCAATGAAGTGTGGTTAAGCCACAAATTGAGGCATGATAACTGATTGCAAGAGCTGGCGATAGAACTGCTGAGTTGATGAAAAAAGCGAGTCCAAGCTAACGCTTAAAGCTAAAATGGAAAATTTATTGTTACCACTTCTTAGTAAGCAAAACTAGTTCAAGCTTCCACTTCGCCATGCTCTTTGGGCTGGAGGCAGTGAGCAGACTGCAATTATCGCTTCAAAGTCAAATACAATTTGCCAACATAACAGCAAATGCAATTTCAAACAGAAATTGTCACATAATTATAGGCGCATACGCTTATTGACGCTGCCACTGCTACACGTTACGCACACTTGCGCACGGTATAATTTCGATTTATGCAAGTGGCCGTCAATTGTCGGTCAATGGTCTAAATGCCAAGCGTGTCAAGTGATAATGAGCCAACAATTTTACATTAATTGTTGTTGTTGTTATTTGCTGATTTAGTCCTTTTAAGAGGACAGAGCAGGTTGAGTTGCACAAGCTTGCCACTTCTTTGTTTAGAAAAAGGCAGTGCAAGCATTAGAAAAAATTTTAACATCTGAAAGTATGACAGCTTTTCGAGCTAAGCTTTGCTTTCCACATTTCGGCTAACGGGTTCAGCGGTTACAGACACGCTGCAAATTGTGTAGAAAAATTATGTCTGCTCCTGCTTCACTCAATTTTTAATGTACATATTTTTGAAATTGTTTTTTTTTTTTTACAAATAAAGCTTTCAGAGCAACTAACAATTTTGCTCGTTGGCGCTTTAGGCAATTTCAAGCTGAACGCTTCAATTAAAAACTTTTTAGCATGCACGTAAAGAAATATATTCGACAATTAACCCCCACCACGACATTTTTTCTAAATTTCCTTCACACAGTATTCAATCAAGGCGACGAGGGACGCTCCTGGTACATACTGCTCAAAGGCTCCGTGGACGTTGTGATACATGGCAAGGGCACAGTTGCCACGCTTAAGACTGGTGATGATTTCGGCAAACTCGCTTTGATTAACGACGCGCCCAGGTGAGTCAAAGTGGCAGCGCCGCACCCACGAAAAGTCAGGCAAACAATGGGACAGCATGTCCTTTCTGGCTTGCCGATGGCTGTCGCAAGGAAGTTGCAGCTTCGGCACGCTTTAAATTTGCATGCAATTAAGTTTATAATTAAAGCCAGAGAAAGAAGCGCAAGCTGAAGAAGTAGAGAGTGGGGGAAGGAGAGAGAGCAGGGTAAAGATGGGAATATTAAATTTTGCAGTAATTGCAAACGTTGCCAGGGCAGTGAATATTCAATTAAAAGAGTGGCAGCAACTGCAGCAGTGCAGGTGTGAGGCAGTATGAGCGGAATTTGAACTCCCCCTCACATTGTTGAATACTAATTGAAATTTAACAAAAGCTGGAGCGTTTTCAATTAAACTTTTGCGACTGCTTTTATAATGCCTCAAACACGCACGCACACAATCAAAGGACACTGCAATATAGCCAGATAGCTCACTAAGCAGGACAGCAGCGCTCACTTTATACGCTTCTTTTTAAATTGCGGGTAATTAAATATACAAAAAGGCACACACACACACGCACACACACACACCAACTTTTGCACCTTTCCATTTTGAAAAGTTTGTATGCGCGCAAATAAACGCCACTGCGCCGCCAACTGCTACAAGTGGCAAGTGGCAAATGCTGAGGCAGCAGTGCCAACTTGCCGCAAGCAGAAAAGCGAACTCAGTGAGAACGGCAACTGGCAAGAAATTTAATTGGGAACTGTTTCTCGAGGCGAGCGAAACTGGCAGCTAACTGGAAAACCATAAAATGGAACGAGATACCATATATACTACGGGTTTTATGTGTTGTATTTTTGCAAAGATTTTGCAATTGCATCTCTTTTGCATCAACTTGCATCTTACTTTGTTAGAGAGAGCAGAGTAAAAATATACTAAAAAATTTTCAATTGCAAAAATACAAGACCATTTGCACAAGATTGTGAGTTGGGGGCTATTGAGGCATTTAGAGCGTTGAGGCTTGTATTTTGCGTTTAAAGAATCCAAGAATTCGCTCAAGAGAAATTGCACATTGCTTCTAGAAAAGAGAAATATTGACAGCTCATTGAATTAAGTTTTAGTTTTTAAATCATCAAAGCTATCTCTCATTTTTCTGTAACCCGAAGTCTCCACAACCAATTTTTCGATCTTCTCACATAAAAGCTTTCCGCTTGGGCACGGCTATGGAAAAATATGTAGGTCCCGCTAACTTGTGTTTAAAACAGAATGTGCACTATAGCTAATGCGACAAAGCTGGGTCCAAGCCTCGTTCTACGGGCTGTCCCACCAATTACTTCACTACTACTTTACTTTTTTGGCGCTCAAACTGCTCTTCTTTTTCGATCATGCTCTCTTGTTTACTATCTTTCTCTTACTTCGAATTCTTAATTGGTACTTTGATTTGCTTATTTATTCGTCTGTATTTAGTAGAATTAGAAATTGAAGTAGTGTGTCACTAAACGTACTAACATTTTTGCCGAATTTCCTCTTGTATTGTCTTGTATCCCTTTCCGTAGAGCTGCTACTATTGTACTAAAAGAGAATAACTGTCATCTATTGCGCGTGGACAAGGAGCACTTCAATCGTATATTGCGCGATGTCGAGGCCAATACGCTGAGGTTGCAGGAGCACGGCAAGGATGTGCTAGTGCTGGAGCGTGTGGCCAAACAGCGTGGACAGCACTCGGCATTTAAGTATGTGCTTAACGGTTTAATTGTAGTATTTGACTTTTGCCACCCACACAGAACGACACTTTTCAATTAACGGTCCCATTTTAGACTATCTTCTTTGATTAATAGCTTTCTTTAATTAATAGCCTTAGAATATAACATTTGCTCCCAAATCGCCACGTTAATTTGATTTGCTAATTTTGCTCTTCTTTATATGCTCACACTCATTCACAGATACACGGTCATGTCTGGCACACCCTCAAAAATGCTGGAGCATTTGCTGGAGACACGTCTCGGCAGTCAAGTCAGCGGCATGGATCCGTTCCTCGACGACTTCCTGCTCACGCACATCGTCTTCATGCCGGTGGTGCAGTTGGTGGACGAATTGATCAACTAATATCCTTTTTACAAACACATAACAACACTTAACAAGCGCTAGAAAAGGGAACAGCGGGTAAAAGGGGGAGTTTGTGATAAATGAGCAAGTCTGAGTAAAATTTCACGCATAGTAATCCCCGCAGTCACTTTGAAACATATTGCATGCAACTAGTTTTGCATCGCACTTGCCCCTCACAAGCTTCGACAATGTTGCACATTTTACTATCGACCCACAAACTGCAAAATGTCAATAGTCGACGAAGGGAAGGCGCACGCCGAGTTGTTAGATCAGAAATGAAAATTGAAATTTCCCACATCGATACAAAAGTTGATGATGCACACTCACAAAGTTCGTGAACGTGGTCGATGTACCGCTGTGCTGTGTAAATTTTGCACAAATTGTTGTTAATGTTGTTGTTGGTGTTGTAGTTGTGGCTGATGAAGTTGCTGCAGCTGCATGCCGAAGTGATTTACTAATGGCTTTTACTCGAGTGCTCGTGTTTTAAATATTAGCTTACACTTTCAAAAATTCGAATAAATTGGGTTATTTGCTAGTTGCAACTTTAACCCTTTTGGCTCGAATTTTGCAGCACGTTCATATGAACGTTATTTTCCCTGATGATTGCTCATTCTTCTTTCATTTTACATGCAAATTTTGGAATGCAGGGACTCGTGAACATGGCACGGGACACAAGTATCTCACCAGAGTCAAGAGAGTTTGAGAAAAAAAACATATGCCACCCTTTTAAAGCATAAAATATGGAAATATTCTTCTATACATACATATATATAAATCTTGTGAGAAGATCCGAGGCTAAGTTTTTTATGATACTCACCTTAGTCGGCACATACTTAATAAAATTCTTCTAAATCTCTGCTGATACTCAAATGAGAGTTACGAGAATCTATAGATTATTCTTGCTCTCTCTGTATAATTCTTTGCAACGAGATCCGAGGCAGAAATGTAGTTGTACTCCACAAAAATTCTAAAAATTGTTTATATATAGGTTGTGTCTAAGGGGATTGAATTATGCTTCTAAGATCTGTGGTGCATAAGTTTGTATGCTTTCGGTTAAGTAAAAAATGATTCCTCTCTTCTCTCTATGGCATATATGGTTTAAGATAGTATAGGTACTCATTGCAATGACTGGCAACCTCAAACTAAACTTTAAGAATTAAAATTCCCTGACTTTCTTTCGGTTTCGTTAACCTTTAAGCACAACATGCCGCACACAGTTCCGAGTCACGTGCAATCGCTCGAAAACGCAAAAGAAAAGTATGAGTCAACCACAAGATACACATACAACCACGAACAAACAAGCTCGTACAGACACACACACACACACACACAAAGAACAGCGACAACGCCGCAGGATATTGGCCCATTAATTTACTACAAAGTTCAATTTAGTTGAATTGTGGTTCGGGAGGGGAGAATGAGATATACAAGCGGCACATAAGCGCTGTGGCTGTTTGTGTACGTGGCAAGTTTAATAGGATTTGAGGCAGAATAACGACGGTGCCAGTATATGAAATGCTGTTTTCTTGCCGCTTTTGAATATTCACTTTATGGCTTTATTCCTTAACTCCGTTGCACTTTTCATTGCGATGCCAACGATGGCTCACAAACTCCCGAGGATCGGGAGTACATCATAACCTTCAAGAGACGCGTGGTGCAGTTCATGCAGAAATGGGTGATGGCAGTGCGGCATGCGGCGTTCGAGGAACCAAGTGTCTGTGATTTCATTGAGGTGAGTGGGCTGGAAGCAGCTGGAGTCTGCCCTGCCATTTTCAGAGATAAGTTTAAATAACAGAGTTACGAGAGCAAAAATCGGTTCCTTTTGGATTTCATTACACGATTTTTTTCGAATATATGCAAATATTACAATCAGCGCTGAGTTCTACCCCCTTTTGCCCTCTTGTCTTCACAGGAATTGGCCGCTGAAGTGGAGGCCGATCCGGACCTAAACGAGGAGACCAGCATCATACACAATGTGCTCACACAAATGGCACGTTATCAGGAGGACCGTAATCAGAATGCAGGACAAAAGTGGAAACTACCACCGAACGGACAGCCGATTTGCCTGTTCAGCGGCAATGCGACGCCATCGAAGACTGTTATACGCCCCGATGACGACAGTAAGTACTCGCAATGTGATGAACTAATAATTGAGTGTGTCCGCGTGCTTGTTTGTCCGCCTGCCATTATTCCATCCGCCACAAACGCTTCCGCTGTCATTGTATGTGCATGTTTCTGTCCTTTCACACACTCACACGAAAGCAATTGATTGCACACCACCCCCTTTTGCAGTTATATTCCGTGTCTATTGCGCCGACCACACCTACTGCACGCTGCGCTTCCCGCTGCACACCACGGCTGAGATAATTAAGGCCTGCGCCGCCGACAAGCTACAATTGAATCGCGGCCCGGAGGATTTGTGCTTGTGCGAGGTGAAATCGAACGGTGAACGTGCCGTGTTCAAAGATAACGATGTCAGCATACCGACGGGTCTGAGTCTGAATGGACGCTTGTTTGTGTCGGTGAAGGATCACTTGGATGCACTGGTATGCGTCGAATTGTGCCGCAGCTCAAGTGGCAAAGCGTAGTTTAACTCTTGAGTTTAATTTATGTATGTGCTTTTGCTTCTCTAACGGTAGACGCCTCTGCCGGAGCAGGAGGGACCAACGGAATGCATCGACATTGACTTGGAAATACTAAGTACCAAAGAACTGGCCTATCACATCACAATCTTCGACTGGGATCTCTTTTGGGCGGTGCACGAGTATGAGCTGCTCTATCATACCTTCGGGCGACATCATTTCGGCAAGGTAAGCAAGTCGTCGCAAGGGGAATGGGGCAGGGTTGCATTAAGTATGAAAAATAATGTCAGTTGAATTAGAACCATTTCGAGTGAATTTCAGTTCGGTGCGAAATTGTGTAGAGTTTCATTTTGAGAATCTCTCGAGTTGAAGTTTCAATATTGAAAAGAAAACATATTTTCCATAGTCTTATCCGAATGGCTTGAAAAACATTATCAAGACAAAGAATCTTCTCGCAGAAATGCCAGTTTATTGCAATTGCAAGGAAGCACCACACTAAAGGGAATTTTTTTTAAGTGGCGCTATCGAGCTTACATGCAAATTCGCACTTAACTTCTCTAAAATTCCAATGACTTTAGGCAGATTGGTCTGCCAAGTAGGTGCCTCTCGAAGGACGAGGCTAAAACGCATTCGAATACAGTGCCAAATTTATGAGGCACAATAAAAATTCATTTGCTGTTCTCTTCGATGTGGCGCATGCAATTGCAAGGTAAGTTCCTAACTGCAAAGCCTCAGTGCTTCCCACTGAATCGTCTCCCACACACAATGGCACACCAATTGAGAGTGCGTGCATTTTTGTGGATTGCTGCTCCATGCTGCTGCCTGCTGTGGCGAATGATTTGTGTGCGTTTAGTGGCATGTTGTGGCAGCAATTTTTGAAAATTTGCATACTTTCCGAATTGTAAACACACTCACACACATAAAGAATTTCCCAAAAGTGCAATTTGCATTGCAAGCATTCAGCTGTATATTTCCCTCCGGCCTACAAAGCATATGCATGTATGAGAAATGAATTGGTCTTTGAGGGGGAAGGTCTGACGAAAACTGTAATTAAGTTGCATACAAGCAGGCTAGCGCACGAGTTTGCACAATCGATTATAAATTGCATGCTTAAATAAATTCCAATATGACGGCACGTCTGAACCTTCCCTTAGGGCATAAGACTAATATATGTCATGATCCCGCTCCGGCTTCTGTTGTAAGTTTCCAAGTGCTTGCACATTTTTTTCGTTATTTTCGATTAGTACACTTTGAATATACGTACCTATTTGCATGCAAAATTGTCGACTAATTCCGGTTAGGCTTACAATTTCCTAATAATTAATTATACATATATTATATATTTAAGCCAAAAAATTTCACATAACAAAAAGAGATGTAGTATATGTAATATTAATACAACACAATAATGCTTTTAAAATATTTATAATCTATAGAAGCAGTTAGCCACGAACATTTAGATTTAGCCATGTTCTAAGAATATATATGATTTCCTCATTTGTTAACAAAAATTAGAAGCACCTACTTAATATAATTAAAATTTATCCGAATTTATCTGAGCAGTGCCTGACATATTCAAGAAAATGGTAATAAAATTCTCGCTCTATTTCTCCGCCACAGATTACCGCCAATCTGGATGTCTTCCTGCGACGCTTCAATGAGCTGCAATATTGGATCGTCACGGAAATCGTATCCACGCCCAGCATGAGCAAGCGCGTCGGCCTGCTGCGCAAGTTCATCAAATTGGCCGCATAGTAAGTGTTCAATAAGCCAATAATCAAATCGTAACTTAAGCAGTTCCCTTGCAAGTTGCTTCAGCTGTCGCGTGCTCGGGACGATTCCTTCAGCATGGCGTCGCAGCTGTGCTGGTTATCAATAAGCAATATATTATATTATTCCTTCAAATACACATGCATATTGACACATGTTCAATCTACTTTTTTGCTTGCACCACTTGGACATTTACCTCCTGGCCGCCACTACAACAGCTGCAAGGAATACCAGAATCTCAATGCCTTCTTTGCCGTCGTCATGGGACTGTCGAATATGGCCGTGTCACGTCTGCAGCAAACCTGGGACAAAATACCATCGAAATTTCGCAAACTTTTCCAAGAGTTCGAGGCGCTCATTGATCCCAGCCGCAATCATCGCGCCTATCGCGTGTTCGTCGGTAAGCTGCAGCCGCCGGTGATACCCTTCATGCCGCTGCTGCTCAAAGACATGACATTCGCACATGAGGGCAACAAAACGAGCCTCGATGGCCTCGTCAATTTCGAGAAGATGCACATGATGGCGCAGACAATGCGCACGATACGCTTCTGCCGGTCGAGGAGTTTGGGTGAGCACAGAGGCGCATCATTATTCTAACAGCTTGCTAATCCTTTCGGGCTTTTAAAACTCCTAATGATTTTCCATTCTGCATTTCCCACAGGCCTTGAACCGCCCTCTCCGAAGAGCGAGGGCGAGGTGCGCTCCTACATCAGCTGCTTGCGAGTCATTGACAATCAACGCGTCTTAACGGCCATGTCACAAAAAATCGAACCAACAAGAAAAACCTAAAGCTCAGCCCTAAGCCCCGAAGCACAAAAACAAACACAAACTTGAGTATTCTTTGTAATATGTATGTAGAATGTAAGCGTACTTTCGAGTTGAGTAGACAAAAATTTATTACAGAGTAAGTTCAGCCAAATTTCAACAACAACATAGAGCAACTAATGCAATTTATATAAAGTTACTTTACTATATTTAATACAAGCAGAAATATGCTAGTATTTTCAGCTTTTACTTATAAAATTGCATTTTCTGACTGCTCAAAAGTGTTATGTAAATTCAATTGTATGTGCATGTGTGATAAATTTGTATTTGTATGTGTGTATGTATGTATGTTTGCATAAGAGTCTATATGTAGATATTATTTTATAGCAATTGTATTTAAAAAAACGTATCTTGGTATATTGTAAATAAGTTTTCGCACAGATGAAAATATATTTTTCTATAGCTATTACTAAACTGATTTCATTTACGCGCATAAAGACTAAAAAAAATACCCAAAAAACAAATGCAACTGTGTAACTATGTAGAATTGTATTGTATTATTCATAATGTATAATTTAATCTTATGCGCTTGATATGCATAATACGAATATGAACTGTTTTAACATGTTAGTCGATTTAGATCAAACTTAAAAAACTATTGCAAAATCCTTATAACGAGTAAATCAGTAAATGCCTATACAGCCTTGCAACTTGATAATACTTGAAGCGATATTTGGCTATAGTTTTGCTGGTATTTACAACTGCTGCAGTTTCTTTTGAAGCAGTTGCTCTGCTATGACACGCTCAAAGGTTTCCACTTGTCATAATAATAAAACTCTAACAATCAAGGCAGTACACTGCACAGCCTCTCTGCGAAATCTGTTTCAATAAAATTTCCAAGCAAAATGTGCATTGTAAAAGCGTAGTTCAATGTTAGCAATTAATTACTGAAGCAAGTATTAAAATGTAAAATGTAAACAAAAATTAAACGAAAAAGTACATTTGCAAAACAGACACTGGAGAGGGACCTTGATAGTAATTTAAATGAAAATGCAAAAGCAAGAAATTGAAATTAATTACTCGTAGCACTAAATTAAGTTTATTGAGAATCAAACAGCAGCAAATTGAACAATCGTCTAATGTCTGAACTTTTAAACCTCTTCAACCGCTGGCCGCCTTTTTCCTTATCTGTCCCTATGAAATCTAATGCTCGAAGTCTATCGCCCAACGCTCTCTTGCCCAAGCTGATTACTGACGCAATTAGCGGTTTCCCGCTGAAAACGAATTTTTGTGAAAAAAAACAACGCAATCGTATTCAAAGCCCAGACACCAAAAAGCCCAGACACCAAAAGGCCCGAACACAAGCGCGCGCAACGCCGTAAACGCCGTAAACGCCTTTCATTACTTTATCTACAGAACAACTTTTAAATCGTCCATTTTTAAAACTTATAAAAAGAATCTAAGTAATCAACAATAATTCCTTAAATATGATTTTTTTCAAAATGCATATGTACTATTTAGCATATATACACAGTGTTTAATTCCTATATATAGTAAGAAACAATTGAATAAAGCATGTATTGTTCGAAATATGTTTGTACATTTAGGGACTTTGTGTAAATTCGTAGTTTAAGCACACAAATAATTGGTATAAAATTAGCAAATTTTAAAAGTAATTGACATAGATTTTAATGTGATTAGATTTGACAATCTCAAAGCAGAATTAAACACAAAACTACAGAACGAAATAAAAATACATTATATGTAATAGTTGTGAGCTCGCTTGAAGTAATTTAAAAAAACCTGTAACTTTCTACTATCTTAATCCAAGACCCGAGCACCGATATTTAAACAGGCATAGAAAGAGAAACCGAAGTCAAGACATGAACCAACACAATAAATTCGCAAACGTGTTAACAAAAGCCGATATTAAATCAGTTTCACAGAAAGTCTCACAGCAGCTCACTGTAAGAAGAACAACTCCAATTAATCATAAGCAGAAGCATTAGCACTTTCCAAAGTTCGCAAACGAAAGAGTAGCACTGCAGCACGACCGGAACTACGCGTATTGAATGTGATAAAATATTGTATCTGGACACGGTAAACAAAATAGGAAATTTTAAACCAAAAATCAACACCTTTTACATATGAAATACATAAAACATTTTTCGAGTTGTTGGACTACTATGTTAACCAAAAGCGTAGGCTTTGTCCCGGTCTGATATAGCGCGAAAACACGACATACACACACACAAACTTATGGAATTATGAGCAATGATTTCAAATTGTAATAGCAAATTTGTGCACAATTGTAGCAGTCTAAAGATTTTACTAATTTATTGCTGATTCAGCTAGTTTAAATTAAAACTCTTTTAAAGAAATGACGAATAGCAGATATAGCAGAAGAGAAGTAAGTCTTTAAAGGATGAATTGTATGGATGAAATGGCTACGTTGGAGAGTTTTAAATAAATTATTTCACAAACAAAAACTAAAATAAAATATGAAATGTGTTTAATTTGAAGAGGGACATGCAACTCGCGGTTCGTTCGGTGCGAATTGCACCATAGTTCTTGCGAAGAACTTTTCTCAGAAAAGCTAAAAATAATGGTAGTCGCAAAAAGTAAGTAAAATTTTTTTCACCAGTGTAAGAACAATTTAAAATTACTACACAGTACTACTTACCAAGCATTTAAAGCTTTTACAATTTTGTATTTTTACTCTGGACCTCATCCTCGACGAGAAATTCTGACGTTATACAAATTTAGGCAGACAATTGGCATTAAGTGCGGGCTGTAATAATGCCCTAGATGATGTCACTATTATGACGTCATAAGCGCGCTATGTACATTTCCAAAAGACCAGTCAACGGAGAGGCAACCATCTATCAAAAGCAATTAGCAAAAAGAGAACAACATGCTAAAACAACGAAAGGTGAATCACGCCCAGAGAAAATAATAAAGAGAGAAACGTGAAATGAAAACAAACCGTATTCCATTGAAAGCTGCCAAAAACACAACAAATCGCACACAACCAGTTCAGTTGCGCATTCGAGCAGTGGCGAAGCCAGTTCTCTGTTGGGCAAGAAAAAAGTTTTGCAAAGTGCTATTCAAATAAGGAATTGAAGAGACGCCAGTGGACAACTTAGAAGCATCTTCGAACTGTGACCAACACAATTTTTAAGCAGTCCGCGAAATGGCCACTCTAGCACCGAAAATTAAACTTAGCAATGGCCAGGAGATGCCTGCACTTGGTCTCGGCACTTGGCGTTCGTACGAGTCAGATGCGGAAGAGTCGGTGCGTGTGGCTATTGATGTTGGCTACCGCCACATAGACACCGCGTATGTTTACGAGAACGAGCACGAGGTGGGACGTGCGATCAACGCTAAGATCACGGAGGGCGTCATCAAACGGGAAGACATTTTCGTGGTCACCAAGTTGGGCGGCATACATCACGACCCCAAGCTGGTGGAGCACGCATGCCGCAAGAGCTTGTCCAATTTGGCACTGGAATACATCGACCTCTATCTGATGCACTTTCCCGTGGGCCAGCAGTATGCCGGCGACGAAAATGTGCACGGCACTTCAAAGCTCTCCGACGTTGACTACTTGGATACGTGGCAGGCAATGGAAGAACTGGTGGACATGGGACTGGTGCGTGGCATAGGGCTGTCCAACTTTAATGCGTCGCAAACGCAACGCGTGCTGGAACATTGTCGCATACGGCCAGTAGTCAATCAGGTCGAGTGTCATCCGGGCTTCAATCAGAAAAAGCTGATAGCTTACTCACGTGAGCGGGGTGTCGTCATCACAGCATACTCCCCGCTGGCTCGTCCCAAACCAGAGCAACAGTGGCCACCATTCTTGTTCGACTCCACGGCACAGCAGCTTGCGCAGAAGCACGGCAAGTCGACGGCACAGATCTGTTTGCGCTACCTAATTCAGCTGGGCGTAGTGCCCATTCCCAAGTCGGTAAAACCAAAACGGATCGCCGAGAATTTCGCCGTCTTCGATTTTGAGCTCAGCGACGAAGACTTGGAGGTGATGGACAAGTACCACACTGGAAAGCGCCTCATTCCATTTACGGGCATGGCCCAACACAAATACTTTCCGTTCAGTGACGAATTTTGACTTAAAGTTCTTACTATACATATACAAATTCGTGATTAATATTATCAGCATAATAAAATTGTTAATTACTTAACATGAACTTACTTTTAGCGCGCTGTAAGTTTTGTTATTTACATCTAGTGCAAAATCACACTAGTCAACAAATTTGCGTTTTTTGTCTTTCGACGGGTGTCATTTATAATTATACGGTTGTATACGGAGTATTTACTTATAATTGTTTTCTTTAACAAAATTTAATTATGGAGATATGTATATAATATAATAAGATTTACTCATGTCTAAATTTTTTCAGAAAATGTATGGGTTCTTATTCTTTTTCATAAATACAGTTTTTAATTACCGATTTTGGTTTGCATATATAGGGGCATCCCCTGAGTGTTTAAGCGGAAAAAAATTCTAATGTTGCAAAGTGTTAGTAATTCTGGAAATTTTACGATGCTGAAGGATTTTTTCAAAAAGCGTGCCGTCACAAATTGGTTGAGTTTTCGATTTGCCGCACAAACACCAAGCGTATGTTTTGTCTGCGAAGTAAACGAAAAAATTCTGTTATGTAAATCCATAGCCATACTATACATACTATAGTAAAAACTCACTTGCATCCAAGTGTATTTTAAAAGGTTTCTTGTCAAATATGACACCACTTTCCAGTTGCATGCTCGCCTGAGCAGGTAGGCACACCTGGTTGTGCCAGTTGTGCCATTGAAACGCGGTTGACTTTGTTGCTTTTTTTATTCAAATGAACAAAAGGAAGTGCCACAAAAACGCCACACAATCACACATGACGATGAAGTGGCGGTCCTAGAACACCTCTACAAAATCAATGACACCGGCGAATTCCCGAATTCATTGGCAGAGATAACTTACCATAAACCTGACCTAAGTTGGACCGTTTGATTTGAAATGTACAATTTCCACACCACCATCGACATTTGGCGCGTTACTGATTTTTTTAAAGGTGTTCAGTTCCCCTGGAGGCCTATTTTCACCTATATACATGTAGCTGCCTTAGAGCAAATTTTCTTTTTTAGTAGATGCTACCGGACCGGAAACTGTTCCGAAGTCCTTACTACCGGACCGGAAGCTTTTCCGAAGTCCTTACAACCGGACCGGAAACTGTCCCGAAGTTCTCCGCATAAGCATAAATATAATTTTTTAGAGGGCCGAGGTGTTAGACCGTCTCCAGGTCCTCCAAAACTTTCCATATTCGTTTTGCGTTTCTTTTATCATCATATATTGCCTGAACCAAGTGAGGTGCAGCTGGCACATTTTAACTTCTTCTTCCTTCTTTAACTTTTAGCCAGTAGTAATTTTTATCTACATTTTTTGACTTGGGTAAAAGTTGTCATCGCATACGCCCTGTAGTCTACATCCCAAACTATCAGCTGTTTTCTGTAATGGGCAAAGATTGTATACAATTTCAATTTTGTGGTGCAGAAATCTCTGTCAATACACAACGCAAAAAATTAATCGCAAAAAGCGGCGCAGAAGATGCTGCTGTAAATAACAAAATATTAATGAAAATTGTAGAAATGTGCTTAAGCAGTGCAAAAAGTGAAAAATTTATTTGCAGCGAGGCGCGTTTGTGAATTCGCTGCCGTCGTCGTGCTGTGAAAAATCGAAGAGTTTGTGGGGTTGTGTTATTTTGCGACTGCTGCGACGTTTGTGTGTATACATAGTTCAAGGTCAGTCGTTGGTGCTCAGTGCTTAACACCGCAGGCCACTGGTTCCATCTCACCCACAACGCAATGGCTGGCGACATGTCGACCATAGGTTGTGCAGCACTTAAGAGATCGTCCAAGTCGAAGCTAAGCGCCGATAAGGACATGATTCCTATCAATGGACGCAACGAGAACGGCACCGGCAGCCAGATGAAGCCGCCGAATGCGCCGCCACAGAATATGCGCGGCGGACTGCGTGTCTACAAGATTGTTATTCTCGGTGACGGAGGCGTTGGCAAATCGGGTGAGTTGCGTAAATGAGAGCAGCGTATGCGCGGGTGGGAGCGGTTGTTAAATCGTTTGGAAAATCAATAAATTATCCCAATTTGTATTTGTGCTCGTTTGCTGGCGGCGTTTTTGCTACCCCTCTTCATTGTGTTGTGTGTGCGTGGTTTCGTTGCAGCCGTGACGCTACAATTTGTTAGCCACAGCTTCTTGGACTATCATGATCCCACTATCGAGGATTCATATCAGCAGCAAGCGGTCATCGATGGGGAAGCAGCACTGCTGGACATACTCGACACTGCCGGTCAGGTTGAGTTTACAGCCATGCGAGACCAATACATGCGATGCGGCGAAGGTTTCATAATTTGCTACTCGGTGACAGATCGCCACAGCTTTCAGGAGGCTTTGGAATACCGCAAACTCATACAACGAGTGCGTTTGTCCGAAGACATACCGCTTGTGCTGATAGCAAACAAAGTGGACTTGGAATCTCTGCGCAAGGTGCGTATATTCTAGTATATATAATGCGAGAAATGTATAGCATTTTAAGTGTCTGTACTGCGTATTTGTTAGGTTACAACTGAGGAAGGCAAGAATTTGGCTAATCAGTTTGGGTGCCCGTTCTTTGAGACTTCCGCCGCCTTGCGCCACTACATTGATGAGGCTTTCTACACACTTGTGCGTGAGATCAGACGCAAGGAGCAGCAAAAGGTATGGCTGCTTGTTGTGCCTCAATTTATTTTGATTGTTAATCGTGCTTTTGTTTGCAGGCGCTCGGCAATGGCACCAGTTCCGAGAAGCTGAATTCGCGACGACGCAGCCGCTGGTGGCGTTTACGTTCCATATTCGCTTTGGTGTTTAGACGACGACGCAATCTAAATTAAGATATAAAAACAAATAGCCGTCAGGAGAGCGCAGCAAGCGAAGAGCGCAAAGCAACGCAACGGTTGAATACAGGCGCAACCGCAACGAGAAATGCAACAATAGTTTCTTTATTTTACTCTTAGAGTGCCATCTCAACTCTCTATTAGTTCCTCTACCGGGGAACCGAACACCCATTAAAAAAAAATCGGTAACGCGCCACTCTGCATACCTCATATGGTTCATATGGTGGTGCGGAAAGTGCAGCAAGTAAGTAAGCATAGTTAGCATTGTTCATTGCTGACCTTTGTCTTAATTCTTGTTCGGCCAACTACGGCAGCAATCACATGGCACCACTTACGCCGCCACTAACCGTAACTGTAATGTTCCCAAATCTCGTTACTAAGGCTTATTTATTTTTTGTACGCTAAATGAAATGAATTTAAATGAATTGTTTGTTGAGAGGACTAAACTACTATATGCTAAATGTTGTTATTGAATAACTGCAGCTAGCGGCGCGCGACGGACAATTGAGGCTACTATGGAAGAATCCAAATAAGAAGCGGCAAAGCAAGCTTTAACGCTTGCTGATTGTCTGCACGCCAGCAGCGCTAGCTGCAAATGTACGAATTTAAAATTCGTCTTTATAGATTTAAGTACTAGCAGCAAAACCAAAAATATTAGTGTTAAATATAAATCAAATTTTCATCTTATATTGAAATTGCTCAGTAGCAAAAACGATGACATGAGCCAGTTGAGGAGGGCGAACTAATATTATAATTAATTATGTGTTAATTCCTGATAATTTAGTTAAAACTTGAAACTGAATTTTCATATGTACTGTACATACATACGTACATATTATATGTATACAATAACAAAGCACAAACAAAACAAAGCAGTCAGCAACTACTTAGAAACTAGCAAAATTATCAAAACCAATTAACGTACAATAATAGTGGAAATGCAAATGAAAATGTTTTATAATATAGCACAGGGTCAACTTCTAATGCGTACTCCACGACACGCTACACATACGCTTACAATATGCTAAAAAACGAATGCAAACAATTTTTGCTGTTTTTAAAAAAAGTTATAATTTGCCTACCTCGCAACTTTGCTATGAAAAATCAGTTTTAAGTTTCAAGACAAACATCTGGATCTACTTGAGAGGCATATACACATACATATAACATTATGTGACATGGCAGAATTAACTGATTTGCATGGTATAGGTAGTTTGTAACTCTTAGCGAAACTAAATGTCAAGCTTCAGTAGCCTCCTAGGTTTAAAATTTTTGTGCAATTTACTTCATTATTATTGGTTGTATTGTTGTTATTTTTTACTTGCTGCTTTTTTGTGTAATTTATACAAGTGATATTTTTTAGTTATTAATATTGTATTTATCAGTCGTATTGCGTATAAAAGATGCAAGGAAACACCCAAAACGTAGAGAGAGATCACTCCATCAATTACATTGACAGTTCCTTCTGCTCATTGTTGTAAATGTTATAAAGTTTCCCTTGCTCTCCTTGTTGTTAATTTTGTTTTTTTGTATTTAACTATAGGTAACAAACAAATCACAATAAATAATTTTATTCAATGTTCGAATGTTATGCAACAACGCTGAGCGGCAAAATAAACGCCAACCAATGTTAGGACGAGCATACCGTACATTCATACATGTGCAAACAAAGAAAGTTAGTAGAAAGTTTATATTTCATATAGAACATAAACTATCAGCGACATAGTGTGTGAGAAGTTTTACGTTTTGTTCCACACACAAACTCCAGGATTCGATTTAAAAAATCATTACCGAAAAATGTAATTCAATAAATATTAAACTGGAGATTTAAAGTGTCATCTGTCATGAAGTGCGCAAGCGCAGTTGAGAAGATAGAATATGAATGTGTACTCGTAAAACTTGCAAAATAGCATAAAAGAAAAATAAAGATTTCAATTTTGGAAAATGTTCAAAGTAACGAAAATTTACCACTGTGTTTCTGATTGGCTTTTAGTGCATGCAACAGCAGCTAAAGCTTGTGTGATGCGAGGAAACCGGTAGCTGAAGCAAGATGCTTGCTGCAAGCTGCACGAACACGTCGCTTTCCAGCGGTAGGAGAAAAAAACGGACGTTGTATTTGGCGAGAGCTGACCCGACCGATTCCTAGTCCAACTCATCCCAGCAATAATAATAATTGATTGGCGCAACAGCCCGTGCATTCTCGCATCAACTTGTGTGTGCTTGTTATATTTAGATGAGGCCCGGCTGAGATTTGAACCCAGGCCCCTCCAGCAGCAGCGACCAAGCACGTATCCGCTGAACCTTCGCGGCGCCCATAATAAATAAAACGTTGTACTTTTTATGTTTTTTGTTGTTTTTGTTTCTTTATTTGTATTTTATTATATAATATGTATGTATGTATTAGTAAAATATTTTATTGTAAGGAATATTATGCGACATGCATAATAGACACGTAAAGTTTTGTTTTTACTTATTTTTCTTTTTTGCTGTTTTTTGTAAATTTAAAATTAAAAAAAACGAACACCAACCTTATTACACAAAAATTAGAAAATCATCATAATAATAGTTTTAAAAAAAATTGAATTTTTTTGTGAATGGATTGGAAATGCAGCGGCCGGAAAGTGGAGGGGAGACTCGCAGTTTTCTTTTCTACAATTGGAATTTGAAATATGCAAAAAGGAAAACAACAAATACACTCTGTACCGGCAAGGTAGGATGGTGTGAAAGGCAAACAAAAGCTAGTCAAATCAAAACAAACCAAAAAACATTTCGACTGCGGCTCAAGCTTCTGATCTTGTCTTATTGCTGCTGTTCCTTTTCTCCTGGTCGCTGTTTTTGTTGTTGTCATTACAATTGCAAAAAATAGTAGTGAACAGTGTAAAAAATTGTAGTAACTCTGTTGTTTAGTAGAAGCGCAGTTAACATACGCATTTCATATAAAAAAGCCAAAGTATTGTTGCATTTCAGAACAGTGCAAAGAATTATGTATACTTTTCATTTCATTTTACGTTTTTGTTTTTTTCGTCTAAATTACAAAAACAAAATAGTATTCCAAAAAAACATACTTGCTTACAAAATGACAATAATAAACAGCAATCATATTTAAAAAATGGTAACATCGCCTCTGTTCGTGCCTGATTTTATGCATATATTATGTACTCTTTTTGTGAATTTTGAATTATTTAGAAATTTTAAATTTTTTCGTAGTTTTTCTTAGTTTTTAATGATTTTTTTTAATTTTTCTCGTTTTCTTCCACTTTTTATGTTATGACTATTTATGACTTTGAAAGTGATACTTGTTGTTTGTTTGTAAAATTTGAATGCATTTGTATTTGTGTAGTAGTAATTGTAGCTGTTGGCGATTTTTCTTTGTGTTGGTGTCAATATCTAAAATAGTAATCAATGTAAAAATTACAAAAAACTAACAAATAGATCGCCATCAATATTTCAGTAGTAAAAATGTAGCAAAAAATTAAATACTTTTTGTCGCGCTTTTTGGGCTCGCCTCAATTGATTTACCGCGTTGCACAAGCAGTCGAAACGAAGTAAAAGCAGTGCTCGTCGCTTTACCATTTGTTGTTTTTGTTTTATGGTTTTCGGAAGGAGGATTTTAGCATTTACTTTCTTCTCCGTTTTGTGGTAGTTGGTGTAATAATTTTTTGTTATTGTATTTTGTTTTTGATAAAACATTTTTCAAAAAACATGCTCGCTCTTATAATTTTCTTGTTTTTACTTTTTGTTTTAAATAAAATAAGAATGAAATATTTAATTATTGTAATTATATAACGTAATCCGTTTAAATGATTCCCGGTTCGTTTCGGTACCATTCTCAAAAAAATTAGGGGGGATTGTGTGTGTTTTGTTGTTTCTTTTATTGTTTTCGTGGTTGCTGTTGGTTTGTTTATGTGGTGTATGTGCTGGTGGTGGTGCTGGTTTACTCTTTTAGAGCAAAAGGCATTTGGTCTTCTTCCTCTTTTTGACTTGCAATGCAGCTCTGGTAGCCGTTTCGAAGACATCTCGTACGCCTTCTTTGGACTTGGCCGAACATTCCAAATAGGCGAAGGCATTGATTTTTTCAGCCATAGCACGACCCTCTTGAGGCCTAACTGGCTCCTGCTTCATTTTTGCCAGATCCTGAAGAATGCAAATTCAATAAGTTAACAGTCTCAATGAAAGTAGTTGTTAACAAAATACTTACCCTAATCGTGTTGGGATCATTTCGCAAATCTTTCTTATTTCCTACCAAAATGATTGGAACATTTGGACAAAAATGTTTGACCTACAGAAAAAGAGCATCACCATTTATAAAAACAGCTACATGATAGTTTATAAAAACACAGCGCTTACCTCAGGGGTCCATTTCTCAGGAATATTTTCTAGCGAATCGGGCGAATCCACTGAGAAACACATGAGGATTACATCTGTGTCTGGGTAACTCAGTGGTCGGAGTCTGTCGTAATCTTCTTGTCCAGCAGTATCCCATAAGGCCAACTCAACCTACAAAAAAAGCACAATATTTCAATCCAAAAATATAAATGCGCTACAAATGAAATATACAAACAATTTTTATTTTTCATTAAAACCAAATGATTCCACTGAACGTGGTGGAGGCTCCTCCAGAATATATAAAAAAATGTTCTGCCTTTATGTGAATCTTGAAAGTGGGCGCATTTCGCATTGATACATAAATTAAAATAAACTCGTAAATGTGCTGAGAACTGTTTGTTTTGGAAATTAAAAACATTTACGTGTTTTCGGCGAAGAAGCGGCAGCTGCATTTTACTATTTAGTTTAAGCGAACAGCGGAAGTTCTAGGTTCCAAAGGCAAGCAACAAGGGCAAATTATTCGAAGTTTTTGTGCCAGTTACATGTGTGCTTCCGATGGACATTCACTTGTAGCGCTTTCAAGTAGCCACTTCCAAAAGCAGCTAAGTTTGTTTACAAACGCGGTTAGAAATGCCGTCAAACGAGAAGAGGAAATGCCAAAGTGGTTACTCATGCACACACTGGGGGGATCATGTAGAACATGACCGAAAGCAGGGCGGAGGCGCTGGTAGTCAGAGTTGGGAGTCATGCACGTTTGCGATGGGATTTCCAGAGAAGAGCGCAAAGGTTTTAAGATAAAGAAGGCAACAATTATAAGTAAAAATTATTTTTTATGAGCGTATTACCTCCCTCGGCATCCACTAGACAATTGAGACGATTCACTGATTCACAAGAATGGAAAAATTATGTAAACATTGAGGCATGAAAAATCGACCAACAATTATATACCGAAAAAGGTAAGGCTGCCAGCCAGAAGACAGGACAAAGCAAAGCAACAGCAAATAAACAAAAGGGAGAGGAATTTCGGAAAAGCGAATCGTTTCGTGCTGCGCACTTTTCGCACAAAATGTGGGGAAATGGAGTGAAGCGAAAATTTGCATATTTCGAATTTGATCAAAAGGAAAAATGGTCAATGCTGAATGTTGAAAATTTCATTGAAGACGCCAAGGGAAAAAGAAAAGCAGGAAGCTAGCCAGCCACGAGCCACAGACAGTGCTGTGCATAGGGAAGCAAACACGGATCCGCAGCAGGTGGAAGGGGGGGAGCAGTGTGATGGGCAGCAGGGGCAGATATAAAGCGGCGAAGCAAGACATATACAAACTGCGCAGCGCGCTCGCATTGCGTCGCCGCTTTTGCTTGCGCTAGCTGCAATAATGGAGGCAAACGCTAGCTGTGAAGTGGTGCCGCGGGGAGGTGGCGGCGTGACACTGAGTCACTCGAGGTGTTCGTTTGGTAGCAAAGACTGCGCAGCTACATGCAGAGACAAGTGGGAAGGAGCGTGGCGGGAAGCAAATAACGTTTACTTTGGAGCGTGTGCGCCGACGACGACGACAGCGGCAAAGAAGCAAAACGACGAATGTACGAGCGAACGACGAACAGTGAACGGATGGCTGAAAGATGAATGAAGATAGGCAGCAGCAGATACAACTACATACAACAATATTAAAAATTATTAATTCCTCTTTTTAAAGAGAAGAGAGAGCATGCATGTAGAAGGGCAAAAGTGAGTGTGAAGTGGAGCCACTGATCAGCTGCTGCATAGCTCCAATGGAATGTCGTGGGGGCATTTACATAGTTTGTAGTCCCAAAAGTCAGGGGGCGTGGCATTACATTTTTTCAATTTTTCAAAGGAGCACGTTCACAGCGAACCACAGCGGTGATGCAACCATGCCAGTGATCGTCTTGTTATTCATTTCCACCCTTTACTTCCCTGCTCCCTCGCCCGTACTCTGCACAAACCTGTGGCTCTGCCTGTTTTGTGGAGCTGCCGTTGCATATCTTCGCACGAAAACTGCGTGGAAATCGGTAGAATGGGGAGCAAACGCCAAACAAAAGACAAGGTAAAGCATACACTTGACAAATGTCTGAATGAATATTGTTTGGTCGATGGGCAGACGAGACTTTTGAGAAATTGCCGTGCAATTGAAAAATAAAACGAAATACATATACAAAATATAGGCATATTCTTTTTGCATTGGGGCATGGTGGCAATCAAAAGGGAATTGGTTTTCACTGTAAAATGGAACTCTATCGAAAGTTTTTCTCTCTTCTTTACTTATCCATGCACGCAGCTTACCTGTTTGCCGTCGACTTCGATGTCCGCAACATAATTCTCAAAGACCGTGGGCACATACACTTCTGGAAATTGATCTTTGCTGAAGACAATTAGAAGACAAGTCTTACCGCAGGCACCGTCGCCGACAATTACCAATTTCTTGCGAATCGTCGTCATTGGTTCTGCAAAATGGAATAGAAAAAGGAAAAATTATTACGCGCACACCATAGAAAGAAGCGACGACAGCAAACTACATACTGTTCTTCAGTTTGCATTTTATTTCAGCTCGTATTTTTAAATATGCAATTTTTCTTATTGCATTTTTTTCAACAAAATACGAAATTCGAAAACTCTCTACACACACATCCACTTACAAATGTATATACACTTTTCAATGAAACGAATCGACAAAACTGATCGAGAATAAATATTCGTACAATAAAAAATTTCACTCCGGATCCATACGAGAAAATTTAAATTGCAAAGTAATTTTTTCGTATTTCTTCTCCGTTTACTGCTGTTGCGCCGCTGCTGCTACTGCTCCACTGCCTATTTGTCGTCGACGTTGTCTGTCTTTCCCCAGTCACCCTCACACGCCCCTCTGTCCAGAACCAGTAAAGCAGTAGCACCAACAGCAGCGCTTCAGTCATCCTCCATTCGGTCGTTTTCGTTTTGTAGTGTGTGGAATTTTTCTGCTCACTTTTTCGTTAAACCAACATCTTTCTTCACTTACAAAATTTTAATTCGTTTCTTGTCACACTCAATGCAAATTCTTCGTTTCTGTCGTTTCAAAAATGGCACAAGCGAACGCGTTTGTACTCCGCTACCGTTTTTCACTACACCGTATAAAAATGATAGCAATTAAAAAATTTTCAATATCTTTCTCTTGTGAGTTAAATTTTCCTCCTCTTCACAAAAATCTTCTGAAAATGATGATGACGGACGAACAACGCCTTATAAGTGTTGCCAACTACATGCAATTATAACGAACATGGCGCTTGCACACTACTCTCAGCTCTTTTTATCACACGCAGCACTTGCAAGAAAAGAGGGAGATCACAGAACTGTTGGCAGACATAACGAAAGAACGAAGAAAATGGCGCAAATGAATGTTGTAAGAGATTTTGGCAATTCACAGAGATGTCATTTTTCGCATGGTTTTCATACTATTTTTCTTATTAGTACATACTATTGCTCTTAATAGTCCCACTATTCCCCTTATTAGTTCCATTAGAATCAAATATGTACTTGCAAATTTGACTTCTGCCAAAGAGCCGATGGTAAATCATGGACAATAATTAAGAGAGAGTATTTGATAAGATAAATCTTGTAAGATTAATTTCAAATATTTTCGATTAAGAGAGCGTATATTATTTTCTTTTAAAAATTATTCTGGTAAAGCTTCTAGGCATACATCATCTGTAAAATTATTTAAGCGTAAAAGTGATGTATGTATATATTTAAATTTGTACAAGAAACGAATCGAATAACTTTTATTCGCTTAAGCTATTGCAGTGCACACGTCTTTTGATGCTATTTTCAGAAAGTCGGTTCCCGTTTGGTTTTTCAGTTGGTTGGCAAATTTTCCCTTACACCCAAGATGGAGATCGGTTTGTGACTTTCTCGAAATTTATCTGAAAAAAAATAATATGACATTTATTTTATGATATGACCTTCTCTAAAAAAAGAGTTCCACGTGAGCCGGGTATGCCAAATAAAATACAAGTACCGCGGTATCGAGTTCAAAAAGTTATCGAATGAGAAGTACCGATTATTTAGTCACGAGTACCGGTGTCAAAATGTCACTAATTGTTTTTGTTTGGTGGAATTCTTGCGAATTCTTCTTTCCGTTTCTTTATCAAGTTTCTTTTCGAGTTCCTAGGTTTCGCCGCAAGCGGAAGCCGAAGTTTAGCCGAATTTGTTCATTTTTGTGGCCTTCAGAACTATAGAGCTATTATTATTATATAGGGTTATTATCTATTTAATGAATAAATAATTTTCTTCGAACAAAACTACCTCAATTTCTACTTTGTGCTGAGAAATTAAAAGTAGGAAAAAGTTCCTAGTTTCCGCCGACCTGCAATTTCTTGCAACTATACAAGCCGAACGAAGCCGAAAGAATGTGACAGTTCGAAAAATGTGTTGCGTTTAATAAATTTCACTGCGTGCTATTAAGTTCTCTTCGTTCTTTTATGTTCAAAACGAGTGACATTCGTTCTAAATTCTAGACGGTTCTCAAGAAAAGTTAGGACACCCAGTTAATATGAGAATATGAGGGAACCAACTGCGGATAAGACAAATTTGAAATCGGCGACAGCGTCCGATATGGCACAACTTAAAAAACGACTAAATACGTTCGTTGCTGCCCAGCTCAAAGGAAATGCCACAGCTTTCAACGGGAGAAAAGAGGCTCGTGTTCCGCCGCGCCAAACGCCGCAACATCAAAAGCCGCTCAGGAATAGCGTAACGAAAGGAACTGCTAACAACGGGCAGAGGTATACAGAAGCCGCTAGCAACGTGCTTCCCAAGGAAACTGTAAATGGCATACCCAAAAAACAGCAAAAGAATTCAAAGAAAAAAAGTATAGAAAAAAAGTCAAAACAGATGGAACAAAATAAATCTGACAGAGTAGATTCCAAGAAAGATAAGGTCACTCTTCCACAATCGGTTGGAATAATTAATAAGACGAAGAAAAAATTGAGCAATAAAGCTGAAGCTCAAGAAAACGCGCCAAAACCCAAAACAGCTATGCCACAACCGTCCAAAGCGTCACCAAAAGCCCAAAAGCGATCTCATCCCTCCGAGAGCTCACAAAACAAAAAGTTAAGAAGACACGTACAAGAATTGGTCACATCTACTAAACCCACAAGTGACATGTCAGATTCAGATTCGTCTTACGATTTTGAAGATCGCTCAATTGATTGTGATAATTCCGATGGTTATGGAATGTTACTAGAGGATGAGGGAGACGACTCTTCCGACTTCGATGACGTTGACTCGGAAGGTGAGCAGGAATCGGACACTGATTGCTCAGATTACGAAGAAGAGGAAGAGTACACGGACGTCGGGGACGCTTACAGCTTTGAGACCGTTTCCGATGATGATGACTACGAGTTGCCCGAAGATGTGCCAGAAGACTTTATTATACACAGGGGTACGTATTTCAAATATGTTTCGAACTAAAACTAATGCAATCGCAACAGGCACCGCCATCAAACGCTCGCTGCAGACGGAGGATAATGTGGAATTCGATAGCGACACCGGAGAGGCGCAAATCGTAGAGATATGCGCGGAGCAAACAGTGAAATGCATACAGCAGCCAAAGGGATACGCGCGGGAAGAATTGCTTAGGTTGAGTCTGCAGAGAATTAGTCTAAGAAGCGCTACAGATGAAAGCCCTCCTGACAGAGATGAGGACGATGGTACAAGCAACAACACTGACTGCCCACAATTGGTACCAATAGTAGACAACGATGGATTCCAATTGTACAATCCCGCAATGGACTACAGCGATCCGGAGGTTAGCGGCGAGGAGATCTCTGGGAGCTTGAGCAGTAACTACGAGGAGTGTACGGATGACAATTCCGTGTGCTCAGTGGATGTTAATAGCAAATACATGATGGCGGCTGATAGCAGCGATGAGGAGCAGCCACAACTGCGTCAAATGCGTGCACATATAATTGCAGCAGAAAATTTAAAATACGCAGAAGTTGAACCGCCGTTGCTGTGGGCCGTTGAAAACGAAGAATCCGCCGAAGAACAAGAGCTTCCTTTGCAGAAAGTGGCTGGGAATGGGGATGAGGTATGCGAAGGTGAAGTGGTCAGCACGAATATTATGCAGCACCTCAATGAGATGCCAAACACTGCAGCAGTTACATACGACGATACAACAACGTACGCCGTACAAGAAGCAGAGCGAGAAGAGCATCAGCTGACATCAGCGCCGCTGGTAAACGAATCACCTCTTGCACCGCAGCCCACATTTATAGCCGTCACACCAAAGCAGCCATTTCATACCATCTTCTGCAACGCCATCGACGCCACTTTCGTATTGGTTTTACTGAAAGACCCGTTCCATGTTTACGGCACGGTTAAGCTGACTCTTCTTGCGGGCAGCATCGAGGTCTACGGCCACTCGCCAAGAATAGGCGACGAATTGGAAGTATTCTCTCCGCGCGGCTGCAGCGTGGTGCAAGTGCGTGCCACAACTCTGGCGCCTGCTAATAAGCAGCAGGTGGAGCTCGCTTTGAGCCGCCTGGAAACGTACTTTATACGCTCTGACTTGCTCAGCATTCTGGATAACTTTTCGCCTGCAACGGACGCCGTGCTCTTGCTGAAGCGCAATGCGGAGCGCAAGAAGTGCGTTAACAACTTCAAAAAGTACATGAACGAGAATGTGTTCCCAAACATGAACTCTGTGCACACGGAGCGTCCCTTCTACGCCAGCGAATCACTGCTGCGCTGCATCATCAACACGGACGTCAATGAGAAGGCACTGCGCTGCCCGCCGCAATGGTCGGCGCTGTTTCTAGAAGCGCATTCTAGAATGCTGCTTGTGGGCGGCAAGTCGGTGGGCAAGTCGACGCTGCTTCGCTTCCTGGTGAATCGCCACATACACCAGCACAAGCGCATACTCCTTATCGACTTGGACATTGGCCAACCGGAGATGTTCGTTCCGCAGACGGTCTCGTGTTTCCTGCTGTCACAGCCACTGCTCGGTCCGGGTTTCTTCCTAAATCGTCAGCCCGCCAAGGCGTACATGGTGGGACACACGAATGTTGTTCTCTGTGCTCACGCGTATCTGCGTGCCGTCAAGCAGCTGCTGCACTTCTGTCACACCCAACCGGAGTACGCACAACTGCCGTGGCTGATCAACACAATGGGCTACAACAAAGGCTTCGGGTTAGAACTGATTGCAGCCATCAGCGAATTGCTGCGACCCACCGACGTTGTGCAGCTGCAGAGCAACAAGGAAATCAATAATTTCGATGTGATGCTACATCCGCAACTGCTCGCCGCAGTTCCATATAACATATACGGCAACATTGAATTCCGCTCCGCTGAAACTTCAGCTGCGTCGTCTCCCTCGCAGTTCCGTCTGCATCTGTTGGGTGCAGCTGTACCGCAGGAAAGTCGCTTTCAGAAGGAATGGGATATGAGTCCGAAGGACTTGCGTTATGCTATGATGCTTGCACGTCTCTCAGACGCGTTGCAGGGCAACGCTGAGTGGCTCACAGACTGTAAGCCTCTGTGGTAAGTGTCTGTGACAGTCGCCCAACATTTCTGCTTATTTCTCTTTTTTTGTGTTGCAGTGCCCCTTTGGATCGTCTTAAATTAGTGAATACTCTTTCGTCTGAAGGTACACAGGAGGAGGTGCTGCAAGCGATCGAAGCAAATCTAGTTTACTTGTGCCACTGGGAAAACGTCGATTCGCCACTGGAGTGCTTCGGCGTAGGTAACTGAAAACCGATCATGTCAATTGTTTTTTTTTTAATAATCGTTACATTTAACCTTGCAGGTGTGGTGCGTGGAGTTGATCACCATGTGCAGCAGCTCTATATACTGCCCGCCATGCCTTTTGCTTGTATGAGCAGCGTCAACTGCCTGGCCATAGGCGAAATGCCATTGCCTACTTCCATGTTTACAAACCAGGGTCCCAAAGTGGTCAACATTGCTCCCTTTGTGTACAACACTATCGATGAAAAAGCCTCCAAAGCGATCAAACAGATCTACCATCGACCACAAAAGTTCCTTACTGGCAAACATCGTGAATTGCTGTAATCCTCCACGTTTCTTACTTCGCTAGCAGTTTTTTATAACTGAATAGGAATGAATTATTTTCGTAATAAAAATGCGTATTGAATTCTTGAGTTTTTCAAATGTAAGGAAAGAAGACAGTTGATCAATTTATTTCAATAGTTCAGTAAGTGCATGATATGTTCAGTGGGATAACACATGCCTGCCCTTAAGTATTCTCCGCATCAGCACTCTGCGGCCCTCAGGTGTTGACATGCGCGTCTCCCAACCGTGCACATTGATGCGCTTCACCTCTCGTGGTTTCGGAAAGTGGCAGCGCACCTTACACTTCAATATGGCCCGATTAAATACATGTGCCTCTCTACTGAACATCATTTGAGCCGCAGCCAATGCAGTGCAAGTTCTGTGAACGAAAGAAAGCCACTTTATTCATTGCTGGTTGAATTTCTGCAGTTTAGTTTCACCTTGTCAGCAAATTTGTAAACATAATTTGTTATAATTTTTGTTAAATAGCGATTCAAATTCTCTGTAGCAAGTCGTCGGAAGGAAATTTATTATCGCACCGAACACAGATGGTTTTGACTTTAAGGGGATGTGTTCAGTGAAATTCAGATATTCAGTTAGCGGCGGGTTGGCGGGTTGGAAATCCTCGTACTTAATCCTACTACTATCCTAGCATTAGTACATACTATCCCTCATCCCGTTGTAAAACCATTGGCTTTATTAGTACCAATTTTTACATTTAGGTTGTTACATGTGCTAAAAGTTAAGTTACAACTGTCTCGAGGGCTTCTGGGCAATTCAATTCCACACAATTCCATCCCATCTAAATTCAATTCCACACAGTTCCACCCCATCTAAATTCAATTCCACACAGTTCCACCCCATCTTAATACCCGCTAATGGACTCAGGACGCGAACCGGCGAACCGGTACCGTGCATCTATAATATATATATATAATAAAAATAAAAACTGGAACCAAAATATATATGCAGAGAATATCCGAATATTTCTAATGTGTTTCCTAGAGACATATTTTCACATTTTGATGTACTTGTTAAGTTTAAATATTGGAAGCTAATTTTTAGTATAGTATCTTTACAACAAATTTTGCAGAATCTTCAATAAACGTTGCATATTTTTAATGCCCTTAATATTTCTAGCAGCAAAATCATTCACGAAAAACAGCAACACTTTCTTGAAATCTCTCTGAGGTTATTTATTATTTAGCTCTCTGACTCCGTGGCCAGCTGTCACATTTCACATTTCCTCGCGTCATTTTGCTTGAATTTGTTTCGCAAATATTTCCGTAAATTTTTGTGTAAAAACCTTGTAAAAGTAAACAAAATTGTGTAAAGAAGTGAAAATTAAGACATTTGTGTAAAAACTTAAAAGTTATTGTGGATTGCAGCGCTAGCAAGGTGCAGAAGAAACTGAGAGCAGTCGTGCGGGTGTATGTGTGTTGCGTTTCTGGTTCTCTCTTTTGTGCAGTCGACGGCGGCGGCTCCCATTCAGGCACGGCAACTTTTTAACTTCTCCGATCCATTCAAACGCAAGCGAGTCGTGCTCCAACAACTGCGGACAGCGGGACAGCGGCTGATTTGTATATACCATCACAAAAAAATTTAAATAATCGCAAGCAGAAAAAGTATGCAACTCGATTTCGGGAAAATCTCAAAGTGAAAATGAAGTAAAGAAGTGTACCAAAGTGAAATTGCACAAATTCTAAAAATACGCGGAAGGCGACGTACTGCAGATTTGCAAATTGCAGCCGCTGCGGTTGCGGCAAAGTGAAGAGAGGCAAATAGTGAATTTGTACTTGTGCTACTGCTGTTTTTGTCTGCGCCTTTGCTGCTTTTGGCACGGCTTGGAGGAATTCTTCATACACACTCGCACAGAAACCAGCAGGAGCAGAAGGAAAAGGAACGACATAGCGGAAGAAAAGGGTGAGAGAATTCGTCTGCATGCTGCAAATGGGCCCCGTTGGTTTGGAGCACCACCAACGGTAGGCTGGTTGGCGGGCGGGCAGGGAGGAAGACACGCGAAGTTGTAAATTTGCGAGATGATGAGTAATTAAAAATTCACATCGAATCTGGGTAGCCTGTGAAATCGCTGGCAGCTGTTGTGTGCTCCGGCTTCTCGTCATATTTGCAGTATTCGTTCTCCTTTAAAACGAACGCCCTAGTCAGTGGGGACAAGGGGTGTGTGCCAAAGTAGGAAAAAATCGATTTTGCTCCGGCTACGGCATAAATACACAAATTGAATTTGGCCGAAATGGCATGTACGCAGGAATACACGGAAGTGGAAGCCATGAGCGACGGCAACAGCAACGACGACAGCATCACTACCACACCATCACCAATGCCAGCGACAGTGCTATCGCTATAAGTCGTCGACATCGTTCTGCTGGTGCTGCTGCGTGGTGGATGCGTAAATGTATATAGTTGTTGCTGCCGATGCCGATGTTGCTGTTATTGTGATTGCTCTTCTGCTGTTGTTTTTGTTGTCCATCAGCGCTGCGTGGAGATGGCGATGGCAATGATGATGATGATGCCAATGCCTGGCTACGGAAAGTTGAAGCTGTGCGCACAGAGCATGCCACAGCGTGGATTGAGGAGTGGCCGAGGGAAGGGTAGGGCTCCTGGCAGGCATGCAAACAGTCAGGCTGGCAGGCATGAGCACCCGCAGTCACAGTTTGTTTTATTCCATTTGACTCTGTGTGTGTGTGTATGTGTGCGTCGCCTGCAATGGGAAAGGGATTTTGCCAGTGGCTGAGCAGAACGACGCACGCACGCACGCAGCATTGGCAAACCCAACACACCCTCGCCGGGTTGTGTCTCAAATTACTGCTGCGTGCCGGCCGCGGCGCAGTGCTGAAGAATTGCTGAAATTTCGTGTGCACTCGATTGCAGCCGTCGTCGCTCCCTCTTCTACCTACGAGTCGTATGCGCAGTGGCCGGCTGTTAGCGAGTTGGGGTGGTTCATTTCACTGGCCAACTGTAATGGTATTTTGTATACATGCTATGCCATAACAGCGCGAATACTTTCGTCCATTGAACAGAAAATCTCTTGACCCACTTACTTCGAGGGGAGAGCCCGTCAAATGCCAGCAGTTCACTAATGTACTATGTCAAAATTTTGACAAAGCCCAAAACAACAATTATTTTGCATAATTTTTGCCATCGAAGCTCATCACCTACAGCAATCCCATCTACCCTAAAAAACACAACTCTTCCTTCAACTACCGCTTAAAATTCTGCTGGAGCTTGAGCCTTCGTCCGTAGGCACGACATGACCTAGCCAGTGAAACCGCTGGATGGTGCTGCGGCTAGCATGTCAATATCGGCGTAGAGCTCGTACAATTCGTGGTTCATACAGATGCGGTAGTCGTCGCCAAAGCGGATCGGATCGAAGATCTTGCGCAGCACTTTTCTCTCGAACACTCCAAGATAGGCTGCATAAGTCAGCGAAGTCACCCATGCTTCAGCGGCATAGTTCCGAATTTTTGTGTCTGAAAACTAAATTTTTACTCGAAAAAATGGTAACATTTATACAAAAATTAAATTTTTCTCTCAAAACCTAGATTTAATAAGAACAAATCTACACGTTTATTCTACTTTTGACTAATGCAATTTGGACAAAATATAATTTGAAAAGACTACATAAGATCAAAATTCTGCTATCACAGACGATTCATAACTTGGGGTCTAGTGTTTCTAGCATTATGAAAACGGAATTTAAAAATTTGCATGGAAACACTGCTAAATGGTGCTACTTGTCACCCCATTAAGCTTCAACTATTATACTGAAGCACTCAGATATACTCTTAGAAGTGCAGCAGCCCCCTTAAATTTAGCTACACTTTCGTTCACTTTCACTTCTCCGCTTGCTACACTCAAGAATTTTGCTTTAAAAATAAGTATGTATGCATGCATGTATGTATGTGCTTCTAAAATATGCTGCCTTTTTGTGGCTCTGATTTTCGTTAAAAACAGCAGCGTCTTTTCGTACAAATTTAAATCACGCCAAAAGTCCAAAAATTCCAAAATCTCGGCATCCGTTTTGTGCCTACACCAGTGACAGCGACGACGTCGACGCCACCAACACCAGCACCACATGAACTCCATCATTTTATTTCATTATTTCATTTTGGCCCTTTTTCGTGGCGCAGCAATTGCATGTGTGTGTGTGTGTGCGTATCTGTGTGCCTGCATTCGTGTGTTTGAGTGAATTCGTTTGCATTATGTGCGACGACAGCGTCTGCACGCAGCTCCTGCCCCGGCCGCGATTTGTCTGCCTGGCAGCCTGCTTTGCTGCCGTTGCTGCCGTTGCTGCTGTTGCCAGTTTTCTGTTGTTGCTGTCGTTGTTGTTGCAGTTGCCTGCTGATGTGTGTACACAAATAAATTGTAAGATTTTTTAACAATTTTTTTCATAAAAGCGAGAGAAGTTTTTTCTCAATTTTTCCTTTTATTTTTATACAAATTTTCAAAAAATCGTACACACTCCGCGGCCGATGCTGAAGCCGCTATTTAGTTTGCTCGTTTTGTGCTTTTGGCTTTTGCAGCTGGCGGGCCACAGTCAGCCTGCGCGCTGTTCTTCATCCATCCGACCTTTCGTTCGTCTGTCCGAGGTCCGTCCGCCCATGCGCCTGTGTGTCCGTCTCTTTGTGTGCTGCTCAGACTCCTCGGTCTGTTGTTCCAACATGCCGCGCCGCAGCTTGCCACCACGTACACACGTACACCACTGTCTGTGTGCATTTGTGTGTGTATGCCGCTTTGTTTGGGCCAATATGTTGCTGCACATGCTTGCATGTTGATCTTACTGCTGCTACTTCCTGCACACTCCCCGGCACAGCCCTCCGTCCCGGCCTGTCCCAGTTTGCTCCATTCCGTTCTCGGTTGAATTCTTGCGTTTGTTTTTATTTGGCCTTTTTGTACTTCTTGCATTTTTCATTTGCCAGTATTTGTATGTGTGTGAATGTGTGTGTTTGGTTCTGTTCCAACTTTTTCAAATTACGACTCATAATTGTTTTCTCTTGAACTCTCCTGGGTCACTCAAGTGCGTACCAAGTGCTTCAGTTTGGCTCGCCTCGCCTCGGATCGGATCGGCTCGGCTTGAATCGTTGGATTGCTGTTGGAGCTTTACTTTTGTTGTGGTTTTTGTTTTGGATCACTTGGGATTGTTCTGCGTCTTGTGGCTTCATTTCATATCTGCTGCACTGCTTCACATGCGTTTCGATTGCAATTTCCTTTGTTGGCTGTCGTTTTGTTTGCGTTGCGCGTGCGCCTTGCTGCCGACCGACCCCCTTGCGCCGGCCTCTAATAAATTAATCAGGCGCGCGTACGCGCACATGCCGCTCGTTTTCCACACATTGGCCACAGCGCTGCTACGATTGAACGTTCGATTGATTGCGTCCATCGATTGACGCTGGCTGGCGTGGCTTTATTTTTAAATCGCTGCTGGTGAAATCGTGCAATCGTTGTCACCAGCATTGAAATGGGTTCGTCATCAAGTGCGGCCGCTCTTGCTCTTGCTTTCACTGCTACGCCTCTTCCTTCTCCCACTCCCCCTCTTGCTGCACCTCCTTTGCCCACTTGAGCCGTGCACTCAATCGGTCGGCATAATTGAAAACTTAGCTTCTTTAATTGTTCCCATTTAAAGTCGATTGTATTCGTTGGCATTTAACAATAATTTATGATAATTGCTTGACGAAAATTTTCCAGCATAATTAAGCCAAGTATTCACTGCCAAGAACTCCGCAATTGCGCACAGCTGATTAAATCAATCAGTTGAAATACATATTGAAATACAGCTCTGGAAAAAAGTGGCAAAGCATTTTTCATCTATGCATGTTTCATGCTTTTGTTATTGTTGTTGCGGCTATTGTTGCTGTTGTTGTTGGCATAATTACTACCAATTAAACTCCATCAGTTTTGATATGGGTGCGGCAGCAGTGCTGGTATTGTCGGCGGTTCATAGAGGTCTTCGAGTGTTTATTGGCCGCACAGTCAGCCGCACGCCCGCCAAACCGACAGGCGGACGGACGGAGCGACAAGTCGGCCAGGCCGGCGCATTGTCACGCAAATTGAAAGTGGATGCGGATGCTTTTGTGGTTCAATTGTGCCGTTATCGCCTTCACACAAGCACAAGCCCTTCTTTACTTAGGCTCAGCCGCACACACTGGCTCCGGCTGCGGCTCTTGTCATACGTTGATTAGGGTCAAAATGCATGCCACGCTCACGCACGCACTCGGGGTGCAGGCATTTTTCAAATACGGGCACCATTTCTTCTTCGCCCCATTTCTTCCCAGCCTTTTTCTCATTTTCCAATGATTTTTTGCCTTTCGACTATTTTCCAATGCCTTTCGTTTCATATGACTCATGCCGATTTTTCACTTAGCAGCAACTCCGCGCGCATCTACTCCACTTTGTAACTATGTACTAGTTTAACATATTTTGAAGGTCCAGAAAACTGGGCTTCATTCCCACGCAAAATCGTTCTACCAAAGCATTTCCAGCTATCTTAACTTTTCGTTGAATCGTCAAAATGCATTAAGGCCACCCTTCGCAGGCTTCGGAACGCCGCATTTGAAGTCCATCTTGAATTCTACTTTACTATACAGCAATAAACTATTCTTCGTGCTGCGACGTATCTGTGGCGGCCATAAAAATACGTAGAACTTTAAACTTCTGAAAGTGTTCGGCTTTTCGAGCTGCGTACTGTGGCGCTTCAAAGGGCGCTGTTTCCACTCAATATGCAAATAAAGACAGCGCGTGATAATATTTTACGATGAAAACTTGCTGAAATTGCCTTTTTGCTATGACAAAAGTGCCTAAATTCCCTGCGGACTCGTATAGCTTTTCCCGCGGCTGCACGCTTCTCACACCGTCACACACAAACTCATGCACGTATCCCCCCTGACTTGGTTGCAACACTTTGTTGAAAAATTTTTGACACCTCATAAAATTTGTAAGAAGTGTGAAAACACGGTTTCCCAATGTAAATTATGAGTGCGCTTTGCATATTTATTGTACAACAACACACGTTCTTTTAAATGCACGCTTTTATAATGAACTAAAAATATGTAAATAGAAGTTCTCAACTCTGAGAAGAGTGCAGTAACCAAAATTTAAAAGATTGTAGAGAAAACTTTCAAACATTGCAAGCGGTAACACTAACAGCGCCATTCTGACGAAAACCAGAATTCAATATTTTGTATCAATTAATATTTATTGCTTTAAACAATTGGCATATTCTGGCGACTGTCATTCAGTTAGCAATCAAAAATTATGTATGTATCAATTGACACTTTTCTATAAAACAGACAAGAAAGGAAGTAACAATCAATTGTTACTGAACCATCAGAATAGGAATGCAAATAACATATGAAAGAAAGAAAATTGAACTGTACGTGTGTATCAGCATGTCAAAGAAAAAGTGTTTTCGAAACTGAAAAGCAGCTAACCCAAAACAAAACGAGACATTTCGGTATTTGGGACAAAATTAAGGGCTGACATATTAATGGAATGAATGGGCTGAACAACCTTGAACTCTGGCTTGAAATTTAAATTTATAAGATGTATAAAATTTTCTTAAAAAAGAATATATACATACAACAAAAAACAGAAGACACGGTTTAAAATGATGCATTTCAACCGAAGCAATGTTTCATAATTCTACCCGCATTACAGAGAGAATTCGGTGTTCGGACGTACATCCAGTTTGTGGAATAGACTTCCTGCGAAAGTTTTCCGACGCCATTACAATATTCGCGGATTCAAGGCGAATGTCCATCGCCGCTACTCAAATTTCCCTAAAATTCTTAAGTGTTACTGACTCACATGTTAAGGGAATTATTACATATATTGAATCCTTAAGTCATTGTAACTTAAATCTAAAACTAAACCTTTATACTTTCATAATTAGTTCAAATGTTAACTTGTACGCATATAATTTCATTTACTTTTTAATAGAATTCTTTAAAACACATCTTTAATGAACTTTTCTAAAACTAATGCCTTTACAAATGCTAAAATAATTTTGATTTTCAAAATTGATTTCCCTGGTTTTCGGCATGAAAAAGAGTTCAACGTGCCTGCTAAATGCATACATTTGCTGTAGCACCTTTTGCCGAAACATGTCAGTGCAATTCGATAGGCACACCTTTTTCTACACTTCTCCGGTGAAATGTTCACCCTTTCACACGATTACTCGAAAAGTCGCACACTTGTGCAGCTCTGCAACAGACCTTGAAAATGTACCTGCCTGCTTGAAAATTGAGCGAGGTTCAAGGTGATTAAGATCTTAGGATGAGTGTCTCGGCACGAAGAACAATGCAGCAGCCTTTCGGAAACCCGCTGATAAATGCGCCATTGTGCTGAGCTGCTTTGACGTGGCTATGTACAAAGGATAATCGAAAAGGATGCTCGAAAAATGAGATGCTCGCATGTGAGCACATAATTCCACAGGACGAACTTCTCGAGCAGCAACGCCGACAGACAACCCTTTTAGCTGGCTTTATTCAATAAATATGTAATGTTGATATTGTATTTCATATGCCATGTTGTTTACTTAATTGTATTGTTGTTGCTATTCATCGTGCGTCTGAAATTTGAGGCGTCAGATGTATGTACATATGTATGTATGCACAAATAAACTGGCATTGTTTTATTTCAAGTTTTTAATTAAATTCGAACTAAATGCCATGCCATCATACTCAATTTTATTACTATCAATATCGCAACAAGCACAAAATGGGCAATGAAACAACAGCGAAAATACCGCTAAAAGCAAAAAAAATTTTTAATTAAACAAAACGGCAAAAATGCGAAAAATTCCAACATTTTAGCATTTATTTATCTTTGAACTAGAACAAAAGAGAGCCGAGCAGCGGCAGCGACAGCAGCAACTGTTTGGACAACGTTTGAAATATACCATTTCGATCAATTAATCGGCATGGCTGGGGCATTAATAAACGCGGCCGCCGCCGACGACGACGGCTCATACGCGGCGGCCGCGCGCTGTTCGTAAATGCGCAAGCATTAAATGCTCGTTCATTTTGGAGCAACATGCGAAAATATGGCCTCCAGTACACGCGCTGCCCCGCGCCGTTGCCGAGCAACCCCTTTGAAATAAACCAGCCACTGGCTGACGGCAGCAGCGCGTCAGGGCGGCAGCACATGAGCCAACGTCAGGCCGATCCGAAATAATTTATCTGCTAAATTCATATGCTGCGCATGGAGCGACCCGGCGAGCGTGCGGCGGTGGGTGAGTGAGCGCGTCAGCCAGCGACCGGCCACATGTTCCGCATGACGAGCAAATGCCGCTGTCGTTCCAACGCCTCGCATCCTACAGCTACCAACAGTGCTACCCCTAACGCATACACCTACACTGGTGCACACGCCCTGTCCATGCAGGCGTGTATTTGGGAGCTGCACTTGGAAGCTCTTATTTTTCTATATGTGTGTATGTATGTGTGTTGCTTTTTATTCGGTGCGCTGTTGTTGTTTGTACGTCATGTTGTTGTTTTATTTGTTGTTCTATCTGGAGCGCCGTGTGGCCGCCATGCGCTTTCATACGCATCCACATCCATCTCCCAGTTTGTGCTCCAATTTCGAATTTCTTTTTGGAGCTTGTCGGCTTGCCCAATCACGCGTTAACGTATTTTCGTTTTCACTGCGTGTCGCCGCCGCCGCTCATATTTGTCGCTGCCCTACCCTGCGGCCGAGCTGAACTAAGCCAGACCAGGCCAGACCGAGCCGAACCGGCCTATCTATCCATCCATCTATCTCTTCTACACATTGGAATCGCCTGCTTGAAATTTATTTTATTTGGTTTGTGGTTGTTTGTTGTTGTTGCTGTTGTTGCTGTTCCAGTTCATTGATGATGACAACCATGCACAACAACAGCTACATCGACAGTGTTTATTCTTGCAGCAAAAGCAACAACAACAAGAACATTTTAAACGCGCAAAGCGTCGCCCGAACTTGTTTCAGCTTTTATTTCACATTTTTATTCTATTCTATATCATTTTCATTAAGCAGTTTTGCTTATCTTGCTTGAAATTTCGTCATTTCGCTTGTTCCTCGCTTCAATTTAAACTGCTGTGCTGCTACCTACTCCTCCCCCGCTCACACTCTCACTCCACGTTTATTTTTACTACACAGTTTTTCGTTACATTTTGTTCAGCTAAAAGTTTCGTTAAACGCGCTGGGCTGCGGTCAGTCGCCCTCTCTCGTCCCCCTCGCAGAAGATTGGCAACTTTGCGCGTCCTCGCTGTCGTCCCCTTGCTTGGGGCGCGCCCTGCCTGAGTCATCTCTGCGAGGCGTTTTTGTTTACAGCGGCTCCGCGTTTCGTTTTCATGACCGGGAATGCAAACACTCCGAGCGGGCACTGCACGCAGTCCAACAGATTCCGCACTGTCAGCTTTCGTCATGTGCTGTCAACGCCACCGCCCTACCGCTTATTACATACACAAACACGCATTATTAATATCGCGCCTGTTGTGTAAATAAATACAAGAATCATGCAACGCATTTTTGTTGAGTCTCCGCGGAACCGATTTCATTTTACACAGAAACCGAGAAATCAATACAAGCGCTCTAAATTTAGTCCATGCGCAGCATTTTCGATTGTTGTGCTTTAATATGCCAGCCAGCACAGCTGCAGCGAGTCCCAAATACTTGTGCACGGGTGGAAGCTCGGTACAAATTCCCAAATATGATTTGGGCTGCAAGCAACGAAAGTCGCTAAAAGTGAGGCACTATTTTCAATCTACACATAAAACAGAATCCTTCGTAAGTTTCAAGTATTACCAATTTGTAGCTTATTTGCTTTTGAAAATCTGATTCGTGAAATTTGTAGCAAGCACGAATTGTTTATGGCAACACAAACAAAAACAATTGCGCAATTTTACGATGACTCTTTGAACTAGAATCGGATTCTAGAATCGAAGAAATTAGCAGAAATGAATATGATGACTCCTTTAACGAACAAACGTTCCACTTACACTTTTACATTATGTACATATTTTAAAATTGCGAGAGTGCATTGAATATAAGCACTCGATATACATTTTATGGTTAAACAGTCGTTAGCGTAAATTTATATTATAAGCAAATAAGAGTTTAATTTCTAGAAATTTTCTAGTCTGCATTTGGTTTTCCTAGCCGTGTGCCCATTAAGCTTGGCATATCAGCGACCTTAAAGAAATGCTCTAAAATCTTTATGCACATCCTTCGAAGTACATAGACATACATCTTAACTATTGCTTAACTATTTAAAGGGCATTTTTGTGCAGAGCGTGCATCTCAAGAGCATCGCTTTTAGCCCAATATCATAATTATTCGTTTCCTCTGGCGGTCTGGCCTTCTGGCCTATCTGAAGAAGCGCCAGAAGCCAACCCAAAAGGAAATTCTACATTCCCTGCACAATTTCAAAATTATTACTCTTAAAAAACTTCTAATTATAGTGCTTAAGTGCAGCCTAAATGCTGTTCTATTCTCAAATTTCTTCTCCTCCGACAGACAGACAGACGTAAAAAAACACGGCACGAGACTACGTAAAGGTAGTGCACACTCGAGTTGGCTGGCGACAGCAGCAGCACAGCGTCAGCAGCAACGATCGTACGCTTGGCAATGATTCCCTACCCATTATCATCATGTTTAATTTTTTCAAGTGGAATTTTTAATGCGCTCTCTTTTGATAATTGCGCCACGCTTCGCCCCTTGCCGCTCGTCTCACTCTCTTCTCGGCAGTCGCAGTCTTGTGCCATTGCGTCATTGACGACTTGTGCGCCCTGCTGCTCGCTTGCCTGCCTGCTCTAAGGAAAATCGGCCTCCATGGCAATTAAACACAGCGAAAGAAACCGAAACCTCGCATTGCGGGTTGGGGCGCAGCGGAACGGGACGGAACGGGCGCCAAGCGTACAGCAGCTGCAGCAGGCAATGTAGCTAAATGCGCGCATCGGCCGCGGCCCGCAAAATGCGAGCTAACCTCAAATCAAAAGTATGATAAAATTCCAATTTGCGCGAAGCCGCGCTGGCAACCCGGCAAGTGGGTCTGTCCGCCCTGCCAATCGGGTTGACTTGTCGCTGTAAGTAGCGTTGCTAGTCAGTTCATTTCAGTTGGGTTTGTTTGCTTTCTTTCTTGTTATCCATTCGTTTGATTGTAATTCGTCTCATTTCGTTTCATTATGTTTGTTTTGGGCTATGGGCTGTGGCTCTTCCTGGCGTGGCGTGGCGTGCATGCGCCGCTTCTAATTGAATTTGCTGAAGCGCACAACTTAACGGCTTAACTCGGGGCAATCAGTATTCTAGGCCCGGGCCCTGAACACGCCTTACGCTGGTCGCTCTAACGCTTTGCGGCATATTTTTTTAGGAACTGTCACCGACCGCTGTTGTTGGTTGTTGCTGCTAACAATTGAAGTCATAAATTCCTTAAACGCGTTTCCATTGTGCACTCGCCCGCTCGCCCGCTCACTCACTCACTCAGTCATTCACTCACGCGTTCATTCGTTGGACAAACCACAAAAATTCTTCAACGTCAAGAATATAGTTACACACTTAAATATGCATATGTATGTGTACGAGTATGTGTGCGTTGTTGTTTGCAACTGTTGTCAACGCTTTTATTGTGAATTTTACTACAAGCTATTAAAAAATGCAACTGGCGTAGTTTCGTAACTCGTAATTCGTATTCAAATTCGTATACAAATTTAAATTTCGTTTGACATTTTTTCGCTGGCGCGGCATCTACGAGTATCTGCATGCATACTCTATGTATCTATGTGTGAACATGTGTGCTTGCGCATGCATCTATGACAGCCCTGTAGGAAAACAAACTACTACTACTGCCACGGCACAATTACTTTGAGGGCACCGGTTATCAGTGTGACACTTTTGTATGATACGTTGGAACCGTCACTAGAAAGCAACCTAAAAATAACACCCTATGCAAGTAGAGGTTAACTTTATAACCGCTTAAAACAGCTGCTTACCTACCTTATATGGCTCTTTGCATGTTTCGGCCTAATGCAGCAGGTCTTCAGTGGCTGTTTCCAGCTTTAAAAGAGCTTCTTTCAGTTGGTTCCTTCAGTGGAGTTTCGTTCTGCCTCTTTTGCGGCGGCTCTCGATCAACGCATCCATCCCGTAGCTTCGTTGCAGTGTATTACTCATAGTAAGAAGTAATTGCTCTATTTTTCCTAGCGGGCATGTTGTGCGTGCGCGTGTGTATTGTGTATTTGTGTGTGTCTGTGCAAGGCGTGCTTGTTTTGCTGTTGAAGTTTAAATTTATTTCAGTTGGTTTAGCGGCGTACAAACTGCAGCAACGCATTCTAATTCGGTGCGCTACACGCCAGCGTTGCAGGCGTTTTTCTTCGGCCACTTCACAATTGTGACATGATGGAAATGCAACTTTCATGGAGTTGCCATTTTCAGCGTGTTTTTAAAGACGCACCGAGCTGAGTCACTGTCGCAGGCAGTGCTCAATTTGAATTTTGTTCTTTACCTTCTTCAAAGACTTCTGCAATTGCCTTATCTAAGCTTGTAGCAACATGTATTTTTTATCACTTATCTTAGAGTACACAAGTTCGTAATTTTGAATGTTATCAAAATTTGCTGCTTTCAAAGAATTAAGCACAGCAATAATTTCGTTTTAATTGCCAAGTCGAGAAATTGCAAGTTGTACGAGAAATTACTAACTGTAAAATGTCTGCAAAGGTGCCTGACTCTATCCCGCAGCGCAGTGGTCCTCAACCTTATTGTCGCCGCGGACCGGTCAAGGGGCTTTTCCTTGCCCGTCGGTCTTTTTACTTGGTTTTCCAGAAAAAGCTACTCAAGCGCTATGAATAAATACCACAAAATTTATACGAGTTTAACGTACTCAGTTCTTTTAAATATATGAGAGGAAATCAAGAAATAGTTTTCAGATCAAAAACTTTTGCAAATCCTGACCTTTGACAACAGTAACTGTCAACTCTATCTCTCTTCACTGTTCCGCAAGCGTGTTAGTTTTTTTCTCGAGTTCAGACTTCAGAATTATATTAATGTTTAGACTTCGGATTTTGCATATTTGCATATTTTTGAAGGATTAAGATAGGTAAATTCTAATGACTCTAAGGTTCGTTTCACTGAAAATAAAATTGAAAACGATGTGCATATGTAAAAATTTTTATAATGATGTATCTTTTGTGCGCGTGAGGCTTAGAAGTGTGCCCTAAAAAAGGAGCGGCAAATTTTGAAGCTCTATGTTTTATACAAAATTTATTTTTTTGCCTTATTTAGCCTTATTTTGCCTGAAATGTTGCTCTATGACCCACCATGCACAGTTCAACTAGCGCTTATCCAGACGCTCGCGCTCCTTATTTTAAGTTCATTAGTTGCAATGAAAGTCGCGCTTTGAAAAGGTGGCAGCGCTTGTAGCCTATTTTGAACTTTGGCCAAGCCGCAGCAGCGTTTGCTGCAACTGCACTCAAAGCCGCTTGCACTGAAAGGTTGCTCTGTTTCCACTTTTTCGTCTTTTTGTTGCAGGCTTCTTTGCCGCATGCCTCATACTCCGCGACTTTCAGTGGGTGTAACAGTTTTGCTCAATCACTCCTGCACTCACACACTAACACACCAACACACACACACAGTGCACTTAACTGACTCGAGTATGCTGTGTTGCTGCTGCTGCTGCTGCTGGCATGTTGTTTGTGGCGGTGTGGTCTGTTGGAGGTGCCATGCATCTTTTTGCCGCAGCTATTATAACGCTCCTTGCAGTAGTAGTAGTTGTTGTTGTAGTTTTACATATTTCTTAACTTAAAATTTTTTTTGTCAATTTCATTTTCCATACATAACCAGTTTTTTGCTGTTGCTGCTGCGCCTCTTCGTTGTGGCGCTTTGATGAGGCTGTTCCGAGATGATGTTTTGCTGCTGGCAAGCAACTTTCAACTTTCTTGCGTCCTCCGCCCGTGCGCCTTGGTTTAGTTTGTGTCGGTTGTCGGGTCGGGTCGGGTTCTGCCAGGCGACGCTTGGCGCTGACACTGCTTAGAGGGTTCCTTTTCCTGTGAAATGCGCGCACACACACACGCACACACACACACACACACACATGGCCATGCATTCCGGTGCATCAGCCTGGCAATGCTAGTAAGTAGGAAGTGATGTATGGGAGGCGCGGCAAGTTTCGCTGAGACTGCGGCTCTTGACTGCGGACGGTTCTGTATGCTTGGCTGCATTTTAAGTTCATGTTTGCCGCTCGCTGGTGCGCCGCTTAGAATGACTAATCAGCGGCAGCAAAAGTGACGGCGAAGCAGTTGCCATTGATGTTGCTGTTGTTGTCGTTGTCGTTGTTGTTGCTGCTGGTGGTTGGTTGTTGATTTAAATGTGCCATCAGCGCAGCCGCAGTTAAAGAAAACAAATTTTTTAATCACCAGAAAATATTTTAATGACATTTTTCTGTATTTATGCACTGTCGCTGCAATGCCGGGTTCCCACTCCCATGCAAGAGATTCTCGAATTTTGTTGGGGCGCTTCGGTATGAAATTGAGTTGTTGCTCGTTGCTGTCGTACATATAAGCTGTTGCAATTAAGCCGGGCTTGATGAATGATGTGTGCTTGTGCACAGTGGCGCCGGAGTATATTTTTCGAAAAGGTTTTCCCAAATGTAGGCCTCATCTGCTGGGATTCGAGAATTATAAGTACCTATCAATGAAATAAAATATTTTTGAAAGTTCCCAGCCAACAACAAAAGGAGCGCTCATATTAACGCTTCTAGGCGCAGACTTTGCAATACATACATACATACATAGATAGGATGCAAATAACTAGGTCAACGAATAAATTGCTGTTAATGATCAAATAAAATACTTACAATATTATTGTTCAGTAACTTAAATGAAGACTTGCAAATTGAACAAAAATCGTGCCTAAAATATGCCTTTTGCTGAGTTTAATAAGCTTTTAGCTCAAAGACTTGAATTAATCTAAAAAAACGACTCTTGCTTCAAAGTGTTTTCGAACTCATCGACTTTTGAATTTGAGAATGACAAACACAATCCTTCTAGGCACTTTTAAGAACTCCGTGAGTGTATGCTTCCAAGCATTAGGAGCGTTGATAAAGTCTGTGAGAAGTCAAATTGTTTAGTGATTAAATAAAATATACTACTTAATCTGCAGGTTAAGACGATTCGTTATGAACAAGATAATAATTTTATGATCCTTCTTGGTTGCGCCACTGCGCATGCACGTGTGTGTGTGTTTGTGTGTGTTTGTATGTATGCTTGGGAGTGTTGCTCACGTACGTGATAACCAGCCAGCGTTACGCATTTATGCCGCTTACCTATTACTTTTAAGGAAATCAGCCGTAATTGTTCTCATTTGACTTTCAATAATGAAAGGTGCGATTGATTTCTGCTTTCGTAGCGTCATAAAAATAATATGAAGTATTACATGCCACTTACATGCGGCTTCTGTAGCATCGTCGATTCCTGGCACGTTTCGCTGTTAATCATTAAAATTTATTAGAGATAAATTTTCCATAACGGCTCCAAATGAATTGATGAGAATTTCTTTCTTTGGGTGCGTTTTTGAGTCATGCGTAATTAATGTGCCGCAAATGCATACATATTTACATGACATGCCATCTTCAGAGCAACAGGAAGACAAATAGACAAAACTATCAATCAATTGCGACAAAGTTGCCGTCGCTACGCCGCTCGTTGGATCGCTCTGTTTGTCGACTGCGATTCTGTTACATTTTATGGCATGTGCATTTTAGGCAGAGCTTTGGCGAATAATTTTTTGTTCATCACTTTCAGTTGGCACGGCAATAAAAATTCGTATTTGTATTCCAGGTTGTCACTTTGTGGCACACCTTCCATATCCATTTCTGATTTATTGGCATTCCTCGACGATATTAAGAGTCATACTCGTATGTAGCCCGCATAATTGAATCCTTCAAGAAATTTGGCTGTGCTGTTTCGCCCATTTCAGCTTTCGGAATTACACAGTTGAATACAGTCTGCACTTGTTCTTCTTACTTTTTGATAAAAAAAAACGCATAATATTAAAATTCACTTAATAATCGCATAGAAGGAAATGTGGAATCTCTATTCCTTAATCTCCTTTAACGTTTTCCCTAAAAGAAGCATCTTTGAAATAGCTCTTGTTACATTTTTTTGTTTTTTCTCTGTTTTTAAAGCAATTCTTTAAGCTTTAAATTGCGCTCTTAAACGAAAGGCGAGCTCTTAAAGATAAATAGGATGCTCTGACAAAAACAAGCTGTGTGATGATGCCACTTTCTCTTTCTTCTTTATCTCTTTGCTATTCTATAGCAAGGAATATACTAAATTTTGAATTCACTAGATAACCATTCACTAAGTTCGCATTCAAAGTGCCTGACGAAGTGCCAAGCTACTCCTTCGCTGCCTTACAGTTTCGATTGCCTCTGCACTGTAGTATGCCACATTAAGTTGCATGCCACATTGACGATTGAAAAACCTCTAAAATATATTTGATGATTTTATTACAACGGGATGCAATTACAATTTTACAATTATTCAAATTGTGTGCTCCAATTTTTTTTTCGTTGAATTTGAAATTGGAGCAAGCTCATTAATTTTTATATGTTGTATATGTATCAATTTATGTGCCCTCCGCACCCTCCCTGCCCTTCTCTAATCGGGCAACAAAATAAAAAGTAAACATACTGCGTACATTGTACGGCTGTAAGTGAAAACGAAAGTCGTGTGCATTCGATTCACTAATCGAATTTTCGTATTGGAATGGTGTCAATTTCAAGCACTTCACACTTAAGATGGTGCGATCGAGGCGCGGTGGCGGAACGGGACGGGACGGTGGGGCGGTGGCAACGCACATGTGGAAACGCTTCAAATCGCTTGGCGTGTGATGTGTGAATGTGTCAGTGTGTGTCCGCGGCTACGGGTCAATAACCCGCAAAGAAAAGCTCGCACACATACAGGCGTACAAATTCGATCGTTAAATGCGCTCGTAACTCATTACTTGGGAAGGCGCGCCCTGCTGCTGTCGCGGCCGTGTATTTGTAAGACGTTTTAGAATTCGATTTTGTAGAAAATTGTGCACTAATTTCGAAATTTATTGCAGATGCGCATGCGCCTGTGTGTGTCTCTTTCTAAGCGTGTGTGTGTGTCCATTAATATAATAAGTAACATTTTAATTGCCGGATGTGCGCTTGTAGTGATAGTTGTGAGTGTATGCGCTCCAAAATGATTTCCGCTGCCAAATACAAATACAATCGATGAAGCTGGCCAGCTCAGTTGACCGCTGGTGGCACGCTGAAGCTCTTTGGTGGCGCTTATGCCGATTTGCCTGTGGGCGACGGAGTGAGTGCGGCAGGCGCGAATATTATGCATGATGTCAGCTTGGAGCATGCGGCGCTGTGGCGCGAAAAACAGCGCACAAATAAGTACAGGCCAGGCCGCATATGGCAGGCATGCCGCACAGCAAGCCAGTTTATGTACCCATTTGCTTCTGCTGCTTCTGCTTATTCTGTTTTTCTGGATATTGTTGTTGCAGTTGTTGTTGCGCCATGTTCAGCGCTTGTTCATTTCAATATTTTTGCAAGCGTACTCAAAAGTGCCAATGACTTTTGCAGGCCGGCCGCTCTCAGTAAGGTGTGTGTGTGTGTCCAAATTGGCTACAGGGAGTGGGGTGAACTGGCGTTGCGGAGTTGTAAACTGTCCGTAAATGGCGAATAATTATAAATGCGCAAAAGTGGTCATATTTTTATTTAAAATTATCACTTCAAAGAAGTGCCAAAAATGATGTCAATGCTAAGCAAATATGCACACACACACACACACTCTCCGAAACGCACAGTGTGGTGCAAAATTGAAAATATGCTAGCAGGAAATGAATTTCTATTAACTGCATACAAATATGTAAATTGAAACCAATTTTGGTGAATTAAATTTTTAGGTGCTTAGAAATAATTTTGGCATTTCTTAAACAAAAAGAACTACAGTTAAATAGTTGTATATCTATTTTTTTAAGCTCCTAAAAAGACTTCCAATAACAGTTATGGTATTTTGCTGTTGCCATTTGTGTTTGCACACGGCAATTCTTTCGACAAGCTTTTATAGCGAAATTCAATGGGCCCGAGTGTCAAGGCACCACCGAAAAATTTAATTTGTATGCATGCGTTTGAATGGAGAGTGAATGTCCTCACTCTTTTCTCGCTGCTCAACGAATTCAAGAGCCGGTTTCTAAATGCAGATTTCAGAAGTTCTGCGAAAAAGAATTGCTGACAACATATGAGATATGAAGTATTTCTAATGTATGTACAATAAAACCTTGCACCTATACCCAAATTAGCCTAGTTTAAGTCACTTTTATAAAATAAGCTTATACATATAAAATTCAAAATCAACATAATTATTCTCTTGGCATGTGAGTCGGAAACGCTTGAGCATTTTAGGAAAATAATTTAAGGAGTTGTTGGAACTATGCAACAGTTTTTTCAGGTTTATACTTTTCATTTACATACATATGTATATGTCATTTTTGATGGGTTAGAGCTAGTCCAAATGTTATTAGAGTATGGAGAAAATGAGAAAGAATGAAAGAAAGATAATAATGCTTTTGTGTATTCACTTTTGCACCAGAGTGTAGTTATCGAGTTGATTGAGGCTTCAGCGGCACTTAACGCTGGAGCTGTGCAAGTCCGAAGTTCGCCGTCAAAATTGACGAAAACTCAATTATGAAACATGCTCAAAGTGCGCAGGTACACACGCACTCACACACACACAAATGTGCGCACGCAAATATACGCTTGATTATAGTGCAAATAGTGATTTGTTTGCTAGTCAAAGATTCTAACTAAACCTAATTTGAATTTGCATTAACAGTTTTTGTTTTGTGTATTGCTCTTATTTTCAGATGAAGTAAGCTGAAAAAATCAAAGCCGCACTCAAATAGCACTTGCCTGCCTGCCTGACTGCCTGTCGCACAGTGCTTTAGGGAGCACACTCAAACACAAAAAAAGGGAGATAGTGCAAGTGTGTGTGCATGTGTGAAGGGCCACATTTTACAATTTGCGCTTTGCTACGTCCAAAACGCCGACCACAAAAACAGCAACAAACATAAAAAATATAAAACAATATTTAACGAACGAACGCTAGCATACACACACACTCACACACAGTGAACTCAACACATACTCAGCTACTGCTATATACAGAGAGAGGAGCACGCAGCATCAGCACCTTCCAGCCAGCCAGCCAGGCAGCCGGCCGGCCAAAGCGACACCGGCTTCAACATGCAGGCGATAAAGTCGAAGCCGCTGCGCTGCAGCTTATCAGCGACTGCGACGCTGCTGCTCTTCGGGCTCATCTGCGGCCTGGGCTTCCGTTTCACATGCGCTGAGCGCGATTTCAACTTTAACGATTCCCAGGTAAGTCCGAACCAGTGGCAACTCCGCCGCTCGAGGAAAATGCACTTCTCTTGTTTATAATTTCACCTTAAAGCGAGACGACACCGCCACTGACCCGAACTTCGGCGTTCTTGTGTGGTTCTTCAGTTTTATTCTTCAGAATATCTGCTTTCTTGGAATTGTGGAAATGTTTTTTGTTTTGAGATTTGTTTACCAACAGCGACCACATTCGTACCTGTCGCCTCGCAGCTGTTTGCTCTGCGCGCCGCTGCTGCTTGGCGGCTTGGCTGCTTCACTTCTTCATGGCTTCATTATGTTGTCTTTTCGCTTATCGCTGGAGCCCTAATTTTATCTTATCTTAACGGTGCTCGCTTTTGGCATTTTGTTCTTGCTTTATCAGCGGCGGCAGCAGCGAAAAATATAAACGGCAGCAACAGTGGCAGCAATTCCGAAGTATGCGGAACACTTTTCAAGCTGCACAAGCACACGTACATACAAAGTTGCACTGTAGCGCGCGCTGTGGTGCATTCAAGCGTGCAGCATGCATCAATCATACGCAACGACAGGCGCACCGAGAAACGGACGCACAGCGAGAATGAATGGATGGATGGACGTACGGACGGATGGGCAAGGAGAACTGACAGTCGGCGAGAACGGATGCAGGGGCGGAGAGAACAAACGTACCGGGTAGACTGACGAACAGGCTGAAGACGGATGCACATGCCAACAGTAGCTACCGCGGCACCGTTTCCCAGTAGGAAATCAAACTATCGCAGAGAAGTCTTGGAGCGCATGGTTGGAGTGCTCAAGCTTACTGTGAACTTCATGGTCGAAATTTTATTTAGTCTATAGAAGAGGAAGCTAATTCGTGGTGGGAGTGAGGGAAAAGGAAGAATATTTCGAAATATATTTTACTATAAATTTGATTCTATTATTATTGTCACAAATATATAGTTCTTGAAAGGAGTCATTTGAAAAAAGTATTCAAACGAATTAATCGTAATAAGCCGTCTTAGCCAACAGAGACCGTTCAATCTAAGCCACAATTATTTCGAAAACTGTACAAAATTCGAATTTTTTGCTGGCAAGTAGTGCCATTTTTCCTAACGGAAGCACTTGCATATATTTTCCAGCTAGGTTTTCTAAGCACACACTCTACTTTTTAAACAAAAAGTCTCATTGTTTTATTTTCTAGCTTCTTTGCTGAATGCAACTGCCTCTTCCCTCTTTCTATCTCTTTTGCATGAGAAATTAACATATAAAATTTCATTTGCTGCTGCTACTCGGCTTAGTATGCGTTTTTTTGCTGCAGTTGCTGTTGGCATTTTTATAGTTTGTTGTTGCTGCTGCTGCTGCTGTTGTTATCAATGCTCATGCATTTATGCATTCATTCATGCCTGGCCTGTCTGCCTCCGTTCGCCGCACATGCTCATTGATAGAAGCGTCGCTGCATTTCGCACGTTCTTGCGCGTTCGCTCGTCTTGCGCTTCTCCAACTGCCTGCAACGCCCCATTCGTCAATGCGTGCGTCTGTGTTTGCGCTCGTCCGTGTGTCCATTTGACCATCGATACTGTGCTGCAGCTTGTTGTTGCCCTTTTTGTTTCGCAGGCTCGCTGCAGTTCTTGCTTTTTCAGTTTTGCAGCGCATTGCCATTGCCACGCTGTGTGGCAGCCCGGCACGTTCAACACCCCTACTTGCTGCTCGGCGCAGGCTGCCCTCCCGGTGGCCATCAATATGCGCAATTTATTATCAGCCATGATTTTCAATATTTTTTGCACATTCAATTCGATTTGATTTCTGATTGAAGGCAATTGTTTGCTGCCTCTGCGCTGCTGTCGCTTTTTTGATTTCGCTCGATTATTCTCTGTTATTTGTTTGTTTACGTTTTTAAATTAAAATTAAAATTGTTGCTGCTGTGGTATTTGCTGGTGAATTAAGTATTGCTTATTGGAAATGTTGTGTATGCAGAAATGCAAATTTCGAGCGACCGCTTCGCAATTCGAGCGCGTAAAATGCCATCGGCCCACTTGGCGTCTGCCACTGCGCGCATGTAATTTGTTGCATGATAATTTGTAGCTGCTACATACGTAGTAATGAAGCATAAAATTGAGTTACTGATAATTTGTTTACGCTCGATAATCGCCTTATCAACAGCGCGCTTGCTCTTCCCAAATAGCGTCGGCTCTTCAGCGTGTGGCCCCTTTTAAATTGGAGCTATTGCTATTTATATTTCAAAAGCCCCTTCCTACCGCAGCGTATCCGCTTTATCGGTGCGCCGACACAAAGCTAGACACTCATCAAAAATTCCGCACTTTTTACCGCAAATTTGTCAGCGAAAAACTCTTTGACAATTTTGTTTATATCGCTTGGCACGTTCGCAATTCACCGTCTTCAAGTGAAAGATGAGTGAGTGCCTGACTGTATGGGAATATGCACTGACAAAGCAACGAATTTCCTATGGAATTTTTCAATTCGACTGAAAAGTGTGAGTCTCACACTTGCGGCTAGCTTTTTGCGCGTTATAAATCGTTTGCCTGCAGACAAAACTGTCACGCTGCAAAAATGCACAAGAAGTTTATTATACTATATACAAAACAGATAAATTGCAGCTGGCAACATTTATATCTTTTATAACAATATCTCTGATATCCTTACTCACTTCAGATTTTGCAAATTTCTTGAATTTTTCACTGTTTTTTTTTAAAGCACAATTTGTCCCTCCCTTCAAAATAACAATGGCACAGAAAGACCTGATGTATGTACATATCCGTTTATAAGTAACGGCAGTAGTTAACTGTCAAAAATACGAAAATTTGTGGCGAGCTTTAGCAGAGAGTTGATTCCAAGCTTTGAGGCATTCTCCAGCCCAGTAAGCCATCGAGTTTCCGCATCGATTAGGCAAGATTTAGAGATGCCGGGACAGAGACACTGAAGCTGCTCGAAAGTTTGCTTCCTATTTATATCTATGCCTTTAGAATTAAGTGGAGTAGTTTTGATTTATTACGGATATGTTGGTATTGTTTACGAGAACTGCAGCAAAGCTTGAACATTTGACACTTACATACGTAAAGCAAAGATTATACTACACTCAAGATAGCGCAGCTGAGCCTCAGATCTGAACATTTTTTTGTCTTATTGCATAATCCGTGCAATGGAGAGCGGGTCATAGTTTTTAAGAAAGCCTGATGCTCTCTATAGGAGAGCGGGTAGTAAGAATTCGGCAGAATCGTGCCAAAGCCAGAGAACGGGTCTAAATGTTATGGGCTATGTTTATTTATTACAAGAAAATTAGTTATATAAATCGCTTCTTTAAACAGCAAGAGCACTTGTTGATCTGCAGCTTAAATATTTTTTTCGTAAAGTAATAAATAATTTGCACAACTTTTTCAATTTGCAGGTGCCACTGCTCGAGCCCAGAGATGAGCCGCCCAGCATACATGCACACGGCTACATACAGGATCCGTATGCCGCCGAGGTGTCGCGCTGTCACTATGCCGACAGCGAGATTATGCTGTCATTAGTGCTGAAGAGTCATGATTGGCCTGATTTGAGTGTCAATAAAAAGGCGAAAGTGCTTGACAAACTGTCCAAGTTCTTTGCCATACCGAAGGTGTGTGTGTGTGTGTGTAGCAGCTACTGCAGACCACTCGCTGTGACATTTACTGACTGCCGTTCTTTATCTTTTGCAGGAATTTATTATAACGGAATCCGTAACGAAACACGAACTAAACGAAATGCAAAAGGAATCGATGCGCAAGGGGAGCAATAAGTGCCATATTATTAATCGACGTCTGGGGCGTGTTAATTTAATGGTGACTACACACCTTTTTGTGGCATACAGCTTTTTAATGTGCACACTTTTTTTGCAGCTCGGCTGTGGCGCATCATACTTTACGATGGGCGAACCGATTGCCAGCCAAATTGGCGCACAAACGAAGGACGGCTCCATTGACAATATAACCGGGGAGAAATTCGGTTGGTGGGTCATTTGGCGCAAGCATCACAAATCAAGGTAATCGAAGCTATTTTGCCTAAGCGAAGGAAAGCCGTCAATTAATTTGTATTTTGCAGAGCTCAACGCAATCGCCGACAAGCTGAGGGCTCCGGCGAGGAGGAGGACGACTACGATGACTACGAATATGACGACGACGAAGAAACTCCGTACGTTAAGCGTTGCGCTTGTGCGCCGAGTGGCAAGTTTTAATGTAAGCTTTTCTTTTTGTGCACGTTTTCTTGCAGTGAAACTGTAACGGAGCCACCAGCCGTCACCTCGCATGCGCACCGTCATCACCACGGCGTTGAAAAGGTGAGTGCACTGTGCTTGCATTGCCAGGCAATTCATCGCTCTTGTTTAAAACAGTTGAATTGAGTTAAATCTAAACAAAACAAAGGAAAAAACTGTTCTTTTTTTTTTAAACAAATCAACAAACACCAAAGAAAAAAGCAAAAAGCGCTAGACAAAAGTCACAATTGAAGAAATTACAAATCATGGTACTTGTTTGGGTTTTCTCCATGTTTCTTTCTCGTTTTGTGCCTCCTTTTATGTTTTTGTTCTTTTCTACCCTTTATTTGTTTTTTTTTGTTCTACGTTTTTCTTACGTTTTCGTAATAATGCACTTTGTAATTAATCAAATTCATTTTACAACAACCAAAACAATTTTACAACAACATCGTCTATAGAAAATTCATTATGAAAATCTTGTAATTAATCAAATGGTGTTTCTCTTTGTTCTCTTCTCTCTTTCTATCTAAATATATATATATATCTATGCTATGTCTCTCTTATTGAAAAAAATGTGCTCACTCTGAAATGATTAACAAAAATCGTAAAACAAACCACAAACCGTGCGTTGATTACTAACCTAATATTACTTATATGCACCAACGCAATCACCAAACACCAATTCACTCACCTACACACATACACACTCACACCACACACATCACAATCACTACCACTACAATCGATTGCACCGACGCACCTACACGGCCACTTGTAGTCTGACTTGAGCGAAAATAGTGTTGAACTCGAGTTGTCTAACAATCACCAGCCCGAGGTGCAGCATGTTGGTGTTGATGCTGTTGGCGATGGTGATGAGGATGCCGGAATCGATGCTGATGCCGACGCCGATAACACCGATGCCGATGCCAAGACCAAGTCCGATTCAGAGTCTGACAACGCTTTGTTGCTGCTGAACAAGAATGGCGTAAACTTGGACGAGGAAATTGTCGAGAGCGTTTCGCAGCTGGAGTCGGTCATCACAAAGACCATTGAGAATACGAAGCATATAAAGGAATTGCCTGTAGTGGAGGAGGAGGAGGCACCCGTAGTGGATGAGCCCGTGGCGGAAATCGAAAAGGAATTGGAATCGCCCGGCAGCATGCTGGAAGAGCTCTCGAACGAATTGCAGCGCAAGACCGAGCAGCCCATTGTGGGCGTGGACGGCGTGGACTACGCCACCAGCAGCACAACCGCAAAGTTGCCTGCAAGCAATCTAAATGGCGACGACGATAATGATGATGACGCTGCCATTGAAGAAGCGTCGCATGCATCAAACCGCAGCCCAAATGCGGCGCAGCTCGATTTTAATAGTGTGGAGTACACTGCAGCCGGCACACCGCCAACAGCCGCTGTGAATATGCTTGAAGTCGTGGAAGAGTCAACTACAATGGCGTCATCGTTGCCGGTCGGCGCGTCAGTGGCAACTGTTGGTGTAGGTTTAGAGCATTCAAAAGCAGCCAGCAGCACTGCTGCCCCTCATGGCACTGCTGCCGAGGCAGACGCTACTGCCTCAGCCACACAAGCCACTGAGCATTTCAGCACTTTACTAACAACTACCACCGCCACTGCAATATTTACACCATTATCACCACATTCACCACAACCATCATCAGCACAAACACCAGCATTAATCGATGCATTCGCTACTCCTTCCTCTTCATCCTCTTCATTTGACTCCTCTCTTCCCTCATCTTATTCATCTGCCTCCTCGTCGTCGTTCTTGTACTCCACAACAACCACAGCGACAACAACACCACCACCACCACTACTATCACCATCAGCCACAACAACAACTAAAACAAAGGTAAAACTTTATACTCTCATTCTGTTAAACGTGTTCGTTTCGTACATGTTCGAATTTCGATATCACATCGCAACTCATCAAGTCGAATTGAATTGCATCGAATTTCGAACTGATGAGTGGCCCTATGTACCTTTCCCTTTTGTTTTGTGTTCCTCATCATTGTGTGATTTTTTATGATTTCTTTGTCTAAATGGAATTTAAATTTGTAAATTCTGTAAAATTTATTTCGTAACTTTTCATTGTTGTAATATTCTTGATGTTAGCCTTAGCCTCAACTCATTTGTTGTTGTGTGAAACAAATAATTCCAACTCTGGATATGTAGACGCGGTTGTAGGGTGTTAAGCTGGCTTAGAGCGTTAACCGCATTTTTATTGTAGCGCTATTTCGTTTAAAGTACTTCCATTTTTATTCCTTCTTTAGCTTATATTACAGCAAATACTACAAAACTCAAAAATACAATTTATACTAGTTTCTCATTGTTTATTTTGGAGACATTTCACCTGATGTAGTGTATTTAATTTTTAACTACTTTCGACTTAAAATATAGTATACTATTTAGATTGAAAGGGCCTAGGCCGCCGAGTTTTCTCTCCCGACACTCGATCATCACTTTAGCATATTTTCAGGCAAACTTTCAGTGCGGGTCTAAATCTAGTTTATACGTAATATACGTGCATTTTTATCAAATGTGACAAGATAAGCGGCAGGTTTTCAAACCAGCCAATTACGACCAACGAATTTTAGTTATAAAACTTAGTTTAAATTAGAGTTTGGTTAGACTTGCGCTGAAAATTTGCGCTTCGGGTTTTAAGCTGTCAGCTGATATTATCTTTAAAAGATGACCAACTTCGATTTCTTGTCTTAATTTGAAGATTACGCATTTTTCTCTCGTTTGTGCATGTAACTACTCTGAGTTGGGAACAAACTAGAGAGCAGCATTAAGCTGTGTGGCTTAACCCTTAACTGATTCTTATATGCGTCAGACTGCACCCACTCACATCTTAAATAGTACTATATATTTCCCCGTCCTTTAGTACTTTCTATAAATTTTCTTTTTCGAGACCACTTTTCCTTTTGTACTTTATTGCTAATCTCTAATGTGTACTTTCTCGATATTTCGTAAAATTTTCGATATTGTTGTACGTTGCTAATATTGTCACGCTGCAGCTGCAACACAAGTTGTTGCCGTCGTCCTACGACGCTGATGAGCTAGGCACGCTGTCCCCGAATGAAGCGCTTTCGGAAGAGGATTCCGCAGTCGGAACCGCAGTGCATGCTGCTATCGATAGTATCAACACACCGATCACAACTCCACCAAGCACCTTAACCACAAATATCTTATTAACAACAACAATAGCTACTACCACTGCGACACTAATACATGCGCATCACGACAACGCGCCGACAAAGCCGCCAGCAGCACCGCCACAAATCACCGACGTCGATGTTGAAGACATAAATGTCGACAATGACGATAATGATGTTGGCGGTGATGATGATGACGCTGGCGTTGATCAAGATGATGATGATGATGATGATGATGACGACAAAAAGGTGAACACTGCAAGTCGCCGCAAAAAATGAAAAAATTCGTATGCATTGCAAATTGATGCAAATGAATTGTGTACGATACGAGCATGTGTAAAGAGCAGCAATAATTGCACTTAATGTTTTTTCTTACTCTCCCGCCCGCAGTCCCCCTATGCGTATGTATGAGTAAGCAAGCGATCGTGTATGCCCCACCCTTGCCCCCGCTCGCACACCATACACGCACACACACACGCATGTAAAGCGAACTTGTTGATAGCTCGTACACTATGTTGCAAAAGTGAAGAAAATTAGTATTAATTGAAATGCTCTTTTATTGAAAAACTGCAGCATTTTCTGTAAAAATAATTGTTTAAAAAAAATTTGGTTTCCAAGTAGTCACTTTTGCTGCATAGTGCTTACGTTCTTAAGTATTTTTTGCAGCTTTAGAAAACTCTTCACGTAGTAAATTCTTTCTTGCACATCACACATACACACACACCTGCACACACTCACATATATTTCCATGTTGCTAATTGTAAATGTATGTCATGTATATCTGTTGGTTTTTGTTTTCTTGTGGCATGATCGTTCATACATCGCACCTCTGCGCCTTTAATTGTTGTTGGCTGCCGGCCCATGATTGGTCGAATGCACTTTTTTCTAACGCAGCAGCAGCAGCAAGCAATAGCAACAAAGACAACGAAAATATGAAATTTGTTTAATTTTGACCTTTCGCTTTCAACCAAAAATTAGGATCAAGATGCTGAGGGTACCACTTATCTGCCGGAGTACGATCAAAATATGTCCAATCGCTCGGCGGTGAGTCTTTTCAGCAAACATGCTTCATTTCAATATTCACCACTTCCACTTGTATTTCTTGCCTGCAGTACTACTCCACCACACCACAAGCGGCCGTTGGCTTTGACAGCAGCTCCGCAGTCACGACGAGCACAACTGCGCCACCGCCAGAACTCACGAGCGGCGCTGCCGATGAGCTGGAGAACACGCCGCCCATGATTAGAACACGCTTGCAGAAACTGGCCGTCACCTCGGGCAAGTCCTTCACGTTCACCGTGCCCGCAGACACCTTTTACGACAGCGAGGACAACATCAACTTGCGCTTAGTGCTGACGGATCTGGAGGGCCAGCAGCTGAAGCCCAGCTCGTGGCTGCAGTTCAATGCGGAGTCGCATGAGCTGTATGGCCTGTAAGTGTGGCCCGATAGCTCGATATTATCTGGCTTCTTAAAATATGTATTCCTTTGCAGTCCCCTCGACGATTCCGTGTCCAAGTGGCAGTATCAGTTGACCGCCACCGACTCCGGCAATGCCTCTGTTACCGAAACTGTGGAGCTCTCCGTGCAGCAGCATCGGGGCGTGCGCACGGTTAACCACGAAATCAACATCGCCGTCAAAATCAATGAGAAGAATATGCCCAACATCGATTGGCAGTTAAAGCTGATGAGAGGTGTGTACTTTATATAGTTTTTCTATATAATTAGAGTTCGCTTGAAAATTATGTGATCAAAGTTTTTGTTTGCATTTTTGTAGGCAGAAAAAAATTAAAACTTATTTTAATACGCATTTATTTAACTTGTAGGTATTGCTGAAACACTAGGCGACGAATCGACCGGCTCTATTGTGGTGCGTGAGATACGCCAGACGCCGCAAGATCCGCACTCCGCCACTTTTGTGTACTTCAACGAGACGCTCCCCACGAACGAATGCCCCGAAGCGGAGCTAAATAGTCTTGTGAAGCGCCTAGACGCCAGTCGCCTCAGTGATCTCGTTCACCCCATGTTGGGTGTGAAGTCCATAACCGGCCAACTGATTGGCTCCTGTCAGAAGTCACACATCGCCATGCCGAAGCCCACGACGCACATGAGCAAGAATCTACCGCCTATGCCACGCAACCAGGTGGATCGCGTGAATGCAACAGTCGGACATTTGCTTGTGTTCAAGGTGCCCAGCGACACCTTCTACGACCCGAACGACAATGAATTGACGCTGACGCTGAAGAGCAAGGAGCACAAGGAGCTGAGTCCGCGCCATTGGCTGCAGTTCGACTCGAAGAATCAGGAGTTCTATGGCATACCCAAGAGCGGCGACATCGGCTCGGAGGAGTATCTGCTGGTGGCTGAAGACAGCGGCGGCCTCAGTGCCACCGATGCGCTCGTCGTCGTGGTGAACCACGCGCCCAAGAAGGAGTTCAGCGCCTACTTCAAGGCGTATCTGGCCATACGTCACGAGCAGTTTAACGCGGACTTGCAGCGCAAGTTCGTGGAGCGCGTGTCACAGCTGTTCGGCGACCAGGCCATCAACTACGTACAGATTCGCTCGGTGACGACACATCACGACTCGGACAGCACGATTGTGAACTTCTACAACACGACGCTGTTCAAATCGCACAATCGCTGCCCGGAGGAGGAGATCGATGCGGCGCGCAGCGTGTACCTTATGCAGGACAGTCTGCTGCGCGACAGCGTGAAGAAGGCGCTCGGCCCGGAACTAAATCTCACAAATGTACAAGTGATACCGCTGGGCTCGTGTCATCGTGAGTAGCTGCTTGCTGTCAGAAAATGAAATTTTATTTACTGTGCATTTCTCTCTCTCTGCTCTCAGCTCAAACCGATGTCACGCATCGCGAGTTTCCTGCTACAAAGCCAGAGGAGCCCACGCTGAAGTCCACCTTCCCCGATAATTACCTATACACAGTTGTTTTGCCGGCAGCCATAATACTGGTGATGATCTTGATAGCCAGCCTAATCGCCTGCTGTTTGCATCGTCGCCGCCACAAGAGCGGCAAAATGGAGCTGGGTAAGTGCATATGTTCCCTCGAAATTTTAAAATATCTCTTTGAAAGCTGCACTAAATTGGAAATGCTACATCTTGATGCCTTATGACATTTAGCACTCAATTATATTTAATGTTTGCTTGCAGGCGACGAGGAGGAACGCAAAGCCTTCCGCACCAAAGGCATACCGGTCATATTCCAAGATGAATTGGACGAGAAGCCGGAAATCGGCAAGAAGAGTCCGACCATACTGAAAATCGAGAAGCCACCACTGCTGCCGCCGTCCAACCACACAACAGCAATGAATGGTGAGTGCATTTACCTGCACCACAATGACTTCGTTCCATCCTTCACATGCACGCGTACCAATCCAATTTCAGGCGATAATGATGTTGACGAGTACGTGCCACCGCCGGCGGTAATGATGGGCGGCCGCGAAGCACGAGGGAAATCACCCGCCACGCCATCGTACCGAAAGCCCCCACCCTATGTATCTCCGTAAATGTGTCAAAGCCAAGCGCACTGCAACGTAACGTAACGCAACTCGTTCTACTTAAACTAATCACACAAACACAAAAGGAACTCATCCTACTTTAGTACTACTACTACGGCTACTACTACTACATACTACACTGAGTTAAGCGTTTTGTCGAAACTCGAAAAGGGGTGCTGCATGGGCGCCCGCTTGCGGGGCCGGCCCACATCCCGCCACCGTATTATCACCAAAACTATTGAACAAATTAACAAATCTATGGCAATTCAAGAAAACAATCATTGTACCCCCCTTTTTTTGGCGTCGAAACTGTCGGCTTGGCGTCAACACCAACACCAACGTCGCTGTTGTCGTTAACGCGATATTCCGATATCCACTCAAACGGTTTGAACTACTGGGCTGCTTTTTGTGCAACTTCTTTTGTATTAAAGAATCTTTATTGTATTAAAGAATCGCTTGCGGAGCAGCCTGACTTACAGTAGAAAGCAGACAATTTGTATGCGTTTCTTTTTTCTTAGACTCTAAGTGCTAACTGCAGCGTATTTATTTTATTTTATTGTAAACATTTTGTAGGCTAAGCAAAGCATAGCACGCGCTAAAAGTATGTGGTCTGTCGTTAGCTTGTATGCTTGAAAAATCAAACAAGCAGACAACTCCTCAAGTTCGCTTGATTAGGAATTTAAATTGTAACAATTTAAGGCGAACTTTGTTTAGTTTTAGTATTTTTGGAAATTTGCAAAAGCGAAATTGCTAGACATATATTTTGAATTTAATTTTAATACAGTCGGACTGCTGTTAGCCAACACTTAATTATGAGACACAAAAGGCAGCTTGATTTGTAAAGGCATTTGGCTAAAGCTATAAATTGTAACATAGACAAGGAAGAGTGCATTTTTTTTTTATATTTCCTGTTTTCATTTGATATTTGACTAATTACACTAACCAGCAGAAAAATGCAGACTGGCGTAATTTATTATAATCTTTCTATATAAAGCAGGAGCGCAAATAAACGTCTCATACTCAGATGCTTGCAAAAATTGTCATTGACTTTATTTGATAAAATTGTAAAAGCATTTATATAGGAAAGATATGAATTATGCCAGTCGCATAGAATTGCTTGGGTAGTGCCATTTCTTGTGTGCTGTTAACATTTGTTTAACTTATCAACTTTTCTAACTACAGTCGCAAACTTAATCTATGAGAGCATTTCTCTTTAGCAAAATAGTTTTGTAATTTTTAAATACTTCACACAATTTAGACGTTGCTATTAAATAGTAGGAGCTGCTAAATTCAAGCAGCATTCGAACACAATCAAACGCGTATAGTAATACTTTTTATAGCCGCTACAAATCGTAAGCATTATTGACTTCAAAACTGCTTGCACTTTTTCACACACTAAGCATTAAGCGACTTTCGCTGTTACACTGAGAAAAACACTGCTGTAGTTTTAGGCTTTAATGTTGGAATTTTTGTACTCTGCTCATAACACTTCACCCCGAAACCTGGCTTATAATAAGCGTACACATTTTGTACTTACTTACTACCACACACAAAGCAAACAGGCAACAAGTCTAATTGTTATTGTAACTGTGGCTGGCTTGCACTACTTCTTAATTACTACTACTTATTATCGTGTATACTGCCAAGCGCGCACTTTTATAGACAACTTAACTTGTTTACTTTTCTTCATGACTACTCGGCTACTTTGTAATGAGTACGTACTTGTGCTACCGAATGTTAGGAGTAGATCTACAAGTATGTATATACATACATATATATTAAACATGAATGGTTCTTATTGTTTTTATGCTTAAATCATATTTTGTACGCATTTTAAATCGGAATATATATTTCTGCTGTAAGATTTTAAGTTAAATAAAACGCGCTAGAGCAAAATACAAGTTAATAATTATATAAAAAAGTAATACATAAACTAATGCACACAAAGAAAAATGCGGGCAGCATGCGAAGTATAATGTTTGATTTTAAAAATAAAATGCCAAAGATAAGTAAAAAAAACACAAACACGATCACGCAGCAATTTAATTTTTATTTCAGCTCACCGATTTTAAACGGCTGTTCGATCACGCCCACTTAACACGCTCATTTACAGAATACAACATATCATTTGTACACAGCAATTGCAAGTGCGCGGGCAGGCAGCCGGGCGTGGGGGTAACGCAGTCGCTTGACGGTCGAGAATTTGAGAATTGAGAAATATACTGTGTACAAAATTAAAATTCGTACAGTCTTCTTATGTGTTGGAAATATTTAACCCCCGCTGCCCCGCGCTTAATGATATTCGGCACTTGCCTGCATTTTAGCAATATTTCACATTTTTATTTAACTTTTGACATTTTTTCCATATTTGTGAAAGAGATAGAGAGAGCATGGCATCTCAGTGTCCATCCAAAAAAAAAATTACACAAGAATTTGTAGTTTTTAACTAAATTAGCAAAGTATATAAAAATGACTAAAAGTATTCATTTGATATTGTATATCGTAAAGGCAAACTATATCTGCAAATTAGTTTTCGCTTGCATGGAGCGCCTTAAATGCTCCCCTCTGCACACAAGCGCTGAAAGCGCGCTCGCACCGCTGCCATATATCGATAATTTGGCGCCATTTTAATTGAATGCTCCCATTAGCCCCGCCCAAGCCCCAAACCCAGCAACTCTAACAAAAGTAATCAAATACAATAATTAAATGTAATTGCGTGTAACTGAAACAAGTTTATGTATACATCTAAAGCCACACATACAAACATATATTATATATACAATACATACATATGTACATGTGAATGTAAGGAATACAAAAAAGTTGAGCAAATGGGAAAACAATAAAAAATGTATGTAAAGAACTTGACTGCAACAAGGAAGGCTGCAGCTAAAGAAATTGCGCAACGTCTTGGCAGTTTTCTTTTTGATATATACACACTATATATAAGGAATACATATATAGCATAGTATATGCAAACAAATTGAAGGCAAAGCATTTGTACGTACGCGGTAATAATTACATGAACAGAAATTATGAAAAGGCAAAAGTTCGTTTGCAACAACACAAAGGCAACAAAAAACCACAAAACAGTTTTTTGTATGCATAAAAATATGAATATTGAAATTGTATTGTATTAAAATTGCATTGAAAAATTATACGATAATAACGTAAATCACAAATAACTGAAAACAATGATGCAAATAATTCTAATTGATAATAAAATAGTGAGAATAGTAATTTTCGCAAAAGTTCGCAAAAATACAATAAACATTTATATTTTGATAAATTACAATGAAGCAAGTGTTTTAATGGAGGAAGAAAGAGACGAGAGAGGGAAGAGATATGCTGCCAATAGTCGATAGTCAAACATTCAACGATACTTACTCCTAATAGCTGATTCTTTTGTACAAAAGCTGCGAATACGTCGAATTTGGCTTGTGAACTTTTTGCCCGAGCCAAAGCTCATAGAAAATTGCTACGATTTGATTTCACTGATGCCACTCTACGAATTTCATACTAACCTCGTGTAGAGATTCGAGTTAAATGATAGCACATTAATAGCTTCTTCGAACTTGCATGCCATGGATTCAGTGATAGGGTTGCCTAAGTTCTGCAGATGGGAATCTGTTAGGGACTCTGCATTTCGATTCGAAAAGGATTCCTATTTAAAAGTTCAATTCAATTCGTCTGCTCTTACAGACTCTTACTCTGTCATAACAGTCACAATTGATTTCAATTGCTAATTTTCCATGCTGAAAAAATCCTTATTCATTTAAAATTTCTTTCCCGAAATTTTATTTGTCTACCCAACAAAGAAGCTATTCTTCTGAAAATCTAAAAGCTTATGAAAACATAAGTTGTATTGCTCTGAGTATTAGTACGTGAAATTAAATATTATTTATCGAATTGACAAAGGCAAGCAAGGAATTTAGTAAAAGAATCACTCTTTATTTAAGCTCTTCACTTTGGACCGCCGCACAGTGGCTCGTTTGGCCGAAAAAGTTTCAAAAATCATAACTTTTGAACAAATAGAGATATCGGAATAATTTTTTTTGCTTTCTGCAGAAAATTGTCATAGCTTTATTTACACTAAAACTTGTTTTTGTACATATACAGGGTGCGACGGAATATGTTGTTGAAGTGCAGGTAGACAAAAATCGCACATTTTATATAAAAAAAAACATTTTCGTTTTTTTGCTGTGCTTGAAAAATCAGTCAACTTTGACCAGCTCTATAGACCAAACTACTTATGCAAATAAGTTGAAACTTTCACTTTCTAAAAGTACAATCAATTCCCTATCCAATACATATAATAGTTTTGCTAAATCTTTCTACAAAAAAATGGATTTTCGTATTTTTGAAATTTTTTCTGCCAAACGAGCCACTGTGTGCCGCCTTTAGTAAGAGGATTCTGTGTGCAGGTCCATGCTGCCTGTAGAGCGCCACAGGTCCACAAGCAGCATTATTTGTATGTTCAGTGCAAAACAGCAACTGCTTGGCACACACACACACAAGCACATGAAGCCGCAAAGTAGCTGCATGCTGGCACTTGAAAGCCGGAAGCCCGATGCTGCGACACGCTCTCAAATGCCCGAAAATAATGAAGCAATATTGGGCCTTTATTAAAACCATTACATTACAGCTGCAAATGAAGCCCTGCACAGTCAGAGTCAACCATTTTGTTATTTTGCTTGCTGCTCTACCCCGCCCCGCCCCGCCCCGCCCGGCCCCGTCGCGCGCAGCTCTTTGTGCTGCAGTAGGCCGCTATATAGCCAAGCCAATTCGTATTCATTAGTACTGATTTGGCTTCATGTTCGTTTGTTTCAATTGTTGCCTTCAAATTATATGCCACATTGTGGTTGTTGTTGGTGCCGTTGTGCAATAGTTGTTGCTGTTGTTATTAAAGCCATTGCTGCTTGTTTGGTTTTGTTGCTTTGTTGTCGGTCATTTAATTGGAAAAAAACAACTCAAACTTGCTGCTGTTTCCTTTTGCATTACACAGGCACAGGTGTGTGCGTAAATGTGTGTGAGTATTTGTGGGTGGGTACATGCATATGTGTATGTATGTGTGATTGGGCCTTGGTAAGGGGAACGTTTTGGAAAATTTGAAATTTGAGTTTCGAAATGAGCGTTAAATTAGAAAATTATACACGCAGAAATGTTGTAACCATAACCAATATCTGGCATCGTTCATGGTTCACAGATTGATGATGGATAACAGTATACATAATTTTAACTCTAAAATAATACATCTCTTGTGAAGAATTGTCAACTCTGTTCGTTAATTGCTTCGATTTTTTTTCGCTTAATCCCCCTATACATGCAAAGCACTTGTTGGTTTAGAAAGGATCATAGGTTAGTGGGTGGGGGGAAAGGAACTATTCATATGTTGTTGTATTATCGATTGTTAAATAAAGTTTTTGCAATTTTAATTGTAAGTGAATAAGACAATACTTTGTCATATGAACCGAACTCCATGTGCTTTCAGCTAAAATTGTTCTGGCTTGGATCTTAGCGAATCCTTGATTTTTGGAATTTTTTCAGCTGCATTTCAAATCAATTCAGCATTATCAAGTTATCCTGCCAGAAATCATAAAAAAACGCGCTTTATTTTGCCGTTAGAATTATGGCTGATTTTTGTGATGTGTGTGTGTGGGAGTTTTTTTATGTGTGTGTGAATTTGGCGCCTCATGAATTGACTCCGGCTTTTCAGCCGCCCCCCTCTATAAATAAGCGAACACCAGCGTTCGTGTTTCTGTGTGAGTTTATTCAAAATAAGAATGGAAATTCTCAACGAAGCGAAAAATGCCAAAAATCAAAAATAGCAACAACAGCAACGACAATAGCAATAACGGCCACAGCAACACGCGAACAAAAATAACGACAGCAATAACAATATCAACAACAGACGCCAACGAAAACAACATCAATGGCGATGGCGATGACGACAACAACGGGACAGCAGCAACAATCGCAGCAGCGCAAAATCAGGCGACATATTGCGGCTCAAACTTAATACCAGCAACAATACAAAAAACATACAAAGCACACACACACACACACAAATGTGCACATTGAACGGTGTAGCATAAATGAAAACCTCTTTTCCGCAAATAGCACTCTTCTGCGTGCTGTCGCCTTTATCACCGCCACAGCACCCCGCCGCGCCACGCCACGCCAATGCATACAAATACCCAGCATTTGTATGGTGAAAAGAAAAATGAAACAGTAAAAAATAAGTAACAGCAACAACAAAAACAACAGCTTATTTTACTTGGAGTTTCCACGCCAATTATTTCCGAGCACACATTCATACTTGCATTAACACACACAAACATGAGTTCCGCTTGCCGCCTTACACTCCTGCTAGTGGTGCTCCCTCCCACGCTCCAACACGCACTCACACACTCACACACGCACGCAAAGCGCTGCGCGTGTACACGCGGTGGTATGAGCGACGACAATTCACGCTGTTGTGACTGTCGCCTGCGGCCTGCAGTTTGGTAGCGCGGGGGGCAAGGTAAGCAATAGTCGGCAAAGCTGGCTGGCGCGAGTGGGCGGGCGAATTGAGCGCAAGTTGCGCGCTCGTTTCCAAGCAACAGGCTGCTGTCGCCAATGGCATTGCCGCTGCCATCTATTTTGCGCGTCCTTGGGGGCCAGCAAGACAACAACAAAGCAAAATATTAGTGCCATGCCAGTTGAAAGGTCTGTCGCATTTCGCTATAGAAAAGACAAGAACTGTCTATTCCTGTATGCACTGTTGTTGACTTTTCGAGGGCAGAAATAAGTCCAAGAGATGTCTCTATATAGTTTTAAAATAAATATTAAAAATTTTGTTTTTTAAAGCAGTTGCCTCCCCGACGACGAACAATAGCAGCGAACGCTAGAAGTTCACTGCAGGTGCACTCACCAGGCACGTACTTGCTTTGAGTGTAGCTTTGCCATTTGTCAAGCAGCAACAGAGTTTCTCATTTTACACATCCTCTTTATTTTCTTTACTTGACGGTGCGGTGCACAGCTCCGCCATCAACCCTCCGCACTTGCCAGCAATTTCGAGTTGCCTCTGCTGTTGGCAAGGGGAGCAGGAGGCCTGGAGTGTGATGGCGCAGGCATCCATCAACGCAGCTCAGTTGGCTTTTGCCAGCTTGCTTGCCGCCTCCAGCCTGCCTTTTCATGTATTCATACTTTCGTTTATTTGTGTGTTTGTCTGTTTTTCTGTTTGCTTGTGGCGCCTCCTCAATATTCTCACTTACGTTTCACGCTCATTTTCAGCTCAATTCCAACTTCATGCCACTAAATTAAGTCCTTATGTCGTGCTCGCACGCGTACTTACGGTTGTATTTTGCTGCCATTACAATCGAATTCGGGCGTACGCGCAGATGCTTTGCTTTATACTTTTGGCAGCTTTTACATGCACCCTACGCTGGCCGCATGAGGCATGTTTGATTGTGGAAGCCTTAGGAAATGACAATTCGTTTTACTGTTTGACTGTCTTCTGTGAGTATTTGATGGATTCGGAATGTGTTTTTTAAGCACCTTTATGAGGGTCTCTCGAAGAATTGCCAAATCGTCGCGAGGTTAGACGCCGCACAAAGCAAAATCAAAGCCATCTTTTTAGATGGTAAGAGTCTGCCCGGTATTGAACCAAGAACCTCTCGCATCGCATTCACTTAACCACTCACATTCTTAGCTCTTGAAATTTAGAGTAAAAAAATTTGTTTAATTGTTGTCATCTTAAAGTTTTTAAATGTAATAATTTATTGACAATATCGCTTCAGAAGCAGCATAACTAAAAATATTGCTATAAAAATGAGAGAGGGGGGCTGAACAAAGTACCTTAGGAAAAGTCACTATGTTGATAAAACGACGAAAAAGTCGTAATTTTGTAGCAAATTTTTGTTCTTCTTGGGTAAAATGTGAATGTTTTTTTGTTAAAAAAACTTTTTGTTTCTCAGTAGCAAAAGCTTATTCGAAACTCTCTTTCTTTAGCTGAATTATATTAGTTTTGAAGAAAGTTAAGCAGAAGATAACTTCTGCGCGAATTCAGTTTTTGGCTGCTCCCTTTTGTCCTTTTGAAGTGTTTTCCAAATTGAATAATGAGGAGAGTCTTTTATTTTTAAGAGGCTTAGAGAATCTTCTTCAGAATTCTAAGTCTATGTTAAAGTCAAGATATTACGGCGTTAGGTCACCCAAAATAAATATATATTTTTCCAATTTTGAATTACATTTCATAAACCGAAAGTTTGAAAAAGCTGTACTACTTCAGCATAAAGACTAGTTCGAGCAACTGCTCCGTCTGAAACTATAATCCTTCCGATATCTTTCAGCCAATCGGCCGTCTTAGTCTGGCTATCTACTGGCAGTGTACCTAACCAAAGGTACCGTAGCATGGCGCCATTGAATTTCCTGCCTCATCACTGTGCACCCGCATGAAATTGATGATGTAAGCTTAAAGCTGTTGCTTTTCATTCATGCTTCGCCAGCCTTTTTATCTCTACGAGCAGATCTCGGCAGCATTTCTTTCTGGCAATGATAACTTGCCGACTCGTAATGGTTACAAATGAATGGAATATGCGACACATTTTGTTATTGCGGTTGCTGTTGCTGCTGTAAGGTTTCCTGCACAAATACAGCACAATATTAGAACTCAATTACATGACATAATGCGACCCTTTGTGCTTCGGTGCTCAGCTGTAGCGGAGCAGCCCGGCTTGTGCCGATGCAGAGTGATAGTTTCCCTTGGCAGTCGGTGCAAGAGTCTGTCTGTGTGTGTGTCTGTGTGTATGTAGTCGTCTGTCTCAACAAGCCAAAGTCGCTGGAATTGTGGTCTGCGGCGCGTGGCACTGTCAACAGCTGTTGCTGTCGTTTCGGGGTTTCCTTGGCACTCTTTTCAGTTGAGCTGGCTCGTCTCGACTCGACTTGACTTGACTTGAGACGACATTGATATCTTGTCGTGCAAATCTTTTCGTTAGTAAAAAGGTTTATCGTTTACGAGGAAAACAACATCATCAGCAATTTTTATCGTTGGAACGTTGGCTTGCTTTTGTCATTGTTGGTCTTGTTGTTGCTGTGGTTGAGATTTAATCTGATTTTTCGGTTTCGCTGACTCTTAAGTGAAATATTGTTACATCATTTTTGTACATTTCCGTTTCGGCACATTTCGAGTAACAAAACAAATTGCCACTTTCAAGAATATATGTACATTTGTAATACTTTTATATTTGTCTTCATTTGGCGAGCATTTTTAATACAACGTCAGGAAACTGCTTAACCGCATGAATGTTGCTTCAGTCTTACAAAGTAAACCAAAATAAAGAGAATTATCCAGAAATTTAAAACGACAAAAATGAGCGACAGATATGATCAAAACCAAATGTAGATTCGTGCAGCTGGGCTGATTGATTCATGGGCAGGGAGGACTTTAAGATTTTTTAGCGGTTGTGCTCATTTTTCATTTCATCACACTAGTTTGCTTTTCCAGCTTTCCTGCTCTTCCTTATTCACCACATTTACTATTATAACCTTTGATCGGCTACTTTTGCTATGCCATTTCGCCATTTCTTTGCAACGTATTCATCTACTGACGCTGCCTCTTTTCCACAACAAAAATGACACGTGTCCTTACAGACTCTTTTCCATTTAAGAGCGTTGCATAATAAACTCATATTGTATCTCTTACAATGTGAATTCTTTGATGCATGCCTCCAACTGGACGCTTCTGCCTGTCTGTGTGCACACCTATGTATGTACATACGTCTTACACGCCTGCTCAAAACTGAAGCTGTTACATTGTGCATGTTAATGTGAGCTTACATCTACACATGCATATACTATGTACATATAGGGAAAAGCTGAGACTCCGGCACATTCGCTGGCCATCGCCTTAAATGCGTACTCTCTGCCTGGCGTAGCATAACAGCGCCTTGGAGTAGGCACTCACGGCACAACAATACAATTCTACTGTGTTACTTTATAATATGGCCTTTGTGGTTGTTGTTAGTGGCAATATGCACATCCGCCTCAACAACAATACAAACTGCTTCATTGCTAGCTTGCAGTGTTGCACGCTGTCCTTCTGCAACAACTAAAACAGCAACAATAACAGAAAAAGCAACAACAACAACAGCAAGCCAGGAAAAAACAAGCAAATCGCTCAGACTCATGCTATTATCCTTGCTACAAGCAACAAAAGCATACAAACATGCAGTTCGAGTGCTAAGCTTTTAAAAGTATGCGAGGGCATACATACATATGTGTAAATGCACACATACTCAGCCACTCTATCACCTTCACACACACGCACAGAGTACTGCATTATAGCAGCAATATTGGAATTTTTTGTCCTGGCGCTAAATGCGCTTAGCAGAGGAGAAAGTACGCTCAGGAGTGCATGCAAAACTATAAAATTCGTGCAAAAATGTGCATATTTTATGCAATATTGACACTTTAGCCGGATTATATATATGTATATCTGCATGTGTATATAGAAAAATGCCATGTGAGAGATATTCAATAAATGCTTTTAAAAGCTATCAAATGTTTTGCATGCTGGAATTGCATATTTGCATTATTTATTCTATAAATGAAAAGCAATAATTATCAATTGGAAAAATATGTAAAATAATAATAAAGCATGCTTGATATTAGTTGTGTCTGTCGACATATTAACACGTACATGATACTCTTTGCATGTTTGTGTACAAAAAGCTTAAAGCATACAAAATATTTGCCTTTCGAAAAATAACAAAAAACAAACAAACTCACCTTTGAAATGTCTATTTCCATTTTTATATTCAAAACTTGCATTCCGCTAAAACTTCTCAAAATAAATCAAATAAAAATGCATAAACAGTTGATTTTATAAAACGCACTATTTGGGATTATGGCAGAAATTATTGCGTAAAAAAGTTTAATAGAAAATGAATAAGTTATAGCAAAATTCTATGAATGATTCCCGTATAGAGCTGTTGTGAATGCTTGTAGCGAATAACTTTTCCAAACCAAATCAAATTTGAAGTCAACTGAGTTGAATTTCTTAATAAGTAATAATCCCTCAGCCAATAGATTTTCTGCTTCTGATTTGCAGTCAAACACTCAGCAATAATTGATTGTAGTCAAAAGAGTTTAAGGATTTTTTCACCATATGAGATCCAAATCTCCAAATCACTCAACAAGCTGTGAGTCTGTATAAATTGCATAGATTCTATACGATTTCAGCAGGCGTTTCTAAATTTTTCTATCAAATTATTTCCTTCAGTATTTCTTTTTTGTTATGGCATCCAATCTGCTCTTTTGCTAAAATATCAGCAGTCTCTGTGATTAAACTACTTCAAGCACTGATACAAAATACACAATTTAACCTTTACATTCCTGCCATATTGACAACTTTGTGCCTTCTGCTGTCCCAATGCTTAATGGAACGATTGTAAATCAAGTTCGCCGTATAATATCTTCAGCAATTAAACGACTACATACCCAAAAAATGTTTTTCCATATGGCCGGATTATGCTCTACCCCACTGCTCTGACGCAGTCCGGCATTGTTTGTGCACACGGCCGTAACCCTTAACAAATTCAGACGTTGCGTTGATGTTTACAGGCGGCGGCAAATTTCCAATGGTGTGGCTGAAATTACTTGGCGAGGAAGAGGACTGGAATTCGCTTGCCCAGAAAGTATTTTAGGCTGTACAATTTTTCAAATGCCAACTTTTCTAAACGCGTAGGAGTTTACAATTTTTTTGCCAGTGCATAAATTCACAAATTATAGATAGAATAGCTTTAATCGGACTTTCTTGCCAAAGAGAAATGACAATAGCTGTCTATTTCTGTTCTGAAACAAAGCGATATTAAGTGCACAACAACAAATATGCAAATAGAAATATTGGGCAGGTCATATAGCAATTTCGATTTTTGCCAGAAAACCTAATCAGTGAATCGAATAAAACTATTCTATCTAAAAACTAATTTGTCGAAAAACAAAAACTTGCATAATTTACAAATTATGTGGAAAGTTTTCTTATTTTAACTGAATTGTGTTTGTTGAAAGTGCTCGAACTGGTCGCCTCGGCAGTAAAACTCTGAGCTACGTGCCTGTTCCTCTTGACGAATGTTGTTGTGCATATTATTGTTGCTGTAGTTGTTCGGTAACTTAAACTGAATTTGGAACAAATATGAAAAAACACCATATCAACAACAAGAACAGCAAACAGCAAACATAGCTACAAAAGCCACCTCAACAACAATAGCAACAATACGACCATCAACAGTGACAACACGTCAACAATTACAACAACAATGGCAAAAATAATAAGATATGATGGCTGCACAAAAAGCAGGCAAAAGACACGATAACAACAATCGATAACAAAAATTATGCATACACACACACACACCACACACTCACACACACGTACACGCGCCCACAGTGTGAAAAATTGTATACAATTTTATTCTATTATATCAACATCATTGAATTCCAAGCTTGGAAGGGGTATGCAGTGGGGCTCTTGTTTAAGTGGGGTGAGACGCACTGCAGAAGGTGTGTGGGGAAGGGATGGTTCCGTAAAGTGCACGGAGTGTGCGGCAGAGTACAGTTTCTTGCTATGCGCGCTCTGATGGCGAGCGATTATAGATTGTAATTGCTGTTTGCTCCTTATAGCTACGGTTGTTGTTGTCATTGTTGTTGTGGTTGTTTTTGTCATTCCACTGCAGAATATTGTGTGCGCATTTATTTGATATTCATCGAGTGCGGCGGCTTGACGGGCGAACAGCGCTGGCAGCTGTCCATTGCCGGCACCCCACTGGCACGCACGCTCGGCATGTGCGTTTCCCCCTGCTGCCCCCTCTGTTTTGTTTGTCACACACAGTGCGACAACAATTCGCAGCTATAATGTGTATTTGAATGTGCGTCGCAAGTGCAGGGAGTTGCAAAAGTAGCGAATCGCTGGGCAGCTTGCAAGGGGATGGCAGCCTGAGGTGTGAAGACATATGGCAGTTGGAACCGATTAATATGTGTATGTATACACACAAGCAGAGCACACACACAGACACGCATACACGCACACGTAGTGCTTCGACTGTTGCTCACTTCAAGTGGAATTGGATTTCAATATGCTTCGCCGGCGGTGGCCATTCATTTTGTTGCTATGCCAAATTAAGATTTATGCGTTGCCAGCACTGGGGCAGCCACCACCCCCTACCACAGACAAGTACACACATATTGTTGCGCCTCACACACACACAAAGGGCAGAAATGTAATTTAAACAAAGGTAAACATTTGAAAATCGCACAAAACAATTTCTTCAACAATCGAAATTAAACGAATTCATCGAACGAACTTTTGCAGCCTACATTTCCGTGCAATGGATGCCGCTACCACTTCCTCTGCCAATTAAAAAAAAGCTTTGCGTTTGAGTGTATTTGTTTTTGCATACATACGAGAATACGCGGGCAGACGCTATGGACGCGCCCAGCTTTTTATAGATGCCTGCCCACATCGAATAATGTATGTACATTTTGAATTCAATCAATTGATTTGAAATAGCAGCTTAACAACTGGGGTTTGCGTTCTTCGACTTCCTGATTGGAGAGATGTCAGATTGATGCGCGTTTCAAAAGCTACGATTTTTGTTGTAAACAATGAAATAAGATTAAGATTTAAAAGAATTTAGGAACCACGCAAACAATTTCTATCGAAACAATATTTTTGAGTTTTTCTTTAAATATCTAAGTGCCTATGGTATTACATTACAACACATTGTAGTAACATGTGTGTGTGTGTGTGTCTGGGAGGTATGTATGTGGTGGCATTTTAGACGCACAAAGCTCCATTGTTGATCCCCCGCCATTGAGCTAATGTATAGTTGTTTTTGTTGTTTATGCTTCACAGCAAAGCATAGCGAATCGTAGTGAAGTGAACCGAAATGCTGGCGAGATGCAAGGGGAGGCTGCAATGCGCCAGCATGAACACCAGTTGCATGTGGAATTAACTTTTGTAACTTCTTCAACTGTTGACTTCTATCGATTTGTTGCTATGCTTGTTGTTGCTGTGCTACCATCGGCCGCTCTTAAGCAACTTTTTTCTGTTGCCATTTCGTTTCGTTGCATTACGTTTTTTTTTTTATTCCCTTAATCCAACTTTCACAGGCGCGCAATTTTGAAAAGTTTGCCTTTTTATAATTTCTATTTCGTGTTTTCCTTTTGGCCGCTGTTTTTTCTTGTTCTTGTTCTTGTTGCTGTTGTTGTAATGTTTGTTACTGTTTTTTTTAAATAAATTGTAAAGGCAGGCAATAAGCTGGATTATCTGTGAAGCACTTTTGCCAACTGCGGCAAATTGCCATGCATCCAGCTCTCGCTCCTGCCATTCCCTGCCTGCCTGCCTGCCTGCCTGCCTAACTCGGCCTGTTGCGCATTCTCCACGCCAGCAAATCTCTTCTGAAGTGTTTGTTATTATTTCGCTGCAGGATTTATGCGTTAATTGAAGTGTTCTTCTGCATTTTTGAGCGCGTTCGAGAGCGCCAGCAAGTTGCGCTGCTGCTGCTCAAGCAGTTGCAGGAACACAGGTAAAGTACCAAATTAATTTGTAGCTTTTAGCATAATCTTTTAAAACTCTTAAAACTCTTACGCTTTGAGGCTTTTAAAGTTGTGCTATGTAAATCCCACAAATAGAAAATTTCGCGTGGTGTTATAATGGCTTGAAATAGACGTAAATATTGAATTTGCCTATGGCTTAACCCTCTACGTCTTTGCTTTATTTCTTATGTTATAGTTGGCGAAAAAGCGCTTAGGCCTATCTTTTTTTTTGTTCTACATTAGCAGAAGTTAGCGGCAACTACAAGCTTCTTCTTAGGCCTATCTTTTTCTTTTTTTTGTTCTAGATTAACAGAAGTTAGCGGCAGCTACAAGCTTCTTCTATAGACGCATTCGCCAGGCAATTGAAAAGTCTTATTTTTTTGGCAAATAATACTGTCGTAGAGTTGCCAGTTCTTCGCGAGAAATGACGCCGCAATTCCTTCCTTTAATAGATAGTACTATTTGTCAGCTGGGAATCGCACCAGCGACATCTCATCGAGCTCTTATGCATTGAGCCACTGCAGCGCAGACTGCTAAGGCGCAAAGAATACAGTAACTATAAGAATATATTCCAATTGTCGTCCTTTTTTACATTTCTTAGAAAATTTTGATATGGCAACTTGATGTGCACCTTTCACCCAGAAGTTTGCCAAACCTAACGAAAAATTGTCGGATGCAAATTTTCAGTTGTTATTGCCACTCGGAGCTTGCCACGCCAAAGTCACATGTACTCCAAGACATGTGCCAGCTTAAAACAACAAAAATGCAATGGCATAGCTTGTGTCAAATATATTTATTATATATAAAAAACAAATTAAGGCTAGGATTCCCATGGTCAAACATAAATTAAATGCAAATAATCAAGATTAATTCATTTTTACCTCGCAACCGTAGTCATGGACTGAAACGCCCGCAGTTGGAAAGGTACGGCAGTTGGCATATGCTGGGCTGGTGAGTTGTTGGAGAGGCGGGCACGAGCAACGCATGATGGATATGGAGCGCGCGCTGTAGATGAGGCTGGAACGTGGCGGCTTACTTGCCGTGCCGCATACTCTCTAAGCCGAACGACGTACAGCCTGCCAGTCGGAAATGCGACAAAGAAAAGGCAGCTGCGAAAATCTTACATTACTGGGTAATGCAGCTGATAATGCTTGGAATGTAAACCACAAAGCACAGAGTTGATTTACTATGTTTTATTCCTTACCCATTTTTTTTTATATCTGCGGTCATATGCAATAACGACTTAAGTCGAAAACAACTGTTTCGGGAAAATGCAATTCGAAATTTGAAATGCAAGTGTGCACATCAACATATGTAAGTGCATGTGTTTTTTTTTAAATAACTTTTTTTCTGAGATGGGTACAGATACCGGGGTTTGAACAAAATATGCGCATCAACGTCAGGAATACAGTGGTAACGTCAACTCAATTTCGTCTTAAGTCGACTTAAGTCGTTATTGCTTTTGACCACAGATATATTATTGGGTATGAAAGTGCATACGCTCGAACTGGTTCTCATGTTAGCTTCATTCATGCACCAAGCGTTGCTTGGAAGTAAAAGTGTTTGCTTATTAATATATATTTTGTCGCTAAAAAATTATCAATACGATTCTTTAAAACTTGACTTCTGACAAAAACGAGCTTAGTCTGAGAGAGTAGGGCCATAGTTAGGCAGAGCCACGCCGTGTATTACCACTTCATTCAACATGTGCAACTTTTCCTTTTGGGATGTGCAGCTACACACACACACACACACACGTCGGCTGACGGTGCGCCCGTGACACCAACAGGACACAGGCACAGCATGCCGCCACATCGAGGTGCAAAGTGTACAACGCACCCACATGCCCTTACTATACCGCCTCCTGTGTACACTACCCCTGCCCATCAACTGCTCAGTTGTCTGTAAAGCGTTTTTGTTGCCTTTTTTCTTCAAACACAGTTTAAATTTTCATGCTTTTGCATTTACGTTCTTTGCTTCTAGCTTTCCTGCCATGGCATTCAGAATTTCGGTACGTGATTTTAATGCAAAAGAACTGCTCTTGCGTAAAATCTTTTAATGAAAAACATTTTTGCGTTGATGAATTTATTTGTTGCCGTGTTTCCGTATTGTCGCCGCTGCAAGCTTAACTTCTGCTTGCCATTTGAGTAGTGACAATGGCTGTGCGTCCTTCGGTATACTCATCAGTGCGTCCGTTTGGTTTCTTGGTGCGTGTGTCACTGCAGCAAATTGCAGCAGCAGCGCTAACATTGTAGGCCTTCTCATGTGCACAAGTGTGTGTGCTTTTACAAGGATTTTCACATTTTGCTCCATTTTCGAAGCACGCTTTGATCACATTTTTGAGCTCGACGGGATATCGGAATATTAATTTGTCCGCATTGTTGTTGCTTTTTCAGTGTGCATTGTTTTTCTACTAGCCACAGCTGGCTCAAAATAGATGCGGGCGTCTGCCTGTGCCATGCTCGTCGAAGCGATAGCAACGAAAATCATTAGCTTTTCCAAGTGCACAGCTTCAGAAATTTGCTCGAACAACGTGCAAAATTTAAGGTGCGCCATTTTTTCAATAAAAAGCTGCTTTAATACTTAAGCTTTTATGTGAATACTTTCTTGTATGAAATGCTGCTTAAATATTGTACAAAAGTAGGTATGCATATCCTTTTCAAATGCCTCTTATGAAAGGCAAGAAAGTGAAGTATATGCAAAGCACAAAATTCCATATGGAATTTACAAGACGTATTTCAAGACTTTGTGCCACTACGCACACAAGCACGCACAGACACACAAACGCACACTTAAAGTATGACCTCATTTTAAATCGAAAATCAGTAACCGGATATTCTCAAAGGGTTTCCTATGAAATTATGTATAACTAACTGCACAGCGCGCACGAAGAGGGAGCTGAAGAGCGAAGCCAAACTGACACTATCTATATATGGATGTATGTATGTATGTACATAGATATATTTACAGTGCATACACACACACAAAGCATGGATTGCCGCCAATTGCGGCAGCACGAAAATTAAAACTAAAAGCAGCGGTAATTGGAAAAAGAGGAATCGAAAATGAGCAGAGCACGCGTGCGGAATTTGCTTAACTCGAACGCAAGTGCCAATGGCTGAGACAGTGTGAATGAAGCAAGTGTGTGCTTGTTTGTGTGTGTGTGTGTGTGTGTGTGTGTGTGTGTGTGTGTGTGTGTGTGTGCGTGTGTGCGTGGGTGGGCTATAATGTGAAAATTAAAATGAAGAATTGCGGGAGATCATCTTCTTCACTACAGCAGGCAGCGCACAGAAATGGCGCAGCTCCCAAGAGCATCGTCAGCGTCAACCCCAGTGCCACCATCACCAGCACCACCACCACCACCCCCGCCCCAGCCAGCCGACGCACAATTTACAGCAAATATTGTCACTGCTACACGCACAGCTGGTTCGAAACTGTCTGGCGCCAAAATTGCGACTGACTTAACAGATTTGCAGGCGCACAAAGCGTGCCCTGGTGGCACTCGGATGGCTGGCTGGCGGGCGGGCGGGGAAATGCCGCCACAGGCAAATTGTCACTGCAAATAGGTGACATGTCACGACGCCGCCGTATGACAAGGCGCCAAATCAACTCCTCTTCATGCTGCTGCCAGCAACCACTAACAACAGCCATGCCAACCAACAGCAACACACCGAAAACAACAACGACCAAAACAACAACAACAAGCATACTAACAGACACACACAGGACCATAATGTGAGCATCATCATATCATATTTACACAAGGCACAGACACAAGCGCCCAGGCAGAGGCAGACGCCCGTCCCAAAGCAAAGGTTTAGAAGTGGGCGCGCCGGCGAAGACAACAGCTGCCACTGGCGCGCAAGCTGATAGCACCAAACACAGCAGCCGCCGCCGTCTGTGCGAGCGACTGTGAAGTATAATCGGACCGTAATTGTACACCAATTTGGTTTATGAATATAAATTAACTCGCAGCAGCCGAGTTCAAAGATTATAAACATTATTATGTTATTATTGCCCACCAAGCCAGCGACCTGCTGCTTCACCCCCACACTCACACACACTCATCAACGCCTGCCCACTTTTCTACTGCTGCGCCAACACGCTTGCCGCGTCATCAACTTCAGCAGCAGCAGCAGCAGCAGAGTGCGGAGAGCAGTGAAATTTTGTGTCGACATCAAAAGGATCACGGCATCGTGGCAGCATAGACTAGGGCTGTTAATCTCGACATTTTTACGTTTCGAAATGCTTGCAATCAAATGTTAAAATTTGCGAAAATTTTTGACAACTTTCTTAATAAAAAAAAGTTCCTTTGTGGCATTTGGTTTCTGCCCGAAACATTTTCTCCTAGACCAGCATCCGTGGTTCCTCGCAACTATGAAAAATGTTAAGGGGCGATTTATTCGAATGAAATTAGGGCGTCAAAGAGCGCATCAAGGTAGAAAACCGTTTGAATGGGAGAGCCACATTTTTTCCATTTTCGAGTTAGTTAGAAAAGTTAAGAAATGTCGAAATTGGTGCAGTTTTGTATATTTGCATATAACTTCTGGAGTAGCCAGCGAGCAATGGCTCCATGGGCAATTTCCCTTACTTGCTTCTTACTCACTAAATTGACCACTAGCAGCTCGTTACCAATAAATTTTTGTTTTCTGTAGTGCCGAAAATTGCCCGGAATCGAAGGCTTGCGGTTTTACTACGCCGAAAATCCTTCGGAATTGACAACCCTAGCATGTACTTGTGGCATAAACAACTCGAGTGACATGCAGGGTGCGTTTAACACGCACAAAGGATACGCTTTCCTGTGAAACATATCGAGTAAAAGTAAGAGAAGAAAAATTTTGTACTTTGCGCCGCATTTAAAACGCTCTTGGAGCAGCTGCCTGAAAAGTGGCCAAAGGTGCTACATCAAAGTGCAAAGCTGCTGCTGCGGCCTGAATTTGTGCAGCATATCCTTCGGTTAGAAGCACATAAATAAGCAGCCTTCAACTGCTGCGAGCTCTTCTAGCGTTGTTCACTCATAACAATTCATAGCGATTCAGTTGTAAGAAAAAAGAGCAGCAACAACAATAACAGCTTGGCACTTGCCACTTGCCACTTTCCACTTGTGCTCATGCCATGCGCTGCTGCTAATTCGCGCAGCAACCACAACAACAACTGAACTCATCAGCAATTCTGCAAGCGTAGAAAATTGTCGACGACACTGCAGGAAGCCGCGACGACAGGCCCCCGCACACCCGCACAACACTTTCACGCATAGATAATATATCCAAAGCGAGCATTTTCATGTGTCTTCGTAGCACTCATCTTTGGATAGAAGAGCGGGCAGTAAGTAAGTGACAAGAGCAGAGTTAAGGGTGCCATAAAGTGCTGCGATATGAAGACCAACAATTTCACAGCTTATGGAGGGCAACAAATCCGACAACTGGAAAATATATTTTATGCGGTGCTTTGTTTTTAAAATGAAACGAAATGAAATGACACTCTGCCTTTACTCTATATACCATATGTATGTGATGGATTCTAAAGCAACCGAACTGTAAAATTCATCGCCTTGAATGTGAAAGTATGTATTTGTCTAATTTCTTCCAATATCTTATTCTTTCAATATCAAGAATTATTGCTACTAAATACATACATCTGAATCGGCCTATAGCAAGTAAAGTCTTATACTACTTAACACTCTAGCTGCACTTTGTTAACTCTGCTGACTAACGGCGAAATCAAATTCGACTTTAACATATTGCATTTGTTCAAAAGCCAATAGCCCAATTCATAATCTTGTGCAAATGGTCTGGGATTTTTGCAATTGACAGTTTTGTAGCAAAACTATAGTAGTTTTGACAGTAGTTTGCTACAAAACTGTCAATTGCAAAAATCCCAAACCATTTGCACAAGATTGTGAATTGGGATAATATATTATTGTTAAAGTTAGTAAAATAATATTCGCATTTTCTTTCATACAAAATTCTTGAGATTTTTTAAAGCCACTGCTTTGATTTTGTGCGCTTTTTCATTCTTTTATCTATTGCGCCCCATTTTAAGGATCTATTCATTGCTTAGCCCTATCTCATGTAGAAGGCATAGTATGCTACTTATTTCAAGAGATTGCAATTCAGTCTCGGGAAGTTGGCAGGGACGTAGGAACAGTATGGATCATTCGAGAATATGCCGATTTTCATTAGGCATGTCCTTAGTTTGCAGAGCGCTGATAAGATTCCTACATCGCTTAGAGCGCTTTAAGCAAGCTTTGAAGTGTTTAAGACTACATATACATACATACATATTACTGACGAAACCGTAATCCGAAAATTTGTTTCTTGACAAGCCCATAAGCTTCTTATTGTTCAATTCTGGCAAAGATCACAAAACTCAATAATTTGTATAGTTTTACACTTTTTTTTATGAAAAATTTAATTTGAAGTGATTATCGATTGTGGAATAGAGCTAAAATGTCAGAATAGGGCAGTAAATATATATATGTATGTATGCACTAAAATGAAAACAATTTCAAGCGATTTCTTCTTGCTTTAATAAATTCTATGCCTGTATTTAATGGCCCATCTGTAAGCTGGCAATGTTATACAACATCATGTCCATTAACAGCCTTACAAGTATGTGGTCATATGTGTAATTGTATATATACGTGGGTGTGTGTGTGTGTGTGTGTGTGTGTGTGTGTGTGTGTGTGTGTGTGTGTGTGTGTGTGTGTGTGTGTGTGTGTGTGTGTGTGTGTGTGTGTGTGTGTGTGTGTGCAGACTCAATGGCATAAAATAAATCAGCATAACCAATTTATATTTAGAAATGGCCACATAAAATGAAGACTTACAAAGTTCGGATGACAATTACATAAATAATTACATTTAATATGTGAGTGTGTCGTCCTGTTACAACTGTCCCTCTGCCCCTGCCTCTTTTATACAATCCTGCACATATGTACAGCACACATACACACATACAACGTAAGTGTCGAAAGGGTGTACGATTGCACTGAAGGCAGCGCCATGAATGTCATTGGACCAATTGAACACAGCATCTTGCCAGCGCCAACAACAACAACAACAACATATGTCACAGCACGAGCACAAACTAACGGTTTGCGGGCGCGGTCAAAGGCACAAGTGGGTTGTGTAATACTAAACGAACATGCTGGATAAAGAGGGGTGGAGGAGGCGGTGGAGGACAGATTGGAGTGGCGCACAATTGTCAAGCAAATGCTAGAAAACTTGTTAAATTGGCTCAAGGGTCTACTCTTGCGTTGTCGTCGTGTGCGCTTATTGTTGTTGTTGTTGTTGTTCTGGGCCTGTTGGCTTGAAGTGCGATTCATTTCCGTTTTATGCTTCCTTTGCGGTATTACTGCTGTGCCGTTTCGCCGGCGTCAGAAGCAGCATTTTATTTCGTTGCGCATCTTTCCACTCCGCATCTCTTCCGCCACGAGTGCCGCAGATTGCCGCAGATTGCCGGCAGCTGGCAGGACAGTGAGTAAGTAAATCCATGCGCTTTCATGACCGAAGCGCAAAGTGCGCACGTGTGAGTGCATGCCTGTAGTTATTGCAGGCAGTGATGGCAGCAGCAACAGTTGCTGCAGGTGTTGCTTGCTGCCGTGTTGTTATTGCGATTTGTGATTGCATGCTTTTGTGTAAGTAAGCAGGTTTAAAAGTGCACGCCTGCAGCGACTTGTTCCTCGCCATTAACCGTCCGCGCTTTACAGGCAACCGCACTCGCACACGCGCCGCCACAGCCCAACCTCATGCTGGAAAGCAGCAACATAAAAGTGGGCCAAATTTGTCTCTTGCAATGCGCCGCTGCAGCAGCGTCGACGCTCACATTGCCGTTAAATCTCATTGTGTGCAACAAGTAACACATGCCGCACTTCACAGCACAGCCCGCCCCCCACTCCACCGGTATGTGCTGCTCATACGTCGTGCCCCCTTCTCCATCAGCTGCCCCACCAGCTCTTTACATGCCGCTGCCGCTGCAAGTGCCCGCATTGTGTTGCCGCATTCAAGTCAGAAGTGGCTGTGCGCCAACTTTTGACTTTTGAGCTTTTTAACCCACAGCCTCCTTCAGTCTTACACACACACACGCATGCACCCATACACCCATACAAACATCAACCGTTCCTGTGTTGCAACACATCATCGTCAGCGTGTCCTCAGCGCACAAACCTCAGCTGCCGCTTGCTCTATAACAATTGTGTGCTTGTCGCCTGCTCACCCCTCGGGCAGCAGCAGCAGCAGCGGCAGCACTAGTGGTCGGTATCACAGGAAAACACCGACGTCCGGGCTTTTGTTCAATTTTGAAAAATCGTTAATTTTTCTCTCTTTCCGGTGGTATGCAACAACAACAACAACAACAAAAACGAGCACGAGCACGAGTACAGCAATAAAAGCAGCAGTCGCATCGACAATGGCAACGAAAGCGCCACGTTCATTGTTGTTGCTGTTGTTGTTGAAGCAACACGTCGCCGCGTCTCTTCGCTTGCCTCGCTCTCCTTGCCTCCTGCCGCTAGCACTTTTTGCTTGCTCTGCGCCGCGCACGGCCTCATACAGACATACATACATATAGATATCCTGCAGCCACGTTAATTGTTGCTTCTGTTCCAAAGCTCTTTCTATTCTGTCGGCACGAGCTGTTGAGTCGCCGAGTCGCTTGTTGCTTGCAGCGCCAATGCGCGTGCGCCAGCAGGGACGTGTTGCTTGTTGCTCTTCGTGGCGGCGCTGTAGTTGATGCAGGCAGCGCAGAAGATGGGGGGCAGTGCCGACGGCAGCTGGTCGGGGGTGTTGCTGTTTGCACAAGGCGCTGTTGTGTGAGTGTATGCGTGTGTTTGCACTACATGTAAAAAAGTAAAAATTAAGTTCCACAAGCAAAGTAACTGAATATAGCAATTTACAGTTTTTCCACATTGGCCAGCCATTATGTACTTTAAAGCATACCCTCGAAGCTTGTTGGGAAAAAAAATTATCTCGGGAAATTCTTGAATATTTCGTGCCTTCCGAAGCCAAAAGAGATTAACAAGATTTAAAATAAGGTTCAGCAGATATTCCGTTCCGAGCTCGTATTATAATCTGCCTTGAAAACTGATTTCAATTAGAATCGGCAAGTATGTAGCAGTTTTTTGGAATTGTAAATATATTGATCCAAATTCTACATAGATCACATTTTTTTACACTGTGAAGCTGAATTCAAATGAGATTTTAATTGAAAGATTTTTCGTATGGCCCATGAAGTGCTTGTGCGGAGCATTCTCGCATTGACGCACCATATGCAACCTCTAGTTTGACCTCATTCGAACAACCTTTTTATATCGCCAAACTAACTTTAAGTAGCTTTTTATTAACTGAAATGTCAGTTTATTGTGAGAGATGGCCCCAAAGCGGAGTTCTAACCAGAGACCGATGCCACTTCTTCAATTGAGAACGCTCAGAACGCAAGACCATTTTCACACACATACTCGTAGGTTACTCCTTTAAGAAACAAGATTGCCAGTTACGAAAATTATTCCAAAATTCCTATGAATGCGCCCTAAAGCCATGGGGGTACATTTATTATCAGTTATTTCCGAAGCTTAACGTTGCATCGCAACCGACGGCAGAACCGCGCCTGTGTGTGGAACGTGTCTGTGCGCTCGTCGTCGAACTGGGGGAGTTTGCCTTGGACTGCGCTGCCGCGCCATTAGACGCGCGTTGCCCGCCAGCAAAGGCAGCGCGCCGTTTGCGAATAAGTAGTTTCCCTCGTGACTGCTGGAAGGGTGGCAACGCAACGCTGCTGCACGCGCCCGCTGCGCTGCTGCTGCGGCTGCGGCACATGGAACGTGACAGCCTGGCGCCCACCATATTGTGCTGTAGCTACCCAGCGCGCCCAGCTAGTTCCGTACACGGCATTACGGTATCCAACGCTACGAGCGGGGAACCGTGAAGATGTACGCAGATGCCTTCGCTGCGCTGGGTCGGTGCTGGCAGTTGATCCGAGAGGAACTCTGACTCTGGCTCTCACTCCAAAATTGCTGTAATGCGGCCACGAAGCATGCAGCACGAAGCCGAGCGAGCCGTTCGGCAGTGTTCGTGAGCTCACAAAATCGCCCGTCTTTGCTGGCATTCGCCTGTTGCAACTCGGGCCAGCTTGAAGTGTATCTTTCGCCGTGCTGGCGGCAACGGAGCAGAGCTGCCTGTCGGAAATAGCGGAAAATTGGAAAAGCAGAAAATCGGAAAAAGAGCCTGACTGCAAAAAGGCAGTCGTCTGTCGCAACCAGCGTCCGTCCGTCCGCCATCCGATTCGGCCAGACAGTTCCGTTGGCGAGCTCGACGCAAGCAACCCGATAATTTATCAACGCGTATGCCAGTACGACAACGGCAACCGACAGGACAAGACGGCGACCACAAAGTGCGGAATGTGTTGAATATCCACCAAAAAAGAGAGGAAAAATTCTATAAAAACTAGCCAGACTGTGCCCACTTTTGCAAACACCTGCCAAACGCAAGAGACAAATTGTGAATTGACTAAACTCAAATGTTGAAATATTCAGTGAAATTCGCTGCTCAAGCCAGCTACAAATACATGCAGTTACATAAACAGTTCGAATTTTAAAGCTGCACAGATCGTAGCATATTTTTGAGCGCCGCATAACGAAACATATGTCGCCGACTTTTCCTCATTCGCATCAGCGCAATTGCTGCCATATGGCAGCGTGCGGTAAGTAGATATCAGCTTCATTACTCGCACACAAAAGCACACGTACACACATGCAAACACTCATACACTCATACACAATGCGGCATATGCTCCCAAAAGTATGCTACATTTCACTCATTTAGCGTTACATGCCAATGCATAAATGCGAACAATCAAAGAAATATTAAAAGTTAATAGCGAATTATGTAAATATGCGAGTATAAAAGAGCAGACATATTGCTGGGAGCAAACGAGCGAGTGAGCAGGCGAACGAGCGACGGGCGTTGAATGACGAAGGGACGCACGGACGCAGACGAAGAAACGTACGTACGAAAGAGCGAAGGACCAAGTGCAAAACTTCCACGCTGCTTTTACGTCGTCGTCTATGAAGATTATATGCTGAAAAACAACAACAACAGCAAGATTGGTGACTGCGGCGAAGAACGACGGACAGACAGACAGACGTACAGACATACAGACAGAAGATGGGGCGAGCAGACAATTGGTGGGACGGAATAAAGGCGGATGAATCTCTAGGGCAGCACGGCAAACTGAAAGCGGCATGTGGTATTAGGCGCTTGGTATTGGGGGCGTATGAGTCGGAGTCCGACGGAAACTTCCAACTACGCTTGCTTCGCTTCATGCTCGCCTGCTGCTCCGTCACTGTGCACATAACAAAGGGAAGTGTGTAAGACCAATTTTTCAGTTGTATGCTCTTCCACTATCCGCCGCCGCACGCAATACGGCACCACAATGCGCTCTTCGTTCGAGTGTGCTCCGGCTAGGCATTATCCGCAAACAAAGGCACGACGGAACGATGGAACGAAGGCATGCAGGCAACGGAGCAGCGGCAGCAGCGCTAGAGGCTTTAGGCGAAACTTTGGTGTTTGCTCTGCTGCAGCTTGTCGTGTTGTTGTTGTATTGTACCTTGGCCGCACTTTTGGTTAGATGTGGAAAATTATCTAATTCTCGATAACTTGCTCAGTTCGGTAAATGCTGAATTTGTATAGCCTTATGCCTTTCAATTCTAATCTGCCTGTCCGGAAAAATAATCACAAAACCAGCTGGCAAGTTGGAAATTTTGTGTAGGCTTATATCCGAGCAAGTTCCGTGTCGATGCATTATTGCATATATGTATGTACTTATAGTCAGTTGGTATACAGGCGTTAGTTTTGAGCAAAGTTGGCCATCGCTAGATAATTTATCATACATATGTATATCATCATATGCAAGTAAACTTGTAAAATCCTCACAGAAATTTCACCATATTGTAGGGAAGCCGCAGTTTGAAACGCGTATGCACATCCGCTTCCGTAACTTTTTAGCTATCAACTTCCACATATTCCTACAGCCCCACTGCACATATATGCCTCTTTACATATGGAATAGCTAATCGCCTTAGCTGAATAATTGTTGTTGCATTTTTTCGTCAGCCCTTTTACACACCCATATATACAACATAATTAATTGCTTTGACAGCGTATTAGCGCTAATACCTATGGCTTAGCAGTTTTATGATTGAGTTTATATGTTTTGTAAATCGAGCAAAAAAGAATGACTTCTCTTCAATGTGAAGTTTGATTTGAAAATGCTTTTTAAGTACATATTATCAGGCATGTGATGGAAATCGAAATCGTACGAAAAGGCGAGTGAAATCTCATTTGCCTTGTGATATCGAGCTTGTCGTTCGGTGTGATTTCAAATCGAAATGAAATCGTAAAAACCGAATTTCATCACAGGGCATTGTATTGTTTCGAATTGCTCATGTTGAATATACATAAATGCCGAAATTTGAAATGAAATCGTTCGATTTCCATCACACTTAAAACGAATTCGTTGAATTGGAAATTTCATTTTCGTTTTGAATTCGAACGATTTGAAATTTCGTTTTCGTTTTGAATTCGTACGATTTCCATCACATGCCTGTATATATTGAGAACTTCTATTCCCTACCTCCATATGTAAAAACAGAAATATTCAAGAGATTGAAGATACCAGTAACAATTTTTGAATCAATCGAAGTACTACCACAATATTAATTTAAAAGAACCAATTGAAGCGGTCTTCTACTTCTTAATCAGTATATTATATGACAGTATATGTGAAGGTCATAATAAAATTTAATTTGAAAATTGTAGATAGAGGCTATTGAATATACGCTCTCGATAATTGTCCGTTGTTTGTTACTTTATAGTAAAAGTTGCTATCAAAATAAAAATTTGTAAGCTATAAAAAAAATTTACGTTTACTATTGACTATTGACTGCACTAACGGGACACTGCCTTGTAGCAGCGCATGCACATAGGATGGGTATAAAGAACGACGAAAGCTGTAGGAAATGCAAAGAAGCGGATAGCAGGGAGACCTTAGAACACATACTGTGCTCCTGCCCCGCCATCGCTAGAACTCGCCTGACGTGTCTAGGAGCGCCGTTCTTTACACGGCTCGAACAGATCTCGGAACTAGGTATCAAGGCTCTTTGGAAATTTGTGAAACGCACCCAAATTCTGACAGATCACTACTTTGAGAACCCCTAAAACGGAACCCTAACTGATATCGCTAAGGACAGGGTCTATGCGTGGCCTTTCTTGGGCAGGCAGATAAACCTAACCCTAACCTATTGACTATTGAATTGAATGGTAAGAAAATACAATGAAATCAATGTTATTTTCGATTGCGAAACATTGCATTTTTTCTGCAGGCATACACAATATGTATGTATGTATATATGTATGGCTCATTAGTTTGTGCTTAAAATAGGACCAGCACACACAATAATAATAATGCAAAAAAGTAAGTGCTAATCCTCGTTCGCCAGCTGTTGCAGCAATAATTTATAAATTATTTACTAATACCAAATATAATGCCGAAAGTTCGATGCTGAAACTATAATATCTGTATTATATATCTGTATTTTGTATAGCTTTACTAATAGTAATCACTTTATTATGTTATTAATGCGAGGCTATCTGTTTCTATTTAGTTGGAATGCATGCTGAAAAGGGAGTTCAATTAGGTGCAGATTTTTATCAATTGTCTCGCAACAAAAACGAAAGTGATATTATGTGCCGTAATTCAGCGAAATAACGTTGTATAAATAAATACATTTTACAACTGTGCACCAAGCCAAGCAAGCGACAGCGCGGTGGCGAAGAGTGAAGTGCAACACCTGTTGATAACTCACCTAATGAAATGCAAAGCTGCCACAAACACACCTTGCCGTTTATTTACTGCTGCCATGCCGAATGTGTTGCTGTCGGTGTTGTTGGCTTTGACTAAACACCAACACATTGCATGATTGCGCTTATTGATAGGTACATATATCGCAGCCACACACCTGCACACGCACACACACACACTTCCGATACAAGCACATAAATTGCTCAAAAAACATGCGGTACAGTTTTCACTTGAATTTAGAAACTGGCTGCTACGATTTATCCTTACAAATTACTCGAATGAATGTTGCAATCTAAAAATAGTATACTTCTAATATCGCAAAAAATTTCAAAAGAGATATTGTTAGAAGGCCTTTGTTGCGCACCGCGACCGCCGAATGGATCTTTTGTGCTGGAGATATTATGGCTGAACCTTTTCACGTTTCAAGAACCGGCTCTTCGATTTCGAAACGCATCTTTCTCGAAACGTTTACTAAAATTTTCTTTGCGAAGTCTACGAAAATTCCATCGTTCTCGATATGGTAATTGCATTTTGTGCAGAGTGTGAACCAATCGCAAGGACTTGCAATGTGTGCAATGTGTGTAACTGCTGGAATGTCTCTGAGAGCCAAAGGAAATGCGCAACACTCAAGCAAAATTGTTATTAACACTGCACTGGCAAGTTGGAAGAGCAATGTTTTTTAAATTATTTTGTGTTGGCTGTATTAAATGCCAGCAGATATGTACATATGTATATACTCGTAACTGTAAGCCAGTTCAATATACGCATATGTGTGTGTGTGTGTGTGTGTGTGAGTGATAAATGCAGTTTGCACATGTAACGCGCTATGCCATTATCCGCCACCGAACGAATGAACACACCTGCCACAACAGTGCACTCCTCACCGGCGGCAGTCACACTCACTGGTCACACCTGCCTGCGCTGCAGCTGTCCTGCCATGTGCTTCATGGCACCCACACTACTGCCAGCTTGACATGGCGCCTGCAGCGTTGAGTTCACTGCAGCGCACTGCGGACTTTTTAATTAAGGAATTCAGTTAAATATTGCCATGCAATTTCTGCCCCCCACCCCGCACACTCCTTAAAATATGCCAGCATGCTTTTGGCATGTTTGTCGTCGTTTTTTTCCCTCTTTTCTTTCTATATAATCTGTCGCTGCGTTGCAAAACGTACTTATTTAAAGTAATACCCACATCAAATATTTACACTCTGCTCTTGAGTCCTGTCCCTAACCCTGCCGCTGGCGCTGCGTCTTCATCTTCGGCGGCGCTTCCGCGCTACCCTCTTCAAAGGCTGCGGTTTTGCGCCGTCATTATCGATAGAAATGTTTAGAACGTCAAAGTATCCATCCAAACGCTTGGCGCCACTCACACTCAATGGCCAATTTTTGCCAGCATATTCGAGATGCACACACACATACATGCATGTAGACTGAACACACTTCAAGCGACGCGAAGACGAGCCTCAGCTCCAACTACAGCCACAGCTCCAGCTCCAGCTGGCCATGTCAATTTTACGATGTGGCATTGAGTTGATATCTCGTTGATAGCGCTTCCAGTTTATAAATTTTTAATGCCTGCGTGTGTGTGCTTGTGCGTCAATCAAATTTACTTGCATTCTTGCGTTTTTATTCTGAGTTTAGCTCCGTTCAGTGTAGTTGAGTTGAGTTGAGTTCTTCGACGTCTAGTCGCGCCGAGAAAATGAAAACCAGCATAAAATTATGCCAGAGCAACGCTTGAAATGCTTTAAAGTTGAACTCCTGCCTAAAATATGTGTACAAGTAACGGCGTTAAGCTTTTGAAACAAACTCAAAATAATGAAATAGCACAAAAATTCAAATAAGTCAAAATCTAAAGCTTCAGCAGCCTTTTTTCAATTGATTATTAGCGCCATTTAGTTATTTATTTTTTTAAATGCACATACATATGTATATACTGATTTTTAATAAATTCTTTCATTAACGTTCAGCCGATTGATGTGTTTCATGATGAAATATGTAAATGTTGAGGTCAATGGAAATAGCATCAATCAATCGCTTTCGATTAATGCGACTGTCAACGCCAATTACGATGTCAAGCGAAAAAATAAGAATGCGCATGAACAATTTCCAAAAAATTTTACCTGCAGATTTAAGCCTCAATTTCGCATTAGAAGAATCCCAACCTTTCATCCAATTACTGCAGTATCTTGAAAATTTAAGTTCTAAGACAAATGTTTCATATTTTTCATACCATAAGCCGATTGTTTCTACTTAACAATCAAATATCACAATTTCTGATGTACTTGATGAAAATGATATTACTGAAATAACTAAATCAAAAGTAATTGATAGGTGAGCTATCAGGTGCAATCCCTGATAGACTCGTAAGAGATTGTTTCTTTGTGCGGCGCCAACATTTGCAACGAATCGACAACTAAACGAGAGAATTCCTTGCCTTGATGATGGTTCGAATGCGGCTCTAGCTTGTATTTGTAGGTCCCCATAAGTTGTGCTTAAAGCAGAACAGACACACACGAGTTAATGCGAGAATGCTCAGGCTAAGCCTTGTTTACGGGCGGGGCTTTCAATTTTATATTAAGTTTTTACAACTTATATTCAAACAATTTCGCTTTTAAAGCACCACAAGCAAGTGCACGGCGGAGAGCACAATGAGGAGTCTATGTGGTTTCCAAAAGCATTCCTAGAACTGAAATCCTGAAATAAATATAAAATTCGCATCTATATTAATTTTTGATGCCGCCATTATTGGTTAAAACAAATTTTGTTACTTGCGCTGCGGCGCGCAGAGGCCGGCGAAAGAACGACGAAATTGCTATTTATCTTTAATATTTCTTTGCCTTAGTTCGAGTTGTAGCTCGTGCCTTCACTTGACGTTGGCCCTTTCCATGGCATATGCTCATTTTAGAAGTTCTAAACTTTGTATTTATGTTGTGCTGATACGTGTGTGTGCGTGCGCGCGTATGTGTGTGTTTTGGGGTATGTTAAGGCTTCAGGGCATATGTTGGCTGCATGGGCCTTTGTACATGTTTACGCGTGTATGCTTGCTTGCATGTAGTCGTAATGTGTTTCTATTAAATTTATTATTATTGAGCATTTTATTCAGCAATCAAAGCTGCTTTTGGGTTGTAGCTACGTGTGCGTGCGTGTGCGTGTGTGTGAGCATGTTTATATTTCGTAAAATGCAGTCGAAAAGACGGTAGCCATTTGGTGAGCCAAGGAAATGCTTCTAAAGTGATGTGTCCATCAGTAATAAATGGCGCTGATGTTGAAATCCGAAGTAATAATTCCAGCAACATATTTTGTTCACCTCAGAGTACGCTGGCAGAAAATTAATTTCCTGCTCTGCTTTTTATGCTCATTTAATAGATAGCTTTCTAAAAGTCTAAAGAGTTTCTGGTCATATTGTACCTTAAATTGGAAATCTGCTTTTCCACAAATTGAAATGTTGATACAGTCAGCTTAAGAGAGAGGCGCCAATTGTCATGGACTAGTTGAGTTTGTAAAGGCCATAAATAGACATGAATCCTTGGCGATCACTTAAAACTACGGAGGGTAGAGACCGGCTAGAATATGAGCGTTTCTAATAAGATACGAGTAGATACTTGACTTGCAGGTTTAAGAAATCGCCGAAGAAGTCATGGCAAGTAGACAAGGTCATCACAACTTTCATATCGCATAAGGAAATTCGCCGTTTCAGCTCGAAACTACCTGAGAGATTACACTGAAATCAAATATTGATGAGCAATTTTATGTTGCATATTTTCTTTCAATATGAATATATCATATTATTAAAAATATTGCTGTTTCGCTCTTCTTCTTTTGAGAATATCATATCGAAATCGACAGTTTTAATCTGTCACATTGAATTCATATCAAGCTCGCGATTCTGGTTTCCTAGCAAAATATGCTGAATCCAATTTATTCTCAATATTCGTTTATTTTATTTCAATATTTCTATTTCTGTGTGCAGAGCAGCCTGAGCTACGTCATGTTTTACAAATGTGCGCCAGCAGAATCGTGGCAATGTTCGGTCGCCCAGCCGGACTTAGCATAGCATAACAGCTGCACCAATTCCTTAGAAGTAATACTTTGCAATGCTACTCACACTCACACTTGCACTTGCCCCACCAACCCCCCACTGCCAGCAACTGCCCGCTGTGCGGCGCCACTGTTTATTAATGTTTTAAATCGATATAAAGCTTTAAGTGCCAATTTATGTTTTGCTTCTTGCTAAATCCGGCAAACATTGTAACGTCGCCAGCAACAGTAGCAGCGACAGCGATAATAATAACATCAATATTATAGCAACAATGCAAGTTTGGACAAATGGATTAGGTGTGGGTGGCGCGTAGCAACGCGGTGTGAGGCTTTTGTGTCGTTAAGAGCTGCCAGCAGCAATTATATTTATTTATCGAAGCGTAATAATAACATGATTGACCACCGAAGATGTCGCTGAAGCATCAACTCCGCCTGCGCACGTCTGCGCACCTCAGCTCAAGAGCGCGTTGACAGCCCCGAACTCCACCCGCGTCTTATTAGCGCGGTTCAGAAAATTAAAGCAGTGCTCGCTTTTGTTGCTGCCCTTTTGTCCTTCACTACGACTACACTTCGGCTTGGTTTACAGTCTCCTTGTTCTCCGCCCAGGTTTGTCCGGAAGCTATTGTAGCATTTTCCAGCTGAGCAATGCACAATTTTGCATTTGTATGCACATTTTTGGCTTAAGAGCGGCCTATCAGCAGTCAACAGGCTACCAACAGGCTCAGCAGCGGTACGAAATGTCAGACCAGTTGCCCTAACAACAACATATCTTGAGTTGGGCTCAAATTTTGCCATTGCTACAAAAATGCCAGTTTCCAAAGCTTAGTGACTCGCCTAGAAGATTTAAAGTAGTTCTTCGAAATTTTGAAAGAGCTGCTTTCCACTTGAATACTTAACTCCATGTTTAAGTAGTCATGGCAAAAAAAATTTGCATGCCAAATTTGAATAAAATTTAAAATGCTTAATGAAATAATACAAATGTAGAGTGTTTTATTTTTTCCAAATTTAAATACGGATTTCTATTTTTCAATACAAGCTTTAGATTTTAGTAATGCAACTACAGCAAATGAGAGTAGGTAGGTTAAGTGGTCGTCTCAAGGACATCACTTAGGCCAAAAAGCCGCCCATTGTGTTAGCACGTGGAGCTTTCAGCTATACACTTCCCATGTATGGGAGCCACTTTGTGGCTCTGGTATATTTGTCGATATGTCCTGGTGGCGTTTTTTCCAAGTCTGCCAGACAGCTCAGGAATCGGAAGGGCGTTCTTGCTAGCGAGAGTAATTTTCAACAGTTTTGACGGCATAAATTAATGAAAGCTGAAAACTTCAAAAGTACTTTGCACCATTCAAGAAAAATAGAGCTGAATTGTTTTTCGACATGAGATTGTTTATATTCAGTTTACAAAATTATTCCTTTTTTCAGCTTCTTCACTTTCACAGTATTGAATATGTTTTAAAAATAAAGTAAGCTTTGGGCTGCTATTGCTTAAGATTTCGATTAGCTTATAGAATATAGATATGACGATTAAAAAATATGATTAAATATACTTCAGTTGAAATATTTCAGCATTCGTTGCTAGTATTTTGTACGACACTGCAGCTGTATGTAAGTAACTAAGTTCTGCTGTAATGTGTTTCCATTGTCAACGACGCGCGCGCACATACACACACACACACACACACACACACACACACACACACACACACACACACACACACACACATATGCATTATGTTGATGTGCGACATGCATTATTCTGACACTGTTTATTCAATTTATGACATCCACATCCGCTCGCATGTCTCTCACTACTCCATCCGCCATCCGCTTTGCGCCTTATGCTTGGCTACTTCGCCAGCACTTTGCTACACTCACACTGATCCCGTCCCGTGTTGCATCCTGCGATGTTCCAATTAGAGATATTAATTAGATATGCTACAGATAATAACATTTATTGTGTTGTGTTAATTATATTGTCTCATGTCGGCTTTCGTCTTCGCCTTCGCCACCGCCCGCGCCCCTGCTGCACCACGTTCAGTTGGCTGTTGAATATGTGCATTATGTCGGGCGGCAGAGGAATATTAAGGAGGGAGTATGTGGCCACTGTGTGTATGTGTGCGTGTGTGTAGGGCAAGCAGCCTCTAAGCATGCCTCTGTGCCCAACGTGTGGTATGAGTGATTATAATCGAGTTGGTAGCCGCCGCACAAGTCAATGACTAGTTTTGTGGCAGCGCATGTAAGGCAGTCCGTCAGCCGGAAAAGCCTTTTAATAACTTTATGTATATTTTATGGCACACAAAAGACCAAAGCTTTTATTATTATTATCAATATTATCGTTGCTGGGCATTTGTGGGATGGTCCATGCTTTGTAGGAAATGACAGGCAGCGTGCAGGTCGCAGAAGACGCCGAACGCTGACATGTTGACTTTCAGCCGAACGTGGTGTCTGACTCAAGCGTGCATTTGCATTCTGGAACTGTAGTTCAATTTTTCAATTGATTCAGTATAAATAAAAATCGTTAGCCGAATATAAGTTAATAAGAAACGTTATAAAAAAAATTGCATATTTTTGTACTCGAAAATCCTTTTTTTTGCATAGTTGCAAAATTTATCACAATATTTTATTTATAAATTTAATACAGAATTTTTCAAGCTTAAAATGAATTTCAGTTCAATAAGCCAATATAATTTAATACAAGAATTGAGATTGTAGTGGCCATATAAGTATGTAAGTAAAGCAAGTGCATACATGAGAATTGCCTGAATCTTCTTCGTTATGTATGTAAGCTAAGCTTCAGAACAACTTTGTTGCTATCTGCATGTCAAATATTTTTATCAAAAAATGGTTGAGGGGAACTTAAGTGATTATTGAAAAAAACGGCTGTAATATGTCAATGAACAAAATATACATATACTCCTTTTTTGGGCCGCAATTTTTAATTATCAGATAAGCAAATCTTTGATATAAGCATTATAAATATTCTTAAATTTCAGTAGTCAGGTAAGTTTAAAATGCAAATTCTATTAAATTCTTTAAAAAATTTCATTGTTAAGAGCATTAAAAAGTGGCAAAGTTTAAGCCTGCTTCAGAATGTAGCCTTCCATATAAGAGCAAAATCTTCAGAACTTCAGACAAACAAAAGGAAAACGCGTTTAACAGCACAAAAGAGAGAGAGACCGAATCTCCAGAGAAAGCACCAAGTAGGAAAAGCTCTATCTAATATTGTCAACAATCTAATTTAACTTTTATTAATGTATATTACTCTTTTTGTGAGAATACATAGTAAAGTAAATAATTATAATGTGCCGCCGCGTGTCAACTTTCAAAGCAAGTGCCATATAATTATGATGTTTTGTTAAAAAAATGCATACATATTTGATTGCACTTACATATGCCATACACAAACGTACAGTGTTTTTTCAAAGGGCCAATATATGACAAAAATTGTCGATTTTAAAATACCTGCACTTTAACGTAATGCAAAGCATATTTATTGCAGCCATACAAAATGTGCTCTTGAGTAATTAAATTAAATTTAATTAAATGAACTGATATAAAATCAAAGGAAATTAATATGTTGTACAATAGCTCGATATTCGTTTTTAATAAGCATATCAGTATTTTTGTGTTTGAACGAGTGTATGCAAATATTTGTGTTGTTGTGTGTTAATTACGAGTTAATTTGTTAAATTGTAGAAAATTGCATGAAATTTTACGCGTTGTTGCGGTGCGTTGTTTTCTGCATTCAACAATGGCGACTAATTACGAATCGAACAGGGCAAAGGCCAAAAGGCAAAAAATCAAAAATGCATGCTATTCAAAGGTCGTGCTTGTACTATATGCACCTACCATATATTATATATAGTTGGCCATACATTTAAGTGCTTCTGTGCCTGCGTGTCAAAGGTCAGCAAAATAATCAGGCACATTATGGCGAATATTCAAAATGCGTCAGGTTTGCATGTGGCCAAGTCACTTTCAAGTTCTAACTACTGGCAAGAATTATAATTGATTTTATGCAATGAATAATTAAGTTACTTTTATTGGCTTCTCTATTGTTGGCGAGCACTTTGATTGCCTGCTTTGAGTCATACAACAAAGGAAAGCAAGGATCTGCAATAATTTCCATATTGAGGAGATATGAGAGCGGATGAAAGGGCGAGTATCGAGCATCTACTTCGCTCGAACAATTAGAAACAATGATTTAATCAGCCTGACTTCGACAGCAGCACACAAACGACAAATCCCCCAATTGCCAATGAAGTGGGCAACAGCAGATGCTGCTGCTGTTGTTGCTGATGGGGCTGCTAATTATTGCTTGCACACATACACAAGCACACTGCCGCGCCGAACAAAAAGCACCGCAGCCAGCAGCATGAATGGCAGCAATGGCAACAACCAGTCGACTGCAGCAATGTGAGCAGCAAGTAGCAGCAACATGCCGGGTGTGGCTGCAATTACAGCTGCTTTATAAAATTGCACTAATTTGCTGCGTGCATGTTGTCAACAGTGCGCATAGCAACATGCAGCAGGCAAAGGGATGCGGGGTTGAAGCAAGTGGAGCAGGGCGAGTGCAGAGTAGGGTCATAAGGTCGGCGCTTTACGCGTACGGGTTACATGCGAAAAGAATGTTGCACAAATTCCAGTAACAACGGCTGTGAAATGGCAAATAGCAGCAGCAATAAGCAGCAACTGACAGCAACAGCAACGGCAAAGTTTTAATGCCAAATAAAATTGCTGAATTTCTGCATAAATAAATAAATTTTAAAACATGTCAGATTAGCGCCGGCAGTCAGCAGCGCCGAGCAGAACAACAGTCAGGAAGACGGGCTGAGCAGGAAAGCAGGCCGATGCGCACAGCACTGCCGTTAATATGTAGCATACATATGTACATATGCGCATGTGTGTGTGTATGTTGTGTGTGCAGTCGTTTGAGTGACGTTCGACGGCAGTGTCGGCTGGTAGCCTGGCAAGCCGGGGAACTGTGAACGAGCCCAACAAGCCGTGGTTCTGTTTGTGCGTTTGTCTGACATAGGCCGGGCGCTGTCGCTGTTGCTGTCAAAGTGCATGAATATTAGTGTGCTGAATTTTTTTGCATAAGCCTGTGTGTGTGTGTGTGTGTGTGAGTGCGGCAATGACAGTTGGCAGCGGCGGTATGTTTGCTATTTTTGTTGCCTGTTCATTATGAATTCATTTGATTTTGTATCGCAATGCGTTGGTTGCTATGAATACATCAAATATGAAGCGCCAATGACACACACACACACAGGCACAGACACTCGTATTTGTACATGGCATCAATATCAGCGCCAAGACAAAAACAACAACATGTTGATATTGCGCATATATCCTTGTATCAGCTTGTATGTATGCATCTCTGCGTGCGGCTCCATATTTTTCTCAACTGAATTGGTATTTATTTATTTTTCTTCGCTGTCTTTTGCTGCTTTTTTGGGCCTCTGTCTTGGCAAGTTCTTGCATATGTGTGCATGTGTGTGCGTGTGCGAGTGAGTGAGTGAAGTGTGTGCGATTATATTTTTTTATTTCGTATATTTATTTATTTGCTTATCTCAGCATTCATGCACACATATATAAATATATTAAATTTCAAATGTACGCGCTTGATCAAGACAAGCAGCTCGTGTATAAATGCGTAGTATACTATATATACTGTTTCGATGTGTATTTGTAACAGGTATTCAGCATGTATTTTCTTACTAATAACTGCTGCAATTAAATTTGGAACGTTCTTGTATCGGATTATCGCATCGAAAGCATATTTCGTATTCGAAATTCTTTCCGAAGCCGTCTTCTTCAAGTTTATATTTAACGAGACCAAAAATCTTCCAGCTTCGAACTTGCTTGTTAGTCAATACGCTGAGATTGCACTACAGCTCAGTCTTCTAACTAGCTTAACTGAAAAAGCGTTTAAGCTTACTTGCCAAAACTGAAAGTGCAATTAAATGATTTTTATTTATATCTAGGCTTAGTTTATTCACTTGAAACCAGAGATTTGGCTCTCTTAAAGTTTCTTATTATCCATTTTGCAAGTCATGCATGCAAGCAGTTCTTTAAGCCGCACTGTCGCCTCAATTATGCAACAAGTCGGTATGCGCTTCCCTTCTGCCTCTTACCACACAAACTCTTTAATGGTAATTACTAGAATTGGCACATTGCGCACTTGTCGGCAGGACGTGCCAGCTCAAAGGAAACGACGGGGCGCTTGCGAACGGGGGGCGTGCACGGAACTGTGTAAACAAGTGCGAAATTTTCAATAAGTTTCATTTACACACAGACAAAAACAGAGACGACGCACACAGACCGACAGACCGACAGACCGACAGACAGACAAGGCAGGCGGAGGTTGTGCTGCCACATTGAGTGGGTGTGCTCTGGCGTGACGCTGAGCTGTGCGCCGCAGCCAAGAGTGGGCGTGCACAACGTGCAAAGGCAACAAAAGCGCTTAATTATCCTTTCGATATTTTTCAGTTTTGCAAACTGAAAGCACACAAAAAATGCAAACAAAATACACTACAACGCACCGCCCAACAATTGCCAGGCCAACAACGAAATGGGGCGAGCAGATGTCCAACGCAGTTGCAAAAAAAATTCAAAAAGCCGTCATGAATCCTGTTGAGCCGCACAGTCTCTCGCTCGCAAGGATGCGATGCGAAAGCTGGGCGCATAAATTGACGAACGAGCATGGCAAATGGGATGCCCGCGGGCGGAGCAGACAGTGCAGGAGCAGTTGGAATGGCAGTACGAATGCGGAGACAAATGGTTTGTCACGAAGAATAAATACTTCGTGATGTAGCTGCGGAATTCGGTATTATATGCGATTTGGCAGGCATGACAACCGAACTCAGTTGGATGGCACGCAGCGCAGCGCAGCTCGGTGGGGCTAGCAACTAGACAGCAGCGAAGTGAGTTGCTGAGCTGCTCAGTTCCTGAGTGAGTTGAGCTGAGCTGAAGTGATGCGACGTGAAGTGAAGTGAACGGCAGTGAACCGAACTTGACGCAATTGAACTGTACCCACTGGGCGATGGGGTCTGAGAGCTGAGCGACTTGTCACGTTCCGACGAATGGGGAGATGTTGGCAAAGTTGTTGCTGCCGCGAGCGTTGTTGCTATTGCCGCCACTACTGCTGCAGGCCACAAGGCAAATACGGCTTTGATAAACAGATGACCAGAGCTGCACAATTTCGTGTAGCTTACGCTTTTTTATATACAAGTAGTAGAATATGTCAAAAACCATGTATACAATGTAAAAAAGTAAAGTTTGATACAAACTGTCATTAGAGATAGACTCTACTCACAAACGAAATTTTCAAATTTTTGCATAAAATTTGTATTTCATAAAAATTTAGAAATTGCAATAATTTCGTCAATATTTCATACATTTATTAAGAAAGCTGTGTGTCCAGATTTTTCTTCATGTACCTACATACAAGTTTTGTGCATTATAAAAATTACGTATTTTACACAGTGCTAATTTACACATGAAGATTCTTTCCTTCTTTTTCAAATACTACACCAAAATTACGTGAAGTTTTTCGAAACCTTTCTGGCAAAACAGCGGAAGGCAAATTTTGAGCGATTCTTTTTAGATTCTGGAATATTTAGCTAGAAGATGATATGTAGATAACACGGCACAACTCTGACAGCCGAGCAAAAGCATTGGAAGGAGGTGAGTCGCAGCGGAAAGAGTCTTACCACAGCTCAGCTGTTGTTCTTGCACATTTTGCTTCATTTCCCTTGGCTTATTTGCTTGCAATAATTTGTTTTTTTGCTTTATATGTGTGTGTGTTTGTGTGTGCTTGCAACACTTCTTGCTGTGCCACACTGTTGCCGGCGGCCAACAGCAGTTGCTCACTCCAACTTGCGGCACAGAAGCAATCAGCAAAAGTGGAATTTCCCAACTGCTGGCCGCCTTTACTCACAACTCACAAGAACTGCGACATTTTTTCCAACTTACGCTGGCAGTTGTTGCATGCAACAAGTTTAAAAGAAAAAAGCGATAAGCACATTTCTGCAATTTTTTTGCTATTGCTGCGCTTACTTCGCTTACTACTTGCTGCTATTACTTTATTTGCGTTTTCTTTTTTTCAGCAGCGGCCGCTGCAAACGCCCGCGACTTGCATGAAATGAGCCATTCAAGGCGCACAACGACAGCAAAAAGGATAACGGGATGTCCTCAATCAGCAAAACAAGCGCGGGCGAGCTGGCTAATTATGTGTGTGTGGTAGCAGCAGCGGCAGCTGCGGGGTGTTGCCATTCCAAATTGCAGTGTCATCAGGCGGCAGCAGCGACCACAGCAACAGCGTTGGCCGCCATCGACACGGTTGGAGGCCAAACCTCAATAGGGTACACGCCCGCCAATTAGCAGCGTTGGATGGCCAACAAGACAGCAGCGGGCGTGGATGCAAGTTGTGTAATTTCTGCACTGCAAAGCCTACACATTGAGGCCACACAGCCCATGGCAGATGGACTGGGCCGGCGGATGCAAGCCACCGCCGTAATCAACGCAGGCAACGCATATAAAATATCGGACGCATGGCAAAATATTGCAACTAGTTTGTCTGCGGCAAAGGATTTGAGCTATTCATAAGGAAGATACGGCGAAACGATAAAACATTTATATTAATACACTTACGAAAATAAACAATAACAGATTGAAGATTCAGTTACTTGATTTAAACAAATCTGTCTAATGAAAAATATATGGAGAACTCTGAACTAAGGCCCGAAATGAAAATGACTATTATAAGAAGAAACTATTGGAAATATGTTTGGCAAGTTGGCATCATGGGTAGTTGAAATATAAATCAGAAAAATAGTTCTGCACTTGATTTTACTGTTGTCTGATTTAAAATGTTATTTGCAGCAAAAAGTTGGATATTTCATATTTTATCAATTAAAAATTGCTTGAACAATTCGAATTATGATCTTAAGCTACATAGCGATATGGAAATTACTATCGATGCTCTTTAATAGGCATCATACATCGGACCAATAAAGTCGAACATCTGTTTGACCTTTTTTTTTAAGTCGTAGGAAATTACTCATTCGTTGACTGAAACGCCTCCTACTTCGCTTGCACTCCAAGTTTCTTGTTGTCAATTCTGAGCCGCTTTCACTTTACTCTTGCACTCGAAAAATGTTAGCTAGTAGGATAAAATTTGAAAAATAAACATTAACAATTTTTGCATGAGTTTTTTTTTAAATTTCTAACACTTTAGATGCGCCTAATATTGTTCCCCTTGGTACGCGCCTGAGCACAAGAGAGCCAAAGTTCCGAACAAGTTCAGTGCCAAAATTGCATACCACTACAAACGAAAGCACTAAGCAGCCGGAACGCAGCTAACAGGTAGAAGAGCAACAGCAGCCGTTGAAAGTGAAGCTGAAGTTGTTGGCGATGGCAGCAGCAGCTTGCGCTCTCAACAGCAAAGACAAAGGCGCACAATGCTTACTCACAGTAGTCAATGGGGCTGGCGGCGGAAGTGGAAGTGGCAGTGGCACTGCCGTCGGGACGTGAGTGTTGTCAATGTTGCTACAACAATTTGGGCCAACGCGTTAGCTAGCAGAAGACAGCTGCAGGGGGTTACCAGTAAGTACGCTATTTCGCTTAATTTAATTAATTACATTTACAGCAAGCGGCAGCCACAAGTTGTTGCCAATGCCGACGCCACAACTAAAAGTGCTGCTGACGCAGAAGGCAATTGTGCAACTGGCGCTAAAGGACACACGCGCTTAATTGCCAGCGTAAATTGCGTTTAAGTACTTAATTACAATTAAAGTGTGCAGTTAATTAAGCGAAATGTGTAATTAAATGTGAAACGCCAAAGCGCACAGCGCAACTTAACGCAGCAACAGCAGTAGCAGAACAGCAACAACAACGCGCTGGCGGTGGCGGTGACAGCAACTTTTAAGTGCCTGTGTGAGATTACAAATGCATATACATATGTATGTGTTTTTTTCAAAGTAGTAGTAAAGCATCGAAGGCCAAGCCTGTGCAAGACCTTAACCCGCTCAAGCCTCGTTCTACTCAGCTATGCATATGCTAATGTGTATGTGTGTGTGTGTGTGTTTGTGTGTGCATATTGCTAGCGTCTATGTGTGCGTCGGGTTTGCAAAAGCTAAGAAACTTGAATGGCCACGCGTATTCTTGGGTTACTAACACGCTGCTCATGTTGTTATTGCTTGAGAATACACGTAGTTAACAAGTCTCTATCCACGCCTTTTGAGCCCGTTCCAACAAGCCATCGCCTACAGCAACTGGCGCTATATCAAACGAATAGCCGAAAGCGCGCAGGAGCAGCAACGGCTGCTGGTTTGGCCAGCGCACCCGTGAAATCTGTGCGCCTCCGGTGTTTGTTCCGCGAAATTAATTACAGCGCGCGAACAACACTGGCTGAGGTGCAGGCGGGCTGTGCAAGGCGCCAACTAGACGCGAGCTGAAATTGCGGCGTATGCTCAAGGGATGCTCGATGGCTGCTCCTGCGCAAGTGCACCCCTTCGCTGCCACGCCCGCAGAGCATGTTGTTTGTGCGGCTGCGGCGGCCGTCGATGAAGAATTTCGCGCATTTAAAAATTAATTATGCCGGTTAAAAATAAAGCCGCCACAGCAGAAGTGCCAGCGTTTCACTGCACTCCGGTCTGTTCTTCTCCTCTTTCACTGCGGCAAAAGTGAGAAAAAACATGCAGTCATAAGAAAAAACGCTCGCCTGCAATTAATGCTAGAATTTTGCTAGCTTATAAAAAGCGTAAATAGTTTGCTGCCACAAAGCAAATTACTTTTGTTGTTGAGCTGTTGTGTTGTTTTTGTTTTAGTTTAAGTTTTATTTTTATGCAGCAGTGTGGTGGACGCTGAAGCTTTAGCTTTCAACAGCCGGAAAGGCAACAGATGCCAGGCGCAATGTGCCCGACTTTGAGAGAATGTTTGGCGGGCGTAGCAGCAGAGCGTAAGTATCATAATTAAAAGAAATACTAAGTGTGTGCATTAGAAAAACTTCGATTTATAATAAAAATAATTTTAAAAAAATCTTTGATTTTAGTTTTTGCAAAATTTCAAGTCGCCACGCGCCTTCGTTTGGCCGCTAGAGAAAGTTATGTGTGAGCAACATTGGGCCATTATAGATTGTATTTGGAGTGGCCAGCCAGACTCCTAACCAGTGCGGCCTGAAAGGCCTATTGTGTTCTGCATCGATTTATCATCATGAATGCCTCTTACCCTCAAGAGCTATGAAGCTATTTCCTTTGGGTTCTGCTAGTTGACGAAGTCTGGTCTCTACTAACCCCTAACAGTGACACAGGATGTGTTCTGCTGTTCCTTCGTCGCCGTTTCATTGCTTACAGTGCTTGATTTTGTAGCAACTTCCATTAAGGACACAAAGAAATCGTAGCTTTTGCTCTAAGACGATGACATTGCTCTCAATATCTTCGGAGTCGAAATGTTTAAAGATCTGTTATGTCCAATTAAAATCATATACATATGTACATACAACTCATTGCTTGCAATTTGATAAATGAGAGTAAAAAAATTGAAATTTTGAATATCCAGCATAATGAAATGTACAGTTCCGCAAAGGATAGCCCTGCATTGGAAGCAGCATTTATATGCGATTTGTTGCGCAAACCTATCGGATTTGCTGTTTCTACCACGCTATCTTTTAAGGAAAAACCTTCTTTTTACAATCGAAAACTTCACTCGACTCGATTTAAAGAATATGAAAAAATGCATTTATATGCATTAAAATGTAAAAAACTCTTTAAAGACTGAAGAATGCATATGCAATTTGCATTTTAATGTTTGAATTCGCTCTGATTATTCTATCATATTTTATGTGTCAACAATTTTTACGGCGGAATAATACTCAACGAAATCTGTAGTATAGAATTTTTTCGCTTTTAGAATCGAAGTATATGTATGCCAAATATTTCTAGTACTCTGGAGGGTGTACAATAGATATTATCGGTATATATGTATAATTCTCCGCCTCCACTGTAGGTGAGCCACGCCCATTTTTCCATATGAGATAGAGGACCGACACGTTAACTTTAATAAAAAATATTGTAGTTTGCATTTAAATGGGTCTAAATACCTAAATTTCAGCGTTTTGACTGAAAAAATTCTGAGTTAGTTGGACTTACCAGGTCCATTGTTGGCCAATCTCCGAACTTAAAGTAAGTTAAGGTTTATTGTCACTGTACAAAATTTGGGTTGAAATCGGGCAACTGCTTCTTTCTCAGACAGACAGACAGACAGACAGACAGACAGACAGACAGACAGACAGACAGACAGACAGACAGACAGACAGACAGACAGACAGACAGACAGACAGACAGACAGACAGACAGACAGACGAACGGACAGACGGTCAGACAGACAGACAGACAGACAGACAGACAGACAGACAGACAGACAGACAGACAGACAGACAGACAGACAGACAGACAGACAGACAGACAGACAGACAGGCAGACAGACAGACAGACAGACAGACGAACGGACAGACGGTCAGACAGACAGATAGACAATCTAAATTCAAGACGGAAAGTGATTTTAATCATTTCTTTATACATATGTGGTTTCACCTTTTCCCATACTATAATTAACAGTGCACATCTTAGAGATGTAAACACAACTGTAAAAAGCTGTTATGCCACCTTCATCTATCTCAATTGCTTATCTGTTAGAAACATCATTATGACTCCTATTTTTGCTATTAGAGTAGCTTCATAAGAACAGTTGTTTGCCTTTCCTGAAAGTTGATAAAGCTTGGATTCTGCGCGTTTTGTATATAGTAGTGTGTTATACATAGACTTTAAGTGCTTTGCATTCATAAATATTTTTTTAATGTAACCCTTTTGGAAAGTCAAAACAATTGTTTATCACTTTTCGAAAGTTGCAACAATTTCGTTGAAGTTTAAACAATTTTAGAGCACGAAATTAAAAATGAGTAGCAAGCAAATGAACTGCACACGCACACATGAACCCTAATTGCAAAAGTCATTGTGCACATGAAATGCAGCTGTGCGCTTTTACAATTTAATAAACTCTCATTATTAACAATTATTTTGTAATTTGCGGAATTTGGTTTTCTGTTTCGCGCCTCTTTTTAAAGTTGTAATTTATGTATGCGTGAAATTTGGTATTCACAGCACGCGCATACGCAGAGGGGAGTGTGCTTCCCTCACTCTCACCCCCCGGCACCGTTGGCGACGCTGTGCAATAACAATGAAAACTGATGACTGGCGCACTTGTCCAATAAAATCAATTTCGTCTCATTAACTTCGGCTCGAAATTATGCGTTGCCTACGTGCCGCCTTCAGCGCTGCCTCGTCCCGTCATCAGTGCTGCTGTTGCCGCCATGCCGCCGCTTGGCAGCTGCCCCGTCCCCTTTGCTGCAGCAATGGAGTGTGCAGCAATTGTTGCTGAAAAGAAGCACACTTTTGCATACATTATCAGCGAAGCTCGAAATTTTAAGAAAACATTTTATTAATGAGATGCAAATTGTTATTTTTAAGTTGTCAGTTGTCAGTTTTCTTTAAATTACAATAAACGCATGCAACAACATGGGCGGTGCCAGTGCCAGTGCCTGCGGTAGCGGCAACAGCAACAATAATAAAATGTTGCCTTACGCTTAGACTAAGTCAACCTTCGCTGCCGCCTTGCCACTGCAGCTTCATCAAGGCAACCGAGATATGCAAAATATGCCGCCTTCTTCACGCTACTTCGCTTTCCAATGCAAGCGGAAGCGGAAACGGCAGAACAGGCATGCAGGGGGCATACGTTGGAGGCGTAAGTCTTGTTGGCCTTTGATTTCTGGCGCTGCTTATGCGCTTGTGTGTGTGTGTGTGAGTGCGGAGTTGGAGCTGGTAGAGCTGGGGTGGCGCCATGAAGCCACGTTCTTATAATTTATTATTGTAAAATACATCAACGAGCTGGAAAGAATTCAAGCTGACAGCAGGCGAACTCCTTCCTCCGGTCGCGGCGGCTCAAGGTATTCCATTCCATTCAGCTGCCGTGCAGCAGTTGCAAATCGAAAAAACAATCGAGCCCTGCCCGGCGGCTGAAGTTGGCGGCGGTGCGCACTTCATAGCGCCGTAGCACACACACACACTACACATGCATATGTACATGCACACATACACACGCTGTACGCTTCACATTTGTTTTGAGTTAATTTTCAGCGGTGGCAGTGCCGCAAAAAATGCTTTGATGAATGAATGAGCGAAAGAATGTTTTGCTTAATTTTATTTAAATTAAGTTGCATGCCGCCGCGCGCATGGAATTTTACGTAAAGTAGCTGCGTATAACGTATGTGTATGTGTGTTGGCAATACTTCATCGGCAACAAAAAAATTGCTAATTTATATTTTTGTTTAATGCGTATCAAATTTGTTGAAAAATTCACAGATGAAATTTCTGCAAATTAATTCGCGAAGTAAATATATGTATGTATGTATGTATATTTGAAAATCGGTTTGCCATATGACATTGATACTCTTATAGTGTACCTACAATATATTTGCAGCGCGTGTGGAAAAGAATTTATTCTGATGCATGCGTCGCATTAAAATGTTGACTTTATACTCGCAATATGTAAAGTAGTAGAGCGAGGGGTGACAGGCGCCTTGTAAGCAACATTTCGATCAAGATATTTAATGATAGCTCTTTAAGCTCCTTGATGTTGCCACAGTATCGAATATCGGCAGGAAAGAGAAAATCCCTAATTACTGCCGGCTCCAACAAAGCAGAGACCTGGCAATAGTTATTAGATACCGAACAGTCATGTAAGAATACCAAATAAATTTCACCACAGACTTTTTAGTTATTCACCCCTCTCACAGAATCAAGCAAATAATGATGTTATTACGCATGAGTAGGTGGTTTTGAATTTCGTTTTCGATTCCCTTGGTCTGATGTGGTGATGTGGCACCAACTGGGCCGCTCGAGGACTCTCAGAGGATCGTCCCAAACCGCTGCCTAAGGAAATCTTGTATAAGCCAGCATTTTAACATATTTTAATACCACAATTTCCTTAAAAGTTGGAATTTTCTACTGTAATATTGAAGACATATGTTTAAGATTTCTTTCCTTTCTTTTTTTTAAGAATTTCTTTTTTATTGAATTGTAACGCTTCTCTTGAGTGGGTAACTATAATTTTTGAAAACTGTCAACCACGCGATTTAAAGAGCTGTCCAGAGTCTTCAAGTGAGTGCAATGATTTCTCGCCAGCAAGCTCTCTCGCTGTCAGCATTGAACAGGCAACAGCTCAGGAACAGCGTATGCGAATTATGCGCGCTTGGTCTGCACTGAAGAGAAAGGTTTACCGCTGGCTGCAGTGGTGCAACGTGTGACGAATGTCAAACACAACTACACTGTACTTACTTGAGCTCAAATCAGACATGCACCACCTTCCCAATGAGCTGCCTTGTTCATTGCTGCTGTTTGACGTCTGCAATTGGCAGGCATGAGGATCAACAGGAAGACAAGAAACCGAGCAGCCCAGCACTGAGAAATACTTACGAGCACACACATTCAAATTCAAAGCCTCAGCTCAAGCTCAGGACACAAAAGTGTGAGGCAGATTCGAACGCTTTTATTGTTTCATTCACATTGTTTTATTAGTGTCGTCAATGGTGAGTTGCCTTTTATGATTTACACTGACAAATGTGTGTGAGAATGACTGTGAGTGTGTAAGTGATATGCCGCTGCTGTGTGTTTCCTTCTCCGTAAGCTCAAAAACACATACAATTTTGCGCTGTATTTTTATTTTTATTTTGATTTTATTGCGTTCAGAAATCAACATTTACATATACACACGCACACACAGGCACGCACCAAAGTACATAGTTAAAAGTTTATGCTGTCGCTTTTATATTATTGCCCAATTAAAAGAGCATATATTCGTTTGTGATGTAATTGGCTGTGGTTGCAAGATACTTCCTACTTAACAAGGACATCAAAACTAAAGGCTAATATAAAGAAATAAAATTCATTATCTACAATTTTCGAACTTATTAACTTAACAAATTTTCACATTCAGCGCACCAACTTAAAAATAAATAAATCAGTAGCAAGAAGAAACAATAAATGCTTACAAGTAATTGAAAATAAAAATGTATATAAACAAAATTTGAAGACAAAAAGTGGCTCTGAAAAAAAATTTTGAGTAGGTACTCCCTCATATGTTCAAAAAAAAAACTGCGCAAGTATGCAGACAAGCGCGCTTTGAACTAAATTTCACTTGAAACTTCATTTTAGGTTCGTCTTTAAGTTTATCTGAAATTACACGAGCCAAAAAATTCGCTTTTTTGCTACTGTCATAACTTATAGATTTCCTACATAGCTTGTGAAGCTCTGACACTTTCCGCATCTCACATCACATTTTTGCCAAAACATTTAATCAAAACTGACCTGAGTAGAGTAATATCGTTTTTTTGTTTTAAACAAATTCACTGACAACTAAAGTTATATAATTTTTATAGACTAAAAATACAGTTTTCTATATTTTCGAAAGTTACAGCATGAACATGTTGGTTAGTATAGTTAGTCAGAGATGATCGAACAAATTTAAAATGAAAACAATATGATTAGCCAAAAGGCATTTCAGAGCAGCAGTTTTAAACTGTTATATTTATACCCTTACAAATTTTTACTTTTTTCTATACTAAAGGAAACTCTCGACTCCATCTACATCATCGAACTTTATCCATCTCTAGATCTCGTCTAAGCTAGTTGGCAGCCCCATGGCTAACTGTGCTGGAGGAAGCCTCTAAGCTGAAATTCAGCTCTCGACTAAGGTTCGACAGAAACTCTCCTGCTCTGACAGATAACTACTTCCGTGACTCATAAACGCATCTCCATTGGCTATCACTGAGGACCTAGCGGAAACTTTGCATGGCCAATTTGGCCTACCAGCTTTTTCCATCAAATTCGAATTATATGTATGTGCATTTGGTGTAGGCATCTAGTCTACTAGTTAACGCGGCCTGAAAGACCCATTGTGACACTCGGATTATTTAGGTAAAATACAAACTACACCAGTTGAATTTTTGCTGTTTCCTAGTTTAATATATGTATGTACATATATGTACATGAGAACGAAAACTACCTTTTAGTTTATTACTATGTATTTATTATTTCTTAAGTAAAATAAAAAAAATTCAAATATCTGAAGTTTTTTTCGTAGTGTGCCTGGTGTGCCTGCATAGCATATACCTACTGTGGGCAAGATAGCGCACTACATAAGCCACAGCAACACTTCACACTTTATTTCTATATTTACAAATAATAAATGTATTACAATAAAAAACTGAAAAGCATACACAATTTCTTTTAAATCGGCCACTTTGTAAATATTCAACTCAAAATAGTAAAAAAGATAAAAGAACTACGTATTCAGCATAACTAAAATAACTGAGAATGCATTCAAAATGCAATGACTTTAAAAAAAACAGAATTTTTTAATTACATTTAATATAATTTTACACATTTTGATATAACATTTGCTTGCAACGGCTTAAATGTCTTATGGTCTGCTTGGCCGTCTGCTTGCACACCCTCGCTACTCAACAAATAACTGAAAAAGCCTAATTAGTAATGCCAGCAATAGTATGCGCAATTTACAGCCATCAGCGACTGCTTTGCTTTTTCATCATCATTAAGCAGAAATTGAAATCCCTAAAATTCACTAGAATCCATCATATCCGCTTTTATTGTTGCTGCTGCTTCAGCTTCAGCTGCGGCTGTAGCGGCGGCGGCGGCACTTGCCGCGCTCGCTCAGAAAGCTAAATCTGTTGACGGATTGCTGCTGGCAACGCCAACAACAGCAAGACTAGCAGCGCCATGCCCGCTCGCACCCTCACCCTCACCCTCACCCTCACCGTCAGCATCAGCACAACTACTGCTACCACTTCCGCTGGCTGTGGCTGTGGCTGCGGTTGTTTTTTCTGCTGTTTGTGTTGCTGTTTTAGCTAAGCTTGTTGTAACAATGCTATTGCTGCTGTCTTTATCATTGTAATCATTTCTATTGCCATCAATCATGTCAAACTTTTCATTTGCCGTTGATGCGGCTGATAGTTCTGCCGCGGCTGATGTTGTTGCTGGCTGCAATGCTGACGTTGCTGTTGCCGCGCCGGCTGCTGTGGCCAACAATAACTTCGCTTGGTCATTTTCATACACTTGACGTATGGCTGTGGGCGTGTCTCTTGGATTTGCCATTGAGCTGGCGACTTGAGCAGCCGTGCTGGTTGCTGCTGCTGCTGGGGCGCCATCTTTTGCACCTTTCGCCCCAACGACCTCTTGCTCCTCCGACTGTGGCTGCTGCTCGGCTTTTGTATACAAATCATTTTCTAATTGTCGGATATTGTTGTTGTCTTCATCATTTTTAATAGCAGTTGTTGTTGTTGTTATTACTGCTGCCGCTGCTGCTGTTGTCAAGGTAAAATTGCTGGCAGCTTGCTCCTGCTTCCTTGCCGACTCGTGCGCTCCCTGCTGCTGCTGTTGTTGTTGTTGGGTTTGCTGTGTAGCTGCCTTATTTTCCATTTGATTGTTTTGAACAGTATCCGGTGCTCCTTCTGAATTATTTGCGGATGTTGTATTTTGACGTTCATCCCCGTGATTTGGCTCGACATCTTGCAAAATAAATACAAATACGTAAAACAGTGAGCGGAAAGTAAGTAAGCATAAGAAGAAGAAGAACGAAAAAATGAAGTGAAATCGTAGCAACAAATAATAGAGGACCGTTCGCATTTAAGACGGCCGTGAGTGATGCCAGTGATGCCTACGCTGCTGGGATTTGTAGGCGTATGCCAGAATTTTCAGCTACATCACAACAACAGCACAAGCCGAAAATTTAAACGAAATGCGCGCGAGCTTTAATTTTGTTACTGTTTTAAGGCAGGCAATTCTTGCAATAACCTCACTTCAGCAGCTGCAGATAAGAGGGTAGGTAAAACAGCTCGGCGGGTACCTTCTAACGTAGGCTTCTCGCAATAACAGGTCAAAATCTATATTCTCTTGAAATTTTTTGCGACTAATGCCAAGATATAATAACAAATTTATAAAGTGTGATAAAACTGATAGTATGCTATGGAAAAGGATAAAACTACATGCATGCTGTGGACGTCGAAAATGAGTAGACACTAAGTAGTGTTTATAGAGAAACAGCCAACGAAAAAAAATTCAACAATCAAGAAGGAAGAAGCAAGAAACAGAAGTTCTTGCTTTCTGTTCAGTTGATTTATAAGGGAATACATAATTCAAAATTTGGCAATGTCTGCTTACATAGGACACGCACAGTATATGTATGTAGGTATATGTACCTATCTGATTCTCGCTAACTTTTTGGAATCGGAGAACAGAAAATTGTCAGGTGGAAATAAGTTTATGCAGAATTTAAAAAAATTATGAAACACTCAAGCTAAATATTTAGGGTTAGATTAGGTTATAGTGCTACCTGCCTAGGCCACAGATGGTCTGCCGGAAAAACACACTTGGGCCATGTTTAAACCCGTTCTCACACTACAGTAGGAAATTAGGCGCACGTCCTGCAAAACTAAGAAGAGATTAACTACAGCCGAATGAACCTCAAAAGTTGCTGAATATAGAAGTTACTAAGTTTAATTAGAAGCGGTTGTTAAACAATCTCTCAAACACAACACTTTGGCATGATTTCAACGAGCTGTAGGTACTCAGGCACTTCTCATAGCTGGGCGTCATACTTCAAAAAATCCTCAACCCGCAATGTAAACAAATTAAATTGGAAGAAAATCGCCAATAAATAAGCCAAAGAGAGCGGAAACATAACAATTACTCGAGCGCCTTATACGAATATAAGATGCCCAGACTGCTCTGCAGCTGGACGGAGTAAGCGAGTAGGGAATTTTATTTTATTCAATGAGTTGAAATTTAAATACCCTTTTTCCAATTGATTAAACACATAAAATTTCAAGGGGTTACACACTTACACAATCAACGAATCAACGAGTATACAAGGATGGAAATTGCTTTCGAAAACTTTCTTTCAGCTGCTCGACATGCTCGTATACACCTTTACACATTCTCGCACACGCTGCCAGGGTGCCAGGGTGCGACTCAGTTGACTCGGGTTATTTGAGGCATTTTAACATTTAATCTGCATACCAGATTCTCTTCAACAAAGCGTAATCAAGCAGATTTGCACTTGGAAAACAATAACGACAGCTGCTGTTGCTACGGAGCAGTAGGAGGCAACACAATTGCTCGGTATGCTTTTAACGCAGTTAGGCAATAGAGGCAAATAAAGCGAGATAGAAGTCAACTAAAAACGAGTACATTGCAAACCTAGAAGAAAGAGATCATGTGGAAGATGGGGTCAAAGATGAGCAACTGTGGATGTAAAAGCAAGCTCCCGAGTCGCCAGTGGCAGTTTTTAAAGTGGAACAGGTTTTCTAGTATAAATTGTAGTGTTATTTTGAGCTCAAATTAGCATAGAAATAAGTGTTCCCGTGTTTGTCCTTTAGGGGAACGGAACCCTAAAAATGTGCTTTTTGATACGTTTAAGCTAATTTATAGAGTAAATAAGACAGCTCAGAATAAGCGTAACTAATACGAATACCTCAACTAAATCAATGAAAGCTGAAACACTAGAAAAAAAAATCTGCAGGCTCATGAGAAATTCCGTTGAGTTCTGCTCTTAGAATCTCATTCCAAATTAGCACAAAGGTGAACTTATGTAAAAGCGTTTTTATTGATTGTAATTTATTTATTATTTGAAGCTGGCGTACTTTAAGTCGACTACTTTTATTTGAGCTGTTCGAAAACCAGATTACTTCATGCAATTGTATACCACAAGACTGATTAAGTCATAAGTCAACGGAATTAAGCCCATTTCATTACAGCATAAGCTCAATTTTAATTATGAAAAGATATTGAGAGTATGCTCATGCCATAAAGCCGCCGCCCACCTGAAAATACCTTTTGCCCACAAAAAAAAAAGCAGAAAGAAAGAAAACTTCTCAATAATAATGCAAAAATTCCTTTGGCGGCCACTCCGCACACGGCGCTGTAATGCGCCCGCAGCAGAGCAGCACTACTTTTCGCAAAATATTGTGCAATGGTAAAAAAAACATATAAAAATTCATTATAAATTAAAATGTTTCAAATTCTTTAAAAGCAGCAATTTACCTATTGTTGTTGGTGCTGCTGCTGCTGCTGCACTTGCTGTGGCTGTTGACGGAATGGCTGTTGCGTCAGCATTTCCATAATGCGCGGCAGGAGCAGTGCTTGTGGCTGCTAAGTCGCTGTCGACGCTGCCACCGGCGTCAGTGCCCGCAACAACCGTTGCATTAGCATTGGTGGCGAGTTGCGCACTGGCAGCCGCGGCCACCGCTGCTGCAGCGGCCAAATTCGCCGGATTTATTTCCAGCGAACCCAAATTGATGCGCTGCAGGTAGCCGATCTGCACCGGCGCAACCCAGCCACGCGCGAGCAGAGCGCGGCGTACGGACTCCAGCGCGCCACCGCGCCGCTGCAACAAGCCGCCGACAAGTGGTATACGCCGCAGCTGCTGCTGTGCGCCGCCAGCCGCCTGTTGCTGCTGCTGCTGTTGTTGGAGCAGCTGCGGGCGCCGGAACAGGCGATTCACCACAAGCGCGGCCGGCAGCAGCTGCCGCGGCTGCTGTTGCTGCTGTCCCTGAGCCGTGGGCTGCGCTTGAAGCTGCACGCCCGCCTGCCCGTTCACGTTCGCCGCATTCGGGTTGCGCGTAATAATGAAGATTTGTGCTTGTTGCATAATCACGGGCAGCTCGTAGTGGTGAAAGAAGTAGAACATGGAGTGCTGTCGAGAATGAGAGGAAGAAGAAGATAGAGTGAGTGTCAATTACAAAATGCAAACAATAGTGACAATCACAGCTCCGAGGCGTATACGTAACATTATTGCACGACAATGGCACTCGGAGCTGTGACATGCCCCAACAACGGCAACGCCGTAGCGCTCAATTGCAAGCAGTCAGCAGCCGTCTCTGGCAGCATTGCTGCACAACTTCAACAGCAACAACAACGTCACAAATAACACTGACCAACAACGATTCGAGGCAGCTGCTCTTAAATGCAGGAAAGGACAGTACTGCAGATGTCAATGACCAAATTCTAGAGTCCGTCGCCAAATCAGTAATTCGTTCGTTCTAATGTGTTACTTGAGAAATATTTAATTTGAATTGAAAGAGTGCATGAAAGAAGCAAATGCATTTTTAGCTAAAATATGACCAGAAAGAGTCTGAGACTGCATTTAAAATCAGCTGCTCGAATTTCGTAAATACAGTGAAAGCGATTTCTTTAAGATATAACAAAAATTAGAATTTGTTGCGCAGCGTAAGCAGGCGCTGTGTAGCAGCAGCGTCAAATTATGATGCTTCGCAAATAGTTTGCGACAAAAGGCAGTAGCAAGTGGGGCCGACAGCAACGCTGCTGCCACTGACTGCCATGGCTACCTATACTGTTGCTGTGGCCCCTGCGTGTCGTCGTCGGATGCTGCAGCGTGGCGCACGTGACCTCACAAAATCGATAGTTGCCACGTGAGCAGCGGCGGCGGCGGGCTATAGCAATGCTGCTGTCGCACACAAAATTTGCTACACGTGAGCGCCCCACTCAGCAATGAATGTCAGTTAATTGCGCTTGCTGTTGGCAGCAACAAGGGCGCAGCACTCAAAGTAGCAGCAGCAATAAGTGCAGCGACGACACAGCGCCGTCATAGCGATTGCAGCAGCGGCTGCTTCCATGGCGAACGACATTTACTTTTCAAGCGGAAACTCATTACGAAGTCAGCGAATGATATTAGCTATGCTTTTAGCGCAGCGTTCACAGCGGACTCACACTTGCCACTGACACTCAATCGAAATGGGCACTCTTTTAATTTCCAGCTAGTCAACTAATTCGCCTGATATTAATTATTTTCGATTCAGTGCAAGCCAAAGCTTTCCGCGAATCAAACTCATTGCACTCACCTGTATGAACAGCCAGGAACAGACCAAGGCCAAGCTGCGATTCTGTCCACTGAAGCGATAGTGGTACGCATAGAAAGCAAAGTGATACAAGAAGAAGAATCTGCAAAGAGATATACGCATTTATGAACCCATAAGATTTTAAAATTGTTGCAAAGTTCATTCAGATACACACATAGTTTATAGTACTAGTTTGATTTTCGTGAAAGACGAAAGCGCGAAGGAGGGACCTAAATCGGATCATTCTTACTATGCTAAATAAAGCCTTTAATTTAATGCAAAAACAATGGATTTCTTTTAACCATACCTAACCTTTTTGTATAAAGTTTTCTATTAAATAAACAAGCTTCTTACGCATCTTATATCGTAATTGTATCGCCCAAATACCTAACAGAAAATTTTGTATTGCTCTCAAGTACGAATTTCGTTTGAGATCGTAATCTGAGAGAACACTGCTTCCCTGATTCTTAAACGGATCTGCAGCTTCTTTCGGATAAACCAACGCTCAGGAAATGCCAACTTTACATGCACATCACTCGTTGCTATTACAAGGATTATCACAGGATTATAGATTATTTTTAAGGATCTAACGAGGTCTATGTGCTGCCCCTTTTTGCTCAGTAAAATCGAATCTCAGTGAAGATTTCATTAATTCCCAAGAACTTGAATCGTTTACAGACATTCACACATACATACACATACGTTTGCTATACAATCACTTCAAATAGCTTTGGAATTGTTAGGCAGGCAATTAACTTGTTTTATGAAATTGCTAAGTGGAACATAGAGGAAGTCCAACCAATTCACCTGATTATGTCAATAGTGTATTGTTTTATTTTTTTGTTGTCAATTGATATTTTTGCTAAATTGAATCATCCAATTGGGATCCACCTGTTGTGTGTTTGTTGTGCAATTTAAAAATGATAAAGTGCACCTTTTGTTTAATTTCGTAGAAGGGAAACGCCTTTCGGAAATACGGAAATACACAATTGATTCGCAAAAGAGTGACCGAGTGGACATTTCCCAGCGGTGTCGAAGAGGGCGCGGTATGTTGCTTACAACCAACACTACCACAAAAACACAAGCACACATGCAAACGGCCACAATGCTACGGCAACCACAAATACAAACTACAAGCAACCCAACTCGGCATTCTCCTTTTTCCTGTCTTTTTTTTCATTTTCAAACGAATTGTGGCGGATCATCCTTGACATAAATATAAGCATGCGTTTGCTATGCCCTACGTGTATGCATATGTATGCGTTCATGTATGTTTGCAGTGGGTTTGTCGGGTCTGATGTTGGCGTGTCCATCAACGGCACTGCAATGATGAAATGGAGACTTCTCATCGCTTCGAGCATGATTATTTTTCAATAATGTTTTAGCAAAATAAAATGGGTCATTCGGCATGACATAAGAGCCACGAGCGAGCGCCGTGGGCGAGTCCAAGCGGCCGTCCTGTCGTCCTGTCAGCCCACACTGCTGCGCGAGACCGCCGCGCCAGCGAAGCAACCAACTGTTCGGCAAGGTGTCCAGCCACAAGCACACGGATCTCTTCAACCCTGGCTGTATTGTTATGACATACGCTACACAGAACAAACATCGCACACACACATACAAATGGCGGACGGCAGACGACGCACACGGCCACAACTCGGGAGGGTTTAATAATATACATAATTGCTATTGAGCACATTTACCGCACAAAATGGCGAACTCTACTTTAATTTAGTTGCAAAGCATTGGCAAATGTGGATTGGGAGGCAAGGGTGAGCAGGTCCGCCGAGGGTTGTCACGGTGAGCGGGTAGAGAATATAGCTTTGGGTTTGTGACTAGAGTGAATTATGTTATTGAATTAAATTTGAGTTGATTGTGACCACACCACACCAGAGCAGAGCATAGCAACAGACGAATGCAAGGAGGCGGCAGAGATGGACGGACGCAGCCAGTGTCAACATCGTGCGCGACACAGACGAATGAACGAACGGACGGACGGACAGCAGCAGACACTCAATGCCATTAAGGACACGTTCTCTAGTGTCTAGTGTCTTGTGTGCTTGCTGCACAATCTTCTTTTTCCGTGTCGTTCGTTTCCTTTCCGTTTCATTCGCTTTGTTAATGTAGCGAAAAGACGTCAACTGTTGAATGTGAATTTGCATTTGAATGCATTGGTGGCAGGAGGGACAGGGGGAAGGGAAGGGGAAGGGGTAGGATTGGAAAGGATATGAAAAGTGGGCATATGCTATGCCTGTAACCAAGTGGGTAGCAAACTTAAGTGTTTATTCATTGTGCAAACATTGCGCAGAAGAAAGAAGCGGGCGGCACAGTGACAGATATCAACCTAAGAGGCGGCGGCCACTATCTATAAAAAATAAACAGAGGCCCTAAATAGCGAATATTCCACTAGTTTCAATGATAAAAATTAAAGAATTACACAAGTCGAGGTAAAATTAGAATTGTACTGCTTTAAATTCGATTCAAAAATGATCGAATTCGAAATGTATACAATTTTTTTCAGTTAAATGATCAAAATATTAACATACAAACTATGAAAATCAGCCGTGTTTTAGCCATTTCAATTTCGATCGAAATGAAAATGGATTGTTAGTGAAATTGAATTCAGAACGATTTCGAAATTGCCGTTTTTAGTAGGCAAATAAAAATACGGTTTATGAAATTTGCATATCTGCACTTTTTAAGAAAATTAGACATATTTTTTGAATTTTATTTTGCTTTTTCTTTAAATTTTTTCGTGAAGCAAATTTATGATTTTAAGCCGCACATTGAAGCCTTGAAGTGTCTTTATGTTGTTGTGGCGCGTGCAAGGTTCTATGCGTATTTCGTGCACTATTTGCGATTTGAATTAATAGAATGAAATAGATAAAAAGTAAACAAATAATGTATACTTTTAACAATATTTGTTTGCGTAACATTTTTGCCGCTGCTGCTAGGAACATTTCCTTTTTTCACTTTTATTTTTATTCTTTTTGAGCAGAGCAAGAAGATGGCACTGCAAAAACAACAACAACAAGGGCAGCAGAGTAGCAACAGCAAAGGGAACCGAAACAGCAATAAAGGCAGCAACAAAAACAATATCGACAACAACAAGTGATGGGGTGGCAGCAAAAAAATGTTGACAATAAATGTTGAGAAAAAGGTAGGAAGGAAGGTACTAAATATGTCGCAAAATCCGCCCATTAAACGAGCGAAGCAGCTTGAAAACTGCTTAGATATGAGATACTCGAGCGCACACACACGCACACTCATACAAGCATTTATACATACATACATGCATATACATACATATGTAAGCACGCAAAGGTGTGGAGTGCGTGCGTGAGTGCGGATTTCTGCACACAAAGAAACAAACAAAACAGCAAACAATAAAAGCAGCAGCAACAGCAACAGCAACAACCGACGCTTCTTCGACGATAATGAAGCGATTTTCCAGTTATGTACACTCATCAACTGCACCTCGAAATAACGCGGATACAACAACAAGAACAACAACCACGGCAGAAAAAAGTTGTCAAGAACGACAACGACGACAGCGACAACAACTCAAACTGCCTCATTTGTGCTGTAGTGGCACGTCATGTTACCTTGCACTCCCTGCCCCAGCCGCTCTGCCGCAACCCCTCTATGTCGCACAATGCTTGGCAGAACTTGACGCAATTCCACTTTACGTAACGTGATCTCAATCAACAAAAACACCAAAGAAAAGCCTGCAACAACAACAGCAACGACAATATGAATAGAGCCCGCCAGCGCCAGCAACAACAACAGCAACAGCAGCAGCAACAGAGGCAAGCAGCGCGTTAGAAGGCAAAAAGTCAAATCCGTACACACACACAAGCTCATATCCGCTGGCTGCAAGGACCAAAAGCGGCAAATAAACATACACACGCACACACCAACACACATACACACAGAGCAGAGCAGCTGTTGCTTGCTCCCTATTTCCGCACAGGTGAGCGGCAGGGCAGCTGGCTAAGCGCGTGAATACAAATCTCTGCCGCCGCCGGTTGACGCCCGCCTTCTGCGTCTGGCACGTTGTAATACACAAGGATTTGAAAACAGGCTGCCGCCGCGATTGCTCCTACTCCTGCCGCCGTTTCAGCAGCAGCCTAATAAATGCTTGGCAACAACACGGCTTAATCGCACAGCGACGCGCGACTGTGTTTAGAATGACACAGCGTTGCCACTTCAGGCTGCTGAAGGACTACTCCTGCCGACTTCGTGCTCCTGCGTGCTCCTGCCTGCTTGAAACTGCTCCAAAGGCATTAATAAACGTTTTCTTTTGCGTGCTTGTTAAAGCACATAAACAAAAAGTGATACTTAAGCGTTAAGTGTGCACCTTCAAGCAGGTTAACACCAACCAACCCGCCACTTCACTCCATCCCACCTCCCAACCCTTGAGTGAAGCAGCAGCAGCATTAATGTTCGAGGATCAAATGCAAAAAAGCTGTCGAACAGTTATATATAAAAAAATTCAAAAGAAGAAAAGCTGCCAGCAGGAAAATCAAAAAATATGAAAACACTTATTTGCAGCTACTTCATTTTCCCTCATCTGCTTCATTTTGCTGCTGCTTTTTTTGAGTGCAAGCTAGGAAATAAGCGTGTGTATCTGTCGCGCCCCTGGACTAATCCGAGCTGGGCCGGTCCCTCGGTCGGTTGATGTGGGCGGAAATCATGTTACACTAACAACTAATAAACTTCCTGCTTGGCAGGCGCTCAACTTCCGGCACGCAGTCGCATGCCAGCTACGTTTTGTGGTGTGTGTGTGTGTGTGTGTGAGCATGTATGTGTTTGTGTGCGTGTAAATTCGTCAGCAGTGAATTGAATTTGATTTTCCAATTTAGCCGAAATTTATAAGTGAATTGCTTTGGGTTGCCGCCATGCAAAATGCAAAGACATGGAAAGGATTCCGAGCATCAAATAGAGCAAGAGCAAAGTATGTAGTATATGAAGCCAACGAATTTATGCGAAATTGGTGAATATAAGGGCGTATGATAAGATATGCTGAGGCAATATATTCCAAGTCTCAATTTCAGAGCTTCCATTTTAGTTAATTGACAGTTAAGCCCGCGTTCTCTTTAAACACACAATATTGCGCTGTTCATTAAGAACAACCATTCAAATAGTCAAATCCATTAACTAATGACATGATAAATAAATTATATTTGCGAAAATTATTTTTTAAGAAGTCGAAAAAAATTTGGGCGAATGTTTGCGTCTTATTCCAGTTATTCAGTTCAGCAAGACGGCGTACTCAATATTATCCTATCACGTCCTATCAACATCGATTTATAGAGTTTTAAGCTTCTTGAGCTATTTTGGCGTTGAACGGTGGTACTCGTACCAATGCGCACAGTACGAGGAAGTTCAACTTTTGGTTGCATTCAGGAGAAAAACTTGTATGTTCTCAAAATAGCGCTAAAAATAACTACTACTTGTGTCTGTCCGTTCTAAATCGTCGTTTCGGTTAGTAATATTACATACTTATACTATCTTCTTTGATATTTAAAAAAATTTTCCTTTCAGAGTAAAAATAGTAGCTCTGTTTCCATGTAAAATTATGTGGTTAGTTTAAATATGATGAAATAATTTTTTTAGAAACGATCTTAACTGAACTGTACTTGGGGCACTTTATTTGGACAGAATACAACAGGTTAAAATTAGCTAAGCTATTAAGAGCTTAAAAGGTGTATTACTTTACGCTTCGATAAAATTAGCTTATATTCCTCCTCCCCCTTCCCCTCCCATCACCCTATTCACCATTACCACAATTTAGCTTTGCATGTACATATGAGCAACTTGACTTTCAGCATTCAAAAAAAGTTCGGCAAAATTTTTGTTAATAAAATGAAATTGATACAGTAAACAATTTAAGTAGAAATGAAGCTTCATCAGCTACAGCATAAAATACAGCTCCAGCGGCGCTTCCAACAAGAAGTCAGCAGTTAGAAACCGCCCAGCGCCGGCGGGCTTCTTACATCAATAACCGCAAGAGCAACAACAGCACAAGAAAAATAACTTATGCCGCACTCGACTGCCGTGATGCCTTATGCCTTGATGCCGCACAGCCCGTTCAACACCTTCAGGCTAGAAAACAACCAAATTAAACTGCGCCGCACACAAACCCGCAACGTGCTGCGGCTCCAACGACCCACAGCAACGTACTCAGCGCGTGTGTCGCCTGCCTGCCTTCCAGCTCTGAGCGGCAGCCCCATTCTCCTTCTTAACGTACGCACAGTGATTAGGTTACATGCAACGACGGCACAAAAGTAGAAGGAGTGCTCTGATTTCCATCAAGTTTCGTATGCCAATAAATTTGGTGTCGCTTAGCTCAAATTTTTAATTGGACTTAGTTTATACATACATAATTTCTATTTGCAAGCTATCGCAGAAGAATGCGCCATTAAATTTTTTCGTCTGTTGACGAATTCAGAAACTTGTAATTAGAAAAGGTTAATTAATTTTTCTGCATTATAGCATATTTTAAGGCTGAGCAATTGAAGCGATAAAAAAATTACAGTTGTCGAAAATACGTGTTTTCAAATTTAATCATTTTCGAAGATCGAAGAAAGTTTTCGTATATTCCGCTAAAGAAATGTATCCTCTAAATGTCAAAAAATTTGAATAGCACAATATTCCACACATTTTCTAGATTTTCTCTTCTAAAGAAAAGTTTCTCACATATTTTTTAATCAACGAAATAAAAATGTAAAATCGCAATGTTTAAAAATTTGCTGAAAATATGTCGACTTTTTTAAATTTTCTTAGTTGCAAATATTACTCTTAAAATCATGTCAAATTCGTTTGGTTACGACATTTTACATTTTTTTAATTCTGTCTATGAATCTAAGCACGGTGCGTCATCATTATAGCCGGCAACACAGACTTTCACTCTGCTCCTCAGCAGACGCGCAGAGCTCAAGTGAAAACATACTTTTTGCATTTTCGAAAATATTAGTCGAAAATGGCAAACGCAGCAGGAGCGGGCAGTACAGTGGAGTGGGGGCAAGGAAATTGAAGCACTGAGATTGCTGAAATGGCAGCCACCCAAAAAAAAAACAAAGCCGCCCGGCGAAGACGCAAGGGTTTGTTATGTATGTACGTACGTTTCTCGGTAAAGCGCTTGCGGTTGTGTGTCTTCTTCTTTTGCCCACCCTCGCGCCGCACTGCAGCCAAAGCGAAGGCCTATTTCAAGCTACAAGTTCTGCAATCAGTTCTGTTTTTGAAGCGATTAAGATTACCTTCACTGCACAAGGTCAAAATCGGGCGCGTAGAGCGTTGCCAGCGGAAGAGCAAAAGGAAGTGGGCGTAGCGAAAAATCTGTTAACAGTTACAGCGGAAACTGTTTAATTTTTGAAAGACGGCGGCCAATTTACACCATAATGCAGCAATCTGAAGACGAGCAGACACGCGAAAAGAGTATCGATTGTTAGCTATCGATTTCTTTAGTTCGACATCAAAAATATTTATTCGTTACTTTTATATGATAGTGTTTAGGCATGGAGTGCTATTATGGAATCGAACCTATGCAAATTAACAATATAATAACTCTCGTTACATGCGAGTCGGGAACGCTGAACCAGAGTAGGAAAAGGCATTTATACGACTTATGTATATTTTTAGGCTTATATATTGAGTATCAGTATAAGCTTAAGCCTGATCTGATTAGCTGATGCAAATTGGCAGTGGCAGTAAGAATAAACACACGGCATGTTATAGACCATTAACTTCTGGAATAAATCACAATATTTTCGATATCTATTAATTTCCATACTATAAATAATTCGATAATTGGTAACCATACTTCATTCGATACTATACCGATACTTAACATTCGATATTGTGTGCCTATGGTTGTGTGCTTCCTCAATCATACAGCAGCATTAAGCACTTTAAGAGCTGGCTCTCTCCCCCTTCCTCTTTATAATTGAAATGGTGCTTGAATGCGGCTTTAACGTTTTAACGAAGCGTTTTCAATTGAAAGCAATCGAAACGACCCCAAAAGCACAAGATTTTAAGTACTTTGGGGAAACAACAAAGCGTCAAAGAGCACTCGAATGCTCGAGCAACGAGGCAAGCGATTTACACAGCGCATTTGCATAAAGGACAGGCCGCTGCGACCGCAAATGGTCAAGACCTCGAAAGCACAAGGAACTGAAACCGAAACCGACACTGAAATCGAAATTGGCACTGGTAAAAAGGGAATTTTTAAGCACGCCCTCTTAATAATTGATTGAAAAGCATTTAACGTGCAGCCCGCTCACTTCCCACTCCGCAACATAGCACTTACAATTATGCAAAGCGACCGACAGAAGCGGCAAACGCGTCGAACGGCTCCATAAGAAAGGGGGAGAACCACCGCGTACACTCAAAAGTACCGGCGAAAGGATACGACTCGGGGACGCTTTAATGTCTGCGTGAGCTTGTGAGCTTTAACGTGCGTAATCGTTAATGTTACGCATCGCCTCGCGCGAAATTGCCCCCGCCCATCTTCCTGCCCACAAATCGCACGGACAGTACTGGTTATTTTTATGAAATACTTATTTAAATGTTTGCCTATGGTGGAGCCACTGCCAGTAAAGTGGGCACGGCCCAAACAAGCCGGGTCAGACCAGGGCCAACGTAGGGCAAAGAAGAGGGAGCCGCGTTGTGTAGTGCGTTGTTGACTTATAAAATGAAAATGTGCCAAATGCCTGCGGGTTGAATGGATGGGTTTCATAAGGAAACGTTGGCCAGAGCAGGCCAAGTCGAGCTACTTTCAGTTTAGCAGCAGGCAAAAAATCGTCGTGTCGTTGCAGCACAGAAGTAAAAACTGCCAAACTGGAAAGGCATTAAGTGCGACCGCTTATATACACACACACATACACACACAAACTTTTAACCCATAGCCGCTGTTCTTTCAGTCACTCGCGAGAGTTGAGGTAATTGATTTGAAATCGGCTGGCTGAGTAGAAAGTGCTTCAACTTATTTGTGAAGGAATTTTAAATGCAAGGCAAAAACAAGCAACTTAATTCAACTACATTAACCTGAGCATAGTTGCTCTTTTGGCGGAAGTAACAGGGGACAACTCAAAGTATGTACGTATTTGGATTCAACGATATTTTAAATGAAACTATCAACTCTTCCAGCGTTCCTTTTAAAATCAGTTATGGCAATTCAGTTGTCAAGGATTCCTGCACAGTTCGACTAACTTTTTAGAGACTGCAATTCTGTAACTATTAATAAAATTAATTTGATTTTAAAGACAACATTCCGTCTAAAACTTTACAGTTTCATTTTCTAAACTTAAAGGGACTTAAACGTCCGAGCACATTTTATGTGATTGTCCCGCAATCGGTAGGCTCAGAAACATCCATCTAGGAAGCAACTTGATGCCCCTACAGAAAATATGGAACACGAAACCCAGTAAAGTGCTAAATTTTATTAAGAGCCTAACACAACTGCGTTAGCACAATAGATCCAATCTGAGGTCCGGATGTACATCAAAAGTCTTCTAACAATACCAATACTTCTCTACATAAAAAAGCCAATAAGGTGTCCATAGCATACTCCCACTTCATGCTACGCAGCTACTGGAAGTTAGCTCAAAACTTTAAAGTTTATAACAGTTGACAGTGCTGCTGCAATTTCAGCACAAACTTGCAAATTAAATTAAAATTTCCTATATCTTAGGAAAGCGATGGAAGGGAGAATGCGTTGAACCCCGAACGCAACAACGCGGTCAATTAAAAGCCAAAGAGATTTGCCAATATATTTATGAGGTTTTTGTGGCAGCGAGTGAGTGGTTGTGTCGGCGAATAGGTGAAGGAATGACTGCTTGAGCGAGGAGTTGCAGTGTGAGGGCGCCCTTTAAAACCTCTTCTAAATATCAGCAACGTTTGCTCATAATGCCACTTCTCTGTGCCGAGCTAATTAAGCGCAATTAAAGTAAGCGGCAGCAACAAGAAGAGCCGGCTGGCAGTGAAGGCAGAGACGACGCTGCAGGCTAATGCGTCAACCCTGCACGCCGCGGCGCACGCATATGCGATATTATATCTTTCATGATTGCGCCGAAGAGTAGACGTGCACACACATAGGCATTGTGGGTGGATGTGAATGAGTGTATGTGCGTGTGTAGGAATATAGCAAAAGCTTGTTTGCGTTTGTAGTCGTTTGTATCTCTTTCAGAGGATTTTTATTTGCTTTGCGTCAACGGCAGCAGCAACAAAAACAGAACCAACGGCAGCAGCAGCTATGGCCGGGCACGAAGGCAACAGCGCAACTAAATTAAAACATGTAAACCTGGAAATGCTAAATACTTCATTATGCTTATTATTTAAATGAGCCCAAAGTACACACACACTCAAACTAGTCACACACATGCGCGCACGCTTTAAATTCAGACATACTCACAGACACTAAGCAGCTTTAATACATACGTACTTAGACTGCTATAATAATTTCATTTGAAAAACTAACAAACTTTTAATTTGCGCGTTAAACTTGTTCCTTCTCTTGTATTCGAAAACTATTTGTAGAGACGCATACATTTATGTATGTTTATGTGTATGGCTTTGTATGGTATGTGTATGGCTTTGCATGGTATGTGGTATGTGATAATTTGTTTGTATGAGTTAGCTGCAGACATTTTCCACTCTTTTTCTTTGCTTTGCCTTTTTTTAAAGCAATTCGTAATTAAGAAGTTATTATAACCAAGTAAATAAGCAAGTTTTCGCTATGCTATCCTTTTTCTTTTCTTTGATTCCTGCCATTTTCAAAGTCAATTAAAATGCGCAAATGCTCAGTAGTGCGTAAATGTGCTGTCGTATTGTATGCTCTATGAGCGGCATCAAGCGAAGTGGCGAATAGAATAATGGCACGGGTGCATTATTGTTCTTCATTGTTACTCTGAACTGTTGTTGTTGTCAATGTTATCGAATATTGCGGTTGATGTAACGCATATTGCAGTTAATTAATATTTTAAACAATAAGGGTGTTACATAATATTCCGATATTGTTAACTGTTTGTGATATTGTTTGTTTGTGCAAGCACGCATTTTCCATTCACAACTGTTATCAATATCTGTTTCTCATATAATCACGCTATTAAAAGTTGTAGGCTGCTAAAGTTATAGCATCTCTGATGGCTGTTTTAAAAAAGCAACATTAAACTTTAAATTTTACTCAATTGCTTCTCTTAAATAATAACTTTTTCGCTATTGTTTTGCTTTACAAAATATGCCCGATTTTCACTTAACAGCTATGCCAATCAATTACCTTAGCCAGTGTCGTTTCGTAATGCTCGTGTGGCAGCAAATTGCATCATATTGATCGGCAATCCAAACAATAAGAATTATATAAAATGCGGTCGTTGTATCGTTGAAAAATTCAGACATAATTGCCTCCATACCTTAAAAATAAATAAATGCAAGGAATCAAATGGAGAACATTGTTGTACAGAATCACAAACAACTCACCGACTAATGCTAAAATGACGGTGAGCAAGGGAGCAATGGGAAAACGTGCTGTGACATTAAACTCCAACATTTGCAATAGATCAACTGAAAAAGCAGTACATTAAAATATTGTATTGTATTATCTGCTACTAGCAGAGAATTCCAGCACAGACGCACCAATAAATACAAATATTTGGTGATGTGAAAATCGCAAGAGCATCGAAATCGAAAAAGTCTGCAAATGAGAAAGTTAATTTTACATTAAGTGCTAACTTCTAAAAGAGCCTAATAAAAAGCACTCACAAAGAGCAGCATGACGAAAAATGCGGTTGGATAAGAGCTCCAAGCGGCCCACCACATCGACACAAAACGATAGTGCTCACCAGTGATGACATTGCGCAAATATCCTTTGTTGTCCTCTTGCTCCGCAATCACGCGCACCGAGGCCATCAACAGATCATCATAGCTACGAGTGAAAATTAGAATAATGATTATGCTATTTTTAATAAACACACAACGACCTTACCCTAAAAGTTCTTTTACTAAAAACTTGCTGATCTTATCACCGAAGCATTTATTCGTCATAGGATCCAGCTGAACGACTCGCACAGGTATCTTTAAGCGCTTGCGTGTAGCGGGTGAAAGACGTAGATGACCATACTCCAAAGAATACTCCACAATGTATTGCTCGTCTAAACGAGGCAGAGAAATCACCAATAAATATGTAACAAATGAAAGAGTTAATGCAATGCAATCACCATCATCGGAATCGACGTTCTTGTCTTGACTATGGTCTACAGTCGCCGCAACTTCTGCTTTGGCCTTCGCTGTAATGGGTTCCGTTTTGAAATAATATATCAGCGTCTCATTCGCGTAACCGAATGTAGGACTTAATTTGTAGCCGGCACGTGTCAGCCGCTGCTCATATTCTTTAAGACGGTGATAGTTTTCGTAGGTTTGTGCGCCAATGCCATAGTAACTGTTATAGAGGTTAAGCAAATATGAAGAATCAATCAAATTATGTATGGTCAAATATATTTACTAATGGTTTTGCAGATCGCGCACAAGCTGTTCTTCGGCTTTAGTGCGCGCCAGCAATAAGCGTTGCTTCGTCAAATTCGGTATGACTTCCACTCTGCAAAGGCAAAGAGATTAGAAAAACAAAGCTGCATACTACAGTACTTACCGCAAAACACCATCGCGCGGCCAATCCTTAACATGTTGCAAGCAAGTGGCTGGATTCTTAATAAATGCCATGTGTATATAGACCAATGCGAAGAAGAAGAGCAGCGCCTTCATCAAGATGAAGTACTCCAGTGCACGTTGTAATGGTCTATGGGAATACAACACATTATTGGACGGCAGGTTTTAAGAACATGGTGTACAAACTTACTTTGGAAACATTTGCGCATACATGATCGCCACTTTAAAATAGATGGCGTGGAATAGACGATCCCGCACGTTCATTAAATTATTCTGTAATCAAAATTAATTATAAACATCGGTCAATCTGCGTTGCATGGACGTCTCACTTGTGCACCGCGATTTCGATTATTGTTGTTGAAGGCGTTGGTCCCGGCAAAATCCACATTTACTACATTTGGGCCAACATTATTTTGTGGTGCTGCTGGTGGAGGATTAGGGTTTTGATTTGGATTAGGATTCGCAGTATCCGCCATGGTTTGAGGTGATTACTCAAGGTAACTTGCAGCAATTATGGGGTGCGCACTTCCGTGTTTCGTTCTTGTTCTGTTTGGTTTGCTGATTGCTGCTGCTGCTGCCGTTCAAGGTGGTTTCTGAGCGTTGTTATTGCTATTGGGCCGATGCTACTTCTCAGTCTATGTTAATGTCGCTGCTCTCCACCGATAGATAACCCCCCTCGACAAATCGCATTTTTTCCTGCAATGGATTACAAAGACAACTACTTTTTATAGTGCTCATTTCGCAATTAATGTGCCAGCAAGTTAAGCAGATGAGGAAAACAAGAACGTCAACTTAGTTTGCTCGTTCATCGACAATACTACCACAAAAATATGCGATAATTCTAACTTTTCCAAAGAGGTCACAAACCTTCCGCCGCCTCTTTTACCTTATCAACTGGACCAATGCAAAGCTATCAATGCATCAACACAAATTCCAATTTTACGATAAAATAATTGAGTTCAATGTTTTTCAATGCGTAAAACTACAAAATTTTAAACACGAATCTCGCAAAAAAATAATTTGACTAGTTTTGACATTTTCATGTCAGTGGCAATGGCAGGGATGCCAAGTCTACTAAATTATAATTCAAAATTTGGCACAAGAATTTTAATTTAACCAAAACTATTTTAGTATTAACTATTTAACATAACAAAAATATATTGTAAAGTTTAACTATCCACGCTGGACACTTAGAAGTAAAAATCATCCATTTACAAATCTTTTTGGTTGTATATATATGTATTTTGGTTCCTGTTGCGCTTGGCTTGGCGCAATCAAATTTGGAGATTTTGCGCTTGGTTTTTAAGCACATGTAACAACCTAAATGTAAAAGTTTGTACTAATAACGCAAATGGTTTTACAACGGAATGAGGGAAATAGTCTGTACTAATGCTAAGATAGTACTAGGATTAAGTACGAGGATTTCCAACTCTGCTATGAAATAAGGAAAAACTTGGCAGCACCTACTAATAGGCAGAATCAGAGTTGGACTGCCCCAAAATAAAAACGTACCCCATTTTTTAAAAAAACGTACCTTTTCCATAAATTTCGTACCTTGAAAATAAAAATTTGTTAGGATAGGGAGAGGTTCGTCTTCTAGTTCGGTTTGATGAGCAAAAAAAAAAAAAGGTACTCCCTGAGCATAAAAAGCTTTTACGGGTGAGTGCTTCCCTCCTTCGTTGAATAATCTATTTTATTTAATTTATAAATAATACAATTTTCACAGTTTTTACCCGCTCAATACAACCCTGCACTTTCAAGCATCCACTTTTCCACAGATTTGCCAAAATTGTAAATGGGTACCATGTTCACGTGAGAGCAAAAGAGATAAGATATTTGGAGGCATAACTATTCATATGCTAAACAGAAACAACTAGTGTTTCATGCAGAATCTTGCAGTCGAAGAACAAAATCTCGTGCCCGCAGCTAAAATTTTTCTATATGGTACGAAATGGTACGTTTTCAAATAATTAAACAATCCGAAAGTGTCATACGATGAAATTCCGGGGAAGTGAAGTTATATATCTATATTTTGTGTGTGTGCCTTTTATTTTATGCGAAAATTCTGCAATATGCAGTAAATATTAACGCAAAGTTGTGCTCTTTTTGGCGCAATTATTTCAAGCGCATATAATTTGTTATTAAAGTAATGTCATGCACATCTTTTTGCTTATTTATTATGTCAAATGTAGTCACTACAAATGCATAACTAAAGATATGTGTATTTAATATTTTTATCAATAAAGATTTAGCTTTGAAACTTCCTTTTGGTTTTAATTGAATGGCAATGTAAGGGTAGAAGTTGACAACTGCAACACTTTATGCAGTTTTATTAGTTTTATTCATCTAAATGCAAATGCATTTCAAATTCCATAAAAATCGTTCATTTTCATATAAAAATGATATTTGACTCATTTTGAAATGTAAACATTAACAGTAATTCACCAGAATTCAACAAAAACTGACCGAAAAACTGAAAAGACCGTGTTGAATATGAAATCGCCTTGGTGGATTTCGCAAATGCATAGGAGCTCTGCCGGCGTTGTTGCCCTCTGCTCAAAATCCGTAGAGTTGCCAACGTTACGGTGTGAACGGTTGCACTTTTTCGCACTAAAAAAACTACTGTTCCCCATAATAGTACATACTGTTCCCCATATTAGTACATACTATTTAATAGTATTATTAGTACCAATTTTTACATTTAGGTTGATACATCTGCTAAAAGCTAAGTTACAACAGGAACCAAAATTGGTAATTGGTTGTTGCAGTTGATACATGTGCTAAAAGCTAAGTTACAACAGGAACCAAAATTGGTATTTGGTTGTTGTAGTTGGTGTTTTCTTCCATACAACATTACCGACAATGTTATTAACCAGGTTATTGAGAGATTGATACATGTGCTAAAAGCTAAGTTACAACAGGTTTGGTTGTTGCAGTTGGTGTTTTCTTCCACACAACATTACATTCCATTTTGCCATTTTGAGCCAATGTTTCTTGTTATTGCAGTTTATAGTAATGTCACTATTCGATTAGCTGTTTTTGACGGTCAAGTGAATCCGGCACTTTTCATCATGCTTATTGCGCAAACAATTTTAGAGAATTTGAAAATTGGTTTGTTTCTACGTTTATGTGAGAAAATCATTTTTAGTAAATCACACAGGATTTGACAACTTGATGGCCAAAAGTGGATCGTGTACGGGCGGGTTTTTTGGGCCGTCAAGTTTTAGTGTGAGTGGGTTAGTAAAACACGTATACGTATATCGAAGCCGGACGAGACAGTTAGACTGTGCGTCTCTCTTACTCTACCGGTGGCGCAGTTGGCGATGTTGCCCAATAAATGATATTTACTCAAGATTCTGCTCAATTTTCGACCTGGCTGGCAGCTATGAGTCGACAGTGCAGAGTTGCTAAAAATAGCGTACTTTTACCGATAGTACTATTTTTACTTAACCTTTAGAACTTTTTAGTTAAGCTTTAAAACTTTTTACTTAGCCGTTTCGTAGAAGGGAGTATATACTACGCTTTTTACTACCACAGAAATTATATTACTCACGGTGTATTACATAGATTTACTCTGGGAAATAAAACGCGTACCCAAAAAATAAAAATTTACCCAAATCAGTACGAAAGTTCGGGGATTTCCTACCCTGGGCAGAATGAAAATATGCTAGACAGTGGTGGAAAACGGAACTTTTTCTGACAACGATACAGCGGCTGATACAAGCAGTTATTATATACCAGCTGATTAAATTCCTATTAGAGAGCCTTCAAAAATTATCGACAGTCCTATAAGAAACCAAATTTACGATATGCTTATTTAAATTTTCAGCACTCAAATAGTTTTAAATATATACATTATTTTTTTAAATAAATTGAGCCAAAATTTCATGTCGATTTGGGTTAAATCAGAAAGTCCCAATTCACACATGGCGTTTTTACGGTGATTTTTCTCAACAATCAAACATTTATCTTTCTTCGCGACAAAAAGTAAATCAGCGAGAAAAATCGACATGTGTAAACTGGGAGAAGCAAACGGAAATGTGGAATTGTAGCAGAAACATGCCAAGAATGTTGCATAATATATTGTCAACATGCTTAATGCCAGAGTGTTGGACATTTTTAAATGTCTCGGTTCTGTATTAACGTTTATTGATATTGTTTTCGCTTATAGCGATTCCAATTCAACGTTATAGAACAAGCCTTTCGTAGCAAAGAATTCTCTCGGAGAATTGCGAATTCATCGCGAGAAGTGCCGCCACGCAAAGAAACAATTTGAGAAACATATTTTCTTTACTTAGATGGTATGAGACCGGTCTTGAACCCAGGCACCAGCTACCAAGCACTTATTTACTGAACTACCGCGGCACCGCGGCGCTTTTAAAATATTACTTTTGGTATATTTCTTTAATTCAACAATAATTCAGCGGTTACTTCTTACCCAACAAAATAGAATCGCAGTGCTGAGTTTAGTCAAGTGAAAAATTGTAAACTCTATGTGAAAACTTAGTAAACGTGACTCGACCCTTGACTGCATAAAATAAAAATACAATTGTTTGTTTTTATTTTGAATTTTATTTAAAATTGCCGTTGTTGCTCTCCACTCGCCTCTTTTCCATTCAAAGCAAATTATATTTTTGTTCGTACACAAAATGGTTCTTTTTACTTTCTCCCATCTCATAGGCGCTGAACAAGTCAACAAATTTAGCCACAAATAAGATGCATGTGCAAGAAGCTTAGAAAATCGAGTTATTAAAATTAAGTTCCCTTGTCCAGCGCAAATCAGCTACATTAAATTATTACATAAAATGTTTTCTCTGCTCTTGCTTGTTTTTCTATTTGACTCGGCGTCCGTTTAGTTCAGTTTAGTTTTGCTTGACATTGATTGGTGGTTGTGTTTGCTTTTTAAATCTTGTTGTCATTTTACATACTACTTTTGCTTTACATAAAATTTAGCTATTAAATATATTCATAAGACGAATATAATAATTTGTTCATGCTTGTTCGCTTCTCTGCTTCTGATATAGTTTAGTTTCATGTTGTTCACATACATTTTATATACTTTTTCAATACAAATGTGTGTGTGTTTAAGCTATTGTTTTTCTATAAGATTGATGTTTTTCAGCTTTCTAGTTATACAAATCGATTTACATTTAAAATTTGCTCGTATAAATTATTTTTCTCTGGCTAAATTCTTTGCTGCTGCATTAAGTGTTTTTTCTTTTAATAATTTTTTTCCTGCTTGCTTCTTCACTTCTCATTTGCTTGTTATACATATTATATATGTATATATGTATATATATATATCTTTTTATAAATTTTTGCCAGCTGTCAAAAAAGCGTTGAATCGAACAAGTTGTTGCAATTTTGCTTGTGTTGCGTGATAGTTAGATAGTGGGCCATTTGGTTTTTCTTATATGCAGTGTGTTTTGTGTTAGCGTACAATTTTGCTATAAAAAGTGTGTTTTTATTTCAATTTGCTTTAATAGTTTTTGGGTTTCGCTAGTTACATGCCACATGTTTGCATGCGTAAACAACATGTGTCAGCAGCATGTCATCTTGTCAAGTTAGCAACTTACAATCTATACTACAAACATTCATCTTTATTATACTTGCTAATATCCTTTTCTTATCCTTTGTTCGTTTTGTTTTTTTATTTCTATATATAATAATATATATGCTTCTCTTTGTTCCTTTGCTTGCTAGTGTTTCTTTTTGTAAATCAAAAGTTTTGTAGAAAAATGCGTTTTTACTTGTTTTGTGTTTTGTATGTATTTTCTTCCGTTTCTCTTTCGCAAATTAGTGCATACAAACTTCATCGTCAGTTGTTTAGTTTTCACCACAATTCTTTGCTCATTTCATTTTGCCTGCAGTTTATTTTCTCTTTACAATTTAGTTTGTAGTTTACTGTTTTGTTTTGTTTTTTGCGTTTTTGCTTTTATAGTGTTTCTTTTTAATTTCTTTTAAATATTGACAGTCACAGGCGCAATTGAAGCATGGCCTCGTTTCATTAAGTATATATTTATATGCATGTGTATATATGTATGCATGTATATAGTTCGTTCTACTAATATTTACTTTAATTTAGTTTTTTCTTCTCTTCTCTTTTTTTAAAATGTTTGTTAAAAGCGTCTTTGTACAAACCCAAACACAAAACTCATAGTCATGCTCCTACGTCCACCACGAACCGAACGAACATCCATTAAGCTAATTGTCAAGCGTCTTGACTGTGCATGGCGACGTTTCAGAGTATGCCGGTCTCCACGTTATGCGCAGTCCCCAACGTGTTGGGATCGAAGTTCAGCTTCAGCTCGCCGGCCAACACAATCTCCGATATGCAACCAACAATGCCACTCGTGTATTTCCGGCGCGTAAAGTAACTCAGCTCTGGCATGCCACCTAAAAAAAAGAGTGCAAACATTTTTTTACACATGCGATCCCATCCTTAGAACCAAACCCTAATTAGTATGGGAGTATGGGAGTTACATTCCACACTGTTTGATGAAAGAACGAAATTTTAAACAACGCGACTTCTGTTATTTGTAAAAAAAACAGTCCTAAGGTATACAAATTATGACAACTACTATGTACACTGCAGGACGTTAATCTGATTTGGAATTCAGAACGGTTCCTCTTTATCATTCACGTTCTTTTGCGAAATCTGGGTCTCAGATTTCGTGCCAGTAGAAATGGGGTATAAGTTTCAAATATAAAATTCCAAAAAAATGGAAGCTTAATTTCATTGTTACGTTCATGAAGACAAAGATGGAACTAGTGGTGTAATATTTGAAACCAAGTACTAATTATGTACAGACTACTTGGTTCTAATGAGGGTAAAGCACATACCGACATAGAGGCCTGTGTCCGTATTTAGCTGCCGCAGTTTGCCCGGCGATTGCAGTGTGCCCGTTTTCCTGCCGTCCACCTCCAAGTAGCCCTCTTGCGAATTTCTATCCAGCATAAAAGAGATGATAGATAGCAGATGTGTTGCTGTGTTGCTATGGCCACAGGCGCCTGTACACTCACCTGATTGCACGCACGCGATGCCAGAGACCGTCACTCACTTTGGTCATGTTGAATTTAATGTCCAACTCTCCGGAGCCCAGATCATAGCAAAAATGCAAATAGCTGCAAAAGCGGAGCGGTGTTTGAGAGTAGCGGCAGAAGGAGAACACGTTCAACTACTTACCCATTCTCAATGCCTAACGACAAGTAGTCACCGTCGTCCTCGGTGTTGCCCTGTCGGCCGGTCCACAGTATGACACCGTCGCGCGAATGTGTCTTGATGCGCAGGTTCAAGTCGATGTTGTAGCTTATGATTTGGCTCATGGTCTCGGCGTCGTTGTAGTGGAAATAGCTGTCCTTACCGGCGAAACAGGCGCCGAAGTTTTTACGCACACCAATCAGCTGACTCTGCTGATCGGCCGACAGATCGAGCTTCTTTAGCAGACTCCAGTCGGTGTGCGTCTGCGGTGTGGTCGTATGTGCTGGCACTCGGTCTTTCTGCACAGGCTCCAGCAGATCATCTTCATCATCATCAATATCATCGATGGCGTGGACATCATCATCATTGCCTGGATTTCCATTACTACGCTCATCGTCATATTGTGCATCCACCTCCACATCCGCTTGATCTTGCTGGAAATCGCTCGACTCCTCATACTCACTCACCACTAGCCTGGGTGCTGTCGGCGACTGAGTGCTGCGAGCGCGTTCGTGCGCATTCGCCATTATGCGTCGCATGTCCTGTGCCAGCTGCTTGCGCTGATACTCCTCCGTGCCGTCACTCTCATCGAATAACGCTTCGTCCATTACGAAAGGCTCGTCTGCAATTGCTTCAGCCGAGCTGCGCTCTGCGGATTGTTCGTGCTGCGGATTCAGGTTCACCTCCACGTGCTCGTCAAAGGTCAAAATATCACCCTCGGGATTGGTGCGGAAGCTCTCGTAATGTGTGGGCAGTCTGCTGAGTTTGCTGACGACGCTCGCTCCGTGCTTGTGGTAGCGGTCATGTTTCGTGGCATGTGGCTGCTCTTGATATGCCTTGGCTGTCTTGAGCTTCTGCTTGTTGTTGTTGTTGTTACTGGGGTTTCGTTGTGATTGGATGTCGCTGTGTGGCGCTTGTTGATTGTGTTCGTGCTGCTTGTGCATGCCGTGCACAGCGCGAAAGATGATATCGTCCTCTGCATCCTCATCCTCTTGCTGCTGCTCCCTCCACTGTGCTGCATTGGGTGCAGCTTCTGTAGCTTCGGTAGTAGTTGGCTGCGGCATTTTTTGCGCGTATCGCCATGGCGCCTTGCCGTGCATTTTCGTGCGCTTGTGTGCTTGTAACTTCTTAGCTTTCAGCTCATGCTTGGCAGCATGTTTCGGCTCGTTAGTTTTGCCTTGCTTCTCCCCATCCGCCTGCTTCTCCTTTGCCTTGTGCAACTGCAACTCTTCCAGCGGCACTTCCGCCGCTTTATTGCATTGCGCATTTAGAGCGCTGCAGCGGCATTCGTAGCTCTCCATTTGCGGCACACACTCGGCCAGTGGACCACAAGGACGCGCCACACAGGCATGCGGGCAATTGCCGATGTTTGTGCCACCCAGCGCCTCCGAAATTATAGCCAACGTGTGGCCATTCACGTCAATCTGTACAGCGGCGTACATAGGAAGAGGGGATTACATATTCGATTAGTGTGAAATTGCTCAGGACGACACCGAGTAAGAGCAGTAACATACCCTCTGTATGCAGCCGACGAAGAACGGCTTGAATTTCAAATCCAGCGGCAGCTTGTCCACATGATTGACACCACCCAAAAAGAGATTCTCCGGCAGAGACAAGTGCCAGAAGCCATTGGACGAAATGGTCATTACCTCGGGCAATTCATCGATCTGAGCAAAAAGTAAGACAATTTATAATTCGTTTTTACTGTGTATGATTACAAGACAGAAAGATATTCAAATTTTAAAAATCCGCTTTCACGAATACGAATCAGCATGGCGTACCCAGCAATAAATTGCCGGACAAGACTGATTTTGATTAAGTCAGTGAAACAGACATAGCAAATATGAAAGCAGAAGAAAATAAGGAAGGACGGGCAGGAGCAAAGAAATTTCGAACAGTTGTGAAAAGCACTAAAATTCGCTTTCAAGCTGAGATTGAAAATATTTCTTGCACGCGGGCGGTTAAGGAAATGGGAAAATGCTACGTTATAAATAAGTCGGAGTACGGTTATTACTTTCCGATTGGATTCTTTTAGCAAGAAGTACATTATAAAAGAATGTTTACTAGCGAAAAGCGCATTGTTTTAAGCTTTCCCAATATATTTACCTTCAGCACCGCCAAGCGCGCAGTTCTTGACACCCGCACGGTATGCCATTGTCCTACGGTGAGTGGATATGCACTTCTATAAAGATAAGATTCAGAAGTTGCTCACATCTACTCTGCAGCGCAACAACTTACCTCACCACCGCTGGCCCACTACCTAAATCAAATGTGAACTCCATGAAACCCTCGCTCAGGTTTAAAGCTATAAAATCGCCATGTTTCTCGGGACCCGAATACAAGACAAGTCCATCCGGATGTTCCGGTTTTAAAATAACCTTAATAAGATTTGAATGAACGCTTTTAAGAACAAGCTCTTAAAGCCAAATTAATGCAACTTACCGTCAACTCAAGCCATATGAGCGCAGTGTCCTCCAGCGGCGCGTAGCGCAAAAACGAAGAGCCATTAAATGCGGGCACCTGCGGAAACACGGCGTATTTTAGTATTTTAGCCACATCTCACAAAAAGTATTCTCTCCATATATGTATATACCATTAAATCCATGCGTATTTCACAGAGATCGCCTACGAATCCGATGGGACACAGGCAGATGGCGCCTTGGTCGGATGGTAAACACTTGCCACCATGCTGGCAAGGATACTTGAAACACTTGTCCGTCACACAGTCCTCTGTGTTGAGCAAATATTAAGAAGTTGCTAACGCTTTGCCTAACCTTCTGAACTTACGTATGTCGAAGCCCTTGGTGACGTCGCCCAGCGGATGCTCGTCGAACTGGTACTCGTGCTCATTGGCCACGAAGCGGCGAATGCAACCAGCAAAGCCACTGTAGACAGGCAAACGCTTCGCCAGGCCGGTGATGTTGCCGGTGCCGCCAAGGAACACCGGTTCGCGGAATGTTATTCTGGAGAACAGACCCTGCAAGCAAATTACGGTATTTCAGCATGTGAGTTCAAGTGGCCAAGTCGACGCTGGGCTTACATTGGAGCGTCCCTGCACTTTGGTGCCATGATTCAGCACCAGCCAAGCGTCCCAGCGATGGCGATAAATGATCACCGAGTTCCATTCGTTCAGCATGATGGTTTCTCGTGAGCGCACATTGCCCACACCTGAGCCGCAGTCGAACCTTAACGCAGCCAGAAGAGTATTTAGTGTGTGCTGTCATTTTCCAATGGGCCAGCAACAACTCACCAGAATTCCACGAAGCCCTTGTTCAGCAGCAACGCCATGAAGTCACCGGTCAAGTCATCGCGCTCACCGCTCAGTAAGATGATGCCATCAAAGGACTCCGGCCGGAACTCCACACGCAGCTGCACGTGCTTGTAAGCGCCACGCAATGCGGAAAAGGCGAGCCAGGATCTTTTGGAGAACTTTGGCAGTCGCACTTTAAAATCTGCCATTGGAGTAGATCACATCAATAAGGCAATGCCCGAAAGCAGGCGCTACACTCTGCGCTTACCTTGGAAGCAGTTGCTGCCCGTCTTGCCGAAGGGACACAGGCAGCGTTGGCCGCCAGCGCCTTCGCTATTGTCGCACACGCCGTCGGCGCCGCAATCCAGATTGCACGCCTCCACGCTGGCATTGTTCGATATGTTGATATGCTCTGATACTTTGCTGGACGCCGCTTCCACGCTCGCGTAGAAGTCAGGCGGCACTGTGGCAGTACTTGATGTGCCCTCTTCGTTGTGGTTTAGACTATTCCTAACAGATATTGACACGTGGTGCGGCGCCTCAGGATCCCGTGCACTCTGGCTGGGATGCTGCTGGCGCGGCTGATATGTATTGTGTAGGTGACTCAGCGGTCTTAAGTTTAATTGATTGTTGTTGACATCGTCGTAGACGGACATGTCCTCCTGCTGCTTGGAGTAGTAGTCCTCCTCCTGCTCCTCGATATTGTCACCCAGCCGTGCGGCCTGCTGCTGCAGCGTCTTGCCGTTGCTTGGGTTCGCGCTGTCGGCAGCTGATGGCTGCGACGTAGTCAGCGTGACACGACGCTGCTGCGGCCGCGACGCACGCTGCAAATTGACCGTGTCTGCTGGCACTGCTGCGATAGTGGCACCAGCAACACTCTTGACGGCCATGTCGGCCTCTTGCAGCTCATTGCTGAAGTTAATGCTCTCAGCTGATATGTAGTAGTCATTGGAATTGACCTTTTGTTGCTGCGACATGCGCGCCAAGTTGTCGTCAGCCTCGTCCACCGCGAAGAAGTTATCCGCCGCATTGGCCTCTTCATCGTCATTATCATCGCCGTATGCTGAGGATGATGAGGAGTATGCGCCGGCGCCCGCTTCCGACGACAGAGACGACGAGGACGAGAGTGCTGCATTATTGCGCTCGCTGTTGTTGTTGTTGTTGGCCAGCTTGGCACTAAACGATGCGCCCTTCTGATACAAAACGTCCTCATCGGATTTCGACGGTGCATCACCCGCACTCGTTGTTGAGTTTATAACTGCAATTGAAAGGGCAGCTCTTGCGAATTCAGTCACACAAACACACACACACACTGGCGAAGCGCTGTGTGCACCCGGTTTACCTTGACAGCTGTACCCGTTCTTGTTGAGCTCATATCCTTCGATGCAATCACACTCGTACATGCCATCATGTATCTCGTAGCACAGTTGCTCGCACGGACTGGTGTGTCCACAATGGCCTGTTCAATAAAAAAATTACACTTGCATTGCTCTGCACAAATCACGATAATCGGACTGGTAGAAATAATACATTTACTCGTTGGCCATTTGGCCATGGTCGCTGGCATTTAGGCAAGTGTCCTGTGAGTTTGACGAGCATCAAACGGTGATGGAATTATGGCAAGATGTTATCATAAGTACGAGAATATTTCTTAAAATATTTACGTAATTGGATTTAGAAAATGTGGCATATTTCAATAGCTGAGCTTTCATTTTCTCATTAGTTATATCAATTTTGCATTTATTCAATAATTGGTGTTATTTGTATTCATTTTATTCACGTAGTGGTCAGGAGTTTGTTTATGGAAAAATGTATAGCTTCATTTATGAGGAACTAAACATACAAGTAAAAGTTGTGTCCGAAGTTCCCGTGAACTAAAATCATTACACTACATCTCGTCCCTTACAACTTTTAACGCATGTGGAAATCCCACACTCTGAAAATAGCGCAGTAACGCATTCAAGGAGCCGTTTTAAGTATAGAGAGAAAGTATAAAAATTTTGTCAGAATCACTTATTGTCTTGATATCCGAGTTTCCGTCCGTCCGTCTGTCCGCCTGTTACCGCAGTAGAGGAAGAACCAGTTGTCCAATTTAATTCAGAGTTGATATACTGGGACAGTGAACCTTGACTTAGTTCAAGTTCCGAGTTTAGCCAAATCTATTGTAGGACACGCCCACAATCCACCTACCCTGGAAATTTTTCGGTAAAAGGGCTTAAGTTTTTCTAATTACTAATTTAAGAGAATGATATTGTATTTGGTATTTCGGCCCTGTGTGTCATACCTATCTACCTACCTACCACTCTAACTCTCTGTCTGTTTGTCTGTCTGTATTCCTCTCTGTTAATTACCCAATCTGTTCATAGCCTTTCCATAATCAATACTGAATTCTATTTGAGTTTTGAAGCACTCGTGAATCAAAGTGTAGGCCAAATAATATCAGGCTGTCACGCCAGCAGTGGAAATGAAATTGAATAGCGCCCCGGGCGGCAATACCAATGTGCTACTCGTATAACCTGCCTCAAATGTGTTGCCTTTGTCTCAGGATCAAAGAGAGGAAAACCGGACGCTCATATTTCGTTAATTCGAATATGCGCTCATTAATGTCAAAACATTGCAACGCGCTTAATTGTTAACCTGTCACCATAAATGCCAGGCAGCTCGGCCGCTCGGCTGCTAATGGCGATTGTGGCAATCGATGCGAAATGCCTATACAATTCGTCGATTCAATTCAATTCAATTACCTTGAAAGGCTGCTTCCATGGTGAGTTCCGCATCGACACTGGCACTGCTGGCTGTGGCCAAAATAGTCACCAATATAAATCCATGCATCAGCATTTTATAATGCTTTGTACGCGGCATGCTGGTGGATTGAATTGAATGGGATTTGGTATTGTATGGCTGAATGTGATGCGTTGTAATTGTATGGAGGTGGCAGCGTTGCAATTGAGTAGGCGTTGCTGGTTGTTGTTTGGTAAATGCGGTGATGCTGATAATTGGCAATGCTACTGTGATGTTGTTGCTGCCGGCAAATCGTTGTTGCTACCGCGCCCGCGAATGATTGGTTGCTTGATGTTGATGAGCTTGAAATTCAACTGCAGCAGTTCATTAATCCAGAAGCACATTCCTCACGAGCAAGCGGCGACTGCAAATGAAAGCCAGAAACACGGTTATCGCACAGGTGCCTCTGTACAATGGGGTGTGCGCGTTGGAGTCATGACAACGGCAGCGGCCACAACAAAAAGCTGCTTGCGCCTGTGGCGGAGGAGAAGGCAGCCGCCGCAGCGCCATTTTCAACTTGAACTTGTGTGGCGCTGTTGTTGACGTCCAGCAACGCACCGTGCAAGTCGCCAAAGGTAAACTATTAAATCGTCATTTTTAATAGCAGCAGCTACTTGAGCCCCTGCTGCTTCCACTTCAACACTCCACCGCCATGATTGCCGCCATTGTTGCGGACCTATGCCGTAGCGTTTGATTTGCCAAGTTAATGGTTTAATCAATACTTGAAGTGGCAGTGTAACTACCTACCACACTTCTCACGCGACCCCCTCCCCCTCCCCATCACACTCCCACCCACAAGGTGCTGTGAAGACAGCTTTGTATGCGCATGAATTTCTACACGTTTTTGTCAATATTTTGCCAAGTCTTGTGACTCGAGTCCTTTGCATACAAATGTTGCATACATATAAATTCTCACAGATACGCTTAATCAACGGCAGCTTCAGCGTCCTTGTTGTTGCCATTATTGAGTCATTTCGGCGATTTGTATAATGCCATGAAGTCGGAATTTTTAGCTGCCGCAGTGGCAACATCAAATATGCGAAATCCTGTTTAAGAATTGACATAGTAACTGTTTTTTTTTTAGCATTGCACATTTTATTGCATTTACTCGCTGATGCATGCCACTACACTCTAACACATGCACTCAAACTTGCATATACCCACCCGACCAAAAGTTCGCTTACGTTATCGAAAAGGGTAATCAATTTTCGTAAACTATGAATGAAACTATCGCTTTTCAGCTCGTGCGTGATCCGATCACGATGCGAATGTCGCTCTGAATTTGACACAAAACATGTTGGATTGCAATATCGGTAGTAGGTAGTACACTGGGTAGTAGACTGATTTCTCTTTTTGCTCGACATCTTGTCATAAATTAGTAATAAGTGCTCAATTTTATTATATCTTATAAATCTCACAGCATTGAAAAACAGACTGCACGATGTTAAATTTCCTCAAGCTTTTGGTCGGATGGGATATACTAGCTACATACATATTTATCTGAAATGTAATAAAAACATGCGTGCTCGCGCTAGTCGCCATTTACAGTCATATTCCTTCAGCGAAATATAAGTGTACACTAGCAAAGTGTGTGTGTGTGCGTGTGTGTGTACGCGCTTAGTTTTCCGTTTCCCCCTTTTTGCCTGCTTTCAGTACAATTTCCGTTTTAGCGTTACATTGTGCTACTCATGGCAGCTGTTTGTGTGCATGTGTGTGCACATCCCTGTTGGATTGGAGAGAACCTTTTTTTCAAAAGTTTTAAAACTACTTCAAATGCAATACTAAGCAGAACAAGTTTTCAGACATTCAACGGGCTTTCTATATTACAAAAATAATTGGTTTGGATATTGAAAAAATTAAAACAACATCGCTTTAAATAATTTTCTGATAACCAGTTTTTTGCATGAACCAAAATTTGAACTACTTTCAAACAGATGTTCAAAGAGTACACTTTAGCTAGTACGCTTTCCCACAGGGATGTTCGTGTTCGAGTGCGTGCCAGTGGTATGTGTGCATTGTTTCAAACGGAGTACGTCTAAAACTTCCGTGCATTTCATTTTTCATTCGCCTAAAACTTGATATACTCCCTTGCACTCAAGCACACACACACACACATATGCTTGTGTTCATGGAAAAGTTGTTGTTTTTATTTTTCTGCTGTTTTTGTTTTTGTTTCTGTTTTGATAGTAGCATAGAATTGATGTCCTGGCATGCTGCTGGTATGTCAGCCCGTCTTAACATGTTTGCAGCGCAGCGCAACGCACCGCACCGCACCGCGCTCACCCGCTTTAGCAGGGATTCACATGCACGCGCAGTCGTCCAATACTCATACGTGGCGCTGCTGCAGAATACATGCTTTCAACGTGCCTGCCACTCGGGCCCACTCAAGTCATGACGGAACACACAACAGGCACCCCTCCTTATACGGAATCGTGCTTAATGCTTACTGCTAGTTTTGAATAATCGCGTGTCTCGAAATTACTTTTGCTATGCGCCCCCAATATCGATTTTTGCTACCTTTTTTTCCTTTTTCGACATTACCTTACTTTTTTGCTCTTCCCCCAAACCATTTCAATTTTATTACGTTTTTAATGGGATCCCTACACTGGCTGAAGGCTGAATGGTGAATGGCTGACTGGCGTGCTAATGTAGCTGGGTGGGTGGCTAGATGGACAATGTGGGTAAAGCGAGCGAGACGGAGGCCAGAAGGTGCGCTTAATGCCGCACTACGATAGTTGCTGCTGTTTGCCTGCAATTACGCTACTACGCCTTCTTATTGCGCCTTTAAACCAAACCGCACACACTAAATTAGGCGGTTGCTGCTGTATGCAGGCAAGCCCTACACGCACACATGTATGTAGTATATATGAGCACGACTGTGTGTGTTTGTGTAGCAGGAGAAGGCGTTGGCATGTAATTGAGCACTTCGGAATTGTGCCCCATTAAAGGTGCTCAGGTTGACTTTTGCTTATTGTTGTTGCTGTTGTTGCCTGCAAATGGGCGCCACTCCGCACATGACATGGTCTGGCAATTCCTAAATTAAAATAAATTAGATGATTTGCTTATGGCAATTTAAAAGGGAATATGTCTGCAAAGCTGCAAGGATTTATGAGCCGTTTATGCAGTTTATATTAATTTAATAATGATGGAATAAGTAGGCACTGAAATTTATTCGGAGTATGTAAATTTAAAAAAAAACTGTAAATGAGAGTGTCGATGGAAGATGAGAACTGTGCTTCTCTCTTTGCTAGAAGTTACAGGATTTAGTCAGGAAAAATTCTGCTAGAAATTTGTGAAAAGTGTGAAATTATCAGTAGTTCTGCATTTATATCGTGGAAACAGAAATGATTTTGTTCACTCCCATTTTTTTATAGTTATTCGCTATCTCTAAGACCATTTTTCTTATGTGAGAGTTCTACAGTATTTAGTTCGATTAAACTCCCTGTGAGATTTTCAGATAAATCGTTTGTGCAAGAAAGCATATCGTTTATGTTAGAAAGAAGATGTTTTTGCGGATTCAGTATCGAAGTTTATGCAGAAATGTAAGCTATTATGCCGGAAGTGTGTTCCAATCGCAGGTTATGTTTTAACCATCGGCATTGACATCCTAGCAATATTTTGCGAGAAACTCATACAAAACTAAAAGTATTTTATAAGCTTTCTATTTCATATCCTTAGTATGTGGGAATAGGTAGACAAGAATTAGTCAATGGAAATTGAATTGCGCAGCTTATCTCAGTAGCTTTAATTAGCTTAAATGCTTTTAAAAAGATGCCATGCGCGCTGCTCTTCAAAACCTCGTAAGCAGCACCTAACAAATGTCTTCCAATACTGCCGAGCAATTTGATACGAGCACCTTTAAGTTACGCACGCCTCAATAAGCATGCCTGTTTGGCCTTCTGCTAAGGGCGGCATGACATCATGCCGATGATTGTGTTAGAACTCAGTCGCTAGTATGTGCTTGTACATACATATGTACATATATATAGTTATGCATGTATAAAGCACGTGAAATCGGCAGGTAAATGTAAAGAGCAACAAAACGAAAACCAGAAGAGAAGTAGAAGTGGCAAGCACAGTGGGTGGCAACGTGAAAAATCGTCAAAACAATTAAGCATAAATTGTATTTATGAGGTAATTGGAGCAAAACTGTTGGAAAACACTACTGCGCGCGCCCCACAAATTACAACGAGCACTTCTTCACCTACGCTGCACGGCGCGCCGCGGCGCTACGCATACACTTCACACACATACACTAACCACACATACTCGCACACTTCACAGCTAGCTCGCGTACTTCTGCTGCTTGCTGGCTTTTTTAGTGTCGCTCGGTCTACTGTTTTCATTTTATTTTATGCTGCCTTACGTATATCGATACGTATACGACGTGTGGCCCGCATTCTGTCACGCGAAAGCGAAATGCCTGCGTAACTACGATTGTATGTGTGTGTGTGTGTGTGTGGCTGGGTATGTCTGCTTGTGTGTTTGTGGCTGAATGTGAAAAATTTTCGCTGCTTTTTATTTCTTTTATACTTCCTTTTAATTTATTGCAAATTCACAGGTGCGTATATTACTTTGCCATGTCAAAGAACGAACGAAAGCAAGGCAAACAAAAGTTTACAACAGCAACAACAATCAGTAGAATAATAACAAGAGCTCTTCTCGCAGCCTGCAAGCCCACGAACGAACGAACGACCGAGTAAGCGAGCTGCTTCAGCCTGAGTCTGAGCCAGTACGAGTGCCAGCGCGCAAGCAGCGAACGAGCGAGCGAAGCAAAGACGACGTCTCCAACAAGCCAAACTCCGCCAAAAGACACACAAGAGTGATGGCGCATTGGGTGTGTGCGTGCGTGTGCGGGGGAGTATACGAGTAAGTGTGCTACTGGTAAATGGCTGCTGCTAGTGGCTGGGCTGGGTGGATGGCCAACGGACGGGTGGTTGGGCGGCTTTGTTAGCGGCACACACGACTGACGGCGCGAGCGAACGAGCACCGCATTCACGCCACTGCCCCTCTGCCCCTCTACTCGTAGGTTGCACGCCTAATGCCTCACGCCCCAACCACTCTGCCCCACTCTCCCCTTGGCAGTGCCAGAGCACCAACCCTGCGTAGAGTTTTCATTTTATGCTTGCTTACGGGCTAACGTGCCTTCATTTTTTCCCACTTAAAACAACATGAAAAGTGCATATAACACTTTCGAGTGTAGCGCCTCCTTTATCACATTACCTTTTTTATACAATTACGAAATTTTCATTCAAAACAATGTGCATTTGTGCTGAGCTCAGGCTTCGTCTTTCCCTTCTTCTTGTTAGCATTTAAATTCCTCTTTGCAAATATTACTCACTTTTCACATTCCCTTCGATAATATTTGCACAAATTTCACATTTCAAATTAGTATAAAACTTTCTTAATTTGCTGAGAATCTTTGCTAGATTTTATTTTGTACACTGCACTGTGGAAATTCTCAACATTGCCGACGTGCGAGGGGATTCGGCGATTTTGACAAAGTGAAAATTTTTTATATATATAATTTCTTTTGGTGGGTATCCTGTGTGTGTGTAATGATTCCTTTGCGACGCGACGCAAGGCGATGTTTTGCAGCCAGCGAACGCAGCGTACACTCTAATTGACGGCAGACGACTATTGGAATCGAAGCGTATTGAACGAGTCAACACATCCGTATCCGCTGCTTGTTTGCTTGTGCGCTCTTTTGAGCGAGCACGTAGAAGCTCATTTTGTGCTCCGCTCTGGGGCAGCTCTTCTTCCTAGCATGTGTACTCTCAAAAGGACGTCTTTTTTATTCCGCTCTCACTTTATTTTTTCGCTCTCTCTACCCTCTTGCCTTGTTTTGTTATGAACCGCACTTATTGGGTGATTTGGTCGAACCGCGTCTATGGTTACCTTAGTTGGGGGTCCGGATTTCATTGCAGCAAACCGCAACGGAACGCAACGTTTTCAATGCCAACAGAGAGTATCACAACTTTATTACACATGCACGTCCTTTTCGTCCGCGCGATGGCAATGTACTGAGACAATAAGTAATAAGAGAGTGTTGGCAGCGTGTTCTGCCATTTGTGGGAATAATTTGGCGAAGTACTGGAGCTGCCATCATGCGGGATTAAGTCAAACTTGCAAATTGCTAACGATTTTGTAGCTACTCCTGGAAAACTGAAAAAACAGCCATTGCATTTTCAAAAGTATAAGCTTAACATCCCTCTTCTGACGAGACTCACAAGAATCATAATTCTATGAATAAAAGTGGTTTCGTTTGAAAAATAGCAAGTCGAAAGAGCAATCAGTTATGACTGTAACGCCAGACATAGTACTAAGAAAAGGCTGAGCAGAAAAAATGGGAGAAATGGGAAAAATTTTAAAAAGTTCCTATAAGCACAAATAATTTTAACTTTTGGTTCAGTCGGGAAAATATGTCTCGAGAACGCGAGAGTCGTAATTTAATTATAGAAAACATGCAACTGTTTCATTTAGGTTCAGCTTTTGAGTCGTACGTAATTTTGCCGGGCTATATATATATGACTGACTACGAGCATTATTTACATGTTATAGAAACCATCTGAAAATATGCCTAGAAACCTGAATATATGTACATACAAAACGACAACACTGAACAGTTTCTGTTTAAAAATCTGTTTACACGATTGAATTCACAAAGATGCAAGAATTTAAAATAGTTTTGTCGAAATAGCACACAAAAGCATTTAATATTATTTATTTGCAACAAACTCAAATAAAGTGGCAACTTCGCCAGTTGCTGACATTCACTAAAATGGCACCGTAAATTCAAAGTGGCGCTGTGATAAAGAGAGCAAAGTCAGAGTTCGAGAGGAGTAGAGCGCATGTGCATGGTTGAAACACAAGCGGGAGTAGGCCAAAGTGGAGAACAAGCAACAACGCCGCCAAAGAGAGCTACGGCAAGAGTAGCAGCAACAATAGCTAACGTAAGTAGTAGTGCCGAAAATTGCCACAACAAAGCAACAACAGGCAGACATTAAGAACAACAAACACATGCTCACTCAGTCACTCAGTCAGTCGCTCACGAACGAAGAAGTCAGAGACGCCCGTGAGTAAAGTTCAATTTGTGGACGCACCTCAAGTGGACTGCTGCACGGTGGTCAGCAGAAGACCGCAGCCACCCCAACAGGCGGCTGAACAAATGAACTGACAGGCACCCCCAACTCACATCAATCAGCATAAGCCATAACGAAGGCAGCTGATCAAGTTGCAAACAAATGAAGGCAGGAAGTAAAGAAAATAAAAATAAAACACCAATAAATGAGAGAAGGAAAAAGTGCACAGCTAAAATGGAAACGTTTCAAAAGAGTGGCTTGTAATAAGGGCTGCAAAGGACGAACGTAAATGTGAAAGCATTTTTTAGAAAACAAATGCCGATGGGAGCAGGCAGCAAGGGTGTCGTGTCCGTTGGTTGAACAGACAGACAGACAAACACATACATACAAACAGACAGTCACTCAGACCGGCTGTAGACGGTGTCATTACAAGAACGGTGGCAAAGGATAGGCGGCAAAGAAAACTGCAGGCAAGCGACAATGAACATTTTATGGGGAGGCCAGAAAAGCGACAGTCCACCCACAGCTAAGCGAGCACGAGTATGCGAGCATGTGTAAGCGTACTTCAGCAGGACAAAAGGAAGAAAATGTTGAAAAGGCAGAAAAAATGCTGTGTGTGCTTGCGGCAGGCAAGGGCAGGGTGTACACAAATTTAAATTGTAACCCTATACAGCGGACTCAGCGGACTTGTCAAGATGTGCATGTGGTAATTATCGAAGCCTTCCGTGTGCTCGCACTTGGAGCAGGCGGGAAATGGCACGGTCAAACATAGCAAAACGTAGCAGCGAACTGTGGCAAATAAGGCTTTAATGCACTCAACCAGCTCCGGTTCATCTCCCCCACCACGCCTTTGTGTCATGCCATTTTATGTGAGTGGCAGGACAAATATTAGTTTTCCACTTGAGTGCTAGCATTTTGTAAGCGCCTGTTGTTGTGTTTTGTCGTGTTGAGAAGAATCCTTAGTATGGCGTTGAGCTTGGTGCTTTCCCATTGTATTTTTGTTTAACCCTTTTTTTGGTATGTTAGTCAAATGTGGGAATTTCGGTGAAAGTCCTAGCATATCCCAGCCGCTTAAGCAACGATATCGACGGTAACCTTTATTGTTTCCAGTCTTCAATAGTGTCCTACTCATTTTGACATGGTCTTTTTGATCTTTTGAAGTCCTACATATGCACATATTTCTACTACTTCTCTCTCGTTATGGAAAAGTGTATCAGCTAGGACTTTCACCGAAATTCCCGCATTTGACTAACATTTGAATGGCAATTTTCAGCGATTTTACGTTTCGAAAAAATTTTATTTGTCACTCTACGATTTTCGAAACTGCATATGTACATACATGCACTTTCTACGAAAATCGAACCACGCTGGCGCTTTGTAGGAAATCTCATTTGAAGAACTGTTGCATAGCTTCATATTGCACTCAAATTATAAGCAACAGTTTTTTTCAGACGAATTTGTAGTTAGTAAACAAATGTATATATGCAACCTCCAGTAAAACCGCTTATTAGTGGCTTATGCTTTTAAATCGTACGTCATATTTGACGGGATATAGCTAGTGTTATATATGGTAGCTAAAAGAAATGTGATTATGTAGTGAAAATACAGATATATAAGTATGTATAAATATGCCGTTCCGATTTCCTTTCTGTTATTTATATTACATCACTGCAGGGCCATCCAAATGCTCACTCCAACAACAACAGCGCATTAATATAATAGACCAGCGCCAAGCTATTCAAATGATTGCCGCAACTGCAGTTCGATTTGTAAGGCAGTTGCTCCGGCAAGCAATAGCAACCGTCAACATTAGACCAGGACAGCAGCAGTTCCAGATTATGCCAGTTCAAGAATTCTCCGTAGCCGAACAGTCCGCATACCACAACTTAAAGAGAGGATCATTTTCTCTTGCGAGAAAGCAATTTCAAGGGGAAATATTCACTCACTTTGCTCCAAGTACAAGTCCTTGTATCGAGTACGCATTGTCAGCGCCGTTCTGATCACATTCTGTTCGCGATACACTTGAGAGCACCGCTCACTGGCCATAATGTCGTAGGCCGCCTTGGAGCCGAAGTTTCGGGAGCATGTGTGGTGCATAAGCACGTACAATAACAAAACTCTGAAAGTGCAAATAATCGAGCATGGAAAGCAGCAGACAAATAGCGAAATTGGTACAGATATTTTTCTACATACTGATGTGTGCGTTGATAGCCGAAATTCGGTAAATCCGAAATTATAATTTCTACACAATCGGAGCGCAACTGCTCACAGTCTTCCAGACTCGCAATAGTGTTCAAACATTGATCTTCGCAGAAACAAAAAATTTCCTTTTAATTTCAACAAGAGATTCCATGACTAGAGACTTACCAGACAAAGTCGTATTGGGAAAGCCCGTTGCCGAAAGTTGCAGATAGTTATCCACAAGGGATTTGTACTCCAAATGTGTGTCAATCTGTCCTTGACTGACAGACGTGGGCAACAGCAGCACGTTCTTTTGGAAAACGTTGGCTAAAACTTACAAAATATTTCATATGTGTATTGAGGAACAGAATGTAACGAGCAATTAGCAATTCTCTCCTTACTGCGTTTGGTGACATCCTTGTAATTTTTGTCATCAGGCCGTTGTATCAGCGCATTCAGTTTATGCAGCAGATGAAAATACATTTGCTCCTCATAACGTGTGGACTCGTAAAAGCGCACTTTTTCTGCAAAAAACGTCATATAGTACATAATCAAAAAATTAAAACTGTGGGAATAAGTTTTAAGTACTTACGTTTTATCAAAAATTCACTCAATAATGCGGCAAATGTGATGTCCTTATTCAGTTCACTGCAGTGCTCCAATTTAGTGAGCAATTTCAATGTTTTGTCGACTAAGTTTGATTTCGTCGTTCTGCCGGAAACTTCAAATGTCTGCATATCTCCGGCCAAAGTGAAAACTATAAAATAAAATTGCAAGCATAACAAAAACAGTTGATTTTCTCCGAACAACATTTCGTCTCGAAGCTTGCCAAAGGTCTGTGAAGGATTGATGCATGTGGCTCCATTGAAGCATCGGGCTCACGCGTTGCAAATCAGCTTTAAATCATGACAAATTGTTGCACATTTATTATGGTTACACTGCGAAAATAAGGTAAACAGTGACAGAAGTATATGTTAGCTAGTCCAATTTTTTTATTAACTATCATTTAAAAGTGCCTGGCATATTCACTTCATTAAATGATATAGTTTTAAAAAAAATATACAATTTCCTATCGAGCATTTAACTAAAGATTTTTGCAGTGTATGTGCCATTAAGTTCATTTATTACAATAAGCATAAATCCGTTCTATATCGATACTAAATCAATACGTATTGTTGCAAATACTACGTTGAAAATAAAAAGATTTTCTAAGGAATAGAAATGCCAGCAATAAATTCAATATCTTTCAGGGAATAGCCAGTCATATCATGCATTTAAATTTAGAAAGCTCTTTTTGAAACTATTCTGGAATGGTACAATGGGAAATACAAAATTTTATAAAAGAGAAAGCCCATAACCATGGTACCCTGGTAGTCAGCGCCGCATTAGTTTGTAATAAAAGAAATTCAAAGCTCTTTTAAATTAGTATTCAATTCAAAACGAGCAATTGCAATGTAATTGGTTTGATCAAAAATTCCTCTGGAAATTTGTACAAATATGTCTCCAACTTTGATCCGACCTCATTGCCGCTAAAGAAAATTAAAAAATTTCATTAAATAATGAAATTAAGGTCGTTTGGCTTTTATTTGTTGCTAGAAATTGTAAGTAGGCGGAACTAGGAACTTTTTCCTACTTTCAATTTCTCAGCAAAAATTAGAAATAAAGGTAGTTTTGTTCGAAGAAAATTATTTATTTATTTAATAAATAATAACCCTATATAATAATAATAGCCCTATAGCCCTGACTGCCTAAAAATTTGAAATATTCTGCTAAAATTCGGCTTCGGCTTCCGCTTGAGGCGGAAACTAGGAACTCGAAAACAAAATTGATAAAGAAGCAGTAAAGAAGAACGTGTAAACAATTAGGCCAAGTTATGGTTTCTGTCACAGTAACTTGCATAAGCACATGTAACAACCTAACAAACTAGTACTAAATTGGTACTAACAATGAAGTACTAACAATGGAAATTCAACAACAACAACAACAAAAGGTACACAACCATGCAACCAGGGCTAAAAATACAACACTGTTGTGCAGTCGAAAAGAAAAATCACGGCAAAAAGGGTTTTCTTTTTTCATTCAATCAATTCGTGCGTTCAAGCCAAAAAATATTGGATAAAACTAGCAGTGATCGAGACAAAAGAAACAAAACTGCGTACTTCTGCTGTGCATTTATTTTGCGTGTGCTCGGGGGAGATTTTGGAATTAAGTTGGAGTTACGAAAGTTTTGATAAATTTCATTTCACAAATGTCGGAAAATAAGGAGGAGATTTTGGCCAATTTTCAGGTAATTTCTCAATAGAGGACAAAGCAAATCACAAGAACAACAGCATGTGGGATAAACTGACGACTGGCCGACTCCTTTGTGTGCGTGCCCCTCTCATGCTTTGGTTTTTGTGGCTATTCCAGTTTCTTAGCTCAAAAACTGCATGAGTAAGCAATTCTTGTTGTCAACATTTTAGAGCATTTCTGGCATTGACGATGTGGGCGAGGCGTTTTCACACCTGGAGGAGACCGACTGGGATCTTATGGTAAGTAACGCTGCTGGAAAGCCCAAAGAAAATTACCATCCAAATTTGGAATTTAATGCGTAATTGTTCTCTTTTAGGCTGCCATTCAACGCGTTATGCCCCAGGAGGAGCGCGATGTGACGCCACCGCCTACCTTTGGAGCTGCCACATCAAACAACTTTTCGTCTGGTGCAGGCTCCTCATCAAGTTACATTCGATATGATAACAATGGCGGTATTGGTGGGGCAGGAGCAGCTGAAAGTGCGTTTGTTCCAGGTCAGCAACGCATTGCTATGAAAATTAAATTTTGTCGTCTAGCTGCTCTTGATCATTAACTTCTACCATTTCCTGAAAGCGTGTTTTAATTCACTATGTTTGTCTTCCTGCAATTCTTAGTGGCTTCAACATCGGCTGATGCTGATATAATTGATCTCACACCCGACACTGATTTAGACTCTGCAAACCATCAGGATGGAAAATCACTTAAGTTCAACATACAATTTAATCAGCAAATATATACCTTACAACTGCTGCCTACTGCTACTGTGGGTAAGTGGAAAATCTATGAATAATTTAAGGTTGTTTCGCCCACATTCCATCATTGCATAACTTTATACTTGCTACAAGGTCGAGCGACCATTCCTTCCTTCCGATAAGAGCAACTTTCTCTAAATTGTAAAATTTTTTTTATTTATATCTATTTTGTAGAGCAATTGAAGAATAAAATTACCGATGCCACAAGTGTACCAACGTGCCGTCAAGCGATCAGAGGCTGGCCCCCAGAAAAGTTGCATGAGGCACAGTGCGCAACAACGAAATTGTGTAATTTAGGCTTATCGGCAGAGAACGAGCTCATACTAATAGATCTTACCCAAGAGGGCTATATGGACTTTGAGAAGTAAGTAATACACATAATATCCGCCTGCCTTGAATACTGATAAACCCTAACATTATTACAGCGAGGAGGTGTCTCGTCGTTTGGAAAAAACATTCGCCCTGAATATTGTAGAACAGCCCAGCGGGCGTCAAATTCAATTGAATTTCCCCGGACACACCACTGTGCAGGAGGTGAAGTCCGATGTGTATGACATAAGCGACATAGCGGTGCGACATCAAGAATGGTCTGGTTGGCCATCCGGATGCGACAATAATTCAACACTAGCGGTGTGTAGCACTGTGGCACATTATAAACTATTTTTTTACATTGGAGTATTTGTACTCTTACAGCAATCGGGCATTGAGCTATCCCATAATTTTATACTGCAAAACGCAGCCGAAAAACTAAGGCTAAATTCCAAAGCATCTACATCACCTAGAACCGCTAAGTAAGGATATTTGTTAGTACTTTCTAGAATTTATCAAACTAAAATTGAAATTTTACTCTCAGCACTATAGCAATAGACACTGACAGCTCTGCAGATGAATTTGAGGATGCTTCCGACTTTAATGGTTGCGAGGAGTTCTTCACGGATCCGCCGCAAATGCATCCGCCAACCAGACATTTAAGTGGGCAAAGCTTCTATTGAACTTACTTCTTCAATTGTGCATGGAAATTAAGCTATCTCCTTTATTTACTTGCATACAGTTGCGAATAATACCGATAATGAGAGTACGGGCTCAACGGATTTTGTACAGAACTATGTGCGGCGTTTTGGCGAGCCACATCCGGCCTTCTTTACGGGAGGAAGTTTAGAGAGCGCACTCAGGGAAGCTTGTCACAAGCCGGCAAGAGAAGTAAGCACACATGAAAGCTAGCTAGTAATGACAATAGACAGATTAACATTGGATGTTCTCCTTATCTGCAGCGAAAATTGCTAGCCATTTATTTGCACCACGGCGAGAGCATACTTACGAATGTATTCTGCGACCACAAGATGAAACATGAAAGTATAATGCAGACATTTGCACAGAATTTCATACTTTACGGTTGGGACTTAACATTCGAAAGCAACAAAGACTTGTAAGTATGAATTGAATTAAAATGTAGTTTTTTATACGGTTCTTTTATATATCATTAAAATTTCAGGCATATACAATTTACTTAGAATTACTTTGACTTATCTCTTAAATTTTTTACAGATTTTTGTCTTCTCTCACAAGCAGTGTGGGCACTGCCGCGTCTTTAACGGTGCGCAATATTCCCATAGATAAGTTACCTTCGATTCTGATAATTGGTAGGAGTCGTTTATCGGGGCGCACATCGTGCGAAGTTCTATCTGTGATTCATGGTGAGTATTGCGTGCTGAATCAATGTGCTTGAAAAGAGAGCAAATCCTTTTTTTGCTGTTGCAGGCGATGTCGGCTTAGACGACTTGCTTTTACGTTTGCACGAAGCTGTTGAGCTGTACAGCAGGCACTTGGAAGTTGAGGTGCGCGAAGAGGACGAAAGAGCGGCCAGGGATCAAGTAAAAGCTGAACAGGATCAGGCCTATCAGCAGACCCTGCAGGCTGATATGGCCAAGGATGCAGCCAAGCAACAAAAAGAAGCAGCGGTGGCAGCCGAACGACAACGCGTCGAATCGGAGAAGGCAGAAGAGGACGCACGTCGGGAATCAATACGATTAGTTGTATGTATACCAGATAATTTGCATGTAGACTATAGAAACAAAATATAACACTGCATACTTTTAGGCAGAGCAATCATTACCCAAAGAACCAAGCGAAACAGAAACAGATGTCACAAAAATACGTGTACGTAAGCCGACTGGAGACTTTCTGGAGCGAAGATTCCTTGTAAAGCACACTTTAGAGGTATGTATGAGTACATAACTATGAAGGACCTTATATTAAAATTTGTCTGTACGATTTGACAGGATTTGCTGAACTTTGTGACTGCAAATGGTTTCCTCATCGAAGAATACAAGATCATTTCGGGTTGGCCACGCAGAGATTTGACTGCGATCGCGAGCAGCCAAACGTTTCAGAGTCTGAAGTTATATCCGCAAGAAACTGTCATACTTGAGGAACGATGATTTTAGCATAGTGGGCAGTTCTATTTGCATATGATTACGTAACAAAAACAAATGAAAATTTACAAAAACAACACCACAAAAATATTCACCTCTTTAAATTTAAGAACCTTTTTTCGTAAAAATAATTTTCTAAAAATTGCTAAAAACAACAACAGAATAGCAAACGAAAGCAAATATGTAACGCAACTAAATTGTGAACTTGCGGCGCTTTATTTGCCAAAAGTAAAGAGCTACAATAGACGTATGTAAGCTAAATACAAATCGTAATGCAACTGCGTAAAGAAAAGAGAAAAAGAATATACAATATAACAAATAAAAAGAAAAGCTAACGCTAATTCGTTTCTCTTTGTTTTTGTATTTATTAGTTTCGTTTTAAAACTTTTTACACTATTTTACAACATTAACATGATTATGATAATTTAATTTTATGCTTATAATACAAATAACAAAATTCATTGTAGAAACTTGCAGCGAAAGCAGCCGAAATTAATGGAGGGGGAACAGATACAACACGTTTTGTTAACATTCATAAAAAAAGCACTTAAAAGAACTAAAATTCTAATTTTGAGCATTTTACGCCGTTGAACGTACGATTTAAAAAACTTGTTAAAGCGATGCCGGGGCAGTTTTATTCATTCAACTTGGATTGCACGTTCTTGAATGTCTGTTCAACAGGCGCCAGCACAACGATGAGTATTAAAGCCACCACGAAGAATATCAAAATGACGCAGTACACACCGAGGAGACCCTTGCGGAAGCCGGCATACTGTAAAATGGAAATGAAAACGTGTTAAGCGTATTTCGTAGCTGCTGCGGAACAGTCTGTCAGTCACTTACCGGCGCATCCATTTTGCGTTCGATTTTCATGGTGGTGCGTACACCGTGATGAGGGCCGCCAATGTCGCCCATTTGGAAGGTGCTCACGCGCTGTGTCTGCTGGCGGTCCGACGAGCAGCCGGCGATCTGCATGCACAAGAATACCTTCAAATTAGCTAGCATAGCAAGGGCAGTTCTCGGCACAAAGGGAGCCACAGAAATTAGTACGAAATGAATGAAATGCCGTTTATTCACAACTATTTACAGCGGCAGTGAGCCATGCTAACCCATGTCAACCGTGCCAAAGGGGGATATGCACATAAACACTCTCGGGGCATACTTACTGAGTATATCAGATGTACAATGACGTGGAACACTACAAAGGCGACCAGCACCCAATCCATCCAGTCGGGCAGCTCAGCTTTAGCCAATTTAACCGCGAAGAATATTGTCACAACTGTCGACGGTTAGAAGAGAAGAGACAAACGAATGAACACAATTCAGCGCGCACATATGCATATGCACGCTTTGTACTCACTTGCCAAGATGTGCGCCAAATTGCCCCCCAGCCAATGGGCCCAGTTAAAGTAGGGGCGATGCTTCGAGTTGGGCGCCGGACGGAAAAGCGCACCGATCGGTTGTATAAAGCACAAAATGGTGGTAATCAAACCGAGTATGGCGTGCGGATTGCGTTCCGCTGACCAAGCACCGATTTCCACAAAGATAATAATGAAGGCGACCATGGTGAGGGACCACGTTGTCACCATGCACACGCGATGCCACTGCAAAGGGAGACAATGCGCTCATTTATAAGAAGTAAGGAAGCCAACGCACCAAACTGGCACCGCAACACTCACAGCAAACCACTGATCCTTGCCGCACGTCTGGCTGCCGACCCAAGTTTGCTTAAAGTAGCGCGCCAGCAAAATGCCCATCGAAGTGGTGCCAATCCAGGCTGCGACCATGAAAGCGCCATGCAGACGCAGCAACAGTGTCGATGAGCCCTGCAGAGTCTGCACGATGGCCAGGTTGATGGGTCTGCTGGCAGGTATGCGTCCGATGTCATGGTAGCCAACACCGTTCTCTGTAAGCGGGGTGTTACAGAAAGAAGTGGCTTCAGTTTATCAATTTCGATGATAAAATAAAGGAAGCTACTATGTACCTTTGACGCTGGTGCCCGTCGCAAGCAGCAGATGATACTTGTTGTTGATCAGATCGAACATCTTGCCTTGCACATTGGTGACCGCATCGCGCTGCACCTTGCAATAGATGACGCCATCAATGACCGACGATTGCAGCAAACGTGCCGTATTTTGTGGCTGCAAATCGAAATTAATTGCAATTATCTTAGTAAAGTCATTAACGAGCTTTAGTTGTAACAACAACAATTTGTCGTCTTCATGTGAGTGGCTGCAATTTCGGAAACTTTATTTTTAGGGCAGAGGAAATGAACAGTTGGATTGCATGACAAATTCGCGGTTCGGTGAACGCGTATGGCGCTCCGTGGAAATGCACGTAATGAACTGAACGAGGTCGAGGTTGGCTGCGCGGAGAAGCCAACCAAGACAAGCAGACGACAAGCACAAATTAAGCAAATCTCTGCCATGCAGATAGAGAGAGCGAAAGTCCTTGAAGAGCGCTTCACAATAAGCTTGCTCTGCATGCGTAGGCGAGCGGTAATGCATCTAAACCGAAACAACACTAGGTATTAAAAATATATACATATGTACCATATAAAGTTTTTCGTTTTAAATTTTTACTTTATAGAATATCATGCAAAACCCCGTTTAATGAAAATCGAATTATTTACAAAGCCACAAAGAGGTTCGTCTTTGATTACATAAAGAAAATGAAGTTTTTGTTCAAAACTTTTTGCTCGTTTCTGTAAAAACTCAGATAGCTTCTAAAGTTCGTATGAAAAACCTGAAGAACATTTGCAATTTTCGGAAGAATATTTGGAAAGTCTCAAAGGTTGCATTCGATTTCAATTTCGATCGAAAGTGAAATGTGTAACATGACTGACTGTTCACCAAAAAGTCCCTATTTCTTTGTTTGTAAATTTTTGGAAAGTCAAAAAACTCACCACACCAAGTCTTGTCGTGCCGTAGTTGGGCGCGCCCGACGTGTACGATGAGTACATATTTACACGGCCATTTTGTGGTATGCACTCAATAACCAGATCTTCACCCATCTTGTCATCCTCGGAAAGGCCCAAAGCAACATAGGCAGCAGAATCTGCAGCAAACAATAAAGTATAATTATCAGTCAATATAAATTGAAAAATAAAAATGACAAATGTTAATCTCACAGCCCAATTCTGGCGAGAATCACAAATATCCCAATTCAATATTTTGTATCAATTGATATTTTTTGCTATAAATAAAAAGGCACGACTTACTGCTTCCGGATTTCAATTCGAATTCGTAGATGTCGCCACGCACACGCACAGCGGATATGGAGTTGCAGGACATGTCATTGACGCAGCCGTCGGGCAGGCCGAAGCAAGTCTTGCTGTTGCCGCAATCCGCATAGAAGGGATCGTCGGGCTTGACGGTGGGACGCGGTGGCTCCGGTTTTGGTATATAAGGCTGGCGTGTCGTGTCGTAGGGATAACGTGTGCTCGTCGTACCGAAATCCGCGGGCGCGACATCACGTCGCACAATTTGCACCGGATTGGATTGTATGCCCACCCAGAAGGAGTCATACGCTTGAGCTACCGTGGAGCTGTTGGAGAAAAAATATGTAGAATATGCGAATTCGTCCAACTCTGCTGAGCACTCACTTGAAGACAACTTGTCCCAGAAAGTCCACCGGTGCCAGCCATTCCAAACTGACGTCAGGCTTGGGACTCGCATTGCTGTGCGTAGCCGAATTATTCACCGAGTTCTCGCAATTCATCAGCTTGGCGCGTCCATCAACGGAGGGATTGAACTGTCCTATCTGGCAAGTGCAATGCACGTCGTTTCGAGATTTGTAGACAACGTTAAAATACTTTTTTAAGTAGCTAACTTACGATTTGATATGGCGGGTTGCGATTACGCGCCTGCAGCAGGAAGCCGCCGAAGCGCAGGCCCTCTGGCACGCCCACCACATCCACGCGCAGCGTCTGCCCTTGACCAATCACCGAGCTGGAGGTCTGTATTTGGAACGGCGGCAGGCTGCTCTGCGGCGGTATGCCACCACCGTGGAAGGGCAACATGGTGTCGCACACCGTTTCCGGTGCACCTTGAGGCAGGCTCATTATGGGCGTCCATGATACGATCTGGAGCAGCACGATTAGCGCGGGCAACAGCACGAATCTGCGGTGTTGCGCGAACATTTTGCAGCCTAACCACAAGTTCTTGGCGCTGTGTGGCTGCGATTCTGAAAGCACAACAGCAGACAACATGAAATTCCCAGTCGAGACTCGAGACGCGTGCTCAAGCTTGCATTAAATTAAATTCGCCATAAAAATCGCGTGTGTCGCATGCGAAGCAGCCCAAGAGCTCAAGAGCTAATTTCGCATGCAACACCAAAGTGCCAGAATCAAAAGACAAAAACAACAATTTAAACACAAAAGAATAGACGAAAAATTGTAAATTGTGAACGAAGCACAAAGAGGGGTAAAAGGGGAAAAGTTTAATTACTGCGCTGGCATAAATAAACGCCTCTATTATTTTCGCTCTGTGCGCTTGGTTTGTATCATTGAAGTGCGCCACCTCATGACTCCTGGTCGTGCTACAGATTTCGGCGCTGCTGCTTTGCACGCCCTTCCACTCAAGATTCATTGGCAGCCGAGTCATTGCGGCGGCAAGTGTTGCACTATCTCATTTGGTTACGCTTCGTCTCGTGCGACATTTCAGTTGACTCAATATCTTCCATTCGCCCCGTAAGCGCCAACTCCACTTATCTTTTGTAGTATAATTGTTGCGTGCTCCAGAAACACGAATTTCCTGTGTCGAACAAGCCCACTTTTGTGGCTGCCTCATGCCATCATATTTTGTCGTACACCATTTGGCTCTTAGTGATAAGAGTCAGCATATGCTCTTATGGCACTGATATTATATCTATCGCCTTATGAAAGTTCAGAAAGGCCCGGCCCACCACCGTTTGACGAGCTCATATAAGGAACGCTCAAAAATAAAGAAGAATGTAATTTCGTACATAATGCTATTCCTTCTTAAAAATATTGTATAAAAAAAACTTTTTAAAAGTAAGCCTTTATTCATTAAATGTACTAAAAAGTAGAAAATAAATTGTTTCCAAGTCACCTGTATCTTACTATCAATAAAAGCTTGGGGCGCTCATGTGTTCAAAATTTGTCAACCAGTTAATACGATATGTATTTTATTTAAATTATTTTTTGCAAAGAAAGATAAGTGTGAATAGAGGTTTTTAGCACCTTGTTTCAGCCTCTGTCTCGAGGTTAAGTACGGGTGACAAGCTTCGCAAAAGCGCATTGCAACAATTCTTTACATGGATGCATACATATGTATGTAATTAATATAGACTCTTCGCTACGTACAGCTGAAGTAGGGCGTTGCATAATTTCTAGCCATAGAACTTCACTTATCGTTTTGCTTTATCATAATTACACTGTCCAACAAAAAATATTCGACTAACATTCTAATATTAAAAATGTTAATAGTTTTATGAATCTAAAAACAATCAAGTCAACAAATTTTTTTTTTAAATTCTGTAACAAATGAAAAAAAAGCAGTCAAGTGCGAATCGGGCTCGCACACTGAGGGTTCCGTACCAGAAATACCCTTTTTAGCGTTCGAATTTAGTTTCTCTTTGCCCGTCTGGCCACACTTTCTAACCCGTTTACATAAAATTAAAAAAAAATACATTCTATAATCTATGGATGTAGCTCTTTCTAACGATACCCCACACGATACGATTTAAAAATATTTTTATTTTTCTTTGTCCGACCCGAAAACCTTTAAAAATTATAAAAAAATATTTCTAAAAATATTTCTTAACTTTTTATAGTGAAAATGTATTTAGGTTATTAAGACCTAACATCGTGCCAAATTTCAGGTTTCTACGATTAAAAAAAGGTCGTTTTATATACACACTCCCAAAACAAAAGTGACCTTATAAGTGTTCCCGTTTTTTCCCTTTTAGGGGAACGGAACCCTAAAAAGTTACATTTTCATAAAATATGACGTAATGAGAAGAGTTGAGTATGACGCATCTATAAGTGCTTTCGAAAGAAATAAAGCGAATGAACTAATTGTTATTTAATTATTTGAAAGCTCAGCTCGTTCCTTCGTCTGCTCGCATAGCTCCAGCTTCAGCCATAACCGCACCTGCGCTCAACTGAGCCGCAACCACATCAAGTTGCACGAAGTGCCAAACGACAATCGCGCCACTGATCGAAAACGGCTTAACGCGCATTTCAAACTGGAAGACAGCGAATCTCCTACGAGATAAACTGCCAAAACAGCCAACAAAAAAGAACGTGCATTAAATTCAATTTGAATTTCAATTTGAAAAAATACATGAATTAACCTTGAAAGTGATGTTAGTTGTTGTTGTTGTTGTTGTTGTTTGCACTTGATTTTGACGCTGCGCTCAATTCAAAAAACAAACAAACGAAAAATAAAGTGAAGTGCAGCTTTGCGAGCCGTTAATGCAATTGAAACATTACGAACATTACGGAATGTAACGTCAATGAAACGTAATGCGCACGTGCAAGTGTTAAATAATACCAACAACAACAGCAAAATGTGGAACACAAAAAGACCTTAACTCGACTAATTGCCATGGCAAAAAAGATGACATTTCTTTAAAAAATTCTAATAACTGTCTCTTTATACACACTTGCCATTAGTTCCGGCTCCTCTTTGTACGTCTTACTAACGTTAATATTTATTAAAGTTCGATTAATTTAAAGCCTCGACAACTTAGCTTGCAAGTCTATAGAACCTTGAAACTTTCAAAAAGAACAGTTTCAATCATTGTCAAGGCCATTATTTGGAATCGTTGTACTCGCTTCTCATTTCGACTTGATATTTGTAACTATGTGGGTTTTATAACTTTGGAGCGCATGACGAATGCGAATACGAATTAATTGCGGTTTGTTTATCGCCCAAGGGGCAGCCGTTTTATAAAAAAAAGTAACAAAACGAAAAAAGCGTGAACTTAAAGCAAAAATTGCACTTTCGAATTATTTTGCTAATTTTGCATTTTGCTAAGTGAAAACAAGCCAATTTAGTGGCCGAAAGGCAAAAAAGGGCCGCGTAGCGCCTTTCTATTTAAAGCACTCATACATATGGAAGTATGTATATACATATGTACATACATATGTATTTGCCTTACGATTTCTAAACAAAATTTTTTGTGAAAATTTAAGGCTTGTTTAATGTTTTTTTTTTTCTTTTTGAGGTTTAATATAGCTTTAATGTTCATGTACTCGTAAGTATGGAAAATGTAATAAAATGTTTATTCCACACGCAAGTCGCAGGCCGTAAGCACGCCTTGCATTGCATTGCTTTGCATTGTCGGTTAACGCGCTGGCGGCGTCCATGACGGAATTCAGCTTTTTGGACGTGAGACAAAAGACATTTGACACAATTGGCTGAAATATGTGCGCGCACACACACATCCACACAATTTTATGTACCTACAAAATTGTATGCGTCTAAAACATGACTTCCATACAATTGTTGTTGGCAACGACAATTAAAAAACGTAATAGCTATTTGGCCTGTAAATGAGCGCAATGCGAATTCCTTGAACGCAATTGGCACAGAGTTGAAATGTCAGGTGGGCGAAATGTGAGACTTTCATTGGAATAAAAATTGCCGAGCATTAACAATAAATCCATACACGTGAGCATGCATCTTTTTTACTCGAAGGCACATACATATTTTCAAAATTCTTAAAAATAAAATTTTAAGAGAATTCATAAAAAATTTGTGCACAAAAACTATGTACTATAAGAAATGTGTCAAGTGGATGCATTTAGTTCCCTTTTACCTCAGTCGAAAAGCCCGTTTGTCACAAATCCTCGCTGTCCATAGAAATGTGTGTTCATGCTACGGCTGACATGGAAATTGCCTGCTAATCCAATTCTAGTTCATTGCACTAGTAAAACAAAAGAGTTCACCTGCACCCAATTATTACGGTCAGAAAAACCCTACGCTAGTTAAATATTCATAGCGGATGGTAGTTGACTGTTGACCGCACCGATGTCTGTGTGTGTGTGTGTGTGTGTGTGTGTATGTATGTAAACAGGAGAAGGAGCACGGCTTATTTAATTGCCACAATAAATAGCAAACATTTTTATCGCGTGTTTGAAGTAGGTTACTTGTGGGTGGCTTATGGTAGAGTCTACTCCTTAGAGGCAGGCGGGAGGAAGTGAGGGTTTTACATAGTAATAAAGCGGCACGGAAATTATTTAAATAAATAAGTAGTACGTTTTATTTTTGATTAAGTGATTTTTTCGTCGACGGCTTTTATAACACATTTTATGGCGTATTTTACTTTACTTTTATTTCTAAATTATCTTGAGCCACTTCCCACGAACTTGTTGTTGTTTTCATAAGAAAAATGTTGCGTGAGCTTGAAATCGTTAAAATGTGTAGTGCTAGGACTACAGTGTGCACAAGAGTTTGTGACCGACCACAAACTGGTTCTGTGCTGGAGACTGGGAAAATCCCGACAATCATGACGCATGCAATTCTCATCCATGTGCAGTTCTGACCACAAGAGCTACAAAAACAACAAATATTTCATTTCAGCGCATAAACGCCACATAAGCTCAGTACACAATCGGCTAACATCTGTGCCAGAGGGCAGACATGTTTTAAAAACTTAATTGGAATAATTGCAGTTGTGAGAAATGTTTGTTAATATTTTTACGTGATTCAGTTTTCTTGGCTCGCTGTTTATCGATTTTGAAATGCTCACAATAATATTTGAATTAATAATAAGACATTGACTAACTTGACATTCAAACTTGTAAAATCTCTTATGAGCAATAGCAAATAAATGTTCGTAATGCGCAACAGTGGCGAATCTAAACAAGTAACTGCCAGACATATTGGATTTTAGTTCAGTCGGGAATATTCTAAATATTAAATAACTACGAATGCTGGGCAGAGTTAGAAAAGTCGTGTTCGACACTGAAATTTTGAATTCTTATCTTAGTCCAAAAATCCGACAGCCAGGTTGGAAATCGAGTATGGCCTTCAGCTATACACTAATAGTTCTGTTAAATTTAAGAATGTTATTTTATATAAAACCACGTAACATTTTATAATTGACATTTACCGTTGATTATTTATTATTACTTCAATTACATATTAAAGGTATTCATTTAAGCAGATAAATCTGCACATTGCTCAAATTTATCAATTTATCAAGTGTGTTAAATGAACGCGCTTGGCAAAGTGTTTGTACAAATGGGGTTTGGCTGTCAAAAAGAAAAAACTAAAATGCCGAGAATCAGTGAAAAGTAAAGATTAATGTTGGAGCTGTTTTGAAAAAATTACTGTAACCCTTTTGCGTTTATTTTGATTGTTCAATACTAAACTTTTATCATAATGTTAAAGATCATAGCTAAGCAGGGTTGCTTTCGTTGCCGTCTAAGTTTACAAACATCGTTTGCACAGCGAAATCATTGGGCAAATTTATCACATTTGTGCAAATGAGCTTTCATACAAAATTTGACGGTTCGTTTATCAGGTGATAAATTTTCACATTTTTTTCCACCAACTCGTTTTGTCTTGTTTCAACATTCTCAGCTGTTTGTATCTATTTCCCATTTATAATCAAAATCCGTTCGTCCGACAATTACTTTGCTGTGTCGGTCTTAGTTCGACATATGTACATACATATGTATGTACATACGAAACCCTTGAGTCATCATCTGGCAGCAATAGTTGTCAAACAACAAGCTCACCGTCATCATAAACGATCAAATCTAAAAGTTTTGTAACAAGTAAAATATAAACATGATCTGTGCAAGCACATTTATAACGATGCTAAAGCTCGATGTAGACAAGCGCTTACGATATTTTTCGTATATTTGCTGCTTGGCAGCATGGCGAAAAAGGCGCTAATAAATTCTCAAAGAAAAAGGCCGTCGAACTGCGTACTTTCCCCATACACGATCAGCTACAGCGTTGCCGCCGAAGAAGATCACTCACTGTTAGCGAAATTGTTTAGCGACAAGGTGAGAGGGAAAAGCACAACGAAAACATTTCAAGAAATTCGAATCGGCCAAAAATGCGCATATAACGGCCAAGTAGCAAAACAGTGATGCTGCTTTAGTGCGTAGAAGAAGGGGATTTCCGTTGATCCGTTAAGATCTCGTATATGAATCACTGGTCTGCGCTTCTAAAACTGCCACTTCAACTTTACAATAAAATATGATATTACATACACAAAGACGCACAAAAAACTGAAATTAAAGTCAATCGCTCATTGAGAGCGACACTAACAAATCCAGCAGAGCAACATAGTTTGCTAGTTGCAATGGATCATCGCCGTCTCAGTCGTCGTCATCAACGTTTCAACAGTTTCAACGTGACGCCACTTCAAGGTTTATCAATGAAAAGCATTGCAACAACAACAACAACAACAACAACAACAACGTCATGCTACCGCGCCCCACACACGACTCATTCATTGCCAGCCTATGTGCAGGAGCAGCTCGCGATCTTGCCTTTCAAGCTGAACTGAGCGAAGCCGAGCTGAGCTGGGTGGGAGCCGCTATTGTTTACAATTGGCCAAAATTCTACACAGTCACTACGGCTGCGAATTTCGACGGCCATTGTTGCGAATCTTTTGTTTTTATTGGTATTTAAATTCAAAGTGAGTTTTGTTTTTTTTAAACTACAGGAATTTTGTTTTCAAATTTGCGGTTGTTGTTTGTGTCGCCTGTGAGCCGCAGCGAGCGCTAGCGCTAGCTAATTTTACACACTTGGCTCATAACTGGTGCGTCTGGTGGCGAAGCAGCAGCGCGGCCGGGGCACATTGGCATCTCGTGGAATGCTGCAAACCAGTTTGTCTTACTATTTTCTTTGATTTTTGCTGCTGGTAATTTCGTTTCTTTGGTGTGCTTTAACTTTTTTCTTGTTGGCACAGTGATACTTTTAGATTTTTAAATTTGTCTAAACTTGACGCCGCGCCACTGCGAGTTTCGATTTCTATGCAATGTGGCAACCATAAGCTATTAAAGCGGTACATTCAGATCGCTAGCTCTGTAGGGTACCTAACGTCTGACGTTGTTGTAGTTGTTACTTTTGTTTGTCTCTGTGCTAAATACTTTCGTCGACAGGTGCATATAAAAAAACTGTTGACTATTAAAAAAACATTGTATGTATTTTATTGGGTGTGGTGTTGGATTACAAAACAGTTTATCTCTTCTTGTAAACTTAACTTCGGAACTCACACGGTTTAAGGACAACACGGCAGCACTAGCCCTGTTACAGTGTTCGATGGCTTAAAGTTGTGTTGAAGCTCTTATAGAATAGCTATTTTATTTGAAATTTGCCTTTTTTTAAGAATTTCTGTGTAGGCACTTAAAACTTTCAATTTGCCGTGGTAAAATGCAGACAAATCACTTTAAACTGCGGCTTGTTTGCGCAGACACTCTTAAGACGCGTCCAACTTCAAGACGACCAACCGCACACTACTCGAAACCGTACTCAACTGAGCGCTGAAGTCAACTTCAGGTGTTGGTCGAGTCGAGTCGGTCGTTTGTTGGCTGCTAGCTGCTTACTAGTTTGCTAGTGGCGCAGTAAGACGGCTGAGCGTTTAGAAAATGGAAACCGGAATGGGCATGTTAATGTTGTAGTTGCTTAGCTCTCTTTTTGCTTGGGCTATTGTTGTTGTTTTTATACGTCGGTTGAGTTGTTATTGTTGCGGCGTTTATGTTGAATGTTTTTATTTTTTTTTGTAATATTAAATTTTCTGAATATTTCTTATATTTTTTCTTGGTATAGATTCAATCAGTGGCCAATGTGGCTCAGTGGATAAGTGTTCGGTCTATGATGCTAGGCGTTGCTGATGGTTCGAAGGTTCGAAGCCCATACCTTCTGAAAAAAAGAGAATTTATTTTTCGAATTCTTGTTCAGCCGCCATCTTTCGCGAATCTAAATGCTGCAAAGTGGATAACGTGTTGTTTTCCTAATATATAATTTTTTTTTATTTTTACAGCAGTTCCATGTGGGCTTAGCCATTTTGCACAAAAATTAAATTTCCTCTCGATTAAAAAACGTTTGGGCAGCCGGTTAAACTGTGAAGAAGGCGTCTTTGTATCTTCAAAAGATTAAAGACTTTTTTAGTTAGAACCGTTGTTTGAGGAGATACTGGTTTGCACGCACCACCTATTGCTCGAATGTGTACGAAGATTTAAAGATCATGCGTGTTCAATATTCTCTTGTCCGTGACCAAAACAGAAGTGGTCTTAACATTTGTTGCAAATTCTCACTAAAGCTAAACAAGGCAAGATAATGCAAGAGAGGTATTTAGTACAATAGATGACAGGTGTAGAGCAAGGGAGTAATAACAATGATTTAGTGCGATTGGTGAGAATTGCAGCATACATTTTACAGAAATAAATTTACAAAATAAGAGAAATTAGTTTACAAAATAATGAGAATTTAAATGATTATTGCTGCTGTGAACAAACATATTTCTCCCGAATTTCAAATTGGTACTTAAACAAAAGAAAACCGTAAAAAAATTAAAAAGAATTGCTAATTTTCTTCGAAGTCCGAACATCAATATGCAAGCACAATAAATATTAAACGGATTTCGCATTTTTGGTAAGAAAAATTTGCATGCTCCCAAACCCTTTCAAATGCAACTGTTTCCGTTCGACAGTGTTGGGCTGCTGTTCACATGTTCACATGATGTAGTATTTCATTATCATCATTTCTATTAAATGTGCTAATCCAAGGTAGCAAATAGAAAAGTCTGACTCGGTGGAAAAATTGGAAACTTATAAATTTTTACTGCAGTGAATTGTTTAATTGTGGCAAAGACATTTTCGTTATTTCGCTGAAATGTACAACAGCGCTTGGTTTGGGGTAGGAGCGCTGACGTTGCTGTTGGGCATCGGCTTTTGCGTGCATGCCAATGGCCAGGAGGAGCTCACGGACGAGGTTTCATCTCTATACACCATTGATGGTAAGGTGTATCCACCTGAAATGTACGGCGCATTTCAGGACAACAAATGGCAAGTGGACACCGTTTTGTCCATCAATAGCGGCGAGTACAAAGGATTCCTGCGTGAGGATGGCTCATTTGTGATAAGCGGCATTCCGTCCGGCAGTTACGTGTTGGAAATCAATAACGCTGATTATTTTTATGAGCCTGTAAGTTAGTCACATCGACAGAATGCGTCTGTTTCTGCAACCCTTAATCAAATTTGTTTCAGGTTCGCGTGGAAATCAATCCCAAGGGCAAGTTCCGTGCGCGCAAAGTGAACTATGTGCAGCCATCGCACATAGTACAAGTACCTTATCCGCTGAAGCTGAAGGCGCTCACACGTTTCAAATACTTCCAGACAAGGGAGCAGTGGAAGGTGAAAAAAGTTGTCAACATTCACAATTTCAACGTGAAACATTTGGTTCTTGTTCTTGCAGATTACCGATTTTCTCTTCAGCCCAATGGTGCTTATGATGGTTTTGCCTTTACTATTAATGCTGGTGCTGCCAAAAATGATTAGCGACCCAGACACCAAGAAGGATTTTGAAAACCTTCCATTCCCTAAAGTAAGTTGTTTGTTCCAAGTTATAATAGAGCTCTTAACATTTCCCGTTCGCAGATGACCAACGAAATGCCTGAGATAAGCGAAATGATAACTTCGCTGTTCTCAGGTGGAGCAAAGCAGCCGGAAAAAGAGAAGAAGCCGATTTCGGCCAAGCAGACGAAAAAGCGTAATGTAGCCAAGGAGTGAATTGGAGTAATTGGTTCATTTATGGGAGTTGTAGCCAAATTGGTCTTTATAAGAAGTATTTAATATTCTGTATTTCTAAATGGGAATAAATTTGATTTAAATTCTGATGTGCTATATTGAGGCGCCAAATCCAACTGCTTCTCGCCTTTTGTTGCCTGCACGTTGTTCTTCGGTCTTCAACGTCGCTACTAATTCGTCGTTGAGTCTTTCCGCAGCAGACAAGCCTAGCTGTATGCAATTGTACATAGTATCTTTATGCAGTGATCCATCGCCTATTGTATGTACGTTAGACATGAAACTCTTTCCGTTGCGCTTCGACACGGCTACTACAACGCTAGCGGTGCTGCACTTTTCCTCCTCGGCAGATGGATCCACAACGCAGGAATCGCCGATTTTACATACTGTCACTAAAATTGGTATATTATCGATTTGTATGCGTGTGCAGTCGTATGGATCGTCGGATATGATTAGATCTGCTTCACCAGCATCCATCAAAGCTGCTGTTACACGCGGGATTCTCGTATTGTACAGTGCCGCTTTGGCAGCCAAAGAAACAGCATCAAACAGGTTACCACCACACTCCAGAATCTGTAAGACAAACTCAATTAATTAGACCTAGTAGTTTAGTTGTGATTTCAGGCAGCCTTTATACGCACCAAAATGTCTACATAAAGTTTCCAGCACTGCTGGCCTGGCAGTATGCAAAGCGCCTTTAAGTCGAAAGCCTTCGGTGATTCATATGCATTGGTAAGTGTGTCGGCCAACTCCAATGCCAAATCCTCTCCGCCTCTCCCCTCAAATTCTGGTGTGGCATTTGCGGAGCTGTACAATGGTGGTTTATTACACAGCACTGACCAACTAAATAGCAAATTTTCGGCACTCACCAGTCCACAAAGAACTCAATTTTTCCCTGATCCGGTGTCAAGTGGTTGGGCTTGTCTATTTCCGTTTTTATGCCCACTAAGATATCTGTATTGGCTAAACGTAATCTTGCTGAGCCACTGGCATTGCTCACCAACTCCGTTTCCAGCTCCATGGGACGATAATCACGCCGGGAGCGCCCATCACAGCGAAAATCCTCCTGTAAAACCCTTATCATTGAGTGCTCAATTTATATTTTCAAAACGCTTACCTCTACGCCATGCAGGATGAACGTCTTCTCTGCTTCACTTAAGGCCACGTTCGCCATTGATTACTTTTAAAACAAAACCAATTTCAACTTATATTTTAACCAGGCTCAGGCTCTTTCCTGAGATGCTATCTCTGTCGTTGCCACAGCAGAAAAATAATTTCAAATCATTCGAACAGCTGTTCGGTGTGGCATACCGTTGCCACCTGCTTTTTCGTAGAAAACGTACTGTTCCCCATATTAGTACATTCTGGTCCCCATATTAGTACATACTATTTTCCTTATTAGTACCCATTCCGTTGTAAAACCATTTGCGTTATTAGTACCAATTTTTTCATTTAGGTTGTTACATGTGCTAAAAGCCAAGCGCAAAATCTCCAAATTTGATTGGTTAGCCAATCAACAAGCGCCAAGCCAAGCGCAACAGGGGAACCAAAATTGAAAATTGTGCACCTTGTTTTAATTTTTTGTATTTGGTTGTTGGAGTTGGTAGTTTTCTTTACCACATTGCCGACATGCACCGGCGAAAAAAATTCGAAAATCTTCCTTCCAATAGTACTTTCTTCTTTCCATTAGTTCTTTTCGATTAGTACTTTATTTAGCACACAAACCCCGTATTTCCGCATTCCCCAATGCGTGATTGGCAACATTTGCACTGACTTGTCATTTCAGCAACAGAAAATAACTAGCGAGTCATTCTCATTTTGTTTGAAAACTCAATTTTAATTTTCGTGAAAATACTAAAAGATTAAAAAATAAAATGGTTTTTGGCGACAACTGGATGAATGCTGCCGAGAGCACTGGTGTAAGTGATCCTTTTCCCTCTGCGGCAATGAGTTTATTTACAGCTTACATTCCCACTTTCTGGTCGCAATAGACAACGATAATGGCCGTGGAGTTCGATGGCGGGGTTGTTATTGGTGCTGATTCGCGTACCAGTACTGGCGTTTATGTGGCAAATCGTGTCACCGACAAGTTGACTCGCATCACTGATAAAGTTTACTGCTGTCGTAGTGGTTCCGCTGCCGACACACAGGCCATCGCAGACATAGTGGCCTACTCGCTGAACTACCATGAGAATCAAACGGGAGAGGAGCCACTGGTGTCTGAAGCTGCATCTGAGTTCCGCAACTACTGCTACAACTACCGCGACTCGCTATTAGCAGGTATCATTGTTGCCGGCTGGGACAAGAAACAGGGCGGTCAGGTGTATTCCATACCACTAGGAGGCATGTTGAAACGTGAACCCGTCACCATCGGTGGTTCTGGATCGAGCTACATCTATGGCTTCGTGAAGGAGTTCCACCGACCGAAAATGGCCAAGGACGAGTGTGTGGAGTTTGTCAAAAAGGGTAAGAAGAAAACTACTTTCTCTGTCTACAAACTTCTGTCATCTTATCAAACTTACAGCTGTAAAACACGCCATGTATTTTGATGGCAGCTCTGGTGGTGTTGTGCGCATCGGCATTATCACAGAAAGTGGCATCGAGCGGAAAGTGTTCTTCAACACCGAGAAGGGCGAAGCTGTCGAACGCAGTGATTAGACGAGAAATTTATCTGATGAACTTGAGGGGTTTTGGTATATTAAAATACTTCTGCGTGCAGATTTGAATCAACCTTCATGAACGCTTTGGAGCAGTTCGTTTTGAAATATATTGCATTCTTGAATTTTGTAAAATGTATTGTTTATTTTTTATAGCCTACCGCTTGCTTATTACAAAATGTTTATATATAAGTCGACAAAATGAGAATCATATCAAAATGGTATCGTTAACAAGTTACCGGTATATGAAATAACGTGCTTATACTACCTTAACTCACTGGCTCAGTCGAAACGTCACAGGTATCCTAGCATACTGCATATATGTATACAAATATCACACTCTTAAAACTATTTCTAATGTTAATAATACTGCTGCACGCGTCGTTCAGCACTTATTCAACTTTGCTAACTCCGCCAAGTCTGAAGTGGCTTCTTCAAGCTGCTTTTCTAAAGCATTTTCTTGGTGAGCCACTGTGCGTTGCTGACGGTAGTGATAGTAGATCTCTGGCGTCCAGACTAGCACGACGAGCAGCAGTAGTATATTTTGCGCGTGCAGACAGAGCACATATGAGTTTGTATAGTCACGTATCCAGCCCAGAAACTGGCCAACTGTGATGACGAATATGCCCTTCGAAATCATATTCAGGCCCAGGCCTCCTGCGAGCTTCTCTGGCCGGCAGTAATCAGAGATGGTCAAATTGTTGTTTAACACCGTGGCCGACTTAGTCATCCCCGTGAAAATCGACATCACAATGATTGTCGTCATATCAACAGATTCCGCTAGAGCTGCAGAAAAGGAGATCCGTTTGAGTTAGCCAGCGGCAAGTGAACACGGATTCGAGCAAACTTACCAGCACGCGCGAAAAGCAAACCAACTGTGCCCAGTAGGAACACAACCCGATAAGGTATTTTCAGTTTGTCTGTAATGCAAGGTAGCAGCAAGCGGCAAACAATATCAGCGCCGGCAACGACTGACATGCAAGTAGCGGTGCTATGAATAGACAGTCCCACCGAAAACTATAATTTAATAAAAGGTAGGTAAAAACTAAATGTCAACTATGGGAAGCAGGTTGTACCTGCAGAAAATTGGGGAAGAGCATGGTGAAGTTAATAGTTGAGGTGTACACCAGCGCCATGCCAATGATAATGCTCAAGAACACCGGGTCGCGTAGTAATTCCAAATCCATTGCCTGTACTAAACGCTGGCACAACTTGCTGCGTGTGGACTGCTGTGGTTGCTCGCTCACTTCTAGGGTCACAGTCTCTTTATACACTGCGCACTTGCTGGCTTCTTCCATTTGCTTGACAATCTCAATTTGCAGCGTGGTGTGGCTACCGCTCTTATGCTGCTTCGTCTCTAGCAGCGGCTTGATGTGCTGACGATTATTATGTCGCACCACCGCAGCAGAAAGCGGCTTTAAAAGCAGTGCACCAAAAACCTGTTAAGCAATTGCAATATGAGCGGTGAACAATTTTTCCATGCAAAAAAACCTACGCCTGCCAACGAAAGCAGCGACAAGGCCAGCACAGCACATCGAAATCCATAATACTCCAGTAGCCAACGCACCACATGCGGCATGAACACTTGCCCCAAGCCAGCACCAGCCAAAGAGACGCCCACGGCGCGTCCTCGCTTACTGCTAAAGTATGAATTAATAGCCATGAAGGTAGCGGGTGATATGAGGCCTAAACCAAAACCAACCTAAAGTGATATATAGTGTTAGCTGACATTAATTCCTACGTTCAATATAATAAAAAAAATAGCAACTTACAAAGAAGCTGTAGCCCACTATGAAATGCCACCCCTCAGTAGCATAGGAGCACAACAGCATGCCGAAGGACACCAGCACGCAACCAATGGCAGCTACATTGCGCGGCTTAAAGCTTTTAATCGCGGGACCAATGAATAAGCCGGAAAAATTCAGGGCCAAACTGTTAAGATTAGTGATGAGCGCTGCGGTGAATGTTTCTTGCTCCATGCTCTTCAGCTGCGTGCCAAAGAGCAAACCAAACACAGAAAGTATTGACTGGTTGGTCATCTGCATGCGTGTAGAGGAAAGCATGTGTGAAATTGGTCAATAAAATGGATACCAAAGAGTTTAACAAGCAACGGCATACTTACATTTATGAAGGCCACTGCGGCAACGATCACCCAACCCCAGCCGCCGTCGGGCACACCCGCGATTCCGTTTACTCCATTCGTATCCATGTTGAAATATTTTTAAGGGCGCTGTTCTTTGTGCGTTGGAGATGTAAACAGAAATACGGTCAACGGCAATTTAAGGCGGTACGTACATATGTAAATAACTGAAAATCAGACAGCAAAAGTGGAAATCCGTAATTTTGTATTACTATTTTTATAATGTCAGTTACTAAGAACGCTTATCAACAACAACATCAACAAGCTCTGAGTAATCTAGAGAGCACCTGTTATCGGCTATAGTTAGACAAAATTATCAGGTGAAAACATGATAGGAAAGGCGTGAGCTGACGAAACTCATGCAAAGGTTTTAAATGAAAAAACGGAGCTTAGCCAATTTTAAATAACGACAGCAAAAGGCAAACTGCGCATTTCCAATTGTAAAGACAACGATATCATCAACAATGTCCGGCAGCTGTAGTTTTGTGAACGCAATTTTCATATCAATACGACAAGCAATTACTTCTTTGTTTTTACATATTATAGGCGACTGCAAATTGTAAATAAACCAAATATACAAAAGCGAACCGACTTACCGGGACACCCTTTAGCCCTAGTTCGTTTCGCTTCACTGATCAGCAATACATACTTTCAATACTCAACTGCTTTATTCAGCATGTAATTCAAAAGCTCGAATGAATAAGAAAATTTGTATCATTTTATCACTGCTAAACCAGGGAGTCAGGCTGATCTGGGCATTTACTTTCTGCAACTGTCATTTCTCAAATTCATTACAATTTCCGCTATGAGCAGCTCCAGCTATTTTTGTACCTGCATTTTATATTTTAATGGTTGTGTATTAAACGCAATTTAAAATTAATATAACTTTGTACTCCTTTCTTCTACACGATATTCTTTTGTGCCTATCACAAAAGAACCAGAAGTGTATCTAACCAATACTGTCACAAATACTTGCATCAACACATTTAACTTTTAACATCAAACAGCTGGACCTTTGCCCCGTGTTGAATATGAAATCGGGGTGGTGGATTTCGCAAATGCATAGGAGCTCTGCCGGCGCATTACTTTTTGAAAAGCAGTTATTTCTTTAATCGAATAAAAATTTTGTGATTGCAAATAAAATTTTCTGGTATGAGTTGAAGTGAAAAGTTCAGTTATTCATGCGACTCACTAGTTTAAACCGCTTTTCAATAATAAGTAAAAACAAAAACATCTGCCAGTACTGCCAATACCGGGACTCAGACAATCCAGTATAACTAATATACAGCAAAATTTCCTCGCGTTTCTTTTTGTAACTGAAAATATACACGATCGAGTTGTGACCGTTATCAGCAAGTGAGGACAGTTCTAGCGCTTCTTTATACATATATAGCAAAATCTAGAATACAATCATTATATTTAATAAAAATGTTTATTTGTCGATGTGTGGTGCGGTGGCTCGTTGGCTGGCTGTGGGCACGTCGAAGTCGAAGGAGAATGTTTTTCTATAACCAGTTAAAGCTGGATTGAAAGTGGATTTTTGTATTTCGAACGCCTCTTATCAATTAAATAGAAATAATATTAAATGCTGTTGTTGTTGTTGTTTCAATTGCAGAATGAATGGAAATTCAGAGATATGTGTATTTAAACACAACAATGACTTGTGCCTTCTCTGTGTCATGACACGTCTCGATGATGGTCAAAAACTGGAAAAATCGGGTATTTTTCTAGGTACCTGTTTGTGCAGATGTAAAAACAGCGAATTTGTGTTCTTGAACAACATACAAATTCAGTCAGGGTCAGTTGAAGTCAGTGGACTTATCAATTGCTTCCTTGGTACATTTTGCAAGGGGGTTTTAATGTGGAAATTTGCATTTGAAAGATTGCAAAATTGGGATTCCTTTTTATCACGTTTTATTTATATAACAGGAGGTATGCACCCATGACCCCATTCCCGTCTTCACTATGGTTTTTTTACTCGGTGGAATTCAAACCCAACGCGATACCATTTTCCAATGTTCTTGTTAATGGATGAGCAGCGCTGAACACACTTGAAACTGAATAGGGGTATTCATTTAAACGCGCAAATGCCTTATAACGTGACAAATTTATCACCTGATAAACGAACTGTCAAATTTTGTATGAAAGTTCATTTGCACAAATGTGATAAATTTGCCCAATGATTTCGCTGTGCACGCAACGCATGTTTGTAAACTTAGACGGCAACGAATGCAACCCTGCTTAACTATGATCTTTAACATTATGATAGAAGTTTAGTATTGAACAATCAAAATTAACGCAAAATGGTTACAGTAATTTTTTCCAAACAGCTCCAACATTAATCTTTACTTTTTCACTGATTCTCGGCATTTAAGTTTTTTCTTTTTGACAGCCAAACACCATTTGCACAAACATTTTGCCAAGCGCGTTCATTTAACACACTTGATAAATTGATAAATTTGAGCAATGTGCAGATTTATCTGCTTAAATGAATACCCTTAATGTTTTTTATAGCCGCCCGTCAACTCGTCAGATATATGTACATACAAACTACAAGAGATTATCACCTGTGATTTTATCTAATTTTCTGATAGCATTTCTATTTTCCCTTAGACTTTTATGTTTATAGTTGTTTTAGTATTTGTCTCTGATAACAGAACGAAACATTTTTCTAATGAATTTGAAAAAGTGGAGGCATCTATCTATCTATCTGCTTGCTTTTGAATGAAATCTTTAGCAATATGATATAATTTTTGTCAATAAAATATAATTGTATTATTAGTTGTGAAATTTTTTAAGCAACTATAGGCTATAGCTGTCAGGAAAAAATAAGACAATAGCTACTGAAGAGCTGGAATCAGGAAATCGAATCGAAATATTAAATACTTACAGAAATTACGGAAATTAACTCTTCGTTAACAGTAAACAATTGTTATTGGCTTCAATCACTTGTTATTTATTCAGAAAAGTTAATTTTTTCAAATATTATTCAGGAGCGATTTTTAATGTTAATCACAAGACGATCAAATGCTATTTGAGATGTTCCGGTCGCAAGCGACAGCATGAAGATTTTATAGCTGATGCCGTGATGTGGCGAAAAGCTATCGGCACAATGCAGTGCTCTCAACAAGCGTATGAGTAAAATGTTAAGACTGAAGCAGAATTATGTGCAGATATAAATCAATTCTGAAAGGCAACGAACTGTAACAAAACTGTTAACTTAGCAAGAAATGTTGAAGCAAATGTAAAAGGATGAGAATCGTATTGAAAGTCGATGAACTACTCAATTTTGGAAAATGTACTAAAGATGTTGAGTGCCAGAAATATACACTAAGTTGAACATGCATCTTTTAAATGTGAATTTAATAAAGGTCAATTCTTGATATGATTGACCTACTGACACAAAATAAACTTAAACAACAGTATTTGACTCTAATAGATCAGTTAGTCTAGACGTAACCTATTTTTTCGTGTCAGCTGACACAGCCTGCTTTACCCGAGCTCTATACATGCGTTTACTCTAATAGTTTAGTTAGTCGTAACGTACTTTTTCCTCTCAGGTGATAAAACCCACTTTACCCGAGCTCTACACATGCGTTCGCTCTAACCGTATTTTTTTAATTTAATCTCAAATGCAAAATGAACAGCGTGCTTATTTTGTGCACGAAACTATACGACAAAACTAACAAAAATAGATACATGCAAAAGACTGACAGCTGCAATACGTTTAGGTATTCAAGTAAACCAAAGATAATGAATAATTATTCATTATCTCTGAGTAAACGGTCCAGTTGTTACATTTACGTAAAATTACGAAAAAATACCCTACGTCTGTTCTCCTATGTTCTGTCAGCGAACGTAATTGTCATATACGTCCCTGATCCAAGCAGCCGCTGTCTAAATACCCCAAAAGTAATTGCTGTCAGATTACAAACTTTGACCCTGAAACATTTGAAATCGTATTTACTTAACATGACAGTTGAGAACAAAACTAGCCTAACATAAACTATTATTTTTCTTGACAGGCCAACATTTTCATTTGTTTGAAATCGAAATAGAGCTGTAGGACATTTACAATTAAATCCAATCAGAATTTAAATTTCCCACTTCAAACTTGGAGTCCTAGGATATGGCAACGCTGCAGTTCAATCAAGATGGCGCTTGTTGACATTTTGACCAGGGTAGGAAAGTTGAATGAATGAAAGTGTAGGGTTGTATTGAGCGGGCAAAAATGTAGTATTTTCTTTAAAATGAATAATCGAGTGCCAGTATTATTTAGAGACCATGGTTGTTGTAATTGAAGAAATTGTGGAGAGACCTTTTTTTGCTCATAAAACCACGGAAGCACAACCTCGTACGAACTCATTCCTTTCCTATTCACAAAGTAAGGAATTTACGGAAAAGGTACTTTTTTTTTAAATGGGGTACGTTTTTATTTTGGCCCTGCCCAGCCCTGATTTTGACAAGTTACTTTCTGTGCAAGTTTCATTATTCGCTCTGGAATTGTGTGTGTATCAATTTAGCGCAGCGCAACGAACGCCGCGTGAAAAATTGTAAAAAGAAAGAAAGCATCGACCAAATTCGAATCTAAGTCGAGTAAAAGTGAAATATCAGGGTTTCTTTCTTTTGTGTGGCGTTTTATTAACGGAAAAGGCGGAAGTTGAAAATTTGGCAACGTCGAAAAAATTCTTATTAAACGCTGTCGAACGAAAGGCGTCCGGCAGTAGGGTACGGAGGAAAAAAATTAACTGAAGTCAATTTGGATAGTTAGAAAATCGGACCGCTTGTGCAGTGAATTTATGTGAAAAGGGAAAAGAAAGTTTTCAACTGCAGAAATAATGGGAACGGAAGAACCAGTCATCAACGCCTCAGACTCTGAGTCGTCCGCCAACGATGGGAACGCCAACACAACCGCACAACAACAACAGCAACGCATGCATCTTCCCAAGGCATCGCCGCCCCCGCAAGTGATCATCATACCCGCTACAAATGCGGCAAAGAAAATACGACGCGCCTTTTCCATGCCGCGCAATCCCTTCCGCTGGTCGCGAAAATTCAAGACCTCCAACGCGAACGCGAGCGAGGATAGTGGAGGCGGCAGCAACTCCGCCATAACATCCTGCGTTGGTGGTGGTCGTGGCCGTGCAGGCAGCATCGTGTCGCTCAGCAGCTACGAGGCGGTGAGCAAGGACGCCAGCGGCAATGCGCAGCGCGGCGGCGGTGCCGCGGATATGGAGCGACAAAAACCGAAGGAACCGAGCGCCAAAACGCAGGGGAGCAACGGCAAACAGGCCGCCGCTACCGAAACGGCAGTCAACGCTGCTTCGAATCGCGTACTTAGACGCTCCTCCTTCAGGAAGTTTCTTAACCGTATTGCACAGCATGTGACCTCGTCTGTGAATGTTGGGGTGAGTAGCACAGACCCGTCGTCGTAATACCCATCCTATGCTCTCTTGCCCTTCGCAAACAAACGTGATGTAAATAAAATAATAATTTAAATGGGGCATTTTTGATAGAGCAACAAAGAACAGTTACTCATATTTGAGTTTTGTTGAAATGAAATGCCTTGTTTGCCGTTTCATATTGTTTACTTTTTTCTTTGCATTTATTTACGAACTTTACGCTGTCCACGCACTCTCGTATCAGTTTTCGCTACCCTCCGATCAACACTGACCGCGGCAGTTCAACGTGCATGTCTCGACTTTGTCGACGCCGCACAGTCTTTGTCTGCTCGTCCAGTATCTGCAACAGTGCAGTTCATATGCATACTTTTTGTTGTTATTTTGTGCTCGTCTTTTGGTTATTTCTTCTGTTACGCTTTCTTATGAGTGAGACCTTCGTACTGTCAGCCGCTGCAGCAAAAGTGTGTCACTTTGGTACGTCATTTTCTGTTTCCAATTTTTTCATTTACCGATTTTTCCCAAATCAATTGCGTGCTCGTCTTTAATGGCTTGATAATAGGCTTATCACTTTCAATTTGTTATTTTCCATAAAAAATCGAAACTCAGACGAAAAAGAAGCAAAAGTGTGACCGGAAATAAAATTTACAAGTGACGCACTTGCGGTTTCAAACTGTGTAAATACGGGCTTCTTCTCTACGTTTTGTGCCTACTGCTGTTGTAGTTGCAGCTACTGTCACTGGCTAAACAAAAGCAGTCCATATCCAAGTTAAAAAGCCAAACAGAAACAGTGCAACAACAACCGCAATTAAGAAGAAATAATAAGCAGTAAAGCAGCACTGGCAATACAAAAAGGAAACCAACCAACAACACTGAGAAGCATGAATGCTGAAGTAGTCAAAGCCAGGAGCAATGAATGGCCGAGTTCACGCGACAAATGTGTGCCACTCTGCCAACAACAACGATCGACATAACTAGGCAGACCAGCAACAAACAATAACAACATGCCTACCAACAGCGCGGCTCTTCATGCTGCGCTGCTGCAGAGTACAATACACTTTGTGCTGCTTCCTCAGCTACGTCTTGGTAGTCGTTTTGGCTTTATATGCGCTGCTGACACAGCACTGCGCTTGAGAGGCGCGGTTGACCGTCTGTCGTTTGGACAGACACACGGGCACTCAAATGGTGGACGGACTTGTTTTTCGCTGCCCATTGGAAATTTGTTTATCAACAAGAGCAAAGCAAACGAGTTATCTTTTTTTCCAAACATGACAAAAATATGTACATATATCAGTACTTATGTTTTCCCTGCACTCGCTGCCACATATGTACATACATATATGCGCTGTACATACATATTTAATTTTTGTTCTGATTTTTTTTTCGAAACAATAAGCTTCAAGCATGTACATAAGTACATATGCTTTCGTAATTTCGGCTAATCATTTTCGTCATACGCAAGCATTTCCCCTCGGTGCATACAATTCGCAAATTTGCCATTTTATTGACCAATTAAAATTGGGCACGTCAGCCCAAAGTGAAAGGGGTTTCGCTTAAAAAAACCGAGCAATGTAGCAGATACGTGTTAAAGTTAAATTATTCACTAGGGATTTGTGGTTGTTGTTTTTTTTTTATGATTGCAAGTGAAAATTCGTAGCGCATATAAAAATGCCATTAATGACCTCGATTATTAACAATTGCCAATGCAACAAAAGGCAATAGCAATACTCAATTATGTACGACAACAAAAACAGGGACTTACGATAGTCGCATACGAATATGTCATCATTGTACGTAAGCCGGCCTTTTCTGCTGTACTTGAAGTGCCTAAAGCAGCGAGCGGCGAGCTGCTTCCTACAGAAACTGGATTTGCTTGCGGATACTGGCGGTCAGGCGGTCAGGCGGCCGGTCCGCCTTCCGTTTCAGATGATTCATGTTCAAAGCATTTGCATTATTTTTTGTTACTATCAGCAACAACAAGGCAGTTGCCGAAGCATGATTTTTTCGGCGGACACTGGCACGGAGGCACATTTTTATTTCATTTAGCAAAAGCTTATCAGCAAATTGCTCATATACAGACGCCATCATAGTAATTTCTCTAATGCCGTACCGCACTCAGCACTTGCTGCTCCTTTGGCACACACCAACATGCACACTTGCACGCAGTATCTCTCCGATACTTTCGATGCTTGTTGTCGTTATCGTTAATGCACTCTCTTGTCCAACAGAAATTGATTGGCAATTAATATATGAAAACAACAATAAAATTAAATTTTTAACAAATCAAACACGTACGAACATATGTACGTCCCTCCGCTTCAAGCACGGCTTTGCTACGTTTATTTTTGAATTTTCGCTCATTAATTAAATTTCTTGGGTTTTTTCTGCTTGCATCTGTTTTAAACACTTTCGCAATTTTTTCTTCATTGTCTTTGAAATAATCATTTCTAAAAATTGCATTAACTCATTATTTACATATAACTTTTTGTTGCTGACATTTTGCATTGTACCTATTATTACAGGCATTACCTTCAGTCTGTTTGTTTGTATTTTCATTATGTTTTTGCTTTTTTTTATCTGTGCGCCTATTTAATTTACACTTCTCTTGTCTTTTTATTCAATTTCGATTGTTATAATTTTTGTTCGGTTTCTGTGTTCTGCTTTGTTGGTGTTTTTCTGCATATCTTGCGTTAGCTTTCGGTTGTGAGATCATCATTTTTATTTCATCAGTATTTCGTGTTTTTTTTTTCTTCTTAAATTTGCCTTCTCTTCTCGTTCAAAGATCAGTCTGATCAAAAGCGTCTTCGTCATAATTTCGCGATCGTAATATTTTACAATTTTTATTTTATTCATAATCTGAACGTGCTACGTAAGCACGTCATACATATGTGCGCCATTATTACGTAATGTACGTTTTTCTTGGCAAAAGCTAGGCGCACATTTTGCGACGACTCTGGGCCAATACATCTTGAAGAACTTTTGGTTGAGTTGATCGAGTCTTATGAGGTTGTTAATTCTACTCTTAAGTGCTATTTTTGGTCATAAAGAACTTTTAGTGTTCGTTCCTTGTGTGGCTTGTGGCTACTTCTAAGGATTAAAAAATGCATTTTAAATGAACGAAAAACCACCGTCCTTCCAACTGGTTTTAAGGCTTCTAAAGTTCAAATTTCAACGTTAGGATAAAAGTTTGTAGCTTTTAAATCATAGACAACAGGGAAGCTTCAGATTTTTTTGTTGGTTTCATAGGTAAATTAATTTTAATATAGTATATAGATTTTTGCATATCAGAATAAAATACATATCTAAAAAAGCAAAAATCGCCGCAAGTTAACATTCTGGAGTCTTGAACGTAGCCATCGATATGTGTCGTCAGTATAAGAGTAATCTGCCACATCAACCGCACTGGCAGCTTCAGTGCCGATGATGCCACACTCCACCTGATGATATTGTTGCTGATGCTGCTCTACTACAAATGGCGCTGATGACTTCCGTCCGATTTGTTTGTTCCTTTGGTTGTTGTTGTTGCTTTGTGTCTATTTGCATATTTTACGCCTGATTGTATGAGTATTTCGCTGGCATTAGTTGTGTTACTTTCGTTGCTCGCAGCAGCAACTTTGCATATGAATAATAGATAGATATCGTATATACACTTGTTGAGATTAGCGGCATGGCATTGAATGCTACTGCACAGCGCTGTACAGACAAATGCATTTGATGGCTGTATTGCTCCGACTCTATACTGAGCATACATACATTCATATGTACGCCGCTTTTCCATTCCATTGCGAAACTTCTGTGTCGGTTTTCTGGCTGGCGTCAAATGCGGCATATTCGCGCCAGCGTGCAAATTATTAAGTCGAATTCGTTCTCAAGGTAAAATCAATTGAGACCAAACTAATTGGAAGAATTGAATGAAATGCTGGACGCGTTGTACAACGAATCGCGTACCGCTGACCGCATATGGCGGAACGTGAGGCGTTGCGCTTGTGTAACAGTTCGCTGCCAGCTAATTTGGCGTCTCTATTACAATGTTTTTGTTTTTTTTTTAGCAATTGGTTTGGAAGTTGAAAATAATAATTCAACTCTTTTGTGCGGAATTTTCCAAATTACTGCAACCAAAAAATCGGGCTGACAGACATACAATTATGTATAATTCATACATTTATGAAAAATAGACAAACAGCATTTACATACTACATACCCACTTGCCGGGGTATGCACTTGTTTTTCACGCTCTCCTGCTCTCGCAACTTTCCATCTTATTATAATTATATTTTTCACATTATTACGTATGATTGTTGGTAGGGGAGGAATTGTGTTCATAAAGTTCATAATTTATACACTTCGTTGAAGCTTTTAATGTACTATAGTTTTATTACAATTTTAGCTGGCCAACTCATTTCGTAGTATTTTGATAATAGGCCGCTACCGCGCGCTCAAGGTTATCGTGCTTATCAATTTGGTAGCAGAGTTTTCGTAATTGCAAAGGTAGATACCGAAACTGACCCAAACATACAACTTATTGCGCCACTGCGAATATTGCGCGGAGGCGCCCCATTTTTCGCTTTGGCTGTGCAATTTGAACAATATGCCCTCTCTACTGGCAGTTTTGAATGATTTGTTCGTATGTTAACTACTTCCGCTTTGTTGTCGGCGATTCACCTGTTGACATACATACAATGTTGCAGCCCACATTCAATTGTCACTGCCTTGTAAATAACGTTGAGCGAGGTAGAAATCAGCGACACTTTAACATGAAATATGTATGTATGCGTATCTGGTTCGTTTCCCATCGCTTGACAGCGTGTTATGTCATCGGTGCCACGTTTGGGTCATGAACAATCCCAAGTTTTCCTCAATTCATTATAAATAACCCTCAAATGGAGCACAGTGTCTTTAGCCATTCTCACAAATCAATAGGTTTGTATATCAAAAGGCTGCCTCAAGTTTGCATTTTTGTAATTATTCTCTAAAATAATGAAAAATAGTTTTATTGTAATTAAAAATGTAATTATTAACGATTCCTTGGTTATTGCCAGTTGCTTGATAGTTGCAAGATCAGTTGGGCAACAATTTGTGTGAGAAAGAAAAACTTTCTTTGAAATGTTGTAGCCTAGTTGTGGCCAGTGTTTTTTTGAAATGTAAATGTGTATAACTTACGTTATTGGTTTTTTAACCATAAAGTTAGAAGTAACATTGTTGTAAAATATCGTAAATGCCAGCTGAAATTTTCTGAATAGAAATTTGAAGTTTTTTTTTGTGTTTTTAAAATAAAATCTTTTTTGGTGCGCCAGTCGAAAAAATTAATACATATTCACAATATACAATCCCGAATTAGCTTACATAGATTAGGTTATTTTAAGAACAAAAAATTCTGCATTTAAGTGTGGATTTGAAATGTCGTATCAGCATTTCTTAATTTATGCCACCGACACTCTCGCATCTCGCAGCACTTGTCGCGCCGTCAGTTAACAAGCCGCCACTTGTCCATGTGTGTGTTCGGTGATTAGCAATCTTTGAATATCATAATTGAAGGTTTACGTGCGATTCTTTGCCTGTACTCGTCGTAGCTGATACGGCCAGGCGAGCAAAAACATAAAATTTACTTTATGATTTATCTTGTTGTACTCGTATTTGTGGATTTTTTGGCTTGAATCGCTCGAGTCGCTAAACAAAAAGTGCCAAATTCGAAGGCTGCCGAAATCTATTCGAAAGCACTGCGATAAGCATTGTCACGTTATTTGTCACGTTCGTGTTTATCTTGGACGCAAGCGAAGCAGCGAGCGCTTGGACTCGAAAAGGGGGCTGATGAGTGCAGCGGCTATTTTGTCGTGGAATAATTTCACTACAATTTTCACAGCGCTTCTCTAATCAAAGTCAAATAAACTTTTCGGCTGTGCGCAAAACAGATTCGCATATACATATGTACATATGTATGTATTCTCCAACGCTTTCGCATATCTTAAGTTTGTTTATTCTTTTTGTCTTCTATATTTGCATAAAAACTTTTTGTAGCATATCGTTTTTAGAAAAAAATTATTTTGCTATGATTGATTCATAATTTTACGCCGTTCTTATGTATCTTGTGTAATTTTCTCTTCTTGATTATTGTGTTTGTTAATTGTTTTTCAGTCGCTACGTTCTTTTTTCATTCATTCATAAAATATGCATAGATGTATGTATGTGAGTTGTTTTGTCTGCGTGGTTTGTCAGATTTTTGTTGTCTTTCAGTTGTATCTTTCAATTGCTATGACATAAAACAAACAACTGCGTCGTTTCTGGTTGATTCATTCATTCACCACTTTACTTCATCAGCGCGTTCCATGCAGTCATTCTTCTTCGTGAAGTAAACTAATCGAAAAACCTGTCTAAAATTACTTACAGATATTTCGTGCTTGCATCATAAATTTCATTGCAGGCTTTGTTTGAATACATTCAATGCGTTGGATATGCTCTTGCACAGTTCTGCGGCTCTCCTATATGCATGGTCTTAATTGAAGACTAGAACTGAACCTAGCTTCAGAGACTTTTGACAAATCTCCTTCATGATGTATGCTATGTACTTGTGACTTTAAAATCTTCTGTTAGCTTGAAAAGCATAGATAATTGACTTATTGGCATATTTAATGTAGTTCTCAACAATACTTGAAATGTTTTTAAATTGCCGCTCTACAGTGTGATTCCTACCGATCGTAACTTGCTTAAGTTAGGGCGGCAGCTAATGGTGATATGATAAACAGTGGGCAGCAAGCTTCGTAATTTTGAAAAACTTGCATCGAGACACTTGTTAATAATTAAAGCAAGAAGATTTTTATAACAAAAATCATTGTCCTTATCCAATTTGCAATATGCAAGAATCCAATTGCTTTCTGATGACGGAGTAAATTTTGAGATCATCAGCGTACAAAAGGAACTTAGAAGTAAAAAACAGTTACTGATATCATTTATAGAAATAATAAAAAGCAAGTGGCCTAACGTGGTCTGCACGGAGGAACTACACACGAAGCGATAAAAGGGTCGGTAGAGGCATTATCTATGACAACAACGCAGAGACGGTTGAAGGCGTACGATCTTATGCAATCGAAAAAAACTTAGTGAAAGCCTGAAGAAACTAGTTTAGAAATCAAAATCGCATGAAACTCGAAATCGGTGTAGACTGCTTCAATCTGGAACGCAGCTAGAAAGACAGATATGCGATCTTCAGCGAAGGAGGCTAGATTAGCTGCATTTTATCTGACAATTTAATTCCCACACCAGGCCCACTATAAACGTGGTCTGTTATATGCCAGTCTTCGATTAACAGGCGGAGCATTCATTTACATTCCTCTCTAGTTAGAGACAGGATGTATTTGGGTTGTTTATTATTGTTTTTAGAACAGAAATGCTCTGTTGTTTTCCAACTGTATTTCGAGAGTAACTAAAATATGATATAACTATATAAGCATCTCATATGCAATATACATAGTACATACATATGTACATACATGTATGTATATACACATAAATGTGTACATTGTTTATCTTCCGCATTTTTGTTGATTGAAATGATCAACAAAATAACAACCAGGCTATCTTGCCTCCCATAGATGTGTCCGTCAGGCGCTTCATATGCTCACGATTGTTTAAATAATAAAATAATTTTTGTAAATTGATACAAGTGACGATATTTTTCAATTGACGGACGACGACGTTGATAAGACTGTCACTTGGAGCTCTTCCTATTGCTTCGTGAGAAAACATTTTGCTCTGCGCTAAACAACGCAAGTGGCTCCTCATGGCACTGACACGTCCCTACTGCCGTCGTCCCCAGTGCAGTGCGCATTCCTGGCAATTTATTTACTTTTGGTTTATTGCGCTTTGGCAGCGTGTTTCGGGTAGAAGGCTTGCATTTGACACTTTCCCCCCGTTGAATATGACACCTTTATTGCTTGATATACTTACCCGGTTTTTAATATGACACCTTTATTGCCTGATATTCTTACCCTCTCTTTATTTGTACCATCTCTTTAAGGTGTAAAATTTAACGATAATTTCGTTTGATACCGACACGACTCGATTTCAAGACTGGCGCCTTTATGCATTTGATCTCTGTGTGCCATAAACGCTGCCACACTTTAACTGTCATTAGCCTCTTCACCCTTCTCCATTTTAAAATGTTTTTTAAATGAATCGGCGCATTTTATTTCGTGAACGTCATTCTTTGCTTCTGTTTGAGGTAATTCCTACTCCAAGCTTTTTCCTATTCGTGGTATTTAAACATCTTATGCTTGTTTGGTGTCTTGTGCGCCTCTGGAATCTGACTGAGCTTGAGGCACGTGTCTGCTCTGGAGTTTAAGAGCCATGGCAGTGACTTTTAGCGTTAATGAATTGCGCCAGTAATTTATTCCTCAAATAACATTTGATATAGCCGGCAGGAAGACGTTTCATTGCTTGTTGTTGATTGGTTGGCTGGTTGGTTATCAGACTCATAAAGCGTCGATGTCGTGTTGCTGCTGTTAGAGACTTCTTGGGTGATTTTTACGCATACAACTTTGCAATATATACTATAGCATGTAATGGATATCATGATGGGGCCACGGTATTCGCGCTGCAAATGCAACAAACACTGAAGTACAAATATTCTGTTACCTACTAAAAATCTTGCTTGCAAGCTTGTTTTAAAACCGCTCCTTTTTAGCTTACTCATTATGAATTAAAGGTCGCGAGGTCGAACTTGATGAAACTTGGCAATTGTTGCCGTCGCGACGGCAACGCTTGAAATCAGAGCTGTGCTGCTCAAGCATGCTCTAATCTGTCTACATTTAAATCTAATAAGTGCGCGCAAACGCTAGATTAAGTTCATGAATTTATCGCCGGCTGCTACTGAAGCTGCCACCGGCTGTTATCTGCTGCTCATAGCTCATACTGTGCGCTTCATAGCAGTGTTTCCGTTTGGGAGCTCCTCCTCAAAGCATTTGCTTACGTAGGCGTTGTTGTATTACCGACTAAAAATTTTCCACCTCATAGAAACATTCAAAATAGTTGCCGACAGTTTTGTATTTTGTTTGCTATGCAAATTTGTTGTTTAATGTGCGGTTGAGACAAACGTTCTGCTGTTTAGTAGTTCGTTCAAAAGTTCCGTAAGAACCTTTTTCGAGACACAAAATGGCAATCGCTATATTTGCACTTCCATGTGACGTCTGCCTTTTGCAGTTCCGAGCAAATTTCCCCCTGAATTCTACTAACTACTCCATTTACATTAGCACACAAATTCTTCGCATTAGCATAAAACGTTTTGGTGTTGTTTGCCGGGTATCGTTTGATATTGTCGGACAGACACCGCTGGCTCATTCGCAGGCATAAATAAATTATGATGATTTATTGAATGATCGAATGTCCAGACCGCGCCATTGCGTACGCTCCACGCTACCACAGTCGGACCTCACCGCACCGCTTACGTTCGATACTTGTTGATTGTTTGCTGAATTTGCCCGCCGAGCTGTGTAAGCCCATCTGGCGGCTTGCTCGGCACTTTATTTTGGGTGTGGTTTCTGTATTCTGTATTCTTTTTAATTTTTGGCTTATCATGTGAAAGTTTAATTTTCCCAATGATTCTACAGTTTCTGTATCAATTTCATTGCTGTCGTTGTGCCTTTTTAATTAAAAGCACAAATATTTGATAATTTACTTCTCTCGTCGCAAGGCTACCGAAATTATAAAACGTTTAGCTGTTTCCTTTTAGAAATAATTATTCATTAATTTTAATTGTCATGCTTGTTTGCCTGTGCTGCCGTTGGTAGCGTGAGTAAAAGTGTACGGTCAAGCACGTGGCTACAGTAAATTTTCTAGTGTGGCTCTCGCTAGAAAGAGGAGTGTTGGCACAGAAATCATAAATCTACTTGCTTTCTACTTGACAAATAGCTACATATATAACTCTATGGCAATGCAATATTTTATAGTTGGAACATTGTCTAAAATATATTAGAGCCCAACTAAATATGTATTATTATATTATATTAAACATTCTAAATCGATGATCATAAGTACCGTAGCTCCGAAGTGATATATCATCAATTTTACAAGAGACTGAAACACATCTTCTAATGTCAGAATTTCGCAGAAATCTTTAACATGATAATGGGGTATTAATAAAAGTTGTCAGAATAATGGATATATCTAGCATAATTTGGTTCCAACAGCATGAATTGAACTGATTTAATTAGCTTAAAATCTGATTTACTAATTCGCTGAAACTGATAAACGCGTTTTTGTGCCAACACTTTTAAAATCATTTAACAATTTAATGTTTTTCTTGTTCCACTCTTTCGCTCATGTTTAAAGACTCGACAGTGAGTTGTTCTCAAGCACAACAATCGTGCGCCCCACCACTTTGTGTCTGTCCGAGAGAGTCTACGGCAACACATACTTCAACCGTTTACGTCTATATATTATATATCTTCATTTCGTAGTGAATTTGTTTACCTTTTTGCTATAACTAGACTGTCTGTCATATAAAGTAAATAGTGGCATGTTGAATAAGTAGATCAGTTTCGTATTAAAGCCGCATTTCGGAATTTGTGAACTTCGATGCATGCTTGCGCACTTCGTTGTACTCCATGTCCAGTGTATCGAACTTTGCCTTTCTACGCGCGCTATTTTGCAATGGTGTCGCTGCCTTCTGTCATGTGGTGGCCGATTGCGTTCTGCAGTGATTCGCACACGTCATTAATAATTAACACTAATGCATATGCACTGCTTAATTATCAGCTGATTAACAATTACAATAACCTCGAAACAAAATTGGCGAGTGTACACACACAAACAAACACATGCAGTGTGTGTGTTCTTCACACTTGCTGCCAGCAATAATTATTAATCGATTCTAAATCTTAACGCCCCAACTACAAAAACAAAAAGACATGAATTCGTTCGTTTGACAAAGTTGCTGGCATGTACGTGTATGTTTATTGTTTTATTATTTTCATTTTACAATAGCAATAATAACCTTTACAAGTATGCCTTGCATAATGCATACACGTACTTAAACAAATTTCGTTCTATCTTGTAATTATAACATGTGTAATACAGCTCAGACGTTCGTTCATCTTATTGGCGCATGTGCTACAAAGAGATATACAATCAAACAGCAACAACAACATAACTTAAAAACTTGTCACACATGCGTGTTGCTGCTGTTAATAATTTATAGTAAAATTTTAATTTCTGCATTTCTTCTATTATCGCAGTTGAGTCGGAGTTTAAGAAGAAAATTCTTTCGTATTCACTTGCCAAAATATGGCAACTACAATATTTAAGTTCACCGTATTTCTCCACAATATCAATAACATTAAATTTTTTGCATTTTCTTCTTTTATCTCCTTTCGAAAAAATAATTAAAATAAAAACTAAAAAGTCTACTGATAATAAAATGGCCTTCGTCGGTATCATACCCTTCTATACCGGAGCATGTTGGCGCCGAAAACAGGTACAATCTCACACATCGACGCACTTTATGAACACATTTTAATTTCATTTGCATTGCGAGTGAAACGACATCGATTTCACATTTTTTTGCTTTTGAATTATGTGATTTGTACTATTTTCCTTGAAAACTATTCAAGTTACCAGAATTTATTTCCACAGGAAAATTGAAATATCGCTCGCTTGTAAATAGCACAACCAAAATAAACAATGTACATAACTGCTAGCTGTAAAAAACCCGTTCAAAATTCCGTATGTTCTGATATATGTTCATACTTATAGTCCTGTTCTGTTCTTTCAGTCACAATTGATGGCTTCTTCTATTGTCACTTTTTCTTTAAGAAAAGCATCAATTGGTACGAACAATAGAATTGTGATTTCCGCCAGAATAGTGCGGTTTTTCTTACAGTATGGGCCTGAAAATATGCAACAGTTCTTTATATGCTTATTAAAAAAAACCTCTGGCGTTCACGACTCACATTGCAAGGAAATTTTTATGTACGTTCATAAGTATTTTCTCAACAAACCTCATAAAATGTCACCAATATTATTTCAAAATGAGAACTTGTGTTTTGCATGGAAACTTCGCAAAGGCGTAGCATCTACAATGCCGCGAGTTGTCGCGACTGCACCATATTGCCGCATTTAGCCTTATTTTGCAAGGCGCTTCGCTTCGTTCTGCTTCTTTAGGTTGCTCATTCTCTTCCGCTTTTTGTTTTCGTTTGACCTCTGCAACTGCAATCACAATAAATTTGCTACCCACATCTGATCCCACTCTCTGGTTCCACCTTCATTGGCTTATGCTTAGCGCGCTTTCGAAACCTGCTTTCACATTTGAGCCACAGCTCTCTCGCTCTATGTGCTGGGGAAGCTGCCTTCTCTGTGTTGGCACTGCAGCTTGGTGTTGCCCTTGGTGTTTGCTCCTTCACTTTTGGTTCACAATAAAAAATACTGCTTTTTTATGAAAATAATTGCGTCTTCATTGATTTGCTGCTTGATATTCTTTCGAAATAATTGATTGTGCTTTGGCGTTTTATCGTTTCGTCGTTATTACGTAAACTCGTAACGCTTACCTTCTACTGCATCTCCGCGTTTTACATCAATGATAAAATATTTGTAATGTTGTTTAAATCTAAATTTTGCAAACGCTCGCAACGTGACAAAACTATTTTAAAAATTCCTTACAAATATTTAACAAAATTGTGAATGAAAGTTTGCTTTCTTTTTAATACTTTTCCCTGATTGTGTGCAAAGTATTAAATTAGCATTTCTGCTGCTCGATGATTTTTTATTATGATAACGTTTTTTTTCTCATCCAATTCTACGTCGGATTTTGCTGATCTCAACTAGTTGAAATGAGTTGAAACTCGTTTTCGAAAGTGTTACCTCACGAAGTATCGTACTAAACCCGAGACTACTCTGCTCTGCTTCCAGGCTGGTAAACATGCTGCTGCCAACTCCAACGCAGCTAGTGCTGGCACCGCCGCTGCGGCTTCTCATGCGCAAATGATACGAGCGACTGATCGCGTACCACCCATTGGCGGCTATCAGTGGCCCGCCGACCAGACACCGGGCGTCATGGGCCTCAAGAATCATGGCAACACGTGCTTCATGAACGCAGTACTGCAGTGCCTCAGCCACACAGACATACTGGCCGAATACTTCGTGCTGGACCAGTACAAGGTGAGTTCCCATCAGCTACATCGTTTGATTGTCTGCTAATTACACTTTTTTGCACTCTTTCAATAGGCGGATCTTAAGCGTCGCAACAAAATCAATTCACGCAAATTTGGCACCAAAGGCGAACTCACCGAACAGCTGGCAAATGTGCTAAAGGCGCTGTGGACATGCAAAAACGAAAGTGATCACAGCACTGCTTTCAAGGTAAGTGCATCCAACTCGTTAGAATATCGTGCGCTCTTTTAATGTATACCATTTTTTGCTTACACAGGCCGTAGTCGATCGTTATGGCTCACAATTTCGCAGCTCCACGCAACATGATGCTCAAGAATTTCTATTTTGGCTACTGGACAAGGTGCATGAGGATTTGAACACTGCTACAAAGCGACGCTACAAGAGCATGAAGGTAATGAGCGTCGCGCCATGTGGTTATTTACGGCTTTAGTGCTGACTCTGACACAAGCTAAGATAAGCCCTTTCGCACACACAAATTAAAGCTGTCATGCTCTATATTTGTTTATAAATTAATTCATTAGGCAAAGCTCTGATAAGGCAAAAGAACATAAGAAAACTTCTAATTGTGTTTCTTTAGCAGTCAGTGGAGTGCCAAATATTCTAGCAGCACATTTCACTTGCATTAACAGAGGCATCAGAAGCTTAAAACATGTTTAGGTCATCCAGGCAGCTTGCTTATGGCGAGGACTCTCAGAGAGGTTTTGCCCATTGTGATCCTTCTTTCGAGAAATCCTGTTTTTTTTCGAAAGCGGGCTGATCATTTAAACGTGCGCTTTGCTGGCGTAAAGGATACGTATTTGTATTTCTTGATAGTGCAAAAAATCTCAAATGGGATGTGTTACGTTTATTTTGAGCGCATTTTTCGAATCTCGCCCGCATCTTGCGTAACTAAAGCCAGCAACAAAAAGCCTAATCAATGAAACACTTGTGTTTTTGACGCAATTTGCTCTTGACAATTAGCAAAGTATGATTTGCATGTTTTCCGTGAGATAAGATAACGAGCGCATTTTCATTGCTAACGACTTCTTCTTGAGCTGTGTAGTCAGCAAGTGCCTTTTGCAGGCCACATTGATATAATATAACTGTTAAAATTGTTTTTTAAAAAGGTTATAAAGCAACTGTTAACTTCCTAACTCTATTTACTTTTCCTCACTCACTTGCTTCATTTTATACTATAAAAACAGAACAGCTATGGTCGTCCCGATGAAGTGATCGCCGCCGAGACGCTTGCCAATCACATACGCTGCAATAATTCGTTTGTGCAGGCGGTATTCCAGGCGCAATTCCGCTCGTCGCTCACCTGTCCGCGTTGCAAGAAACAATCGAACACATTCGACCCATTCCACTGCGTTTCAGTTCAGCTGCCGCAGCTCACGCAGCAGACGATCTTCGTGACGGTTGTGTATCTGAAGCAACAGCCGCGGCAAGTGAAGCTGGGCCTGACCGTGTCGGCCGGCTCGCCGATAGTGGCGCTGCGCGAGCAGTTGCAGTTAGATACAGGCATCGCCAGCGAGCGCATGGTGCTGGTAGACCTCAACGAGGAGGGCTTCACGCGCGTCTTCTACGACACGCAGCCGGTGGCAACTCTGAATGGCAATGACACAATCTACTGCATCGAAATGCCGGAAGTAGAGCCGCAGCCAACACACACAGTAGCGCCGAAAGTGATCGAAAGCACCGGCGACGGCTCTATACTCGATCCGCAATCTTCGCTGGCCAGAGGAGGTCATCTTAGCGGCCAGGCAAGCGAACATGCAGCGGATCTGCTGTTGCTCGTGGCAAACGTGCGCAAAAGGCAGAAGACAGACGAGGAAGAGAAGAGCAGTGAAGGCGTGCTCTTTGAGCGCTTTGGCACACCCTTCAGCATGAAGGCGCCACGCGATTGCTCCTACGTGGAGCTGCAGAAGAAACTGCTGCGCGAGCTGTCACCAGTGCTGAAGCCAGAGGTGTTCTCGTATGCCACGCCACTGGACGAGATGTTCCGCATACGCTTGCAGGATCCCTCCGCCGATCCGGACACGTATCTGGAGTCTGTTGAGCATCCGCTGCTCACGGAAATGATCGATCTGGCACTTTCTGTGCTGTCGGCTGAAGCGGGCCCGGCGCACATCAAACTGCTGCTGGAATGGTCTGAACCCGAGCAGCATTTCGCCGATCTGACAGACAGCGTGTTAGAGCACGAGAGCGTGGCGCGGCTACTGGCGAGTAAGCCGAATGACACGGCGGCGCTCACCTTGGAGCAATGTCTGGAACATTACACCAAGGCGGAGACGCTCAGCGCGGAGGATGCGTGGCGCTGTCCACACTGTCAGCAGTACTTGCCGGTTGTAAAGACGTTGGGGCTGTGGTCGCTGCCTGACATTTTGGTGGTGCATTTCAAACGCTTCCGCCAGCATCAGGAAAAGGGGCAAAATGCGGCGAAGCTGACCACGATGGTGAAGTTCCCGCTCAACGCGTTCGACATGTCACCGCACTTGGCACGCGGCATGCATGAGGATATGACCGCCAATGCGCAGTGCGGATTGTCGTTGAACGATTCGCAATTCTACCGTCCCAGTCCGTGGAAGAAGACGCGTTCGAGTGACGGCTCGCGCTCCTCAACGTTGAACTCGCGCGACTACAGGGAGCCGCTTTACGATCTATACGCGGTGTGCTACCACCAGGGCGACACACTGGAGACGGGTCATTATACGGCCGCTTGCAAGAACCCATACGACCGGCTGTGGTACAAATTCGACGATCAGCGCGTGAGCAAAGTGCCAAATGAGTCCATCCAGGAAGAGATAATCAACAATGAGGCTTATATGTTGTTCTACCAAAGACGCACCGGCGAAGCAGCCGAGTGCTCCGGCTCCAGCTCCAACTCCGGCGATCACTGGGTGTCGCGCATAGCGCCGCCCGTGCCAGTGGTAGCGACAGCAGAAAAACTCGGAGCTGTCACCGATGAGCAGAAGATGTCAAAGGAGAACCTGACGACTGCCACAGAAATTGAAAAATCGCTCGAACAGGCCGAAACGAAACCAGTAGAAATTCCCAAAGCCAACGAAGCAACACAGCCAGCTGCCAATGAATGTAAGTGCTTGAGCGATGATTGCTTTGAATCAGTGCTAATTCACGCTTCTTCTTTTACAGTTGCTGCTACAGCTGAAACTGTTGCGTCCATGGAAACGCTCGCTGAGATGGTTGTGAAACATAAGGCGAACGGCGACAGGGTCGACGTCGATAAAATCGACTTTGCAGACGCCGATGCCGCGATGGACGAGGCGCCGAACATCGGAGACGTCGACGTGGACGCACTTCAAGCACTGGAAAGTCTGGCCGGCAAGGACGACGAGGTCCCAATCACCGAAGATGCTAATCAAATCTTTGTCATGGACGAAGAGTGCGAAATCAGCGAAACCAAATCATTGCAACAGAACGTGGCCGCCACTGGCACTGCAGAGAAACTGGAGACGTCCAACGGCATCTCCAACGCTATTAAGAGCAAGACTACTTCGCCCATGCTGGCAGCAGCAGCAGTTGCTGCGGCAGCTGTGACTACGGGTACGGCAATCGCTATTGCCAACGGCGACTACGAACGCGAAATGTGCAACTCACCAACGCAGCCAATAGCGATTGCGGCGCCAAATGAGCGACAGCTGCAAGTGTTGGCTGCCGTTGAAGGCACTACGTCGCCGCTGTCCACGTCGTCCTCGTCTTCGTTATCTTCGCGCTTTTCGCCGCACTCACTGGCCACGTCTGTGCATGGCGCCTCTACGTTGCAGCGCAAACTCAACGGCTTTGCCGCCAACGCACCCGCGGTAGCAACCACCACCACCAGCAGCAGCAGCAACAACAGCACCTACAAAGAAGTACTGCTCTCGAGCAGTTTGAAGAGCAACAGCAGTTGTGTTATTGGCGCCACGGCAGCAGCGCATTCTGTGCATGAGCAGCACCATTGGAATGGCAGCCGGTCAAGCGTGTCCGCCGTAGAGAATGTGACGCAACAGACGCAGCAGCAGACGCACTGCTTAAATCTGCGGCACTCCTTCTCGACCAGCTCCTCCAACTACAAGCTGCGAGAGTGTAACGAAACGCTCTCCTCCATGCTACGCAACTCGGCGAATACATGCAGCAAGGACACGCTGATATTCATCGATCAGCAAACGCACCATCATCACCGGCACCATCACAGCTTGATGGAGGACGACGACGACACGTTCATGGGCAGTCGCTCGCTATGGGTGAGTGTAGCCGGGCACCTTCAATGCTAGCAATGGCAAGCCTTTCCTTGTTGCTCCTCTTACAGATATCGCCAGTAACACCACACAAACTGATCACAGTGTCGCCGAAAAATTAAAGTAATTTGTTACAAATGCCGAGCAGAAGCCAAGCCAAAAGCCAAATCGCATACATTGAGTTCGCGCTAAAAGAGAACGGCGTTGGATTAATTATACATTGTCAACGTTGGAACGCAACGCTTAAGCCTACGATTACCAAGTGCAAAGCGTAGGCGGAAAAGTGAACCACGACATCGTTTAAAATTACTAAATTACTTTATTTATGAGAGAGATCCATAGAGCCACTTCTAGCAAACGTACATCCGAATGCGATGTATGCTGAAGAATTTTCTATTAGCTACAAACCTTAACAATAAGTAAATACTTACATGCATATACACCCACACACACACACTTATATACATACGTTTAAAGTTGTCTGAATGTGTTGAAATTATAAAAAGAAGCGAAAAGTGTTTGTTTTATATACAAAACCACATATACACATTTACTAGTGTAGGTATTTAATAAAACGACGTACATACATATATATACGATATTATACGATTTGCGAGCATATAATATATTGAAGCATGTAAATGTTAACTGTTCAATGGCAAAAGATGGTTTTAAACTCCAAGCAACTTTGTCCAATGGCAAAATGTCGAAATCATTTGCAGTACAGGACAATGTGTAAACACAATACATTTTAATTTTTCATGCTATATATTTTATTTTGTATTATTCTTTCTTTTGCAAACAGCTTGCGCGTAATTTGAAACTTTGTATATTTTATGTAAATGCTTATTTATTTAATTTAATATTATTATTATATACTTTTGCTGCGAGAGCGAGAAACGAAAAACAGAAAAAGCAACTTTCAGCGACGAATTGCAAAGCAAACGAAAATAGTACAATTTTGCAAATAACATACATAAAATCTTTTTACTCTGTACGCGAGCGCGTGAAACCGAGTTTTACCGGCGCGCCGCAATCTTTTGTAATCAGAACTCAAAACGACGATTTCTTCTTCTACATTTTAGCTATTTTATTCTGTGACAATTTAAAATCCATGCAACCATGTATATTTAGTTTAGTTTTATTTTTGCCGTTGTTTTTCTAAGGCAACCAAGAGGAAATAAAAGCAAATTCTGTCTAATAAGTTTATTTTATTTTTTTGTAATAAGCATAAAACCAAAACAAACAAACCAACCACATAGAGAGCTTACAAGAAAAATCGTACGACGATGACTCTTTGCCACATGCCTTTTGTTTATTATTGCCAAATGCAAACATGTTCATTAGATTATCTGAAATGTGGATGATGATGAAGACGTTGGGGATGTTGGCAAAGAGAAAAGGCACGTGTGTTGTAACTTGTTGAAAAATATGTAAACTAATTTATTTGCCCAAAAGATGGAGCAAATGGAAACATACAAAATTAAAAAGAATTAATAAACAAGCATTTGTGACTTTTTATTGCAATTTTAAAAATATTTCATTCTGACTTTTACATCGCTGCCTTGAGGCACGTCAGTAGCTATGTGCAGTAATAGGTTAAATAGTTTGCTTAAGCATAAAAACGTTTCAGCAGCGTGAAATACGTGTACGAAGCATTCAGCAGCTTCTGAAACAGCTCCAATGTCATGGAATATATGTTGCCCACCATGACCTGTAATGGAATCGGTCAAGGGATTTCGGTGCAAGTGACATACGGCGGCACACTTACTGCGTTTGGCTTCTGTGCGCGTAAAATGAGCAACAGTATTTGCTTCTGTATGGGAATTGCAAAAGTGAACCATTCCGTTTCATACGCCGCTGCAGCAATGGCTAAATTCTATAAAAAGAAGTTGTTGCAAGAAATTTACTTCCGCAAGGCGCTAGAAAAAAAGAGCTCGTCGGACTTGCCTGCTCCCTCAACTCGTTGGCGTACCAGTAAAGCGCGAGAATCTGTGCAAAGATCATGTTGATGTAGGCGCAAACAACGACCACTTGAGCCGTGGAGTTGACCTGGCAAAAAGTGGAACGGCACAAGGGGTTATGTCGTGCTGAAGAAAGAGAGCCATCCAAAAGTGGCACTACAAACTTACAATGATGAGCAAAAATAGCAGCGCACAGAGCAACGTGCTTAAGGCAATGAATTCCAAGAGAAAAACATAGGTCGTTAGGTTATTTACGGTGGCAACATAACTGTTTTGCAAAAATTCAAATGAGAAAAATTAGGAAAGGGAACGGTTAAAAAACAGTTATATGTAATCGCTATTTAAAATTATTCGATTTCACTTAGAATCGCAAGAAAAGCCAGAAACTATTTTCCAATAGAGAGGATGAGCAAAACACCGTAGCTATGTGATAGGTACATACTGATATTCTCAACATTTTAGAAAATAATTTTTTTTATAGTTCTTGACTTCTGAAAGTCCGATTCCGTTTTGACTATGAAATACCCATGAAAACTTAATAGCGTTGCGATTAAGGATCGTCGCGAATATTCAATTCGAATTCTCCCAAAATTGGGAATTCGGCTTCGGCTAATTCTAAATGAACTATTCAACTTCGGCCAAAATTCGGTATTCGGTCGCTCTTTAGTTGGGATATCGGTTTGCTTGCTGGGATTGTGGTCCTACTTATCGAATTATTTCGTTGTAATTTAAAACACACAATTTTTAATTATAGATAATACGACACTACAATCGTGCTCGTTGCAATACCAGACTGCTTTTTTTCAATTTCATGGCATTTCCAGGAATTCGTTACCGACCGTTCCATAGTAGCAGGTGAAAACCGAAAATATACCCACAAACCTCAATATGCGCTGCTGATACTTAATGCACTCGATGACCTTTCGCTCTATCACTGCCGGATCGGTGTCCCGCGCAAGGTGCAGTGTACGCAGACGATGCTGCAAAGACTTGCACATCACAATGCCGAACATGATGAAGGCCACTATTAGGCTGGTGTAGGGTATGTACATGAAGCAGCCCATGGGCGTGATGACCACTTCGAAGACGTACCAGAACTCGTAGAAGGGCGACTTGAGAGCATCGACGCCGGGGATCATGCTGCCGAAGGGGTGCACTGGAAGAAAAAATTTCACGTGGAAAAAGTGCAGAGAGGCAGCAGGCTTTAGCAACGCACCGCGCTCATCGGTGAGCAGTGGATAGATTGTGAAGCCCATGCAGGTGACCAGGCCGAGAAAGAGATTGCCGCGCGCCATATAAACGCCCTGCTTGTTCACCTGTTCCAGCAGTTCTCGCTGGTAAGTATTCTTAGCGCACTGCAACACATAAGATAGCAAAAAAGATAGAGGCACACTCACTGCTGCCATCACTCCCTATTACTACTCACCAACAACTCATTGTAGTAACGCACCAGATCCGCTATCAGCGCCTCGTACTTCTCCTGATCGCGCAGCAGCATATAGCCGCGTATGACCGTGTTGATCCACAGCACCAGCATGTACGAGTTCAGGATGATCGCCTCGAAGCCCTCGTCGGTCTGAAACATGTAGTTGAGTTCCGTGAAGACCAGCAGTAGCGATAGCACGAGACAGAGATAGCCGCGCCAGTTGTGCTGATACAGCAGCGACAGGAGTCGCAGAATTCGGATGTTCATGTAAATGAGTGGCATGTTCTCGAACATATTGCTGCAATGTCCGGTTGCTGCTGCTCTGTTGAATTACTTGCAATTGCAGTGGTGCGCTCTTTATAAGCGGAAAAGTGCGTCGTTCGGCCTATGAAAATGTTCTTAGATAATTGCGCACATTCGGCATTCCCAGGCAATTTCGATTGCCAAACAATTAAATGATGTTGCACATTCAATTCATAGGCTACTTGCAATAGCGCAATTTCACATTGGCGTTTTGTTAACAGCGGCAGCAAGTATCCTTAAGTATGCAGAAGTCCAACTGGAAAGTGGACTACATTGCACCATATTATATATTTCTAACGAAACTACATGAAATTCCTTTTCCTGTGCTGCAATCTGCACTTGTGGCATGGCGGAACTTCGGTTTGCTTGTGTGTATGCTACATAAATGATTAATTTTTATTTTATTGCATTCTTTTTTTACACGCATTTAGTTAAAGTTTAAAACTCATTGCAGCCGTCATCAATATTCTATGATGAAACATTGAAACACCAAAAACTTTTCTACAAAGTTTTTATTATACAACTTTGCATGATCCGTCTGACTTTGCTGTTTGATAAAACACAAGGAATACTTGAATGAACCAAAGGTGAACTATTGTGGCAGCAAGTGATGAGTGGCCGTTTTGTACATAATTCATAACCTAATATATTCAAATGGTCTGTTTCGATGTTTCCAAAACGACCACATGAACCAAAGCATGTGATATCTCTATGATTTTTTTATGCAAGAAGAAAGTCACATCAACAACATAGAGACATTCTTCTTTAAAATACATAATCAAAACTGAAGAAAGAATCAGAATTTGAATTGATTACCAGGAGATGAGTACGAGAAAGTACGAGTCTACTCGTCTCCTTTGGATGTTTCTCTCTTGCCAACGAACTCGACTTTCAAAAATAAAAATGTCCTCTGATGTTTTGAGTGAACAACAACAAAAATCATAACTACGGTTTTTGATAGAAAACCTCATTAGATACTCTTTTAAATGGTAATACGAAGTAAAATGGTCTATTTATTATTATGTGTAACATATGAAAGCGAAGCAATAAAAATTCTTTCCAAATTATGTAATTATATAGTTGAAAGAAATTCTTTAAATGCAATATTGAAAATGTTTTAAGTTTGCATAAGCTAATACAAAACTTACAACAAAATTTAATATAAATTTATTTAAGTAAAATTCAAAAAGTTGTTGGCTTTGTGAACATGCAACATGATGTGGCACCTAGACTGTGGTAGATTCTGAAGACTCCCCATGCCTTAAAAAATTATGCCCGTTCATATTTTTAGCTGATTGCAAACCGCTTTGGCCCACTATTAAATCGACTCAAGGCAGCTAGAGTGCCTTTTTCTTTCTTACACCAAATGAGTGAAAAGAAAGTTAGGAACAGAACAGCACTCTTTCATTTTCTCATATCTGGCCAGCCGTCGCTCCACACCTTCGTTCCAGTGGGAGCAGCAAAGGCGAAGCTTCAGCGCGCTCAACTACAACATCGAACCGAGCTCAAAGAACGGCATTTGCAGTGGCGGATCGTCGGACAGACGGACGGCCGATGGACGGACAAATGAATGTATGGCTGGATGGATAGATGGACGTAGTAAGCGCTAATGATGATAATGGGTAAGTGTCCGGTACAATGCTTGGAGCGTTGGCATCGTAGTTTCAGTTCAGTTGCAACATTTGTCGGGAACTGTTCTGCTTGCAAAAGAAAGCGGACGCAAAATATTTAAGTGAATTGATTTTGAATTTGAGCAACTGCATTTGAATTTGAAGAGCTTGAATTGTGTAAAATTGGCAAAACTCTTTTCTGCTGACCTAAACAGAAACAACGCAGTGCAACAAACTGAGGAAGAAACACAATTTGTTGCAAACAAAAATGGATTTACGCTTTATACTGGTAGGTTTTGTTGAAGTCGCATTCAGCCCACAGGCTCTGGTTCCAGGCTTTGCATTCCATCTGGCTATCAATCAAATTGTTCCACTCTGGAATATTCTATTGCACGGATAAATTCCTTTTCTTGTGGTGCGAACGCAAAACCAGAGAAGCTTCCTAACTCGATTTGCAACTTTTTGTTGCAATAACGCGCTCTGGAAAAATGCCTGACTTGCATTCAGATTTTTCTATTAAAAAAATAATTTTGCTTAGCAGTTTCTTGGCAGGGAGGCCGGCCGAAATTTTATACAAACATACAAAGCGACAAAAAGACGAAGCAGAAAAAGAGTAGCTGCGACGCTTATAACTTGTATGATTATATATGCTAATGAATCGAGGCTAGAGGCAAAGTAACTTCTGCTTTTGCGCAGAACGAACGAGCTTGCTGACGGGGCTGGCAACTGAAGAAGTTGGACAGGCATTGTGGCGGTTGGACGAACAGGCAGAGAGCGCTTAAAAGGCGAACAACTTACTTTCCCGTTAACTGAAAAGTTTTTAGAACAATTCTTGTTCACATTCTGGCATTCCTCATTCTGCGCGCGTGCGCATGTGTGTGTGTGTGTGTGTGTGAGTGCATAGCTGCGTGTATGCGTAATTTTTATGACAAACATGTCTTGTATTTCTTCTTCGTTTATGTATTTTTCGCCTAAAAAGTCGGTCACTTAGTAATGGTTTTATGTAAAAGAAGTTTAAATTATAAAATACAGATACTTGACTGACAAGTGTGAAGTTATCAGCGCAGTAGGAAGAAAAATATATGTATGTATGTATGCGTGTAATGTTGTGAATGACGAAAGGGATCATGACATTTTAAGGCATCTGAAATGTGCATTCAACATTTCGCTATAGTGGCACTTGATTAAGGTCCAGAAAGATAACGCAACAGCACAGCAACAACTTGGGTTCATATTTCAATATTTCGTAAAGCAGAATTATTATTCAGACTAAACTAAGAGGCTAATTATAATATTTTGTAATTAATTAAGCATTTAAAAGAAGAAATTATATTTCCTCAAGTAATTTTTGCATGCCAACACCTAAATTCCAAAAAGGCAAATAAAAGAAAATTCACATATGTATTTTAAATGTCAATACAATAGAAACAGCAGCAACAGCAACAACAACCAGAAAACCAAGAACAACAAAAGCAGCAATCGCAAACAGCCACAAAAGGCAACGAAAAAGAGTTGGGAGAAATAATTCTTTTGACCCAATTTAAGTTGTTTTGGTATGCAAAGCATTGGAGAAATGAATTAGTGGCGAAATAACACACACACACAGCCACATACACACAAACACACACACATAACAGGCACACAAATTGAGGCTGTAGCGCGTCCATTTAATGAAATACATTCTATGCCAGTGGCCTGACCGCTATTGCACACCTGATTGTGGGATTCCACACAGTTGAACCGCAACAACAATAACAGTTAAAAAATGCTGTAAAGCAAATAAAAGAAACTCTACTCCCGCACTGAAGAGGTTAAAGATGGAGCTGTAATTTGGCTTTCCCGCAGATGACTACACAGAAGCTCACTTTTATTTTCAATTTACAATGGCATGCCGCAGATTGTGAGTGGAAACGGGAATGGGAAGAAAGTTTTGTCTTTTCGTGACCTCCAAACAGTGGACTCTTGTGTTCGGACCGAAATGCCTTAACATTGCCGCAAGATGTAGTGAACGAAAAGTGCTCAGCACTGAATGCTGCTGAAGGGCGTAAAGCTGTCACTGCATGTGGTACAATGGTAGACATTGATTTGATGAAATCTTAGGAGCTCATGCAGCATGCCGAGCTTTCTCGTGTTCTATTTTTTGCATTAGTCAGAGATACCAAACGTTTCTTTCAAAGTCGCAGCCAAACCGGCTTGAGTAGCTTTCCGAAGGAAAATAATTTTCTCGGAGAAAACCAATTTCATGGCGGGAGACGGCGCTATATAAAAAAATTTCAATTTGTTTATTTTATTATTTAGAACTGAGTTACTTAGGAATCGAACTTTAATATTTGGGCTTAGATACCGAGAGCTGAGAGTGAATAACACAGCGTCAAAATCAGTTCGAACTTCACAGCTAATTACTTGTCTTTAGCAATTTTAGATCAGTCAATGCTTAACGCCTCGACTTCACGTGCAATACTTGCTAAACTTGTAATTGATCATAAGCGACGTCCAGACCCCGCGTAAGTTTTTACGAAATTTCATAGGCAATTCTTCCAAGCCATGTCTTCAATGTTCCTTTGACAGAAAATTTTTTTTGAAAATGAGCTAAAATCGTGCCGAAAAGCTACTAAAAAATATAAATCCATCCCTAGAAAGTGTAAGTTTTGCACACAAATTCCTAGCAGCTTATAATTTCAAAGAATTTACTGGGTTACCAACGTTTCTTATGGCTTTGACCTCAATTCAGAGAAAATCATTAAAATGCATGCTAAAGAATTCATTCGAACGACGAAAAACTTAAAAGCAGCCCGTTAAGTCGGTTTGCCAATAAATGAAATGAATCTGAGACGAGAAGAGACGAGACGAGATTGCCGTACAATCATACATTAACTTATGTGAAAGTAAAAATTTCTACAAAATTGTCTGACATTCAAACAAACAAACAACAAACAAACAAGAAGCACTAAAGCTAAGAAGAATAACTAAAATGAAGTAAATAATTTATAAAGAATTTTGAAGAAAATTGCAGAAATAATGTGCGATAAAAGTGAGTTAAACTTAATATAAATCAAAATTTAATTACGCACGCGCGCTGAATGAAATTTCCCCCGCATGCCGTCTGCCTCTTACATTGCATGCATTCTTAATCACAGCAGAAAGCTACCGAAAATGTTTGTTAACATAATTGGCAATTGTCGCCACTCGGCACAAAGATGAAAAACCATTTAATGAGATAAAATAGAAAAAAAGAACGAAGAATGAAGACACTTCGAAATGCGTCAATTCAAAATATATTTAAAAAGCAACAACGAATGATGATGATGACGTTGTCTACAGACGGCAGCACATTTGCTTATGGCGAAAGTTATTTCGTACAAAAGTATAAAATATCAAAAACAACAACAATTTTGAGTACCATTGTATTTGACCGTTCATGTGCCTGCTGGTTGCTTCGTGCTCATTGGCGTACGCAGTTAGGGGCAGCGGAGTGCAGCTTCGAAATCATGAATATAAAAATAATGTAGATTCATTCTTTTAAAGTTTAGATTTTTCATAAGCAACGGAAAATTTGACTAACATCAATGTACATATGTATATATGTATATATTTTCGCCAGAATAGGCCTGTGAATCACAGCTCCTACAACACTACAAATTGTTTCCGCCACATCACATTTTGCCTTCTCACATACACAGTTCGGCGAAAGTGTACCTCAATTTGTACAGAAAGTTCAGAAGCTTCTATCCGAAAAGCTTAACAATTTGTTTAAGCATTGCACTAACATTTCAAGATTGACTTCTTTACAGAAGTTTAATAACTTCTATAATATATCTTATATAATATATAAGGCCATATCCGCCTAAGTCTGTTTTTTAAGTTTTTCTGGAGAGCAGTTTTAAGTTTCAAATTCTCATAGCATTATATGGGAGAGCTCTCAGGTTTTTTTATGGATAATTGCCGTCCTAAGAAAGATACAAACATGCAAATTTTCTGTGGTCATATGCAATAACGACTTGTCGAAAACAACTGTTTCGAGAAAATGCAATTTGAAATTTGAAATGCACATAAGTGCATGTACATAAGTGCATGTGTTTTTTTTAAATAACTTTTTTTCTGAGATGGGTACAGATACCGGGGTTTGAACAAAATATGCGCATCAACGTCAGGAATACAGTGGTAACGTCAACTCAATTTCGTCTTAAGTCGACTTAAGTCGTTATTGCATATGACCACAGTTTTATAGCATATAGATTAAGGCACGCTGAACACGACAACATTAATAACTCGACTTTGGCGGCTATGGTTTGTGACTAATAATAGCTACTCTGCAATCCGATATCCTTTGGGAATGGAATTGAAATCTGGCCGATTTGTCTGAACTGTGCTGCGATTCAATGCGAATTAGCAATTTTCGATTTTAACTACACTTCGTGGAGTATGCTAGCGTTCTCTTATTAATATATGCAAAATGTTTCAAGAGTAATGAAACATACATTTTTATGTTGTGAATATTTTCCTGAAGCAAAATTCTGCTTGCCCAATCTCTGCTTAATGAAAAGCTGCATACGCCCGCGTCCTACGTTTCTGCATGCTGACTCAACAGCGAAGTTGTTTTGGGTAGTTGTAAGAGAATTTTTTCTTTCAAAATAAAGTCAAATTCATGGAAGAAGCTTTGTCGAAATTTCTTATCGAAGTCGGCCGGCAGCTTTCACTCTCTTGTGCTGAGCATATTTGGGGAACGCATTAATTCGCTGGACCGATTAATTATGTTGTTGGTTTCAAGTGTCGGGAATAGCGGCTGCTCAATTGCTCAATTAACCACGGTAGGGAAATGATAACCCGTTTATGTTCTACATGAGTTGCTTACTCACAATATTGGCCATAACATTCCGTTACCGAGTTATGGCTTGTCGCAGAGCCAACCACCTCTGCTACGCGCGAGCCTGCTCTAATTGGAAATGCTATGTTGCATATGAGTTATAATCAAGAAATTCATTGCTAATTTTGTTCCATATGAATCAATTTTTAACTGTGTGGAAACAAAAGATAAATCTGGGTGACTAAAATTTAGTTAGAGCTGGTGTTGATTAGCCTACTCAAGTATTTAAATAAAATTCATGCATTTTGTATATTTGCGAATGGAAATGCAAAAAAGTTTTATACAATTCCCAATTTATACATGGAAAGTTTTCTTTCCTGAAAGTCGAGTTCGCAGGCAACAGAATGAAACTTGCTACTCTATTCTTCATTATATAACACTTCGGTTTTTTGTCACACTATTTACAGAAAATACTTTGCTTCCTGTTGCTCTCCATTGTTGCGAACTTGGCGCAAGCGCCAACTGATTACGGCGATGAGCCCCCAGAGGGCTATTACGCTTTTGTGGAATCGCCGAATGCCGTGCCGCCCAAGGTTCGTCCGCCACCCTACACGCACGTCAGCACGGAGTGCAAAAATGTGGGCGCCAGCAAGAAGGCAGCCGTATCGGTGAACAACATTTGCGGAGATCTGAACAAGGGTCAAATACCGAAGAATCCAATGGCGCAGAATGTTCTGGGCGAACCCTATCCATTGTGAGTAGTGCCAGCGAGCATTCAAAGTTACAGCTTCATTTTAACGCTTCTACTACAGCGAGTTGATACGCAACCAGACGTTGAAGTTCCTTTCTAAGACGCTGCCTGTGCTCAAGGCCGACGACACCTTGCCCAAGGTAACGCAGATCATACGCGACGACCCGGTGGACACGCTGGATAACAACAATATCGACCGGCACTACACCACCCGGGCAAGGCGTGCGGTGCCAGCCGTGAGTCCACAAGCGCCGCAGCCACAGTACGAGGGCAATGAGTTCAGTTTCGATCCGGCGCTGGACGAAGAGGCGCGGGAACAGTTCAAAAATCAGCGTCGCGCTGCTGAGGAGCGCAAGCCGAGAAAGTTCTGCGATGGCGGTGGCGTGTAAGTGGTCACGCAGCCTGCGCTCCTAAAAGTGTGCTTCTGATTATTGTTTTTTTTTCAGTTTTTGCACATTGTACCGCGCTATACAAGGTGACACCTCGTCGCCTGTGGCCGCGCCAATCACCGCCGAGCGCCGCGAGGAAATCGGCCCCATACGCTACGAGGGACCGCCCACACCCTGCCCCGCGAAAGTAGAATACGCCACGCCCGTGTTCGCCAAGAACTATCAAGGCTCCTGGCGTTACGTGGTGCAAATACCCTATGAGGGCTACTTCACGCAGACCGTCGAGGTGACGCGCTGCATACAGGCGCGCTGCCACTACCTGGACGGTGGCTGCTTGTCCTCGCCGCGTTGGGTGAGCCTGCTAGTGGCCGAGATTTTCTACCCGAATGCCGAGGACAGCGTGCCAACAACGTCGACCACCACGCAGGCGCCCTCGGTGCAAGACTTCCAGGCCTATCAGCAGTACTTGCAGAAGCGCGCCGGTGTGGCCACCGCATCCGATGGCACCACGCAGACGAATGCTGGCGCCACCGGCGACTTCAGCAAACACTGCGACGGGCACGACGAGTTGGGCTGCTTCCAGGTGCGCCTCTACTACGACTGGTTCCTCATTCCGGGCTCCTGCAAATGCTGGCGTCCCGACTACTTTGCCAAGTATGTGCGCAGGAAGTCAGTGGCCGATCTGTAAAAGGCTGCCATGCGCCCGCTCTCAATACTCCCCCTACGCCTTTCCGTCTATCCGTCCTCTGCCTTTTGCCACTTGCCCCAAATCATTAACAAGGGTACAGCGACTAGTTTTAGTTATTATTTGTAATAATTTTAAATATTTCACATGAAATTCACATTCTAAAAATCCGCTGAAAAAGAAAAATTCGTGGGATTTTTAAGCGTTTGAATTTCGTCTACAATTTTTAAGTGCTTCATTTCAATGCATAAATAATTATAAGAATCGTGGGTTGCTCTAAATGTCAGCCTCTTAGTTATAAGTCTCAACTGCATCTCAAGTATTGAGCTCGCTCGACTGAATGAGACGTTGGTTCCGAGTACAATACCCTCCAATATTTTTCGCTGCTCCTAAGCATTTCGCTCGCCCACTTTGAGGTACATGCATATGTTAGTTCGTAAGTATATTTCAAACCAGCATACGAACATACATAAAACAACCATATATAATAATTAATAATAAATTAAGAAATATGTCAGCTAAAATATTTTGCATGTTTCCGAACGTTTTTCCATTTCGTTTGTAGGGTGGCAAAAGTCATGAGTATTGATTCCCAACTCAATGCCCACTTAACTTTAAAATGTCCTAAATCTACACCAAAAAATTATCCAAAAATTTGTTTTTGCATTTCAATGCGAATGACAAAAATTTTATACTTTCGATATGGCGCAAGTGACCTGATCCAGATTCATATTCATGTAAAATTCTGGCAAAAGTATGCACTTTTTCAAAGACTCTTTACCTAAGCCTGGTTTACGGGCTATTGCACAAATTTTAAATATGTATATATTTCGAATTTAGCAGACCCATTTCGTGTGTGATACGAAGCTGTAACCCGCCAAAAATGATATACGACCCAAAAGTACTATAAACCTAAAAACACGGTTTTATAGTTTCAGGCTTGTCTTTTTGTATGTATACTCATTCATTGGTATCAAAAATGCTACTCGCTAACGCAATTTGGTGCAATATTTTTCTGAGTGTGCCATCAAATCTCAGTCCCCTGCATATTCACCACCTTTTTTCCAGTACATCCCTTTTCCACCGCTTCGCGCCATTGCTGCTGTGTTTCGCGTTGCTGAGATGTTGTTGGCGCGTGCGCAGCAATTGCAGCGTGTCACAGAGCCGCAGATCAACGTACTACAAGTGCAAACAGAAAAATTTTTCAACAACAACAAAGAGTGGCACCCAAAAGAGAATAGAAAAACCAAAACAAAAAAGTGCAAAATTGGAAAAAATCTAAAAACTGGATTTAAGCGCATGCAAGACTTGCTCAGCTCGAACGCGGCTCAAACTGAACGACTGCGCGCCTGTGGCTGAGTTCGTGCCGCTCATTGAATGCGTGTTTTGTGCCACAATAATTTCTTATTCTGCCGCTGTAGGTTGCTGCTATTTTTTTCTCGTTTTATTCTGTGGTGAATATTTTAAAAATAGCATTTCACAGTTTAGAGGAATTCTGGATGGCATTTTAAAGCAGCAGCAGCGGCATTGAGGCAGGCAGACAGCTTCAAGCAGTCAGTTCTCTCATACGCTGCGTGCGCGTTCGATGTGCTCTTCGTATCAAAGCGCATTCACTAAATGAAGAATCATACGAAAGTCAACAAAATAAGACAAGCTTCAATTTCGTGCAAGAATTTCGCGACATTCGAAAATAGTTGGTAAAACATTTTAGTCATGTAATTTATACACATTTGCCGCTTTTTGACGCTGGCGCAGTTTGGATTACACAATTTCGTACGTTTGTAAATAAAAACCAGTAGGAAAAAAGGGCAAGCAAGCCAACCCAACAGCAATAACAGCAACAAAAGCGCCATGTAGAGTTTTTCTCAAGCAGGTTTGTGCTTTGAGTCTATTGTTTTGCTTCCCTGTGGGCGAAAACACTGGCCAGCAGAATTTAATTTTCTTAAATCGAATATGCTATAGCGAATCTATGCTATATAATTTGAGTGCACTTATCAGCAGCTCATACTTAAACGCCACATTTTAGCAATAAATGCAATTGCCGACTTTTTGAAAGAAAGTGCATGCTTCCTCATAATTTAGCAGCAAAAAATGTTATCTGTTGCATTCCACTCATAACTACCTATGGTTATTAGCTGGTTTCTAAACATTTCCCATTGCTCTTTTACACGCCAAAAATTTTGCGCGAAATTCAAAATTATTTCTAAGCCATGCCAATCGTATTTTTGTTGTTGCCTAGTGTTTTTTTCTTTTTGTTATGCTGCTATTGTATTTGTTGCACTTACATATGTACATACATACTTTTAATTGAAATTATCTGTAGCATGGAATTTCGCACGAAAAAAGAGAACAATGTTTTTGTTGTTGGCAAGTGTAAAAAAGTGCAAAACAAAAAATGCAAGTGTTTGCTTGCAGGCAACATGCCTCCACTTGAGCATCAGCAATCACCACTAAAGGCCACAAGCTTTACAGGCGCGCTGCTTGTCGCTTAAGTCTTTCGCGTAAGCTGGAATACGGTATTTATGTTAATCGCATGCAAATCAAGCGTATTGTGTGTGTTTTTATAAATACGCTTTCATTTGCTTTTGAAACTTTATTAATCATTAACTGTTTGCGTGGGAATATGTGACACATTTGTAACACAAAATTAAATTTTCTTGGTTTTGAGAGTTGTACGGCTGTACGGCAGTCATTCAGGCACGTTGCCAGGGATGTCGAGAAAAAAATCGAAATTAAAATCATATGGTTTTAAAATACCAAAAACAGTTGCAACTTTGTAATTTTACTCCGAAGCCTGCTTCCAGCGAGTAGAAATGCTGGCTACGCGTCTGTTAGCATTGCTTCAATCTCTACCGTGGATGACATATCATTTTGCCAAGTGGGTGAAAAATCTCAATGAATATTTGAACATTTCTGGCACTAAGAAAATAGGACACTGCAACCAAGTTTGTTGCTTAAGTCTTTTGTATTTGTGCGCATTTTTTTTTTTTAGAAAAGCCGTGCAAATGCTGCGCCACAATCCTGCGGAAGTGAACAACGGTATGCCGCCATTAGCCAAATGCGTGTACGGTAGCACAGCAAATTCCAGCAACAACCATATTAACAAAAACAACATCGACACAAACATCAACATCAAACCGCTGACGGCTCTGCAGAAGCAATTCGTGCTTTCCATGAAGACGCTCTTCAACATACTTGACCAGCAGCGCACGGGCTTCATCAAGTTCAGCGACATCGAGAAGGGTTGCCAGGATGATACTTGCAAGGGTTTGCCGCGTGGTGTTTTGGAGTCGCTGCGCAAAGTAACGCCATCATGCGGCTTACTATCGTTCGACCGCTTCTGCGCCGGCCTCAAATTGTGTCTGATGAAGCATCAAAAGGAGCCCGCTGCTAGCCCCAGCATGGATGTCGGCGTGGTAGGTGGATGCGCAGGCCTAGATGGCTTCGTGCCGGCGCAGTGTGTTGCTACAAAAGCTGGCAGTGTTCCGCCAACGCTGCCCAAAGCGGCCAGACCGCCCTCGGCACCCATGCTGGAAATAGAGAACCCGCTGCCAAACACACATTGGAAGGCCAATCCCAACAGCGCTACAACGCGTCCGCACAATATTTTGAACAGCCAGCAGCGCGCCTTGAGCATGCCACAACAGCTCAGCCCCGATTCTGAATTGGAGGCTGCCAATGACCCGCCGGTACACTGTCTGAATGGGTACTGCAGTCCAGCGCCGCCTCCCAAACCGCCCAGAGCCTCGGCCGTGGCCACAGCAAATGCCGCGAGCATGCAGCACAACAAGGCGGATATTCGCTACGCGCTACAGAATTGGCAGATGAATACACTGCTCAACGAAATGGATGCGCAGGAACACCGAAAGACCACTTTTTTAAGTGTGCCATTTCAGTATCGTGGCTGCGCTGACGGCGGCTCGTCGTCGGCTACCGACAGCGCGAGCGTTCCCTTTGCCACCACTACGATTAAGAAGAATGGCGGCAAGCGGCGCGAATCACGGCGACACACTCTACAGAATGGCATCGATTACAACATGCTTCGGCGGCTGAAACAGCTCGAGGAGGAGCGTGAAGTGCTAATTTTATGTAAGTACATACATACATCAATCAAGCATGAAATATATATGAAATCGTATGAAATCTCTCGATTGTGTCTTCTCAAATTCTCTTTACAGCGCTGGGCGCCGTCGAAAAGGCACGAGACTGGTACTTTCAACAAGTTAGGAACGTGCAAGAGAAGATCAAGCACTTGGGCCGCATGGGTACGAATGGCACATATGCAGAACATTGGTCGGAAGTGCAACAGGAGCGCCTGAACCTGCAACGTGCACGTGTGCTTGAAGTCAACCGCAACTTGGCGGTGCTGGTTGACACTTGGGAGCACGGCAGCTTTCCCTCGCATCTTAATCTGGCCATACGCCCGCGTTCGCCCGTAGTTAGAAGCGTTAGAAGCAACGGCATGGCACAACGAATTTGCCCTGCAGAGGGGGGAGGAGGCACTCCTGCGGGCACCTGTGGAATTAGCGTTGTTCCCCCACCTGTTGACAGGCTACGACGCAACGAGCTAAGCCTAACAAGCGAGGATCGCATTGCCACACTGGAGCGGGAAAAGCAAACATTACTGCGCGAATTGTATGACCTACAGCAACGCGCAGGTCTTACTGCGCGCAATCGCACGGGCTTCCTCAGCGTACTTAGTCAATCATCTCCAGTGTGCAGCTCTTCGTCTGGCGGCTTAGGTGACGCCGATGTGGTTTATTAATGAAAAGATCGAAAAGTAATTATTAACAAATTACAAATAAATGGATGATTTATTTGAAACACAAAATCAACTTCACACTTCTCGGTTTAGTATTTCCTTATTCAATTCGAGTGGCTGCATTGAGTGGCACCACACTTCTATTCAGGATTAGGGAACCTTCGCATGTACTTATTTAATTGCTTGTAGTTTAGATTTTTACCCGGCGTCACAATGCCCATATTTACGGTTTTCTTAGCCTCCAAGTTCTTATCCAGGTAGTACTTATAACATTTCTGGAATTGTGTGATCTCCTTGTTGCAGAACTTCTCGGCGAATTCGTTGTCCTTCAAGCAGGCGAATAGCACAGTCATTTCCTGGAGGCAGGCCACTTCGGCAGTTGAGTCTGCTTTCCCGCTAACCCTGTTTTTGAGGCGAAGAGGTAGTATTTCCTGAAACGGCACGGCATTTTCTTTTTGTGGAGCACGTGAATCTTTCTTCACGGCTAAAAATGCCGTCGGAATACGCATATTGGAGGACGTCTAAAAGTAATAATAACCCAATTTAATTCATTAACGTAACGATGCAAAATTTACCTTTTCTCCAACACAGAAATAAACAGTGAAAATCCTCAAGGAGTTACATCAAAGTCAGCTGTTCGTCGTGGGGTGCCTGCTGACAGCTAGGGATGCGAAGAGCAGAAATATCGATAAACAATATTCAAACCGATTGGATATATATTTTCCTTTTACTAAATAGAGAATAAAAAAAATTTATTAAACAATTTGCCAAATTTTCAGATAGTCATATTTATAAATAAAAATTACTTCTGACTATGTTCCGAAACGTTACAACGCGATAAAGCGATATATTGGTGTTTCTATAAAGCGATGTTGTTCTACAACAAATGCAACGCTGTGTGAAATTGTCATTTGCTAGAAATCTGAAATTGCGAAAAAGTGGAAAAGGTTTGTGCAGTTTATATAATTTTAATATTGGGCAAAATATAACAAAAATAAATTACAAAAATGTAGTGATGATAAGATTTTAAATATTTTGAGGAAATGAGAGAGTGATAATTAATGAGATGATAGGGCGTGAAGGTTTGTAGCTGGAGGAAAATTGTGACTGGTGTTGTTTCAGGCAGAGTTCGATTTATACATTGGAATAATTGTTGCGAAGCTCTGCATAGAATAATTCGGGGTTTATTTTAATCTGAATCTGCATGCGCTAAAAGTTTGAACTATCTGCCTACGTGCCTCCGAAAAAAAATTGACCCCCCACGATCAAGTAACGAAGTAATTTGCAAAGCGGAATGCTTTTTAATGCCATGAGTTTGTGTCCGTTCGCATATAAACTCTCCTTGTTGATTAATATTATTGATTTTATCATGCGGCAGAAACCCGGCAGAAATTGTAATGCCAATGAGACGAATTAACAAACGTTTTTTGGAAAGGGTGCATGGACATATATACCATTCCAAAGTGAATTTTGTACCTGATTGGTATTTTTATCATATACTCCAGACCCCCAGACTCCATAAACTGCAAGGGGAAGAGTAACTTTTTTGCAGTGTAGTGAATTTTTAGTTAATTGCCACCTTATCTTACAGATAACACACATGCCAATGCCCCAATGCATATGCCTTAATATCGGGGCTAAAGGCTTCATTTTATCAGGTCATGTTTTCTTCTTTTAATTAAATACGTATCGCCATTTCCGCAGCGAGCTCCGCCTCATTGAACCAACGACTGCACAATAATCCCATTCGGGTTCGGAAAGCACAAGACTTCTCCAAGACTTGCACCTGCACTTACACAGCGATGGTTCAGTACAGCGCAGCACAACGCAAGAACGTACGCATACTGCTCGTAGGAGACACAGGCGTAGGTAAAACCTCGCTGATTCTCTCACTGGTGAGCGAGGAGTTTCCGGAGGATGTACCCTCAAAGGCGGAGGAGATTACAATACCAGCAAATGTCACACCCGAGCAGGTGCCCACAAATATTGTTGACTATTCCAGTGAGTAGTAGCACAATATCTCAATGCCGAGAAACTAATGAATCTTTCAAATACAAGAAAAAAATCAATAAACAAGAAAATTTTAAAGCTTCTGATCTTTTCCTCTTGCACAGGCCTTGAGCAGACAGACGAAATTCTAAACGAGGAGATTACGAAGGCGCATGTTGTTTGCATTGTATACGCCGTGGACGATGAAGACTCTTTGGATCGCATTACATCGCATTGGCTGCCATTGATACGCAACGCTATTGGAGCGGATCAGCCACGCAAACCGGTTGTGCTAGTGGGCAATAAAGTCGATCTTGTGGAATACTCAACCATTGATGTGAGTCTAATGTGCGTGTTTTATCTACTTGTGTTATTAATATTTCATTTCATTTATTTGGTAGAGTGTTCTTGCAGTAATGGAAGATTTTCCGGAAGTAGAAAGCTGTGTGGAATGCTCGGCGAAGTCGCTACACAATATTTCGGAAATGTTCTACTACGCACAAAAGGCCGTCCTGCACCCCACCTCACCGCTCTACATAATGGAGGAGCAAGATGTATGCATGCTGAATCTATACAAAAGTTAAATTGCTTTTACATTGTGTGTTAATTGCAGCTTACGCCGGCGTGCAAGAAGTCGCTGGTGCGCATTTTTAAAATCTGCGATATCGATGGTGACAATCTGCTCAACGACTATGAGCTGAATTTGTTCCAGCGCCGCTGCTTTAACACACCGCTACAACCACAAATACTAGACGAAGTGAAGGTCGTCATACAGAAGAATATACCGGATGGAATTTATCACGACGCTGTCACATTGAAAGGTTTCCTTTTCCTGCACTGCCTCTTCATACAGCGCGGCCGCAATGAAACCACGTGGGCGGTGCTGCGCCGCTTCGGTTACAATGAACAGCTAGAAATGTGTAAAGACTATTTGCGACCGTCGCTGAAGATTCCGCCCGGCAGCAGCACCGAACTCTCACACAGAGGTCAACAATTTCTGGTGGCTCTCTTCGAGCGCTACGACAAAGACTGTGATGGCGCACTTTCACCGGAAGAGCACAAAATGCTGTTCAGCACTTGTCCCTCGGCGCCCTGGTCCTACTCAACCGACATACGGAAATCGTGCCCTACCAACGATGCGGGTTGGGTCACCTTACACGGCTGGCTATGCCGCTGGACTCTGATGACGCTAATCGACGTTGTGAGGACTATGGAGTACTTGGCTTACTTGGGCTTTAATGTACACGAAAATGACAGCCAGCTGGCGGCAATACATGTGACGCGCGAGCGACGAATCGACTTGGCCAAACGCCAAAGCAGCCGATCCGTTTACATGTGTCACGTAATCGGGCCGAAGGGTGCGGGCAAGACGGGGCTGTGTCGTGGCTTCCTCATTGATGATATGAAGAGCTTGATTGGTAAAGAGTTCAAGACGAATGTGGTGCACTGCATCAACACGGTACAGGTGAGATGTTTCTTCACTTGTGTTAGACAAACTTTAATTACACATCACGTTATTTACACAGGTATATGGTCAAGAGAAGCATCTTATTCTGCGCGATATAGATGTGAAGCATGCGCTGGACCCGCTACAGCCACAGGAGATCAACTGTGATGTGGCATGCCTCGTATATGACTCCTCCAATGCTCGATCCTTCGAGTACATTGCTCGCATTTACATCAAATACTATGCGGAGAGCAAAATTCCAGTAATGATTGTGGGAACCAAAGGGGATTTGGACGAACGACGTCAGGACTATTTGTTACAGCCGGCTGAGTTCTGCCAGAAATACAAACTGCTGCCACCGCATCTGTTCAGCTTAAAGAGCAATAAAAAAGAGATGTACATAAAGCTCGCAACTATGGCGGCATTTCCGTAAGTACAAGAAATCGCCTAGATCCGAAATGTGACGCAACCCACTTACACAATACGCTTATGCGTAAATGCTCATACCTCAAAACCTTTCTGGAAATGTAGACATACATTTCCACATGCATGCGATTATTTTGAACTAATGTGCAATATCGTGATCACTTGTTGAGAAAAATATTCCTTGTTGTTGTTCTGTCGAGCTTTTGTGATATTTCGAGCAACTGGTTTCATTGGAGGACGCGTGAAATAGGAAAAATGGTTGTACAAATATGCGAGTGTTTTATGTAAAAGAGTATGGCACGCTCTCTTTCCATGTCTTCAGTAAAATACCATAATTGAAATGACCCTTCTGTGTTGTAGGAAACCATTTACTTGCTTAACAGCCAATTTTCTTAAAAAAAATTATGAGTAACTCAGGCTACTTGTTAAAAGTTTCTATTGGCGTATTTTATTTTAAATGTCCCTTTACGGTGCGTGTTTTTGTTGTAGTCTACCGATCAATATTTTCACACAGCATCTACATTCGTTTACATTTGCAACAGCTCATAATATATTAACTATAATCTAAATTTTCTTTATTTTCACAATTCAAACTTCTCTCGTACTTTGCTGTGGTGGTGTATTTGGTGATATGATTTGGCGTTGGTGTCTGTGTTTTAAATAATAATCCTAAACAAATTATGGCACACTTGAACTCGTATTCCAAAACAACATCTTCGAATACACAAATTCCAACACGCACGCGGATTCGCCCGCATGCAGGCGCTTCCAAGCCGCTTGGATACTGTTTTACAAGCACAGGTTGGTACAGCTGTGGGAATCAGCGTAAGTGTAAACTTTTATATGCCAACAACAATAGTCGACTACAACTAATATCGTGTATCAAAACTTTCTCTTTTTTATTCCCAAAAAAATATGCAAAAATATCGAGCGATTTGTCATTTGCTAATTGCCACGCCTTTTAAACGTATTCTTTTAATTTTGCTTTTCTATTTTATGTTCCTAATTTGTGCATTTTTCCTGAGCCATTGCTTACAATTTTTGCCAACTCACAACCACATTCGTTTGCAATTTCGTCCGCATTTTGGTGCAAACTCTACTCGAAAGGTTTTCCTTTTTCGCATCATTTCATAATTTATTGCTTTGCATTTAAAAAAAGTTAATTATGGCTTTGAGAAAATTGTTTTCTTTTGTGCATGCCGACCGACGCACGTAAAATCCATTTATTGTAACTAATCTAATCGTACGTTCTCCCTCTATGTAGCCATCTGCGTCAGTTCGGACTCATGACGGACGACCCCACTCTATGGTGGAAGGCGGGCTTGGGTGTGGCCGCTGCCACAGTACTTGGCTTCTTCGTGCTAAAGGCTTTACACGGTACTGGCTCACACGGGCGCTACTAATGTGCTGCGCATCGATATCGACAGCATCCAGCAGCAAAATACAACACCAAAACAATGGACATTCAATTTCTACACAGGAAGCATGTTGTAAAATTGTGAACAATTCAAAGATGTTTTTTATTTTTTCGAAATTTTTTGTAAGATAGCTTTTATAAATAAGCAAGTGAATTTTACAAAATGCTGCCCCTCCTCTCCTAATTTAGCTGTAAGCATTTCGCGCATTCACTGTATATTTTTATTAGAGACATTTTCAATGATCACAACAAAGAAACAACAAGAGTCAGCTGTACTTGTAAATACTAACTCTAGCATATATAAGAACCTTCTACCCTACTTTGTACTGTTCTTCATACACATACCATACTCAAGTAATGCGCATACATAGGACCCAGTTTCAAATCTGATATATAACGAAATATGCAGTATATACATATATCTGATTATTATTGGAAGCTTCCCACGCTTCCTGTGGGAGCACAATAATGCATTATTTTTGCATGGATCGAAATTATTTTCAAATTAATATAAATAAAAATGTATATCGGTGAATTTTGATTTCTTTATGGAACCTGTTGGTGTTGTTGGTGTTGTGCAATAGCAAAATACAAATCTCAACGTTGCTGACTCAGGTGTTCATCTTTACTCTGCGCAGAGTTCTGCCTCACACTGTAGGCTTCGCTAGGCGCACGCTTTATCCCCAGTATGTGGCTCCTTCGTCGATAGGGCTTCATATTAAATAATAATTTTATTCATGCATTTCTATTGTAAATACAAAATACTGTAGTTACAGAAAATTAAAAGTTCTCCTACATGAGCTTAGTCTAACTAATTGACCGAAGTAACTCTATTGACGATCTTTTAGATTAAATTACTACATATACTAGCGACAGCGTCAAGGCTGTTCGTTTACTTTTTCACCGCCGCAGGCGACGTTGCGTTTGGAGTAGCAATCGCCGCAGCCACGGCTGCCGCCGGCGACATGCAGTTGCCGTCGGGGTAGCGTTTCTGGAACTGCGTTATCAGCTCAGGGTCTACTAGGCGTATGCCATCCAATTGATTGCCCAGCGTTATCCAATTTGGCTGCACATTGTGAGGCCGGCCAAAAAGTTCGATTTTGCGAGTGCCTGGACTAAGCCGCTCGATAATGCCATAGATCTCGTCTGGCTTGTGTGAGGTGGCACGCACTTCTGCCACAATGACGTCGCAGTCTAAGCCGCGGTTGAGATTTTTCGGATTCCCCTTCATGCCCACCAGGCAGTGCTCCTTGCCGTGATTGAGCCAATGACCTGTGCGGCCAGTGCGTATGATGCGCTGCAGCTGATTGGTTTTCACCCAAATAAGTTCGTCCACGCGCTCGTAACTAAAGCGAAAACACAATATGAAAAATGTTGTGAAATGCAGGCAAATTCAAAGGAAAATACCCCCACAATTTTAAGCACTCCCTGCCCAACTCCATGGCTCGCCCAGTCACCCATAGGAAAATTAGACCGTCATCCTGCAGTGCCGGAACGCCCAAGCGTCGCATTT